>OY796884.1:17659231-18257670 GCA_963680785.1 Diplosoma virens | reverse complement strand
TTGGTACTCTTGTTCACAGTGCTTTTATGATCTTTTCAAAAAGCAAACTAAAACCAGAGCTTGGAAAAATTTGTTTGATTCTATTAGAAAATGGCTACCCGAAACATACAATTAATTCGGCTTTCAAACGAAAACTTTAACAACTAAATTCTAATCCGGTTCACACAGTGGAAAAGTGCCCTGTCTACCTACACATCTCATGGATTGGAAATGTCTCGATGAAGTTCGAAAAGTACATTACGTCTGCTGTGAAACGCTGCTTTTTCTCCGTCGAACCACGTGTTATTTTTACAACCCGACAGCTCTTACCAACAACTAAGAAAGACGTGTTACCATCTAATCATCACAGAAATGTCATTTACCAGTTTGTGTGCCACTGCGATAGTCGGTACGTTGGTCGCAGATATCAACGCTTAGAAGAGCAAATCAAACAACACGTTCCAAGATCCATCGCCAATCATCCTGCCTCGCACAACATTCAAAGCCTTTCCCGCTCTTGCAAGGCCAACATTTGCCCACAACAATTTCAAGAATCCGCTATTGGTCAACATCATCTTGACAATGCCGAATGCGCTCTTCATTACAACAACGACAAATTTTCTATTCTCGCTTGAAGTCGCTCTTCTTTTCACCTTTCTGCTCTTGAAGCAACTTTCATTAAATTTTTTAATCCCCTTCTGTGTAAACAAAAAGAATTCGACTACTCTTTAAAAATTTCTTCATCTTTTCTCTCATTGGCTAACTTTTTCAGGTAATGAAAACTCTGCTTTCCTCTTTATAATTCAGTTCGGTTTTATTTCTGCTTTATTCTGACGATTTTCCCTGAAGAGTGTCAGATGAAAAGCTTTGGGAAGAAAAATCTTTTACTTTACGCCATCTTCAAATTCTGTACCAGCAAACGTCAATTTTTTATATAAGATACCACCATGTTCTACAGGAGAGGGCTTCTAAAATTTTTTTTTGCAACCCCATTTATGATTGTGAATTTAGTTCTCGACCTCAAATAAATTATAATCAAAGATAAATAAATATTTTGTGATGATTTATTTATTAGGTAACAATATACATCTACATACTTACAAAAAACTATACTTTTTGGAATTTCTTTAAAAACTTACAAAAATGAAAAATTGCACTAAAGATTGTTAAGTTGTATTTATTAGAGTTATGAAAAGTGCAGTTATTAACTGGTTAAGTATACAAAAATTAAAGACAAAAATCGTTTGTTAATGAGACGGATATGCTTGTTTTTATCTGCATAAAAAATTAATTCTTGGTGTAATATTTGACACTGCTGGTCGTAAAATCTCTTCAATGTTTTTGCGATGAAAGATATTTTAACAAAAATGTGGTAAAGCTGAAAAAGTAATTTTAAATAAATATGTGGTGTTTAATGGCAAAAGAACATTTAATTGACAACCATGGGTTAATTCCCGTGTGTAGACGTTGTTAGTGAAGTCTTCTAAGCGCATCAATAATAAACTAACATTGTCCACAAATTAAATCAACTTTATATTTTATTAACATTGATGATGTCTATTTGATTACATGATTCCCAAAAAGAGAAAGAACCAAACCATTTTATCCATTTTATCCTATTTTATCCACAAAACGAGACAAAGAAAAAAGGTTTTGTAAAAGCGGGTTGCCAAAATATATAATTTAAATACTGTATGAACCAATTTGTGAATTCAAACATTTGTTTAAATGCACATCTTTAGGGTGCCCCACATACAAACTCTAAATTTTGTTACTTAGGGATTTTATGTAAACTTCTAAATTATAAATACAGCATTATGACAGATAAAACAATTAAGCTAAAATATAAAATCAAATTTAGGGGTTTTATGTGAGGCACTCTGTAGATTTAAAAAGATTATATATTTAAATATTTTACATTAAAATCTCGCGACCCTATTTGGGGTCGCAACTCATAATTTAGGGAGCCCTGCTCTAGGACACTAAATAATAAAGCAGCAATTTTTCTGTCTCATTGCTTGTGCTTTAGCTGTTATTATGTAATCTACAGAAAATAAATAAAGTTTTAAAGAACATATTTGAATGCAATCTGTTCTGTAAAAAAAAGATTTTGAATTAAAAGTATAAGACGTAGACGCTTTATGGCCCGCAGTTTAGCAATTTCACACTAGCCTGAAGATGTAGAAAAAACCTTCTAAAACACATTGCAGCTGTTCAAAAATATAATGTATCACAGCTAGGAAGTATTTGCATGATAGATTGGCACATCTAAATAAAAGTCTTGAAAATATATCATTTAGGCCAAGGTGCAAATGCGAAGTCAATTCCAGCACCATTTCTTTTTTGATTGGCTTATTGCCAAATCGAAGTTGCTTTAAGACTGTAATATGTTCTGTGGCATTGTTTCATGGATAAAAGAGAATACCGCCATTTCTTTCAGCAAAAGAATAATAAAGTGATTAATGTCAGCAGCGTGGTCGAAGGGTTAACAGCAACATTATTGATGGCAAACATGATCGACACAGTCGTGGTTTAAAACCTAATTCCGTCATTCTGTTGTGTCCTTGGGAAAGAAATTTTATTGCACTTTCTTCTGCTTGCCGGTCTTAATAATCAGTTCAAAATTTCAGTTATATGTTTAAATATAAAAAAAAAAACTGAAAAATCAAAATAAAACTTTAACCATATAGCAGTATCTCGGCATCTCCAAAAATAGCTCGGGGTAAACGCTTAAAATTGCTCTATGTATAGCACCTTCGACGCTTTCCTGCAAGTCAGGAGGATAAATATAAAGATAAAAAAAAATAGTTTAAAAAAATATAGCCCTCTGACAATTGTACTGCGAGGAAATTTTTAAGTTCGTGTTAAGCTCTGAAAAAAGTCTTAAAGACCATAAAATGCATCTTCCTACATGGTGAACTTAGATATTGACTTTAATATTAACTCGTAAAAGATTTTTTTCCAGCCCTGTCTGGTGTGCTGATACTGGTGAAACACAGCAAAGTATCCCTGGAGTTGCAGTGAATACAGTGTGTGCGGGAGTTTTACCTGCTAGTGCAGGTTGCAAGAAGTGTACGATTTGCCGTTTTTTTCAGTTATAAGGGTCAACAGATGTTTTTGCGTACTTGTAGTGTTTTTATCATCGATTTTATTTTTTATCTCTATATTTATCTTCCTGATTTGCAGGAAAGCAAGGAGTCGCTAGATATAGGGCAAACAATTACCCAGACCAACTTCCGGAAATGTCAAGATATTGCTGTCCGCTTGAAATTTTTTAGTTTGGTTTTTTAGTTTAATGAAGATATGACAAAAATTTAAAAGTGGGTGCTACGAGTCCCAAGCATTGAAAAGTGCCATAAAGTGTCTTTTCCAAGCACACAACATAATGAGGCGAGTAGATTTTAAACCGACAATAGATCGATCACAATCACGTCGTTCTTAACCCCTCGATCACGCTGCCGGCAATCTAACTAAATCTAAATTTAATTTATTTTTATCATTACTCTCTATGGCAATGATTGCTAAGCGTACGACAGGTAGAATGGAAGATAATAATTGCGAAACTGTTCCCTCGTTATTACTCAAAAACTCGTCATCTGCGTTTCAAATAATCATCAGATCAGGAACTTGTTCAAACATCATTCTTCGCTGTGTCATGTCGCTTTCACAACCACAAATCACAGTAATAAAAACTAGAATACAAAACTTTAAAAAAATTCAGATATTAGTTGAAAAATGTCTGTAGAAGAATGTGAAAATAAAAACTTTTAAGTCTACTTTACACAACTAAGACCACAGACTTTTAAAAAAATATTTTTGTAAGTAAAGTAATCATGTATCAAAACTTTTTTTCAATTATTGTAAGCAGCAGCAAAATCACGGGCGCCACGCTGAATTGCGAAAAAGTGTCTAAAACAGTTCTTTCCAAACTTTTTGATTAAATGAAACACTTTTAAACAGCAAATGAATTTAAAAAATTTTTTAATTCAATTTTTATCAAAAAGTTTTTAACAGCAAGATCTCAAGTTACAATTTTTAATTAGATATACAAGCTTCTTGGAAGGGCAAATTTTTTTAGTATATTGTTGCTTGCAAATGTTATAGTATTATTGTTTAGAGAGCTTATATGGCTGGTCGAAAACCCCTATAATATAATTTATTAAACTGTAAATATCTTGTGTCAAGTATTGTTTTTAGTTGGTGGCACACCATCGTATTACAAACGAAACACTAATGTGTCGCGACACACACTTTGGAAAGCACTGGTCTAAAACGTAAAGGTAAAGACTTGCTGCTAGCGTTTTTGCAAATGCTATTAATCAGATTAATGCATTTGCCATGAGAAAAACAAGATAACTTCATAATAAGTAAGCTTCGACAAACAGCTTTTAATAATTCTAGGATGGAAAATAAAAAACAAACAATAATCTCTTAAATCAGTGATGTCCAACCTGCGGCCCACTTACGGTTTTGATGTGGCCCACTGCTTATTCCAATTTTCTTGATATAATTTAAAACCTGTATTCAAGCGTTCCCGCGAGCTTGTTTAGTACATTGTGAAACGGAAATGGACAAATTGAAGTATGATTCAAAGTGAAAATCTTTTTTTTAGAGAGTACTTGATTTCGGGGACGAAAATCGACGATTGGAATCTGATTAAAAGTAAAAATTTTTTGCGGCCCGCCGACTTTAACTCATTATAGACTTTGGCCCATTTTAAAACAAAGTTGGACATCATTGTTTTAAACAAATACCCTGGGAATTTGTGCATCACGGTAATACAAAGTAATTTAATTTCCATAAAATTCAAGAAATTTCTGAACAAAAACTGTCAATCCAGCCCATAATCATACATTAAGGAAGACCCGGTGTCCTATAGGAGACATTGGCAATTCCAGTATTAACATTAATATCAAATTTAAACTTCTCTTGTTGCAAACAGCTATCTGTCAAAGCTAACTGATTGTGACGTTTATATTGTTTTCGGGCACTTCTAGTAATTTAACGTGGTGGCAGTGATGAAACTGATGGTGCTGCTGAGTACAGATATTAAAAGCAAAATATGCCTGACATATGATAAGTTCAGTTAAAGCAATATTTTCTAAAATTTTTATAGTTTTAGCAATAGTACAAGCTAGGGCATTGGTGTTGTAAATATGACATAACGTAGCAGAAAATAATGTTTACTCAAATTCCTGATCTAATTAGTATTTGGGACACTGATGACGAGTTTGGAGTAAGAAAGATATTTCCGTTTTACAGTTATTATCTTTCATTTTACCTTCTGCAAGCTTAGAAATTATTGGAAGAGATGGTAGTGAGATCGAAAGGGGCGAGTCCTGAAAATCACTAACCTCTCTATCTATTTGAACAAGATCCGAATTGCAAACAAAAGTTTTTACCCAAGCCAATACAGCCGATAGTTAGGAAAACAGCCCAGATCTGTACAAAGGTTTTATAACTAAGACAAGATAGAAGCATTAAGAATATTGTGAATTTTAAACTATTTAATAGGAACTTTATCACATGATACTGATTTATTATCATTCATATTTAAGATACATAAAATTACATAATTTGCAGATGTATTGAAAAGATAAAAAGATTTTATAGAAGGTTTGATATTTATTGGATTGCGGTTTGTAATATCAAGCATATTTGTAGCTAGATTTAAGCGAACCTTGAAGAAGTAAAAAATTAATGTATTAAAAATTTCGTTTAGATTACTGATGCACTTACCACTTATATTTTTAATTTATGCGATTACGTTATTCTTAAAAATAATTTTAAATCTAGAATTTCTCGCAGTCTTTCAAATCGCTACTAAATTTTTTGACTTTTTTTATTCTATTTTGGAAATATTGTGTTTTTTAATTTTCTGAATATTTTTAAATAAAAAGTTTTGAAAGTTTTTGTAATTAAGATAATTTTCATTAGTTTTTTTTTAGAAAAATGTGAAATAGCAAATTTTTTATTTATTTGATGCAGCATATTTTTGGTTATTTATGGCTTGCGCCATTGATACAGTTCCTTTAAGTTTTTTTTATGATGCATGTTTGTTTATTGGTTCAATAAATAAATTATCAAATTCTTTAAATTTATTTTTTATAGAGCAATGTTCATTGTTAATTACAGAAGAAAACAGTAGGTCATTTTCAAGATCTTTTACAAAATTTTTTGTGACGACTTGATTTGTACTGTATGTCTAACATAAAAATTATTATGGCAACTTTTGGTTTTAATACCCACACAATTTATGTTTATAAAAACTGCAAAATGGTCAGTTATATCGCTTAAAATAATTTTGCTGCTGATATCATTTATTTGTTTATTAATATGAAAATGATCTTATTTAGTGCTACTAGTTTTTGTTATTCTAGTACAGTGGTTTTCAACCTTTATAATTTCATGGACCCCTTTAACCGATATTCAAAACTAAATTCCCCTTACCGGAAATTTAGTTGTACCCAAATCAGTAGCCTATGTTTATATCAGAATGCAAAAAACAGAGACTAAGTTCTTACAATTTAACCTAAATTCTATAGATTTTTAGTGAAGCATCGAGGATTTTTTTGTCGATTTGTCAATCTGACAGCAGCATATGATTCTGTCTGGTACCGTGGCCTTACACGCAAGCTGCTTGAGACTTGTGCCAGATAAGCACATGGTCAGATAAGCACGTGGTCAGAATAATCATGAAACTTGTCCGAAACCGAAGTTTTTATACTTACTACTGGTGACGGGAAGTAAAGCCGGATTCACTGTCTGAAAAACAGCGTTGTTCAGAGATCGGTTAGATCTCTCCTTCTTTTCCACCTGTTCATATATACATCTACATTGCCCTCTACAATTTTCAGAAAGTTTACCTATGCAAATGCTCTAGAATTTTTACACTCCACTGGAAACTGGAAGGCCTTTGAGGGGACTTGAAGTCGAGACATGACTAAATATCTTGTGCATCTTTAGACTTAGAAGTTGGAACTCAGTCGCCCTAAGATAATGACAGCAGCCTTTCATTTAAGTAAAAAAGAGGCCCAACGTGAGCTAAATGTTTTAATAGCATTAGACTTTTACCATTTTGTACAATTTCACTTATTTTGTGAAAAATCGCTCACGTTTCGTCACCATCTCGTGGAGCAAAAAACTATATTAGCGCATCAAACTGCTGAGGCAACTTACAGGCTCAGGTTTGGGTGCTGGAGCCTGCGCACAGCTGCCTTATCTATGGTCTATTTGACAGCTGAGTACTGGGCACCAATTTGGTGCCGCTGCGCTCTTTATTGCTTCATAGACAGTGTCCTGTATGACGCCTTGCGCAGTGTAACTGGATGCTTGCGTCTCACTCCAATTGACCACCAACCAATACTTTCAGGCATCCAGCCAGCTGAGCTTTGCCGACTAGGAGCAACACTTTCCTTGACTAACGATGCAACCCTGGACCCTGATCGTATTATAAATTCCTAGATTGGACCTAGAATCTTTAAAAATGTCTGATCCTCTTGTGATGTTTAAGAGTGTGACGTAATAATCTGCTTTGTGTAACCTGATGTTTCATTCATTCGCACAAGTTGGTCAGACGTGTTAAAAGCTAGTTTAGGTTTAGGAAGTGTTGTTTTATTTATGTTTAGATGTGCAGTTGTTTAGTTAGATTAGGGTTAGGAATGTTTCGTTGTGTTAAGTTATGCTTTTGTAATTATTGCTTTTGATTCTATTTGAATAAGGTTTTGTTTGTAAATGGTTTTGAATGTATTCAAGTGGATGATAACAGAAGCCGCATCAAAGACTGAATCCGGACGCAATTTTTAATCTTGTACCCAAGGAATTGTAATCTACATATTTTCAATCTATCAAAAATCCAAATTTTTTTCTCTGCTCAAAAAATTCTCATTCAGCTCTTTATAGTTCAATCACATTTATTTTTCGGTACATTTGCAAATCAATCATATTTATTTTCGGTACATTTGCAAACGTTTTATATCAAACAGATTGGCTTGTCTGTCATCTTAAAAAGTCGCTAAAAAACAAGCTTTGCCATGACAACTAACATGGAGTGCTCCTTGATCGCTCCAAGAGCTGGTTGATAGAATTTTTATGAGCAGAGAAAAAATTTTGGATTTTTGATCGGTTGAAAATATGTAGATTACGATTCCTTGGGTACAAAATTGAAAATTACAACCCGGACCCTGGACACGGGACACTCTTTCCACCCTCCTAGTAAATCTACATGATTTCCTTTTTTACCAAAAGCAGTATTGCAGCTTCTACTGTAATCTTATTCCAAATCACTCCGCTTTGGTTTAATGTTGCTTTTGTTACTAACACCAAAGTCATTAGCTAACTATCACTTGATATTGTAAAAAATGTTTGGAAATAACACATTCAATATTGATTTAATTGCAAAACAATATGAATAATCAAAATGATGCTATAGGAGCCAACGTCTTTATGATAAGCTCCGCCCAGAAAAATTTTCATAAATCATTTTATAGGACTTCACTTCGCGAAGCAATCAACTGATGTATTCACTTTGTTTCCCTATACGTTACTATGATAGCAGTGACATCGAATTCGATAAAGTTATGAAAATATAACTAAAATTTGAGTAAGCAGCGTGCCGCATAAAAAAATGGGCCGCAGGTTGGACATTCCTGTTTTAGACTAAGCCTTATTACTACACAACAATTAGTATTGTATTAACAAATGAAAAAAGCTCAAGAATAATAGTTTTATGTAATACAAAAACCATCGTTATTATCAAAACATTAATAGCAGAATTATCATTCAAAAAGCAACAATTAACCATTATGCCCAGAAAAGCAAAAAACAACTTACTCAATACGATCGCTTTCTGTGGTACGTGAGACCTTTTTAGGTGCTACGCAGCGGTGGATATTGGGTGAGGCGAATGAGGCAGTTGCCTCGGGCCCCCCTCGAAGATACTCTACATAGTCTCATTTTGTTGTATAAATTTTTTTTAGAGATCATTACGAAGTGGGGAAGAAAAGTGGGAAATAGGAGATCGATCCTAAGTGAAGACTTTTTTTTTATAGATCACTATGATTTTGGGAAAAAAGAAAGAAATGTGAGACCAAAGCCCTTTTCTTTTTAGAGAACATCAAGTTTTGGAAATCCTTACCTCGGGCCCTTAACTTTGAATATCCACCACTGGTGGTACATAAATAGTTTTTAGATTCTATAAAAATCCAACACTCGGTTAAATTGTGTCTTTTAGATGTGCCAGATTTTCAGCGAAGACCTTTTTTTAGAGAACATATAATTTTTGGGACAAAAATTAAAAAATTTAAAAAATACAAAAAAATCGAAATAATTAATTTTTTGATAAACTTTGTGGTACGTAATGTAAAGAAAAATTTCTAGATGGTACTTGCTAGCAAAAAGGTTGAAAACCAATTCCTCGATTATTTATATATACAAACGAAATACTACAGTGTACACAAAACAACAACAAAACATGAATAAAGGTAATTTGAAAGCTGAAACAAGAAAAATCTGTATATACGAATAATACAAACAAAACACAATAACTTAACAATAACTGCAACAATAAATATCTAGAAGATGGTATCAAAAAAGTAGTGTCATAATAAATTTCTTTAAGGGTTGAAATTAAACATTTCAAAATTCAGCTTGAAATAATTGAATATAACTACTATTAAAAAGGGCTAGGGTTAAAAATAAATCTTATAAGTAAAAATCAATCTCACATTTAGCTTGCCTTGTTCACTCTTCTACCCTCTTGCATTTGCAGCTATTGTTTGCTTTTAGAGCACACTTATTATTTTTCTTATTAAAAAGCAGGTATCAACTAAGTTGACTATTTAGTATGGAAAACCGGTACTACAGCAGTTGATCGAACGACAGTTCAGAGTTGTAAACGGCCCGACAATTCAAGCCCAAAAAGCCCGAAAATTAAATTTAATCAAAAACACGTTTGAGTTTTGTGTTTTTGTGTCTTTGATTCAACACTTTTGTGTTTTTGATTGAATCGCTGGTTCCAGTCATACAACAAAAACACAAAAGTGTTAAATCAAAGAAACAAAAACACAAAACTCAAACGTGTTTTTGATTAAATTTAATTTTCGTGATTTTTCGGGCTTGAATTGTCGGCCCGTTTACAACTCCGCGACAGTTTTTCGGGTAAGAAATACCATTAAAAAGTGTTAAGATTTGAAATAAATGCTAGATCAATCTCACATTTAGCTTGCCTTCCCCAATCTTCTACCTACTTGCACTTCTAGTTATTGTTTGCTTTCATAGCATTCTTATTACTTCTGTTATTAAAAAGCAGGTATCAAGTAAATTGACTGTTTAGTCTGAAAAAACGGTACTGCGGCAGTTGATCGAACAACAGTTGATCTAAACGACAGTTGATCAAACGACAGTTGATCAAAACGAAAGTTGATTGAAAAAACAACAATTGAGTTATTTGTCTAGGTTACTATAATTGAGCAATTTCTTTGTTTTTCTAAATTAGGTTTGTTCACAGCAAAGGCCGCAGTGAAGGCCCGTTTCCACTTTAAGCGTGGAATGGAGCATTTTTTGTTTGTTTTATCAATTTTCTTACTTCTTTCCATGCTTAAGCGCTAAGCGAAGCAAAAAATCAATAAAATATATAAGAAATACTTCATTGCACCCTCGTAATGGGAATGAACCCTTAGAAGGAAATTCGTTGTAGACTAGGTTGTGTTTTCTGTGGAGCAAGGAAGCCATAAGAATTTGAACATTTCTAAAAGTGAACCACAAGCCATGAACGGTTGAGAAACACTGGCTTAGATTGTTTTGTTTTATTAAAAATTTAAAATCATTTGATTAGAACCAGAGCTGTAAAAGCTAGAATTTAATTTTTGGTGAAAAACTAAAACTAGTCTTTCACCTTGTCAAGACTCTTTGTGCTATAGCAAACTCTTTGAAAATTTCTCTTTGTTTTATATTGCAATTCAAGAAAAAATTATTAATTCAGTTTTCATAGCAAAATTTATTTCTAACTTAGTTTATTGTTGTAGGATTTGATAAGTTTAAGAAGAATTTTATGGAGAATTAAAAGAGAACAGCAATACCTAGACATTATCGGACTAAAACTATTTAAAAAAGAACAGCAAGAACTAGACATGTCGGCAGCGTGGTCGAGTTGTTAAAGCGCCGGGCTCGTGACCAACACGGTCTCTGTTCAAAACCTACTCGCGCCATTCTGTTGTTTCCTTGGGAAAGACACTTTGCAAACGTTTTCTTGCTTGGTGGTCTTGGCAAACAGTTCTAAATTACAGTCGTATCGCTATTAAATTACAAGCGGACAGCGATATCTTGGTATCTCCGAAAGCAGGTTGGGGTAATTGCTTACCCTATGTATTAGGTAATTGCTCACCCTCCGTCGCTTTCTAGCAAGTCAGGAGGATAAATATAGAGATAAAATAAAATATCCAAAGCAAGTAAGCATGTTTTGCATGTTTGGCAATTTTACATGAATAAAAAATTGGAAAAGTCGTAAAACTTGAAGACAAATTGCTTTGATAGTTTGAAAGCATCATAAAGTTTTTTTATAGCGCGGGCACTTTCCGCCCTCCTCCCAATCTTAACAGCGTTTACCTATTAACTGCGTAAGATGCAAATTTCTATTTGCGCTATTGGTCAAATAGTTGGTTGGATAGAATCTATAATATTCCATTTGCTACTAAATTGAACAAAAATTTTTTTTGAAGTTTACGTTTACAGTGTAAGAACTGAAAAACAAAGATAGTTTAAATCATAACAGATTATTAAAAACATACGACTATTGATTAAAACAAAAACAAAAAGTTTTGTTATTATAACGAAAATTGTTTATTAAATCTGGTTGCCAAACCCCAAATTAAAATTGAAGATGTTTTAGTTTAAATATTATTAAGGAAAAAAATTGAAACTTTTATTAAATACGTAAAATTACTTGATAAAATAAAAATTGTTAAAAAAAATTGTCAAAAAATTCTTTTTTACTTTCTTCTGAAAAAAATCATAATGGCTTTGCAATATTTCGTTAAAAAAGTTTTGTCATGTTTCGATCAATTGCCGTTTTGAACTAATTTTCTTCGCTCAAGTGTCGTTTCGATCTGCTATTGTTTTGATCAAATTTTGTTTTGATCAACTGTCGTTCAATCAACTGTCGAACCACGTGGAAAACCAAGCTTTTTAA
This sequence comes from Diplosoma virens, assembly GCA_963680785.1. Taxonomy (NCBI): domain Eukaryota; kingdom Metazoa; phylum Chordata; class Ascidiacea; order Aplousobranchia; family Didemnidae; genus Diplosoma; species Diplosoma virens. The sequence goes on along the minus strand of OY796884.1, from coordinate 18,245,504 downwards.
AATCATTGTGTTTATTTTTGTTTTTAACAGTTCCTGCTTTAAATAAAGCTATTAATCTCTTAAAATGTTGTCGAAGTCGCATTGAACAATTGTGCATCAAATGTACAAAAAGCAACTTTATTAATAATTAAAAAGCTTTTGCTCATAAACATTGTCTATTTTAATTATTAGAAAATCTGCTTATCTTGTATTGTTTCACATTGGTAGTTTTCTTTTTTTTCTGTAAGTTGAGCACCAAGTTCCTTCAGCAACTTGGAACAGCAATTTTTTTCTTAAAAATTCAATATCACGAGGATTTAAGAGTTCAGTTTCTGGAGAAAACTGGACAAATCGCTCACGTTTCGTCACCGTCTAGTGACATTGCGCAAAAACTATCCTCGCGCGTCACACTGCTGAGGCTACTCGTGGGCTCGGGATGGAGTGCTGGTGCTAAAACACTACGCATAGCCGCCTTATCTCTGGTCTAATCAACAGCTGAGTACTGCGCACCAGTCTGGTGTTGCAGTGCTCACACTCGCCACATCGACAGTGTCTTGAACGACGCCTTGCGCATAGTCATTGAATGCCTGCGTCCCGCTCCAACGGATCACTTACCCATACTCTCAGGCATCCAGCCAGCTGAGCTTTGCCAAATGGAAGCGACACTCTCCTTGGCTTACCGTGGATCTCTAGACCCTGATTATATCTTATACGGTCTTTTAAGTGGGCCCTCAGATACTCGCCAAATGAGACTAAGATCCAGACGCCCGTTTGTGCCAGGTGCGCGGAATCTTTTGGACAACCTTGCCAGACTTGGTATCCGCGCTTCTGAATGGACAAATTAAAATGGAAAGCGTAGTATTGTGAAAACGCTTTCAGGCTCCGTGCTTTTGTTCCCGGGACCGGCGCCAGGCCTGTTGGGATGGGCTTACCCTGAGCAGCTTGGGTTAAGCTCAACCGCCTGCGGACTGGCGTTGGGCGATTCCATTCGTCCATGCACAGATGGGGTCTCGCTCCTTCACCGAATTGCGAGTGCGGCGCCTCTAAACAAACCGCAGACCGTGTTCCAACAGCAAGCCCTATATATCGGGTACCACATGAAAACGAGGTCTGACGGTTTTGGATGACGAAACTCGATGCTGGCTTAATAACATCACTGCCAGCTTCTCATCCAGGCAGTACAGCAGCCTGGGGTAGTAAAAGGATAAACCCTCGGCCCCAGTCCTGTTTGTGTCTGACCTGGAGTGGATCCCTTTCCAAACGACGACGACGACAAATAGTTGAGTGGTAAAATTTGTATGAAGAAATAGTTGTTGCTAAAAAATGCAAATAATTTTTTTTTAATAAACTGAATGGATGATATTTTTCTCTTTAAAGTTTTCACTGACGTTGCAATTAAACCTTGTTAAATTACAGCCTACTTTAATATCTAAAAAAGCCTCTTTCACAATTTTAAATATCTTTTTGTATGCCTAAAAGCCTGACTTAATCGACTACATTAATTGCCTTTTTTAAAATGATAAGTTTCTTTTTGTCCTGAGTGCCTATTTTTCTCCATTTCAATGCAACTGTTTTATAGACACACAAACACCAGCTGATGCATTGGATTATTTACAAAAATCGCTGAAAATCTATGAAAAAGCATCACATAATATTGCTTTGGATATAAATGCAGCAATAGCATTAAACAACATAGGCATCTGTTTTTTGGACATGCACAAACCGGTTGATGCATTGGATTATCTACAACGATCGCTGAAAATTTATAAAAAAGCATCACTTGATGTTGTTTCGGATACGGATGTGGCAATGGTGCTTGACAGCATAGGTACATGTTTTAGGAACATGCACAAACCGGCTGAGGCATTGGATTATCTACAACAATCACTGAAAATCTATGAAAAAGCATCACTTGATATTACTTCTGATACGCATGTAGCAATGACATTGAACAACATAAGCAACTGTTTGAAAAAGATGCGCAAACCGGCGGTTGCATTGGATTATTTACAACAATCACTGAAAATCTATGAAAAAGCATCATTTGATATTGGTTCGGATACAAAGGTGGCCACAACACTAAACAATATAGGAAATTGTTTTATGAACATGCACAAACCAGCTGATGCATTGAATTATTTAGAAGAATCGCTAAAAATTTTTGAAAGCGCATCACTTGATATTTCTTCAGATACAAATGTAGCAATGACGCTGAACAATTTAGGCAGTTGTTGCATGGACATTCAGAAACTGCCCGAAGCATTGAATTATCTACAACAATCACAAAAAATCTATGAAAAAATATCACTTGATATTCTTTCGGATGTAAATGTGGCAATGACTCTAAACAACATAGGCAACTGTTTTATGGACATGCACAAATCGGCTGATGCATTGGATTATCTACAACGATCGCTGAAAATCTATGAAAAAGCATCACTTGATATTGGTTCGGATACAAATGTAGCTCATGCGCTGAACAACTTGGGCAACTGTCTTATGAACATGAACAAACCTGCTGATGCATTAGATTATCTACAAAAATCACTGAAAATCAAAGAAAAAACATCACTTAACATTGTTTCGGATACGGATGTAGCCGAGACGCTTAACAACATAGGCATCTGTTTTCGGCACACCCACAAACTGTCTGATGCATTGGATTATTTACGACGATCATTGATAATCAAACAAAACGCATCACTTGATATTGCTTTGGATATAAATGTGGCTTCGACGCTAAACAACATAGGCAACTGTTTTATAGACACACAAACACCAGCTGATGCATTGGATTATTTACAAAAATCGCTGAAAATCTATGAAAAAGCATCACATAATATTGCTTTGGATATAAATGCAGCAATAGCATTAAACAGCATAGGCATCTGTTTTTTGGACATGCACAAACCGGTTGATGGATTGGATTATCTACAACGATCGCTGAAAATTTATAAAAAAGCATCACTTGATGTTGTTTCGGATACGGATGTGGCAATGGTGCTTGACAGCATAGGTACATGTTTTAGGAACATGCACAAACCGGCTGAGGCATTGGATTATCTACAACAATCACTGAAAATCTATGAAAAAGCATCACTTGATATTACTTCTGATACGCATGTAGCAATGACATTGAACAACATAAGCAACTGTTTGAAAAAGATGCGCAAACCGGCGGTTGCATTGGATTATTTACAACAATCACTGAAAATCTATGAAAAAGCATCATTTGATATTGGTTCGGATACAAAGGTGGCCACAACACTAAACAATATAGGAAATTGTTTTATGAACATGCACAAACCAGCTGATGCATTGAATTATTTAGAAGAATCGCTAAAAATTTTTGAAAGCGCATCACTTGATATTTCTTCAGATACAAATGTAGCAATGACGCTGAACAATTTAGGCAGTTGTTGCATGGACATTCAGAAACTGCCCGAAGCATTGAATTATCTACAACAATCACAAAAAATCTATGAAAAAATATCACTTGATATTCTTTCGGATGTAAATGTGGCAATGACTCTAAACAACATAGGCAACTGTTTTATGGACATGCACAAATCGGCTGATGCATTGGATTATCTACAACGATCGCTGAAAATCTATGAAAAAGCATCACTTGATATTGGTTCGGATACAAATGTAGCTCATGCGCTGAACAACTTGGGCAACTGTCTTATGAACATGAACAAACCTGCTGATGCATTAGATTATCTACAAAAATCACTGAAAATCAAAGAAAAAACATCACTTAACATTGTTTCGGATACGGATGTAGCCGAGACGCTTAACAACATAGGCATCTGTTTTCGGCACACCCACAAACTGTCTGATGCATTGGATTATTTACGACGATCATTGATAATCAAACAAAACGCATCACTTGATATTGCTTCGGATATAAATGTGGCTTCGACGCTAAACAACATAGGCAACTGTTTTATAGACACACAAACACCAGCTGATGCATTGGATTATTTACAAAAATCGCTGAAAATCTATGAAAAAGCATCACATAATATTGCTTTGGATATAAATGCAGCAATAGCATTAAACAGCATAGGCATCTGTTTTTTGGACATGCACAAACCGGTTGATGGATTGGATTATCTACAACGATCGCTGAAAATTTATAAAAAAGCATCACTTGATGTTGTTTCGGATACGGATGTGGCAATGGTGCTTGACAGCATAGGTACATGTTTTAGGAACATGCACAAACCGGCTGAGGCATTGGATTATCTACAACAATCACTGAAAATCTATGAAAAAGCATCACTTGATATTACTTCTGATACGCATGTAGCAATGACATTGAACAACATAAGCAACTGTTTGAAAAAGATGCGCAAACCGGCGGTTGCATTGGATTATTTACAACAATCACTGAAAATCTATGAAAAAGCATCATTTGATATTGGTTCGGATACAAAGGTGGCCACAACACTAAACAATATAGGAAATTGTTTTATGAACATGCACAAACCAGCTGATGCATTGAATTATTTAGAAGAATCGCTAAAAATTTTTGAAAGCGCATCACTTGATATTTCTTCAGATACAAATGTAGCAATGACGCTGAACAATTTAGGCAGTTGTTGCATGGACATTCAGAAACTGCCCGAAGCATTGAATTATCTACAACAATCACAAAAAATCTATGAAAAAATATCACTTGATATTCTTTCGGATGTAAATGTGGCAATGACTCTAAACAACATAGGCAACTGTTTTATGGACATGCACAAATCGGCTGATGCATTGGATTATCTACAACGATCGCTGAAAATCTATGAAAAAGCATCACTTGATATTGGTTCGGATACAAATGTAGCTCATGCGCTGAACAACTTGGGCAACTGTCTTATGAACATGAACAAACCTGCTGATGCATTAGATTATCTACAAAAATCACTGAAAATCAAAGAAAAAACATCACTTAACATTGTTTCGGATACGGATGTAGCCGAGACGCTTAACAACATAGGCATCTGTTTTCGGCACACCCACAAACTGTCTGATGCATTGGATTATTTACGACGATCATTGATAATCAAACAAAACGCATCACTTGATATTGCTTTGGATATAAATGTGGCTTCGACGCTAAACAACATAGGCAACTGTTTTATAGACACACAAACACCAGCTGATGCATTGGATTATTTACAAAAATCGCTGAAAATCTATGAAAAAGCATCACATAATATTGCTTTGGATATAAATGCAGCAATAGCATTAAACAACATAGGCATCTGTTTTTTGGACATGCACAAACCGGTTGATGGATTGGATTATCTACAACGATCACTGAAAATCAAGAAAAAAGCATCAGTTTAGATTGTTTTGGATACAAATGCGGAAATAAACCTAAACAACTTTGGCAACTGTTTTATAGACACACCAAATCAACTGATGCATTGGATTGTACACAACAATCGCTGAAAATCAAGGAAAAAGCATCACTTGAGATTGTTTTGGATACGACCGTGGCATCAACACGGATAGTCAAGGATATGAAACAGTAGTCTTAAAAATTTATTGATTAAAAATAAATTTCAAATTTGTAGATCCAATTAATTGATTTCTTTAACAAAAGTTGATAGCAATTAATTTACGTAGCCTACAAAATAACTAAAACTTTGTTTATTCAATTTTTTAATCGTAAAATTTACTTCAGCTGCTTTTTACAGGTAAAGCAGAGTGAACTTGACATTTCGATCGTCTCAAATGTTAATTGAATTTTTGTAATCCCTCACTGACATAACAGTGTGAGTATTAAAACCTCGCAAACTGTCAATGCAATAAAAACTGAGAACCGTAGATTGTTGAATTGTTGATAACAGAACTGTTCCATATCTAATGTAAGAAATGCTGAAGCAGCTGCAATTATTTCTATGAGCACTTTTATAACATCATGTAGATATACTCATTGTGTAGGACATAATCGAACTAAACAGTATTTTTTGTTTTATTTCAACAATTTTTTTCCAGTTTTTAAGTTTTGATTGACCACGATTTCATTGTAGTCATAAGTTTGGTTGAAATTGAAAATACGTGGCAAATAGGTATAAATTGCATGATTTTGAAAAATTTAAGCTTAATCTATTAATAAAGCAATGCACTGGATATGCAAGAAGGTTTTTATTTTGAATCTTTTTTTTCACCCATTATGGTACAAACCCCATTGTAGCCTTGGCTTTTGGTGTTGCAATGTAAAGACTCAGCTATTTTAACTTCTCCTTTAAGAGCAGCGCTAATCTTTATTCACTTTAATCAATTGTATCACTGAAACCTATAAACTTTTTAGCTATACTATTGTATAATTTGAGAATTCTTACAGGTTGACGCACAACCTAACTTGTTTTTGTTTGCAAAAAATACAAACATTTTTGGTTAGCAAAAGAGCAATAACAGAAGCCTAAATTAATTTAATAGCTCGTTGAGCAGGTTAGATCAAGTCCACAGTAATAAACTACGGAACAAAAGCTTACTCTGTCGACAGCGTAGACAATATGCTACAGGCCTCGCATTGACGGCAAAAGCGATCAACGCGCTCTGGGTTCAAAACCTTTTCTTGTTCCTCTTTGGTGTTCTTATACAAAAAACAGTTCCATCTGCTAGTAGTTTACACAAGAAGGTCTAAATTTTAGACATATCTCTAAACATTAAGTAAAAAATTACGTCAACATTTTCACTTGGATAGCAATACCTTGGCATCTTTAAAAGCAGTCAAGGTAATTGTTTGGAATTGCCTTAATTTCAACGTCTCTGACGCTTTTTTGCAAGTTAGGTACTGATAAATATGTACTGATAATAATGTTAGAGTGGATTAAATCACAGCTTGTTGGAAAAATTTTGGGAGGCGGTCCCCTTGCTTCCCCTTAAATTGGCCTTAGGCTACTTTTATGGGATAATGCAAGTTTTTATAATATTGTAACGGAAACATTAAATAATGTTAAACTAAGTTAAACAGCTTTAGTCTTAGTTTAATTTTTTTCGTTCAGTTTTGACAAAAAGCGAATAAAAAAAGTTTTGAAAAGATTTGAATAATACCAGAAAAATGTTTAAATAAAAAACTTCGTTTCTTTCCAGAACAAAAAAACTTGTTTAATCCTACTTTGACCAGAAGGGGGGAGCGAAAAGTTGCCGCACTGTAAACAAACAGTATGCTGCGCAAAACTGCTTGCACGATTATTTTTAAATTAAAGATTTTTCTGGTTTTTTATTCATCTCAAGAAGTAATTCCCAACGTGAGGTAAATAAAAATAAAACAATCAAATGTTCATTTCAGTTCTTGGTTGTCAAATTACATCCGCCTGTCACACAGATTTATTGTGAAGGCCTTTTTTATATAGTCAACACTAGGTTTTTAAGACGAAGAAGGAAAAATTGAACACAGATTTGATATAAAGACCTATTGTTTTGGTCTATAAATAGTATAGACAGAGTTGGAAATAAAATTTAATAAAAACTATAAGAAAGGTCTTCACATAAAATCTGTGTGCGATTTTTTCGTTTTTTTCTCAAAAGCTGTTTACTAAAGAAAAGGTCATCTTCAACTAATAATCCCAAAATTTTTATCTTCCTACCATGTAATGATCCCAAAATTTTATCTTCCTACCATCTAAAATTTGTGTAATATTTGAAAAAATCGCTAGAAATAATTTTGATGTTGTTAATTGTTTTTCAACATTTAGTGATTAATTTTTTGACTATTTCATACAACAAAAAAATAGAAATAAAAAGCGTCAGCAGTGTGGTCGAGTTGTTAAAGCACCGTGATTGTGATTGATATGGTATCGGTTGAAAACCTACTCGCGTCATTCTGTTGTGTCTTGGGCAAGACACTTTCCCCTGCTTGGTGGCTTTAGCAAGCAGTTCTAAATTAAAGTTATATTTCTATTAAATTTCAAGCGGACAGAAATATATTGGGATCTCCGGAAACAGGTCGGGGTAATTGCTTACCCTACGTATTAGCACCTTCGTCGTTTTTCTGCAAGTCAGGAGCATAAATATAAGACTAAAAAAAGCGAGAAAAAGAGGAAGAGTAATTTGCTTATCAAAGCGATTTCGACTGCACGGCCATTTAACCACGTTTTTACTTAAAAAGTTTTCAAGGCAATAAAACGCTTTCAATCTTATTTTCCTGGGGACGTTCTCAATTTGAAAAAAGGAGTAACTGTTAATTTAGATTGGTTTTCTTGTAAAAAGATTGGCTTTATTACGAAAGTTTCTACTCGGATACAATAATGCAACATGTTTTATTTTTTTGTTTTGAATTACACTCAATTTTATCGTCGTCATCATCATCATCCTTCTATTTTTTCTACAGACTCGCAGGACAAAGTTATCGCTGTTAAAGTTAGGGCAACCATAAAATGATTATCAAAACTTCCTTTCAAAATGCCAAGATATTTCTGTCTGGTTGGAATCCGCTTTATTTAGTGATATGACTGACACTTAAGAGCTGGCGTTAAGGCATAGAAAAGAGCTGTAAAGTGTAACTTTTTCAGGAACGAAAAAATAATATATAAATCGCACTGCTGTTTTTCAAAGCATAAAAGGTGTGCAGGTGCAACAAAGCTTTAAAATATTTTTCCTTTTTTTTCACATGTGCTTTTGAAATCAAGATTGCGTTTTAATTTGGTTAAAATAATTAACAATTAATTGCAACTATTGATTGGTTAATAAAACAATTAAAATTAATTGCTTGAGAAAAGCTAAATCAGGGTGGTTCAAGGTTGCCAGCATCGCGGGCCACGAAAAAATTTTTGTGCAGTTCGCGGGCCACATTAGAGTTAATAAGCAGTAAAGACCACAAATCCCATGACAAAAAATTTTTATTGCAGAAACACATTTAATGACTAGACATTATTAAAGTAATCTTTTAATGTCAACATCAATATTAGTTGTTGATAATCGCAAACAAGCGTTTTCCATTTTTCGCTAATATTAAAGAAACTTTGTAAGATGCTTATTGGTCAGATAAAGTAGTTTTGGTAAAGTTATTCATACAACTTCTTTGCCTGTCATATTTACTTTTCAGATCTTTTACAACCGTTGCAGCTCTCTCGTATTTTTCAAATTGATTTTTATGGCGTGTTTCGTAATGCCGCTTTAAATTGTATTCTTTTGGCACTGACACAACTTGCAGACATACCAAGCATTGCGGCTTACCCTTGTTTTTCACAAACAAGTACTTTTCCTCCAATACCAAGTAAAAAAATCTGTTCGAATTGGTTAGCGTTAGCTTTCTTTTTAAACTTATGTTTACAAAACAACTTACAAACCACTGCAAAACGATGGTGAATAAATTACAATTGGCGTTATTTATTTAAAAGTAATTCAAACAAACAAATATAAACTCAAATCTATATTTTAATTAATTTTTATCTATTTCAATGTTAATTAATTTTTATCTGTTTCAATTACTTTTAAATAAATACCGGTAATTAATTAGGTCTAACTGTCTGGTTATCAAGCACCCTTCAATGCACTATAACTAAAGTATCGTTGAACACACAGTAATATCTTCATACTACTCAAATAATAAATTTTTTTATATTATAATCACATAATTAGAAATAACCTAGTTAGGGTACTCTCAGTTGACTGTTTCAAATAGCCATGACACACAGACTAGTGACACACAGACTATAATAAAACAAAGACGCCAGTGATGTAACAATAAATCAATAGAAAATTATGAGAAAACTACACCAAAAAGCGATGCTTTTAATTACGACATTCACCGATTGTTACCTATTCCACCAAATGTAACGCGGGCCACAAAAAATGACGCCGCGGGCCACATGTGGTTTGGACCACCCCGAGCTAAATTATATCTAAACTATATACTTTGATTCTATTTTTGGTGAAAAAAAAACACAAAAATTGCAATATCGTTTGTATTTTGAAGATTTTAGTCAATGTTTCATGTATCATTAAATAATATTTTTTATGACCGCATTGTTGTTGAAGTTGTTTTTTAGTTTTAATGTTTTAGTTTGAAGTTGTTTTTTTTCCAGTTCATATTAATACTATTATTTTTTAAATACTTTGTATGAAGTTATTTTTATTTAAAGAATAGGATCAAATCACAATTCATTCATGATTTTAATCTTAACTTTATAACTCTGTAATTGATTTTCAGATTTTTACAAAAATATTAAGCTTTGGATTGTAACGTGATCTGATAGAGTATTTCGCACCCCCGTGTAGATATTTTTTGTCTAAACACTTTTATTTTCATAACTTTTAACCAAAATCGTTATTTTCCATGCTTAGATTTTTTCAGTCCGTTTAATTTCTTAGTCCGAAATTTATTTTTTTTCAACTCTTCTCTGACTGTTTTTTTTTCGATGGGTTTTTGGATGTTATCTCAAGATATTTTAGATAGAATTTATTCCATCTAATTCGACGATGTCCAAAATTTAAATTTTATCAACCTTTTTGATGTTATTTTGTGGTTCTTTTTGATGTCATTTATTCCATTTAGTTCGATGAAGTCCGAATTTCATTTTTTTGATTTTTTTCTTTTCTAATCATTTTTAATTTTTTTGATTCTTTAATTTTGATTCAATTGATTATTTTTACCTCTTATTTTCTTTTCCGATTATTATATATGATCAACTCTTTTTCGATATTCACTGCTCCTATTTAAATTTGGAATTGTAGATTCTTAGTTAGAATTCCAAATTTCCAAAAACGTTACTTCATAAAAATTTTGTCTTTTCCTGTTTGGCCTTTCCTTATGACTGTCTTCATACAGTCGAAGAATAGTCTGACACCATTCCTCGGAATAATTAGCTGCTTATTTTTAATTTACTTTCATACTTTCACATATTTTTTATAGTTAGCAACTGTGGTTTTTTCTATTTGATACGAGAAGTTTTCTAAAGAATTCATTCGCACTTAGCCAGAACTATACTAACTGTATAAAGAACATCAGTCTCGCAGCAAAATATGTGTAAAGCCGGAGTAAATAAAAATAAACACAGCTTCGCTTCATTACAGGTATTTAAGTGGCCTTAGTTTAACTGGTCCTTTTGGATTCTCAAGTAAATTTTTACGGTTTAACACCCGGTTTGATAGCAAATATTCACTATGATAAACGTTTTTTGACAGAATTTTAAGTGACTTTTTTAAAATATTTATTATTTATTTATTTACTCTATCTCTATATTTATTCTCATACCCCATTATATTGTCATTCACCTTTTGACGGTAAAATTTATAAGAGGTTAGAATAGTTAGTTTTTTTGTTTTATTTTACTACATGCTATTGTATTTACATTGGAATCTTTTATAAATGACAGTTGAATTTTCATGTAGTGATTGTATTAAATCTTGTGCATCAAATCAAAATTTTATCTGCTGCAATTTTTATTGACTTTGGACATATTTAAAATGTAGTTAATTATCCTTAATAAAATTAAAAGGTTATGTTACACAATAGCAAAAAAAAAACGCAAAAGACTTCAAAATTCAAACTCTTTCTCTTGAAAAACTAATACAATAATTTTTTATAGAAAATCTTTCAAAATTCTTTTTTATCAAATGATTAATACCTGAAGAGATTAATCAAAGTAACCCAATTTTTATAGGCTATGATAAATTTTTCAAAAGTTAAAATTTTTGTCTTTGTTTCAAAAAGCCTGAGGTATTTTCTACCTTTGAATTAAAAAATTAGCACTTGTAATTTAAGAAAAACAAAAGTCTGGCATGTTGGTTTTTGAAAACTTTCTGATTGACATTAGGATAATTATATTTTTTAAGATTATCATTCAGCATGCCTAAATTTACAACATTAAAATCTTGGAACAATGCAAAGCAAACGCAATTACTTTTACTGTTTAATCTTTCAATAATAAACTTGAAAATGCATGATGGTCTGTAAATATTGGTATTTACAAAGTATTTCCTAAATAGTGCAGGCAAAAGACATTATTATAAACAAAAACTTTATGTTTTGGATCAGTTTAAATTCTTTTGCAATATAAAAGGATTGATATTAACAAAACTACACTTGTACTTACAATTACAAAATTTCTTAGTTTTATTCGCAGTGATTTGTAAATTTTATCTTGCCTTTCTTCCCGAAAATCATCCATCAAAGTCAAAAGACGCTGCATCAATCAACTACGATAAAAAACAACTGAAAACACAGAAATTTAACTATGCGTGTAACGATCAAGGCATCCGTAAGCACACGACGAATTATACAAAAACTTAACGCAATTAATACAGTTTTACGCGCTCACAGTGCGGGTTTGATTATACGACACTGCAATAAACAGCTGGATAATATACGAAGAACAGAAGTGAAATAACAAGCAACCATTATTCCATTTCCCTTCTCCTTTCAGGAAAAACAAGAAGATGTATTAAATTTACCAAAAAGAGCAAAGATAAAACGCCTATATGTACGCATAAGGAAGTTACACAAATTCTATTCTTCATTTGGTAGCATGGTGGATTGCCTCTCGTTAATTATTTTTTTAAAACAAGAAAATAAAAAAGTTTGTTCATTTCATTTTTATTTTATCTTTATATTTATCTTTCTGACTCACAGGACAGCGACGGAGGCGCTAATACATGGGGTAAGCAATTACCTTGACCTGCTTCCCGAGGTACTAGATATTGCTGTCCGGTTGAAATTAAATAGAGATATAACAGAAATTTAGAACTGCTTGCCAAGACCACCAAGCAGAGGAAATTGCCGTAAAGTTTTTCTCCCAAGGACACAACTGAATGACGCGGGGAGGTTCTGAACCGAGATCAAGTCGATCACAAACCCGCTGCTTTGACCACTCGACCACGCTACCGTTAATAAATCATATTGATCACAAGTTATTTAAAATCCTTTATTTATTCTCAAATAAAGTTGCCAAACCAGGTAAAACATTGTTTACATGGAGCTTTTAAGTTTTATTTGCTATGATAGTTATTGCATAGAGTAACACTGTGCATAAAGTAAATAAACTAATATTAAGTGTCTGAGCTCCAAAAAATTTTATTCAAGCTTTTTTGAAAAATTACAAAAATCGATACTATTAACAGTAAACTAAAGCTCATTTTGTTGGCACAAAGTAACTAAATAAAATTCAATCAAGTACATAACTGTCGTTTCTCAAACTGTTTTAATTTTTGTATAACTGTTTTAATTATTGTAGACTTTTTTAGTTAGCTTGTTGTGTAGCAAGTGTTTAATATTAACAAATTTTTTATAAATCTTTGCCTCCAGTTTTAACTCGAGCTTGCACGCTGGTATGGTCCGTGGTAGAGTACGCCGTGCTTCTTATAAAAGCTGCTACAGCAAGCAAAAATAGACAAATTTGGTGAAAAACGTCTACTAAAACTGTTAACCCTTGTTTGGGGCCACGTAAAAATAGTATCATCTTACTCAGCAATTCGAATTAGAAAAAGTCAAGAAATTCCAGAATGTTATCTAAAAAAAAATAATTACAAACGTTTTTGCAAAAGCCTGGCTTCAAGAGCCCGGCTGTTGTGGAAAATAAGATAAAGTTATAATTTAATTAACTAAAAATTTAAGTCTGAAAACAACATCACGTAAAAATATAACACAGGTGGTGCATAAACAAAGTTATGAATGAGCTCTAATGAACACAAAACAGATGAGCTGTACCGAATGAGCTGTACGGAAATGAGCTGTACTGAACAGAAAACAAAATATTACAAAAAAACATTGATTACACGGGGAAATGCGTCAAGCTGTTCCAGCACAAGTCACGTCAATAAGAAAACCATTCTAAAGAAAAATATAAAAACATAAGTATAACACATAAAATTGTAGATGAGTAAACAAAACAAGTGCTGCAAAGCGCAACTGATGCATCTGGCAATTAAGAGTTTTTAATACTTCTAGTTATGGTGGCAGTGATGTTTGTTTATTATATTAAACTGTTTAAATAATGTTTGAGTCCATGTTTTTTGAACATCTACTAATGTCTTTACTTGGCAAACGACAAAAGTAGAAATGATAGTAGAAAAGTAGAAAAGTAGAAAACAAACGACAAAAGATTCAATTATTTTTTCTGTCACTAAGGAGCTACGCCAGTTGACGAATATCCAATAATATTTTTTGTGAAGTAACCTCAATTACCATTCCAAATAAGCCGTGAGAAATCAGATGTTCATTGTGGGCAGCAGAAGTGAATGATTGGTCGATGATGACATGATTTTCTAACAGCAATACAGGAGTTTTTTAACGCAACGGATCAGTTTGAAAGGTTACAAAAGTATAGCAATATTTTATTTTCGGATCATAGACGTTTCGACAGTGTGACCAAATGGGTAAGGCTGAGTTGTAAACGGCCGACTAGTTCAGCCCGAAAAAGTCCAAAATTTAAGTTTAATCAAAAACACAAAAGTGTTCAATCAAAGAAACAAAGCTGAACTAGTCGGCCCGTTTACAACTCTGGGGTAAAGTATTGATGGCAAACACAATCGACACGTCATTTTGTGTTCAAAAACAAAATATTATGACAGTTTTCTTTTTTCGGGAGTTTAGCAAGCATCTCCAATTTCAGTTATATTTCTACTTAAAATATTTCAAGTGGACGGCAATCGTTGCATTTTTAAAAGCAGGTTTGGATAATTCTGTGATGAGCAAACTTCAAACAAGGGGCAAATCTTTTTTTTAGCAAATCAAGCGCCCAACTACGTAAAACTTTAAAGTCTATTAAAACAGGAGTGAGCAAAGTTGCTCCTTCTCAATGCCATTTATATGATACCAAAAACATGAATATATTTAGTTGGCCACTTGTACAAAGTTAAAAAAATTGACGGGTAATTCTGTTATAAACAAAAGTTCTGAGAGCTGCTGATGAAGCCTAATAGGTTTGTTGATTAGTTTCGGAAAAGAAAATTAAAGTTGTTGTTTGGATGTGGAAATTTAACTGAAGCCGGGCGCTTCAATCTTTTTCGTATTATCTACCCCTAACTTAAGCTAATTTTGGAAATTTTGGGTAACAATATTTAATTTAAATTTGGCTTTTCTTGATACCAGGTATATTATTAAAATCTTTAATCTCCTGATGAAGGTTTACTGAAACATAGTACACCGAAACGTTGAGTTTTTTGTTATTGTTTTTACTTTTTAATAAAGAATTAACAGCAATTTAACTCAGATTTTACCAGAAGAGCATGAATAAAGTTTTTAATATTTAATTTATTTAATAAGAACTAATGTAACGATAACCGGCGCTGAAGTTGGCCGATTGCTGCAAAGTGAATAGTTAAACAACGGGTTTCTGGCTTTGATAAGGAAAAGTCAAAATAACCAAGGATCTTTAAGTCAATGAAAAATGATAAGTGAAGTGTAACAAAACGTAGCGTGATTAAGCGGTATTCTGTAAATAAATAAATACGAACTAAAATCAAGCATAAAAAACACAGTTGTCTTAATGAGTAGTTCACGTCGATGCTGACTCACAAGGCTTGGGGAGCACAATAACGAGTATATCCAATAAGGATTAAATCACAGCACTATGTCTCTCAGACTGCAACCAGCCGCCACAGTTATTGCGGCTGGTCGCCTCAGAAATTAAAAAGTGTAAAAACACGAACAAACAAACACAAAGAAACAAGCACTAAGTGAACACGCTGCAGAAACAAACTATGGTCAAGGAAGAAATTGACTAATAATTGAAGTGTACAGCAAAAAGGCGATATCAGAGAGCATGCGCAAATAATGATAAAAAAGAAATAAAAAAAACATGTGCGTTGGTAATTTTCTACAACTAATGACCACACTTAAACCTCATGAAACACAGAAAATGTTTTGATAAATCTTAGAATCTCGAAGAACCTCGTTTAAGGAACGCTGCGCTAGAGATACCATTGACAGCAATTATATTGGTAGCAAAAATTTAGCCATTAGTTTCCGTTCAGGGGTTCATGAAAAGGTTGCTGGGGATTCGTGAAGCTTTGAAAGTCGGAGAGAATTTCAAAAAGGCTTTGAAAAATTATTAGTCAGGCTCAGCCTAAAAATTTAAGGGTCCATAGACTTAATAATTTTTTGAAAATTGTTTGTGACTAAAGAAAGATTGGGAATCACTGATTTAGGCTTAATGAAAAAAACTGTATATTTTGCAACAACTGTATCAAAGCTAAAAATTTTGTTGTTTGTGTCAGTATCTTGTTGCCCTACGCAGAGCGCAATTATATTTCATGTTATTAAGACAGCTGTTGTTATGTCACAATACGTTTACTAAGATGTAATCAAGTAATGCAATGAGCGTGTTTTTTCCGGTTTCGCTTATATGCCGTTTGGAACAACAACAAGCGCATTCCAACCTTAAGTTTTATTGAAAGACTTTTGATTTTATCTGTCTTTACAAGATTCAACAAGATTCTTAACAACATCTACTAAAAACTCTGTTTGAGGAATTTGAACACCAGGTAAGCTTTGCAATGTTATATTTGGGGATCACAGCAGAACGAGCAGATTTCGAATTTATTTGCATTTTTGTGTTATTTTAAACTGTTAGTAAAATTAAATTTTTTTTTTTTTTAGTTCATTTGTACACTGTAATTTTATCATAATAATAAAAACTTATAATTAGAACCCATTTTGCAGTAGTTTTCTGTAATAGAATTTCCCTGAGCTACTATTGCCTTTGTTCGTTGCAATTAAATTTGTATTTAAACAATAATTTATCATTTTGGTTTTCTCATACTAAATATTTGTCAATCGTATTTAAATTAAAAGTAGTATTGCTTTTTGCTGCTTTCTGTCGAGAAAAATTGATTTCATTAAACCTACGTCCATGATTTATTTTGATTAATTATGAAACTAATACTATGTCATATACCCATTTACATTACATTTGATAGATAAGTACCCAGTTGTTTTTCGTTTTTTCAAGTATGCGTTTACTGAAATGCTACAGCAGATAAAACAGCCAGGACATTTAAGCCCACATTTGTTGGTCCTCAATAACTCACTCGCACACCATCACAAGCGCCGATTAACAACAGACCGAGTAATACGACGCCATTCTCACGAGTGCGTTTATTCTGAACAACACACGACTCGCACATTCTCACTTGCTCTCTTCTGCATCTTTAAAAAATATCTTTGTTGAGTAAATCCACGGTATAAAGATAATTACTTCCAAAAAGGAAAGCTTGTTCTTATGTAGGGAAAAATAAGGTGTACTGCTGCCGGATTCACTCTCAGCAGGCACCAAGAGGTCTAATGCAACCAATTTTATGCATTTTCACGTACACATTACTCAATTATAAGTTGTGAGACATACATGTATCTTATGATGACGCTTTGAATGAAATACTGACAGAATATGATATTATTTTAGGCCTAATGTTTACGAGTATATAAAGTTGTTTTATTTTTGCTTTGGCTTGGTATTAAAAAAAAACCTAATATCACATTTAACCGACCTTTCATTAAGCCGTATCATTCCACGTCAGTTTAAACCGACAGTTATACAAGAGTGATTTTTATTTAGTTACTTTGTACCAACAAAATCAGTTTTAGTTTACCGTTAACAGTACCGATTTCTGTATTGATTTTTATGGATAGGCTAACGGACAAAGTAAGGAGAGAACCACCGTGGACGATGCTGCTTACTGATGACAGTGTGACTTGCGAAGAGCCAGGGAAGAAGTAGAGCGGAAACTAGACTGCTGTAGGCATGCGTTGGAATGAAGAGAAATGAAAGTAAGTAAGTCAAAGACCGAACATCTGTGCATAAATTGGAGAAAATGACAAAAAAGCAATGAAGATGGAGGACACAAAAGTATAGAGTAAAGGAAAAGGACACCAACAGTAAAGGAATTTAAGTATTTGGGATCAGCAATGCACGAAAGTGGTAGTTATGAGAGGGAGGTAAAGAGAAGAGTGCAGGCAGGATGTAACGGATGGAGAAAATATCGAGAGTAATTTGTGACAAGAGTTTATCTGCTAGAGTAAAAAGAAAAGTGTAAAGTTTTGTGGTAAGACCAGCAATGGTACTTGATACGGTGGCGATCAAGTAGAATAGATGGAAGTTGCAGAGATGAAAATGTTGAGGTTTGCTATGGGAGTGACAAGAAAAGATAAGATTTGAAACGAGTGCATCAAGATTCAGTTAAGGTAGAACGGTTAGAAATGAAGATGAGGGAGGTACGGTTGAGGTTGTATGGACATGTAATGAAGAAAGACCAGGAGTATTTAGGAAGAAAGGTAATGGAAATGGAGTTACCAGGAAAGGGGAAAAGAGGGAGACCGAAGAGAAGATTTCTGAATGTTGTGAAGAAGGATATGGTGGAAGTTGGTGCTAGAGAGAAGGACATTGAAAACAGTACTCTATGGAAGATTATTATCCACTATCGCAACCCCTAATTAAAGGGAAAGGCCGAAAAAAGAAGAATTATTGACTTATGTAATTTTTTAAAAAAAGTTTGAATTTTTTTAGAGCTTTTACAGTCAATATTAATTTATCTACTCTATGCATTAAATATCATAGCAAATAAACTTAAAAGCTTTATGACAGAAATGTTTCAGCTGGTTTTGCAATATCATTTGTATAATAAATAAAGTATTTTGAATAATTTTCTCACTTTCTTGTTTTAAAAAATAAGTAATGAGAGGCAATTCACCAGATCCCATGCTACCAAATGAAGAATAGAATTTGTGTAACTTGATGACGGTTAAGATAGTTTACTGAAAAAAGACCTGTAATTTCCGAATTAAGCTACAAAATGTTATAAAATTAAATGTATGAAAAATTATATTTTACGTAAAAGCTTGTATTCTATGATTCTATGTAACTAAGGGTCATAATGTATCACAATGCCGATTAAAAATTCTATTTTCTTATGCGCTAACCTTAGAGCTAAAAATTTTTCAATCGTCCAACCATATTACTCCCTACTTAAACGAAATGGTGTACTAGAATATAAAAAAATTTATAATATTCTATGTCTCTCGTTCTCAAATTATATGCTAAATCAAAGATTTTTGCTAATCATTGAACCAGTTTCGTTAGTAAGCGATCATCTAATGAGATATTTAGTTGATTTGATAAATTTTTAGTTACTAGTAATAAAACTAATACATAATAAATCAAAAAAAGCAGAAGGCCGTATTTTCCCAAGTTCTGTGGCTATAGACGTTGTACTACTGTGCTTAAAGAATCATTTTAGGTTTCATTATCTATTGGTTTTTGTTTATCGGTTTTTGCGGTTTGTTAATGCAATTCCTTTTGTACGAATCTCGGCTTCCAAATGGGTGCATGTATTTGTTTATGACTCGGTAACATTTTTTTAATCTCTCAAATATATATATATTTTGACGGAAGTACTAATAACGTGTATTTATTAAAGGTCTCACTATAATCAATGCACATTCTTTTTTTAATAATTGTCTCCATTCACGACAAGAACTAGTGCGCGTCAATGAGAAGAGCTCGGTTCTATAAATCTTTTTTTAAATCATTTTTTATTGTTTCAGCAATGAATTTTTTGTTTTCCAAAGAATGCTTAGTGATTATAGAATTACTAGTGATTGTAAGTTTGCAGTCACTTGCTAATGTTTGAACAAATGTGGCACAACATTTGTCTTAATACATTTTAGCGCTTTAATGCACAACTAAAGTCTTGGACCAACAAAATTAAATCAAACGTAATCGTGCAACCTTAAAATGTCTTGCCCAAGAAAAACATTCATAAGTAAATCTTTAATATCCAAAATGAGCAGTGAGTAGTTAAATGCTCATGTGGCTTGCAGGAAGGGCGATTTCGATGATGTAAAATGATTTTCCAACAGCAATGCAGAAGCTTTTTATTACAACCGATCAATTTCAAAGCTTACAGAAGAAGTGCAATATTTTATTTTCGTATCATAGATGTTTCGACAGTGTGGGTTGTGGCGCCGTGTTGATGAAAAACACGATCGACACACTGTTGCGGTCTAAAACCTAGTTGCGTCATTTTGCTGCGTTCAAGAAACAAAACATTATGGCAGTTTTCTTTGTTCGAGAGTTTAACAAGCATCTCTCAATACAATTATATTTCTACATAAAATATTTTAACTGAACGGCAATATTGTTGCATTTTTAAAAGCAGGTTTAAATAATTTAGTGGTGGACAAACTTCAGGCAAGGAGTCAAATCTTATTTTTTTAACAAAAAGAGCGCCAAACTTCTTAACTTTAAAGTGTATTTAACACAGGGCGTTGCTCCCTTCAAGTGCCATTTATACGTGTGTTACACTACTTATACCGTCAGTTACACTTACATTACTCCTATATTACCAAAACATGCATATACGAGTATTTAGTAGGCCACCAGTACGATCTTAAAATAATATTGACGGGTAATTCTGTTATAAACAAAAGTTCTGAGAGCTACTAACAAAGCCTAATAGGTTTGTTGATTAATTTCAGAAAAAAAAAAAATGTAAAGTTGCCGCTTGACTAAGAAAACTTAACTGAAGCCGGACGTTTAAATCTTTTTCGTACTATATACCCCCAACCTAAGCTAATTTTGGAAATTTTGCATAATATTATTTAATTCATTTAATAAGATCTAATATAACGGTAAACGGCGCTGCAGTTGGTCGATTGCCATAAAGTAGCGTAATAAATATCATAAAAAAAAAATTAAAATAACCAAGGACGTTTAATTTCAATGAAAAATGATAAGTTAAGCGTAACGAAACTAAGCGTGATGAAGCGATATTTTGTAAATAGATAAAACGAAATAAAAATCAAGCATAGAGAAAAAACGCAGTTGTCTTACCCAACAGTTCACGTCGACGCTGACTCACGGGGAATACAAAAACGAAGATATTCAATCAGTATTAGAACATAACACTAAGCCTCTTAGTCTTCAACCAGCTGCCACAATTATTGCTGCTGGTCGCCTCAGAAATTGAAAAGTGAAAAAAACACGAACGAGCCAGCAGTAAGTGAAAGCGCTACAGAAAGAAGCTATGCTAAAAGAAGAAATTAACTCATTATAATTAATGAATAAAGGAAAAAAGCGCCAGCAGCGAGTATACACGCAAATAATTTCTAATATATTCGATAGGTAATTACTTAAGTTGTTTTTTTCAAATTTTTTCAAATGTGCGTTTATTGGAAATGCTACAGCCGATAAAACTCAAAGACAAGATAAGTAAGCCCATATTTTCAGAGCCTCAATAACTTGCTCGCACACCATCACAAGTGCCAATTAACGACAAATCGAGTAATATTACCATTTGCTATTTTCATGAGTGCGTTTATTCTGAAAAACATACGACCTACCCATTAGAGTGGGCTGAACAGAAAATTTTTTTTATTTTTTAATGGCAATCATTCTAGTTCTTGGGTTTTGCTGCAAGAACATTATTTATGATGAAAAAAAGCAATGTTTACTATAAAATAGTCGACCCACTCCACATTATAGAATTAAGTGCAAATTTTTTTCAAATTTTGTTGATTAGAAATAAAAAATAGCTAAATTTTTTTTTTATTTTACATGTAAAATAAAAAATTTATACATCAAAAAGATGCAGAATTAAATTTCAAACATCTTTTATTCAATAAAATTTTTACATAAAACTAATATTTAAAGTCATTTTTTGCAAAAAACTGTATTTAAAAAAAAATTAAGTAAAATTATAATTAGTGTTGGTCTAATAATTATAAAAATATACAAAATAAGAAATGAAATCAATTATGCACTATATTTAAAACTTTTTTTTGACTCAAAAGTTCTTCATCAACTTCCTTGATCTTATTTTATTTCGAATCAGACCATCCCTATGGTCATGTCCAACTACTGTTTAGTGTTTCCGCGGTTTTTTTGGAGTGGGTCTACTAATATAAGAAACCACTAACTTCTTTCATTATAAATGGTGTTTCTACATCACAACCCAAGTACTGGCTAGGTTGCCTTTTTAATTTAAAACTTTCAGCCCACCCTACTACCCATTCGCATTTGCTCTTTTCCTCATCTTTGAAACAATATCTTTAATGAGTACTTCCAAGGTATAGAGATAATGTTTCGAAAATTTTGTATTATCCCTGAAAAGAAAGGATTTGTTTTATGTAGGAATGAAGTAAGTGAGCTGCTGCCAAATTTACCCTCAGCAAGCACCAAGAGGTCAAATGAACCCAGTGGACAATTTTATACATTTTACGTACACATTACATGATTAAAAGTTGTGAAACTTATATACGAGTATATATTTAATGATAACGTTTTGAACAAAATGCTGGCAGAATACAAAAAGATATTAAGCCTTATGTGTATGTATCAAGCTATTTTATTTTTGCTTTAGCTTGGGATCTAAAAGACCTTTAGAATCATATATTTCTGACCTTTCATTAACCTATATCGTCTAACATCTGTTTAAACTAACAGTTTTATATGAGTGATTGCTGTTCATTTTCTCTGTGCCAACTAACTGAGCTTTAGTTTATCGTTAATGGTAAAAATTTTTATAATTTTTTTAAAAATTGATGAAATTATTTAGCCCTCTTACAATTAATACGTATTAATTTATTTACTCTATTCACTAAATATCATAGCAAATAAAATCAAAAGCTTCATTTTAGCAATCTTTCAGCTGCTTTTACAACTGTGTTTGAAGAATAAATAAAAGTTTTTGAATAACTTTTTTATTTTTTTGTTTTAAAACCTAATTTAACGAGATGCAGTCCGCCAGACATCATACAACCAATTGAAGAATGAATTTTGATTACCTGATTAGGGTTAAGAATGTTTATTGAAAAGGCGCCTGTAATCTGCAAACTAAACTACAAAATGTAATTCAATTACATTCATGAAAAAATATTTTTTTAATACCAGATAACATAAATATAACATAAAAGCATGTATTAAATATAACTAAGGGTCGTAGTGTATCACAATGCCAATTAAACCCTTAAAGGACCAAATTTTTTTTTCTTGATAAAAAATTTTTTGGCTTATTTACTCGAGACTGTAATTACACTATAATATTCATAACAATTGTTTTACGCTTGTTAACTCAAAGCAACATCTGTCACAAAAACACAAATTTTTGCTCCAAAATGATGGTTTATTTCACCTAAAAAACGTTGAACTAGTGTGAAACTTGAAAAGCAATTCCTCTTACTACATATGAAAAAAATAATTGGAGTTGTACTTTTCACGGAGCTTTCAAATTTTGCTTGTGAAAATCAAATTCTAGTCTAAAAACGCATACTTATGACTACCAAACAAAACAAAAAACTTGATTAAACGTGATCAAAAACTAAAAATATACTAAAACTGTTTCAAAAAACATAAGTAGTAGAAATGTTGTTTTGGGTTAAGACCGCTCTTTCGCACGGAATTGAAAGAAAAAGTGAAAACAAGTTCAAAATTTAGTTTGTTGCTTCAAGTTAACATTTAACATTTTAGGGTTAAAATTGTATTTTCTTATTAGCTAACTTTAGAGGAGGAAATTGTTTCAATAATGCATCTAAATTAAACCTCTAAAAACCTCATTTCCTACTTAAATGAGAGGGTGTACTAGAATATTAGAAAAGTTGACAATATTCTATGTCTCTCTTTGTAAAAGTATATGCTAAATGAAACAATTTCGCAAATGATTGAATTAGTTTTGTTAATAAGCCATCATCTCTTGAAATATTTTGTTGAATTTGATAAATCTTTAGTTACTAGTATCAAAAACCAATACATAATAAATCATGAAAAATGGAAGGCCCCATTTTCCCAATTTCTGTGGCTATAGGCATAGTACTACTTAACGAATCACATTTGGTTTCATTATCTTTTGGTTTTTACGGTTAATTAATGCGATTTCTTTTGTAGAAATCTCAACTTGCGAATGAGGGGATATATCTGTTTATGACTCAGTAACATTTTTTTGGTATCTCGAATATATATTTTTTTAAACGAAGTAGTTAATTTATATCGTTTTTATGGAAAGGCAAGCAAAAGTATTTAGGTATAAAACTAAGCATACAAATGGATATCATCCGCTGACCAGGGATTTATCTTGCACTTTAAAAACAGTCTAAACTTTTCTCTTTGAGCACATGAACAGCTCTTTGGTTGGTACGATAATAGATTCTTGCAGCTTTTTTTGCATTGCAAAATAATCTTAAACAAGATTCGCAATTGATTTCACTAATTAATTTTGTGTTTAGATTCCCGGTACACAACCAAATAATAATTTTTTGATACCTAAACTATTTCTCATTTCCCTTCTCAAAAACTTTTGTGTAGGCTTTTAATTTTGTTTCCATTATGACTATAGCACATCAGTCGATTTCCCAATCGCGACTATTTTGGATCCCACACTGTTCTCTCCCCACTTTACCCACGTTTTTGCAAAAGTGAATGGGCAAGCGCCAGCACCTTGTTGGAAAAAAATCGAACCTAATAATTCTAAAGAGTCTTAAATGTTTTGCCTGAATAATTCTGCTCATGCGTGTGTCGACATTATGACACCAAACAGACAAGCTTATCACCAACAGAACGCCAACTTAAGGAAACTTGCATTCTTTGACGGAACCATTGGGAACTTTACAATGTAATTAATTATTTAATTGTATTAGAAATAATACTATCAAAGACTTTTAGATTGTTTTTAATATTCAAATTAATAAATTGGTTGAACTAATTCATTTCCTTGTTTTGTGTTTAGTTAAAAATTTTGTATTAAAGCGTATATTTCTTGTATTATAACTTTTATACTTTTGCACATTTTAAAAAATTTAATTAAGATAACAAATGATAATTTGATTAAAATCTCTCATTTTTGTTTCGTCCGTTAATTTCATTCGAAGTTTTGCTGATTATTCTTTTTTTATATTTAACATTCAATGTTGATTTTAGTATAGAAACAAGTAATGGGTCAAAAGCAAAGCAAAAAGAAAGAAAAAGAAAATGGAAATTGTAAGGAGTTTACATAAGCAAACTATAGTTTAAATGACAATCATTTTTAACCAGCGGTGAAATTTTTATGTATTAGAACTAACTTAAGAAATTGTCATCAACGTGTTTTCAACCAATTGAAATTTAAAGATTTTAATCTCTGCTTTTAAATTGCTCAATCTGCTCTTGAATGGATCAAAGATCAGAGTTTTTGTAGAAATTGTCATAGCAGAGCATTTTTTACAACTTTTTGAGAGAATAGAGAAAACAATAAATGTTTTTTATATTCGCGCTGCAAATATTACTAAAACAAATTATAGCAATACTTGAAATCTATTTAAAAACTGTTTGCATCATGTTATTATTCATTGCTAAATGTAATTTTATTTTTGGTGATTGTATGGCTTGTTTTTAAATTTTTTTTGATTTTTAAAAGTTTAAACTTTTTGAAAACGAAAAATTGCATGATTAAAACAAAATGTTTATCTTTTACATACTGATGTTGTTAAAAAAACTATCAATATTAATTGCTGACTGATAACACAGGGGAACACAATTTTTGTTGCATTGATACCGACACTTCTTTTTACCTAATTTTGAGGTGCTAAATTTAAATATGCAGTTAGTTTTTTTTTAAAGCTACAGATGTTTTGCAATTAAGTGTTTTTATTTTTAGCGGGTTTTACACTCCTAATGTAAAATGACAAGGGCTATTTTGTAATAGCCATTTGTACCTAGGGCAAAATAAGGAATTTTGAGTGTACCAGGCATCAATATTCAAGTCTCAAACATTTTATCAATTTAAAAATAAGAGTATGTGAAAATCAATGTGTACGGTCGATATAGACAAAAGACAAAATACAAGATTAAATTTGACCCTGTTCAGGCACGAATTTTTGCTTGTAACTCCTGCGCTTGAAGACTTCCTGGGGGTAATCTCGCTTGATGCTTCAGCAGCAGTCTTCAATTATATTTCTGTCCCATATGCCTTGGTAGTGATGTGCGATGGACATGAGGTCTTGATGAAACCGCTCACCATGTTCATCACTAACAGCCCCCGGGTTACTGGGGAAGTGATCAAGGAGACTATGAAGGAAATGCAGCTTGATACTCATTTTACACCCAAGATTGCAATAAGCTTACAGCATTGTATGAACAGAACGTGGTAGTTATCTGCCTTCTTGTTACCAAGAAAGTTTCTTGTAACTGCAATGAAAGATAGCTGTGCACTTTCTCTTTGCCATTCATCTTGTTGACAAATTCCTCATCACGTGCAAGGGTACAAATCTGAGTTCCATCAAAGACACCAACCTTGATTTTGTCAAACGGCAATTTAGGAAAAGCAAAAACTATATGCTGAAAACACTTACCATCACTATCCAGTGCCTTCACAAACCGCTTCATTAACCAAGTTTTATGTAGAGCTGGGATAAAACTATCTTCTCTCGACTTACTATGGGGTCTGCACAATATTTAGCATGCCTGCTTCCAAAGTTTCACGGATAGGCCACTCCTTTTGGGTCCAGTGTTTCTCCCAATCTCGGCTTTTCCACATGCAAAGATGACAGGGATACTTTGTGAAATCGTTCGGTTGGCCAAGAAGAAAGCTGACCATTTAAAGGTCTACGCAATAAATCCAGTCGTGCTCATGATATTTGAATAAGTTGATGACTTTTGTTATGTCATCATATGTTTCTCTCAAACGCACTGAGTGACCAACGGAAAATCCTCCATAAAGGTTTGTCATTGTGTAAAAGAACACATTTAAGGTTCTGCTTAGAGCTGTCCAGAAACAGACTCTAGTCAATTGGGATATACGAAGCAACACCAAATTGCTTGAGCAGTCCAAGGACATCATGACGGTAAACAAACTGCTTCTGTTCTGAGAAAAATGTCACAAAAGACTGGTCTCGCTTTCGGAAATACAAAACTTTTGCAAAGTTATCAAGCAGATGTTTTCCTTGCAGCCCGGAAGCTCGTATCTTAGCAAATTTTTTAATGAGTCTCAAATAACAAACTAATTTATTCAATTCCGTTTGGCTAAACGGCTCAGGAGCTGATAGCCGATTGGTGCAATAATGAGATGGTTTCTGAATCTGAATCATCTGAAAAAATTCAGATTCAGAAACCACCTTGTTATTCCAGCCCTCATGCTCTCTTTGATCATCATCACTCTCTTTACATGAAGAAAAATTGCTGAAACCGAAGCTAAAAGTTCTTTACAATGTGGAACAGGTCGAATGGCAGAGAGAATGTTTGATTAGGAGATCTTATGCCGATTTTTCTTGCCAATACCTATTGTGTTGATCATGCAAAATAGCAGTAAGTTACGTAATCTCGCGGTTCCCGCCAAATCATAGAAACTCCAAAAGGCAGACCCTTTCGTTTTCTTTTGTCCAATCGCGAACCATTTCTTCACAGTTATGACACACGATATGAGATGACCATTTCTCCTCTTGTTCGCCAAAGAAAATTTGAAAGTATGCTTGTAGACACGCTTCACGAACGAAGTGATATTACGCCTTTGACGAAGCAATGTATAGTACCCACATACATTACAGAAAAAATCAGGCTTATTTTTACATTCACGTCTATGAGAAGAAGCCGTGCTTACACCTGATATAACAAAACGCTTTATAAGTCAAGCAACTCAAAAAAAACTATATTACAGCAACATAAAAGTAAATCAATATTCAAGTGTAAGAAATACGGCAGATTCAGGACCGTAGTTGGTTGACCTTGGCTAAAGAATCTAAACTAACTAACAATGCTTGCAGTGCTGTGTACACTCGCAATTGCTAACTCAAGAAGTTTACTACAATCGCACGCTTTTTGGCTGCTTAGTAATCTGGTAGTCTTACATGACCGCATAAAGTCAGTACTCCTTCCAGGTACTTCTATCTGTATAGCTGATGGGCCTTATAAACAGAACGTATTGATGCTCTGATTTGACTTTTTCGATTGCATTTCTAGCACTTCTTGCTGTCACCTATTGCACATGCTTCACTACAGCGAGATGTCTAACCTTTGTTTGCACCAATTACATGCTTCACTGATTGTATTGAAGGTGCCACAGTTAGAAAATAAGGAATTTTTGATAGGGACAAAAGTTAGCTGAGCGTTTGCGACTGTCAGCTGGTGCGCTGCACTATCAAACTTTATGATTAATTGCCAGCTAATGAAATGCATGATGGGACGAGTGAATAAAATATTTGTACAACCCTACGTCATGACCTAAGTGCTTAAATCAACTAATGACTTAGATTTGACTCAGAATCAAAAGTTTTGGACTTGATACAACTTTGCTAGAACCAAAAAATTCCGATTTGGCTTTGAAGTACCAAACCTGGCAACTTTGGTCGCAAAGTAACATCATTTTTTTCTCACAGGCTCCAAGGAAGTACTATCAACAGAAAAGTCGAAACTCAATCTTGGGGACGCTGCTGCAATCCCTGTTGAAAACACCACTGGTAAATATTTGATTTGAAAACAATTTAGTCTTGAAATAAACATCGGTGTTTTCCACAAAATAGCTTTGAAAGTCATTACGTCATAATTTAATGTGGCCTATATCAATACATTCTCGCAAAACTTTTCCAAAAATTTTAATAAATACTTTATATAAATCAGAAACAAATAAAAATATATTGATATAATTAGATCGGTTACACAAAGGTATTATATCAAGAATAAATAAACTCAAAAATTATTTAATTCTTATTTGTCATCAGTGATAATCTGTTCTAGAAAACATCAAATTTCCAAATACTCGCGCGTATATCAGTCATGAACATAACATACCTGTCTCTTAAGTAACTTTGTAAATTGACAACTTTTCTGAAATTATTTAGAAAATTAAACTTTGCCAAGAAAATTAATTCAAATTATCGTTATAATACTGCTTTAGTTTTTTTGGAAAATTTAATCAAAACAAACATAACACAGATTTCTAAACTAACCTATTGGCCACCGTTTTTTAACCAAGAGATTGGGATTTCCTGTGTTGGTTGATTGGCATTTTTGTGGAAATTGCGAGAGAAATTGTTCAAACGTTTATTTTAAAATTAACATAAAATTATTTAGTGATATCAATATTTCTGCTTTTACATGTTAGCATGGTAACTAAGTTATAGTTCAAATTATCATCGTCACTTGTATTTGTCCTCTTGCCTTGTAGGACAACCTTGGAGGCTTTAAATTTGTAATTAACTGTCAAGCGATTACTTCAACCTGCTTTTGGGGATTTCAAAAAAAGTCTATTGCTCACTGGTTAAAAGTTTTCATTTGTTTTTTTTTAGTATTATTTATTCTTAAAAATACAGTAAATTTGTTTTTGTTGAATAAATTGCGAAACCCAACAATAGTCGAAATAAAAGTCAAAAATGTTTAAGAAGCACCAGCTAAATTTGAATTTTGTCAGCGTGACTGAGTAGATATGAGCGTCGTAGATAACAAACATGGTTGTTCAGAAGATGCTCACGAGAAGAAGACTTCGTTTCCATATTGATCAATCATAACTGTTTCGTAACCCAAAGTTTTAGGCGTAGCTATTTGACTTCTCATGCTTTTTTTGTTAACATGGCTGTGTGAGACTGGCTTCTCTGCATTGAATTGCAGGAAATAAAGTACAAGGTCAAGATTAAAATATATGAAGAGCCATATTTACGGTGCGCTTAGCAACAGCAGCGTCACGCATGAACAAATTTTTGGCCAAGTTAGAACACGAGTCATTTTACTAAGTAGGTCGTAAATGTTGAAGTTTATATTTGACAAAATTAATTACTTTTATTCATTTTTTTAATTCACTTTCAAATATGTATCGAATTGCCTGAATTTGGATAAATGAAACATTTTAAGAAAAAAATCGGTACGAAAATCGATTTGCTAAAATGTGTTGCGGAAAGGTCAAGATTAAGCACTGTTTTTCTTTCAGATATTTTGAAACAATTTTTTCCCGAATGACTTGGCCTAATTTATAAGTTATGAGATATTTATCTATGTACAAAGATAAGTAATTCTACTTTTGAATCTAGCAAGTAAAATACTAAATAGAGAATTTGGGCTTAAAATAACTTCCTTTGCCCAAGAAACAATTTTACTGATGTAATTGATGCCTTGAGAAACACACTTAATTTTCAACAAATCTGATTGTGCCTGATTCTTTTTGTAGATGAATCAACCCATTTTTTCCTCTTGCTAACCACTTTGTATGGCATTGCTTGGCTTAGCAACAAATTTTATTATCAAAGTTACCCGCTAGTTTACTGAAAAAAGATGAAAATTACTTTATAAATATTGTATAGTCAATTTAAATGTCATTTAACCAAGCAAGCTTCAGCATTGCAAGTGTTTTCACGCGACTCCTGGAGGAGTCGTTTAACTTTTTTCTTGGGGTTCTAAGAGCTATTGATAAATAGTTAAAAGTAAAGAGTGAGGCAAAATAACATTCTTAATTACTATTTAAAAATTTACTACAAATTATTTACTGTTATTTGGTTCATTGTTGCAATATTAGGACCACCAGAAAAATCCTGCTTTAAACTACTTGTGAAAGTAGTTAGTTATGAACATCAACATTAATTGTAAATAATAAACTGCATCGTGGTACGGAAGAAAACGAAAAAAATTGCATGGTTCTTGGGAGATACGAACTACTTGTGTTTGTAAGATTGGCAGGCAAGAATAGGTGGATCAAATCAATTTTGAAAAAAAGAAGTAAATCTACTATTACCATATTTTGCAGGTTTTGAAACTTGATCCAAGAATAACTAATTACCTTTTACTAAAAATTAATTTTTTAAGTTATTTTTGAGAATTTTTGATTGCAGTACAGAAAAATGAAAAAGATTTGGAAGATTACTAAAAATATAAATGACCACAGAACCAAAAACGAGTTCTTTAAATGAAAAAAGTTACCGGTCGGATACTTGCAGATTAAGTAAAATCACTTGAAGATTAATGCTTTACCTGACAAAACAAAGTGCCTTCGATAAATAACATGAATGAGATAGAGCATTTCAGAAAATTTTATATTAAATTACTTTGAGAAGACAACGACTGACTGGATCATGTAACGTGTTTATTAGGATAAGCGTGTTAGTATGGTGTCGCAAAATCAACAATTTAATGTAAGAAAAGTTGAAAGGCAGAGAGACATTTTCCCCTAAAAATCAGTCTCCAGTTTAGTAATGGTTAAAATATTGAACTCAGTTAGAGAAGCACTTGACTGAAAGTTAAATAATTCATAGCTTAATTGTCACTTGATGTATCATATGAGGAGGAGGAGTTTGCATAAAAGTTGCAATGCATCATATGAAAAAGAGGAAAAAGAATTGACTAAAATACCATGATATATTACTTGATCGGCTTCTTACGATATTATAATTCCTGCTTGTGCATACTAGTTTTATAGTTAAAAGTCTTAGAAAAACAATGAATATCATCGCTGGTTAATCGTCGAGCGATTACCCCGACCTGCTTTTGGAGATACCAAACTATTGATATCCGGTTAAAATATTTTTATTTG
Organism: Diplosoma virens; assembly: GCA_963680785.1. Taxonomy (NCBI): domain Eukaryota; kingdom Metazoa; phylum Chordata; class Ascidiacea; order Aplousobranchia; family Didemnidae; genus Diplosoma; species Diplosoma virens. Next base: position 18,214,103 of record OY796884.1, on the reverse strand, counting down.
CTTTGATAGTTTATATTTTATGAATATGAGTGAAAGTTAATAGCTGGTTCCTTAAATTATCCAGCAGAAAAAATACCTTAAAGTGTCTTTTTCAAGGACAAAACAAAATACCAAGAGCAGAATTTGAACTCACACCACGTCAATTGCATTAGCTATCAATACGGCACTTTTACCTGTACAAATGCATTCCAGTAGATGAATGTCGTCAGTTAGAAAAACCGTATTGGAGTAGAAGATGACTGCAGACTTTGTTAAGATGTTAAACGGAGATGTGCCACTCAAAAGAAACTTAACTTTAGCATCGCCAAATGACTCAGCAGAAAAAAAATGCTCTCAAACTTTGTTTGAATATTAATCTGCCATAGTTTTTTTATATCAAAAGTCGTAAGTCCATTCATGTGACTTTCATTTCAACCTGGATTTGTAAGTCTGAATTTTCTGCATTGCAGGGATTAAAGATGAAACTTGGTGTAAAATGATAGCAGATCTAATGTAACCTATTGTGGTAACAACAGTCACACACATAGAAAAACTTTTCTCCAACGTCCAACACCCGTTACCACACTGATGTTGCTTCTCAATTGTTGAAGTTAATTAATGAGTGATTATTTGTAATTTTTTTTTGTTAATGAGCGTTCACAAAAGCATTAGATGGGCTGCATATGCCTAACTTAAAAAAAAGAAAAACAGGATCGCTATCAGGTTTGCATAGTCGAAATCGCAGGAAATCGCAGGTTTTTGCAAAGAATTGTTGTAGAAATCGGACTCTAAAGAGTACAAAGATTTGAAGTCAGAATATTTTATTCGACTCCTGATGTCCAATTTTTTTTAGAGAACGCTACTTTTTGCAAGACATCGGAAACAGATTCTAAGTGAAGACCTTTTTTTGGAGAGAACACTTGTTTTTGGTTTGAAAATCATAAAATCCGAGATTGATTCAAAGTGATGACCTTTTTTCGGGACGAACTTTTTCTATTAGTTAGCGTTCCGGTTTGCCCCTTCAGAAATAAGGTATGCCTGTGTATAATGCTATTGTCTTTATTGGGGAGTCAGTGTAGAGAGTCAGAGTCGGAAATCTTGTTGTTCTAGAAGCTGGAGTTGAATTCGGAGTCGGGTTACAAATTTTCCAACTCCGTAACCCTGGTCACTATGTTGCATTAGGTTTCCGAAGTGAGTCGCGGTGTAAAAAAGGTTAAAAACTATTGTTCTGAATTATTGACAAAGTTTTTCGTACTTTTGCAAGTTTTTTTTGGTTTTTGGTTTGGAAGAATAAAAAGAAAAGTATAAATATTACTTTAAGTTTACTTAAAAAAGGTTTACGTAACTGAAAGTAATTTACAGCTAATTGCAGACATTCGCAGAATTACACTTGATTTAACTTTGTTGTTTGTTGTTGGTACAAGAAAATGTTCTATGAAGCTAATAAGATATTTTGTTAATTTAGAAAAGCTGATTTTTAATGTTTATAAAAGCGAATCACAAAAACAGCAATTTTATGACAGAATAAGATGTTTTGAAGTTTTTATAACTATGTTTATTTCAGGTCATTTGTTTCACAGGTAATAAAACATTAATAGAAAAAATGCAATATAACAGGCGTGGCGAACCGCTTACCCGCGGGTCACAACGTGACCCACTAGTTGAAATTCAATGACCCATCTGATGTTTTGAAATTTCTGGCATTATGACGGATTTTAGTCTTCACCTTTAGCTTGGGCCGAAAGAGGTTTTTGGGTTTTAATGGAAAGTGAAGAAATTTTAATCTTCACCATAAATTAGAGTAGAAGCGTCCAACCCGTGGCCCGCGTAAAGGTTTTGAGTGGCCCGCGCAGTATTTTTTGAAGCCCTGTGTCCTGTCAATTTTGGCAGAAGTCACAGACAGATTTGATGTGAACACCCCTTTTTTCTTGTTTTTTATCAAGTTTTAGAGGTCACTATAATTTCGGGACAAAAAGTGGAAAATCTGAGACTGATATCAGGTGAGCCCTTTTTTTTTAATGATCTCTATGATTTTGGTACAAAAAGTGGCAAATCCGAGACTGATTTCAGGTGAAGACCTTTTTTTTTTTTTGAGATCACTATGATTTTGGGGCAAAAACTGGGGTTTTTGTTTGTTTGGCCCACCAATATTTATGATGCGTCAAAATGGCCCTCGGCTGAAAAAAGTTGGACACCCCTGAATTAGAGGTTTCTTATTCATTCTAGCGAATGGGCAACTTATGATAATTTTGATAAAACTGTCATTTTTTGACCCGTCCTCTGAAAAAGGTTTGCCATCCCTGCAATATAAAAAAAACTAATAAGTCCAGATCACAGTTCATCAATATCTTGCAAGAATGGTAGCAAAAGACCAAAAAGTCACCTGAGTTAGCCATCACCTTTTTCTTTTATTAAATCAGCTATATTAAGGTAAGTGTAAATCCAATAAAAAAAAACGAAGCATTAACACAAAAACAAAAAAACAAAAAACAATTAAACTAAGAAAATAATTTAAAAAAACAATTATTGCCTTACTTCGCCAGCACAGAGCTCGATAACCAAAACGCTAGAGCACAATATTAATAAAATCGCAAAAACAGAATAAATATAGAACAAAAATTTGACCAGGTTTTCTATGCTCAGCGTAGATTTAGCCGACCTGCGTGTGTAGCTGTTAGCGATTTCTCAGTGGTTCTTTGTTTTAGTGGATAATACAAGTGTCAATTAATATAATAATTTTTTTAGTTTTTATATTTTTATATTTTTTTTTATACTTTTTTATTTTATGTTTTTCTATTACTTTACAGATTCCATCTGATCAGCCGCTTTTCGCATAACAGGCTGTTGTGGACATTGAATTTTAATTTTTTATTCTGTTTTCGTGTTTTCATTAATATACATAAACATATGTAAAACCAAATTATCTCACAATGCTGGTACCAGTGCTCGATAACCAGATTAGAGCAGTTTATCTAAAATAAAAACACTACAACAAAAAGGTTGAAACCACGACAGTCTGTTTCATCTTATAGAAGCGTCAGATGGTTAATTATTCAAATAGAAAGGGATTTTGTTTTCTTATTGGTTACTTATTCTTATTCTATTTGAATAAGTAACCACCTGACAATTCTGTAAGATGAAACAGACTGTCGTGATTTCTATTTTTTTGTTGTAGTGTTTTTAATTTAAATACGTATATATATATTGCAGGAGTAAATCGATCTTCCCTGAAGAGTGCTCAATAAAAAAATCAGAGCAACATAATACGAAATTTATTTAATCCCTTTTAAAAATTACAACAGTCTTTTATCCTTGGAATCGTCAGGTGGTTACTAGAAAATTAAAAATATAAAAAATTAAGTAAAAAATAATAGCTGTAGAATAAATAATACGTAGTTAAATTAATTAAGTAAATAATACAACTCCTATGACGTTAGACAAGAAAAAAATAACTCAAAATATAGTTTATAGAGGTTTGCATTTATTTGAAGGTGAGGGAAAGCGAGTTAGGTGTGTGGTAAAAGATACAAAAGGAAAGAAAATAATCTACAAAGCAATAAAAAGGTAACGAGAAAAATTATATGAGATGAAAAAGTAAAGTGAGCAAAAAATGGTGCGAACGATAGTGTGAAATATAAGCAAATTAAATGACGGACAAGAAAACACACGCACACACAAAAAAGGGCAATTTAAGCATACAAAATCAAGTAGGAAATTTATTTAGTTTAAATTTGTTTTTGTAGCAACATTTTCCTGTAAGTTCCGATCGTTTGTTGAGTGTTGTTGGTTGGTTTGCATAGTAGTGTTTCTAATTTTTCGGTTAAGCACAGGTTGCAGCATTTTTGTCCTGATTTATAGGGGATAACTTGATTGATTCTTTTCCAGTTAATTGTGGGATTAAAACCTGTGCTTTTTTTGGCATTCCAAAATGTTTTGGAAAGTTCTGTGGCATTAGTTTTCTTTATATTTTTAAATGATTGCATGTGGTTATAATATCGGGATTTAAATTCAGTTTCGCTGCAACTTATATAACTTTCTATTGCATTTCCATGAGATATGTCCGCTTGGTAAATGATAGATTGCTGTTGGCAAGATCCTTTTTGTGGGCAGATGTCTTTATTTTTGCAGTTGCATGGCTTTGATTGTTGAGAGCTTTCCTTTTTTAATAGCTTCTTGTTATAGCCGGTTATAATTGCTTTCGCGTTAGGCATGCAGCTATAGCTAATTTCTTTGCTTTTTTTATTTAGAATTTTATGAAGCTTGTGTTGTGGTGGGAAGTGTTAGTCCATCAATCTTAGAAACTCTTTTCCGATGTTGTTGACAACATAGTTATTAAACGGCCGGTTAAACCATGCAATTTTGCGTTTTCTTGATTTGTTTTTCGGTTGAGTTTCATTAAATATTAAGTTATTTTTATTAAAAAATTATTTTTACATTATTTGATGACAAAACAATCTATAAACTGATGTGAAAACTTTTTTGTATAGACTTGATTTTTGGAGACAAAATGATCCATCAAGAACTTTTTTCAGGGCAAAATTAACTTTCAGTCTGTATGGTATAAAAATCTTACCCAGTTTAAGATATGATTTTTCAGTTAAGATATATCATTGATTCTGTAGGTTATACTTTTTCATGACTCGAAAGTGTGCGAAATCATTTTAATTCAACCATTTTTGTCAGGGGGAAAAATTCAAAGAAAAAGGCACCTTATTTTTTAAAAGTCATAAAATTTTTTAAAAAGATTTTTGCATTGAAAACGTTTGCGATATTATTTCGTAGCGCGATCGTTTTTAGCTAAACTTCAGGGACTACTAAAAAAACGTCATCATTTCCAATCAAGACAATAATTCTTACTTTCTTTATACTGCAAATTTAAGGTGCAAATAAAAACCAAAATAAAATTCTACGCCTAGTGATGGCTGTAGTAAGGAGCGAAAGGAGCAGCTTCACCTGGTCCCCCCTAAAAAACATTAAAACGCAACCCCTCTTAAGCAAAATATTGCTTTATCTTTTCATTAGCACATTTACGGTTACTCCCCCTAAAGTGATGACGTTTTTTTAGAGATCACTTTTCTTTGTGGACAAAAAAATTTGAAACATAAAAAAAAACCTCCGTTGTTACGTCGTACGCGTAAATGTTTGCCACGTTGGAAATAGCCAACAGGTTTCAAACCAAGCGCCTATTGTTTTTGCGTCGAGTAATCGTCGCTACCTTTTTACGTCTTCTTGCGTTGCTGTTTGGCATCGAGTGATACCCCGTTGTATTTGAAATGGTTGCTTGCCACTTTGTATTGGACAACAGTTGCCTTTGTTTTGAAAATAGTAATATATGCTGACCGATCGAAAAGAGATTGAAATTTTAATTGCAGAATTTCAAAATTGATATTTGCAGAAACAATTTTTAGTTCCTTTGGACATTGGCTATTTCTGGTAGTAATTTGGTAGTCTTGTTGACTTTTTACTTTGCTCGTCTGCTCACCATCATCGGTAAGCGTGTGGACCATGTGCTTAGGCCAGTGTTTCTCACCTGTGTGTCGTGAGAAGTTTTCAGGAGTGCTGCGAAAGTTTTCGGAAAACAGTTGTCTAGCAGTGTCCAATTTTGCGGTTTTTGTACTTGTTATTAACCTAATTAGCGAAGATCGCTTTTTGTTTAGAAAAAGTTTGATTTTGAGATGAAAATTAAGAAAGCAAATAGTGAATGTACTTGAAGACCTTTTTTTTAGGGATCACCTTAATTTTGCAGTGAAAAGGAAGAAATAGGTTCATCAAAATATGTAATGACCTTTATTTTTAGGGATTACCTAATTTTGGGGACAAAAATCAAGAATTATGGTTTAAATGAGCCGCGAATTTAGAAACAATCCCAGTAAGTGCCCCATCCAGAAGACCTTTTTTTAAAAACAACTTGGTTTTATGGACGAAAATTAAAAAATATGATGTAAAGATTTCTCGAATTTTAAAAAGTTCAAAAATATGCCGCAGGCGGAAAAAGGTAAAAAAACACTGATTTAGGCAATAAAATTAATTTACATGATAATTGTTTTATAGAAAACCGCTTTTTAACTAGTGTTTCATTTATTTCTATGATCTAAAAAAATAAAATCATAAATTTGGTGTTGGTTGGAAGTGTGTTTGTGGGGAGCTGGACAAGGACGAGGCATTTTTGCGGAAGGGGTCCCCTGCCTTTTTTACTCCTCCTGACTTCCGGTGTTCTTGCACATACCAATTACGAGAATGAAAATTAAGACAAAAATTAATATGATCTTTTTTCAAACTTGAAAAATTAGAGATGAAAAACTTAAATTTGCAAAATTTTTGTAAGTTCGAACGAGATTTTGAATAATAAAATTTATTGAGTTTCCAGGGCCGACAGAAATATTAAAACGCCTAGGCCAACTAAAGCATGGTAAAAGCCTTAAAAAATTAAATTTTTTTCCAGTTTAAAAAAGTTTTAGCCAGTCGTATGTCTACTAAGCAGGTGAAGATTTTCTTTTTTTTAACTCCACTTACACGAAACTATGTTTTTTACATTAGACGTGAGGGGAAGAAAATAAATACTAAAAAAAGGTTTTCACTTTAACAGCTTTGTATTTTTGAGAATTTTGACACTGTCGCTTATTGCACGGGTAAAATCTAACTTTTATTTGTCGAGCCCCATTCAACCCGTTAGATGTTCCAATCGACCACTTGGAAAAACACTGGCCTAAGCAATACACTGGTTTATCTGCATAGCGCACAACTAGACAATATCCATTGGTGAGACAAAATATTTTGGAGAAAGTCAATAAAAACATTATTATTAATATGCTTACTTATTTCCTTATAATTACTGTTTAAATATCCAAAGTAGGCAGGTTAACACCTACATAAGTTTAAAAATATATTTTATTTTTTCACTTAGGCTATCATAGGCCTGTGCAATGAGAAAAAATTGCATTGTTTTTGCAGAAATAGCGACGGCAACAGGCAAATGTATTTACTAGATAAGTTTATGGATGTGCTTACAGCCATGCAATAAAAATCTCTAAAAATTTCCTAGAAATATATGATTGTGCATGCAAGGTTGAAGGTTACGACAGTTAAGATTGACAAAATAAAAGCAAACTGTATTGTGATGAAATTGAAGCTTAGCACTCGATTGTTAAAATTATAGCAGTTGGGAAAATGCTAGAGACTTTGTTGCTTTTCTAGGTTTGTTTCTTGTTGCGGGCCAGCATATAGATAGTATTAAAGAAACAAATAGTTCTAGTTTCATTTTTTATTTTAAGATTTTTTGAATTTTTGTATTTAATTTTATACTCAATGCTTAGATATAATCTGTCAGGCTTTAAATTATTAAGAATTTTTGGTTTTGTGATTTGTAAGTCAAAATATTTAGCTTATCAATATTTTGTAAGTCAAAATATTAAGATATTTTATCAAACACTTTTTGAAGAACTGATATCAAATCTTAATATCATACAGCGCGGGTTTTAAAAGTAGGGTCGGCTATTCCCTTTTCCTTTAAATTCTTATGAGTGTGACTTAATCAAGGTTGTGGAGTAGGAGTCGAAAGTCGGAGTCGCCGGAGTCATTTTTTAAAATTTATTAGAGTCGGAGTTGGAAGTCGGAGTTGTTTTTTTTAATTTTCTTGAGTCGGAGGCGAGTGTAGAAGTCGATTTTGCTAATGTTCTGGAGTCAAATTTGCCAGTCGGAGTTGTTTTTTCGGATCTTTTAAAATCGGAGTTGGAGTGAAAAAATTTTAAACAAGTGGAGTCGGAGTTGGAGTCGGAAAAGCTTTTAAGACTGAGGCTTTTTGAAAAGCATATCAATTTTTGTGTGAAACAACAGTATTTTTAACCCCTTCAGACCTGAATTTTTATTAGACTGTATAAAATGGTAAATTTGTTATTTCTTTGAAGAATGTGTTGCCAAAATGTAGTTGCACAAAAAAAAATTTGTCGGGGCGCATCTATAAATTAGTATAGGGGCTTTAAATATTTGGGACTATTTAGTCCCAATCGGTTCAAAGCGTACTTTTTTTCAAAATATCAGCTTTAATTTTTCTTGTCATATTCAATGAATTTGAGTAACTTTAAGAAATCTGAAGTTTTAGAAAAATAGATATATTTATTACATCATGAAAACTTTCTGTTTTTTTTTTAACATTTGACTTTAAGCAATTATTATTCAAAGAGCATTTACGTTTATTGACGATTTTCTGCCATAGTGGTTTTTCATGGTTTCAAAAATCAGCATGATAATTACTTTTTACCCTGCTTTACTAAACAGCATAACAATTGAAGTAATGCACACACATATTTTACACCAAAATATTCCTCTCAAAACCGAAATGCCATTTCCTGAAACAATTTTTTTACTTATTTGACAAAGAAATAAATTACAACAATTACAGAATGTGCAAGTACGAGGGTCTATTTTTTGCTTGGTACACAATTTGCATTTAGCATGGTCTTGATAAGAAACTCGTGTAATTTGATGAATATCGGAACCGTCTGAGGAAAATCTTGAAACCACAGTAAAGAACTTCTTGCTCGTTTTCTGCTTGAAAATTTCCCGATCAAATTCATAACAACGTCGTGCTTGAAGTTCTTCAACGCTTTTATGCGCGCACTGTGAGGAAATTTATCTTGCAGATATTTCAAGGTATTACATCTGACACAACTTTTACACCAAGACCAGGATCTTTATTCCAATAATCGCGAATACTAGGAAGGGTATGATATCCTATAAAAGAAGTTGTCGGCAGTGTGGGCGAGTGGTTAAAGCGCCGGGCTCGTGATCAACACGGTCTCGGTTCAAAACCCACTCGCGCCATTCTGTTGTGTCCAAGGGAAAGACATTTTACGGCACTTTCCCCTACTTGGCCATTCTGGCAAGCATTTCTAAATTACAATCATATCTTTATTAAATTACAGCGGACAGCAATATCTTGGTTTCTCCGGAAGCAGGTCGGGGTAATTGCCTACCCTATGTATTAGCGCTTCAGTCGCTTTCCTGTGAGTCAGGAGGATAAATGTAGAGATAAAATAAATAAAATAAAATAAATGCTTTTAGCTCATTAATTTCTGTTTTAAAACTATTCCTTTCTGCTGCATATACAACTTACTCCGTGCACTGACCAAATTCATTAGCGTTTCCAGCTTTATGGTGTCTGAAAAGATTTATTGGTTTTGGCTCATGGCCATCTTCATAATTTAAATTGACTGTACCAGATAAAGAGCAATTCGGAATATCAAAAGAAGTACAAATCTTTTTCCAATAAAATAGATGAGATAAAGACTCCACAAATTTGGTTCAATATTTTGTGCATGGGCATCATCGATTGTTACTGTTATAGTATCATCAGATTCTGACATTGCTTCCTCCAAAAATATTACATCTTTTTCATCTATAAGGTTATTATTGGATGAATCTAACTCATCAGCAGTAATTAATTCCACTACTTCATTTACACCAATTATAAATTTTCTTGATCTAGTCTGTTTCTGGGCCATCTAAATTCGACAAAAAAAACTAGTAAAAAGTACACATAAAGCCGGTTGGGACTAAATAGTCCCAAGTTTGAAAAGCAAATAAATTAATCATAAACACTGGCAAAAAAGTCAAACTTGCTTTATATCATTCCACTAGACTTTTTTCTCGTAAATTTTATTCAGCTTTTCTTAAATTAAACATTATTGTATTTTTGAATTTAATTTTAAAACTATATATAGTTGAACTAAACTTTATGTATTTAGTTGGTTTGATAATCACAAAGAAAAGAATTTGCACGTGTTACAATTGGCTAGTATGGTTGCCAAAATATTGCTAAAGAATAATAAAAAAGTTTTTCATAAAATTTTATAGTATTATAGAAGAAATTTCAAAAATAGTGGTGTGGGACTAAATAGTCCTTTCGGTCCGAAAGGGTTAAGCTTCCGTTTCAAAGAATTGCACAAACACCCCATCATTTATTAAGTTTGTTTTGACAAAGTTAATTGCATGTACATGACAGCATTCTGTGCCAAGCACAAGGCCAAGCATCGTGTTGAGCTGAAAGCATAAAAAATATTGCTATTCAGACATTAATCAAACATTAAAAAAAATATTGCTGCGATCTAGGGCTAGTTAGCTTATATAATTTACTTATATGCACTTCCAACATAATTTAATATTGTAGCGTTTATAATTTTTAGGAACGTTTTATCAAGAATTTATGAAACTCTCTGTGTACCGCCAAAAATTTTTGGTGGACCACCGATGGTCAGGTTGAAAACAGCTGAGATAAATAATTCCAAAATTTATGTTAATGAATGTAACAAACATTTTAAATGCTAATCGTGATATTGATTAAGGTAAAGATTATTCTACCAATGCGTTTCAGAATTCATGTTGTACCAATCGAAAAAAACACGATTATTTTAAGTAATCGTAATCATAATGACTGAATGAGTAAGTAATCGTAATGGCAATCGATTACTTTCAAATTTTGAGTAATCGTAATCGTAATTGCAAAACGGAGAAGTGATCGTAATCGGTTACATTTGTCATGTAATCACTCTATCCCTTCCCAAGACTTTTCTTACAGCTTAGATGACCTAAATTTTTTTAAAACTAAGGTACGGAATTCTTTATTTCCTAAAGCAATATCTCAAAATAAGTTTACAAAAATCTTGAAGTGCCCTTTGCCATTTAACGACAAGCCATTTTCTTCTTTATTTCATTTTATCTTTATATTTATCGTACTGACTTGCAAGAAGCGTCAAAGGTGCTATAAATAAGACAAGCAATTACATCAACGTGCTTTTGGAGATGCCAAAATATTGCAGTCTGGTTAAAATCTTGCTCTCTGGTTGAGATCTTTCTAATTGGTATTTTAATTTTATAAAAATATGACTGAAACTTAGAACTGCTTTCCACGACCGCCAAACTGGAAAAAATCCCCTAAAGTGTCTTTCCAAAAGGCACAACAGAATGTTGCGAGTAGGCTTTGAACCGAGATCATGTCGATCGCAATCACTGTGCTCTTAACCACTATCTTAACCGATCTATTTATTTTGACAATTACGGTAAAGGCAAACATTTTGATAGTTATGGCTTACTATCTAAGGCAGGAGTGTGCAACCTTTAGCGCTGCCGGGACAAATTCCTACAACAAAATTAAACTGCTGGCAAAAGTTGCTGTACTTAAAAAATGTATCAGCCCAAAAAATTTCAATGTTTGGAGGCGGGGATAGAATATTTTATACTCTCTATACTCTTTTATATTTGAAAAGGTATTTTATACTTTTGCAATATAAATACATAAAGGTTTGAATAAACATTTGGTGGTACAGAATTTGAAGATTGCTTGAAGTAAAAGATTTTTCTTCCCAAAGCTTTTCATCTGACACTCTTCAGGGGAAATCGTCAGAATGAAGCAGAATTGAAACCGAACTAATTTATAAAGGAAGAAAGTAGAGTTCTCATTGGCTGAAAGAGTCAACCAATGAGAGAAAAGATTAAGAAATTTTTAAAGAGTATACGAATTCTTTTTGCTTACACAGAAAGGGATTGAGAGATTTGATGAAAGTCGCTTCAAGAGCAGAAAGGTGAAAGGAAGAGCGACCTCGAGCGAGAATAGAAAATTTTTCGTTGCTGTAATGGAGGCCACATTGGGCGTTGTCAAGAAGATGTTGACCAATAGCGGATTCGTGAAATTGTTGTGGGCGTATGTTGTTCTTGCAAGAGCGGGAAAGACTTTGGCGGTTGGCCGAGGTACGAGGATTGGTGATGGATTTAGGAACGTGTTGTTTAATTCGCTTTTCTAGCCGTTGAGACGTGCGACCAACGTACCGACTATCGCAGTGGCACAAAAACTGGTAAATAACATTGCTGTGATGATGGGAAGGTAACACGTCTTTCTTAATCGCTGGAAGGAGCTGTCGGGAGTTGAAAATAACACGTGGTTCGACGGAGAAAAAGCAGCGTTTCACAGCAGACGTAATCTGCTTTTCGAACTTCATCGAAACGCTTCCAATCCATGGGATGTGTAGGTAGACAGGGCACTTTTTTACTGTGTGGACCGGGTTAGAATTTATTTGTTGAAGTTTTCGCTTGAAAGCCGAATTGATTACACGTTCTGGGTAGCCATTTTCCAAAAGAATTGAACGAATTTTGCCAAGCTCTTGGTCCAGTTTGCTTTTAGAACAAATCATAAAAGCTCTGTGAACGAGAGTACCAATTAGATTGATTTTCCGTTTCTGTGGACTAAAAGAGTTCCAACGTAGATATTGGCCAGTGAAGGTAGGTTTCCTGTATACTGAAGTGAGAAATTCTGAATCATGCCTTTCTACTAACACGTCAAGGAAAGGGAGAGAGTGATTAGATTCCTTTTCAAAGGTGAAGCGAAGTGAGGGATGGAGAGAGTTGAGCTGGATGAAGAAATTGTTGCAGTCTTCTTCATTGTTGAATACGGCGAAAGTATCATCAACGTACCGGAAGTACACCGACGGTCTTTTGGCGATGTTGAAAAGTTTCGCTTCTTGGTAGCCAACAAAAATGTTTGCTAAAGCTGGACCAAGCGGTAAGCCCATAGCGACGCCGTCGATTTGTCGATGCATGTTGTTATTGAAGCTAAATTCCACAGAGGAGGTGGCTAGCTGCATTAATTCGACAAAGATGTTGCGTGGAAAGGATGGCGCCGTTGAGTCGTCATTGTAAAGGGCATCAGCGCAGATTTCTATGGTTTCAGCAAGCGGAACATTAGTGAAGAGACTGGAAATATCAAAGGAACAAAGAAAGACAGAGGAAGGAGAAAAGGTAAATTTTCTGACTTCTTTTACAAAAGTGAAAGAATCAGACAAACAATTAGAGGAAAAGTTTTGGAGAACAGGTTGAAGAAGAGAAGTAAGCCATTTAGCTAGCTGATGTTGGGCCGATCCGGTCATAGACAAAATCGGACGTAAGGGTACGTCCTTTTTGTGTATTTTCGGAAGACCATACATGCGCGGTCGCTGAGAACCAGTGGGTCGGATTGCTTCATAAACTTGCTTAGAAATTAGGTACTCTTTCCTCAGCTGAAGTAACCGTCGTTGTATCCGTGATTCAATTTTTGCAGTGTTGTCGTTGTTCGTGACTGGTCCAAGATCAAGAAATTTGGTCGTGTCATTAAGAATCGTCTTCATCTTGTCGTTGTAATCGTTTTTGTTAATTTACAGGCCCAAGGCACTTACAGGCCCTCTTCATTTACAGGCCCAAGGCATTCAAATTTAGTTACGTCAGAAAGAATAGCTACCATTTTTTGTCATATTCTGATCTATTAAGAATGACGACTCCAGAGCCTTTGTCAGGCTTAGTAATTAAAATGTGTTTATTAGAACGTAGAGACTTAATCGCTTGAAGACAGTCAGAATCAAAGGGGAATTTAGTCACATCGATAGGAGAACCACAAAAACTGTGTGCTAATTCATTAAGTTTAACTTTAAGAAGACTTAGTTCATCAATACTTTTTGGTTTATGATGTAATAATTGAGCAAATAAAATTTCAAATTATGCAAATACTTCTTCACGTTTAATATTAGTTGGCGGAAGGCAAAACTCTAGACCATAGGCTAAAACAAACTTTTCAATTTCGGAAAGATTGTAACTAGATAAATTACAAATAGTTTTACCAGAAGGATTAGACGAACCAAAGCGTTGACGACGAAGCCAATTAATGGTATTAAAATGCTTTGTGCGAATTTGTTTTTGTTTAATTAGTTCAATGTTAGCAAGATACCGGCAAAAGCGAATCCAATCAAAATAAGATAAAAATTGTCGTACTTTGGACCAGAGTTTTAAGTAGATTAAACGAAAAGATTCTAATTTAGTCTTACTTCCACTAATTTCATCCAAAGAAAAGCTCGTTCCATAGTAGAAGTTTGTCTTACCTTGGCGGCTTTAATGCGATGTGACATAAATGTGGGAATTACATGTTGAGCTTGACAAGTTTTCAAAAATTCAATAGAAAGTTTTGCAGTTCGAATTTTACCTCGAATTTTCACCACATTGTTCAGTTCTTTCAATTGTTCTTTATTGTACCGTCGACGGAAATACTTAAAAAGTTTTTTGTTGGTACAAAACTTTAAAATAGCTTTTAACAACAAATGCTTCATTTAAAGCTCTTTTGTTAATTAAGATGTACTTGTTACGAAATCGATAATAAATTCATCACTTCAGTCTATCGAAAGCCCACTTTCACAGGTCAATATATTCACTGGAATTCCTTTGGACCAAAACAACGTAAAACAAATCTCATTGATACTTTAACACATCGAGCCTTAAAAATCTGCTCTAAATCCACATTAAAACATGAACTAGATAATATTCGCTCTGTTCTTGTACAAAATGGTTATCCAGAATTCCTTATTGATTCGAGAATTTCTAAAAAACTTTTACGTTTCCAACAAAACACTAAAGAAGGCCCCAAAAAAATGTCCTGTCTATGTAAAACTACCTTGGATTGGCGAAAATTCCCTGAAATTTGAAAGAAAAATAAAATTATCTATTAATATTTGTTTTGGAGCGGTCCAGCCACGAGTGGTCTTTTCCACCAGACGAATTTTACCTGCTATACATAAAGACGTTCTTCCCACTTTTCAACAAAGTAACGTCGTATACGAATACGTGTGCCACTGTGATAGTCGGTACGTGGGTCGAACGTCTCAACGTTTGCAGGACAGAATCCGCCAGCATGTGCCGAAGTCTATTCGGAATAGAACCAGTAAAGAACGTAAACAACCAGAACGTCCAGGTAAACTAGCTAATTCAATACCGCACTGTGACTCAGCGATTGGAAACCATTTGTTACATAACCAAAAATGTGCATCTCACTATAAGGACAATCAATTTTTTATTCTCTCTAAAGCACGATCCGATTTCCACTTATCAGTCTTAGAATCAATTTTCATCACTCTTCGAAAACCTAATTTGTATAGACAGAAAGAGTTTGTTTACAAACATAAATTGTTAGCATAATTGTAAAAATTTTTTTTTTTAGTTCCAAATTTTAACACAAAGCTTGCATAATTTTGTTCCTTTTTTTTGCCAAAAAATTTCTTACGCTGACGAAACGTGATTTTATTTATTAATACTTTTCAATTATTATGATAACTACAGTATTATTAACCTTAATTTTTAGCCAATCAGAATCAGCTTTAAAACTTTTGAAATACTACATTTAGTTCTGCAATTCATTCTAGCGAAACCTCCTGAAGAGAGCTAGACGAAAACGTTCGAGTTTTTAAAACAGCCTTTTTTTAAGGCTACTTAATTAACAAAAGAGCTTTAAATGAAGCATTTGTTGTTAAAAGCTATGATAAAATTATTTTAATGCTAAAGCAGTTTTTATTAAAAAAGCCCATTCAATTTTCACAAAGTGAAATTGATTTTGTGAAGGTATTGTTTATTATATTTTTTTAATTTAAAAATAACTAATGATATTGACAAAACCGATGGTAAATATTTTTATGGTCATTGGTTATTTTTATGGTCTTTCAGTTTAGCAAATCTAGACTGAACAATTTTCCCCATTTGTTTTGTGGCTCGTCCATTGACAAGTTAAATCTTTTAATGTAGTAAAACGCATGGAGGTAATAAACTTTCAATTCTGTCGCCTAAATATATTTTATTAGCTTTAGTTTTAGCTTCTAGATCAGGGTTTTTCAAAAGGGACTCTCGGCCCTCCAAGAAGGCTACAAGACATTTACCGGGCGGCCAAGAGCAGACGTCTTCGCTGAAAATCTTTTTTTATTCTTCACTTGTCTTTTAGAACAATATTTAAAGCACGGAGTCATGGGTGTTAAGAAAATTTGAAAAGGAGCCAAGAAACATAAAAAATTAAGAAACACTGTTCTAGATTAATGCTGTTGGCAGTAAAAAATATGTTTTTTTGTAAGAAGCTGTAGGCCTACTTGTAAGCGGTTTCTTGAAGCTGTCCACTTTGTATCCATACATCTTAGTAGTATTATCGGATGGTATAGTGAGTTTAGGAATTTAATAAATATCTCTTTAAGTCACCTTCTAGGCGTAACTAAAATTTGTCATTTTTGTTTATGAATGTAATCTAGGTCTATTTTTAGGCTTAATCATCTGCAAATTCAAGAAAGGCGTTAGGTTGATGTTGTAGACTTTCGCTTGATTTACACCCGTATTTTTATCACAAAAAAGCTCATTATAGATGCTCATTAAAATTTTGAAACTGCTCGAGTTTGAATATGATTGGTTTCAAATAAAGTTATTTTTTATTTATAGGAATATTATTTAGCGGGTGTAAAAAATTAATTTGCTTTAGTTTCTTGATATGCGCTACGGATGAAAATACTCTACCGACAAAGAATAAATGAAACAAAACCGATATCTTCAATATACTTTAAAAAGTGTTCACTAACAAAATTAAAGCGGAATACCTTGAATTAAATGAATCAATTTATAAAATCAAACTTATTTAATATTAAACCCAAACCCAACAATTGATGTAACATCTTCCTGCTGGCATATGTTACGTACTCTCGTTGGGCTTTCAACTCTAGCTTCATCTATCAGCCATTTAAACAGTTTTTGACATATTAGATCGTGCGCATTGATTTTAAATTTTTATCTTTGCGTCGATTCAATTAATTCAGTTAGATTTCATTTTTTATATTTAATTTTAGTCAGTAATTTAATAACTATGTTTAAATCAGACTTGTCATCGGTCTTAATTTTTAGACCCGAACCCAGCCCGAACCCAAATTTTTTTTCAAGCCCGAATGGGCCAAATTTAGTTTTAGGTTTGATATTTAGCTAATAAATTAGTTGAAAAAACAACCCAAATGATTACACAGCTCAACAAAAAAATATTTTTTTCTTTTTGCGATAGATCTTTCAACGATTTTATAGTATATCAGGTGCGCTGATTCCAAAAATGACTTTACTTTTGCTGAATTGGCTCTAGTTTTTGAGATAATGCAGACACAATAACTGGCTATAAAAGCTCAGATAACGGCCATATAAACTACACGTAAGAGGCAATTGTGCTGACAAGGAGATTTTGTTTTGCAATAAAGGACCAGTTGTCTCATTTTTAGAAAGGTTAACAAAGCAGAAAAGTCAATAACTGACCATTAGCAATCTTGGAGTCTAAAAAAATTCTAATGAAAAGTTGAAATGCAGTAACTTTTACTATATTTAGGTTTTCATGTTTTCAGTTTTAATTGAAGGGTTTAGAACGAAAAGTAACTAAGTCACATTTTTACCCGAATTGAGTTAGCCATTGTAGTGCGTTGCTTTCAATGTCCTTAATCACCATGCAAAATATTATTTCTAAAAAATGTTGCTAAGTCTTTTTTTGAATGCAAGGTTTTGCTGGAAATGCTGAATTTTTCTTTTAAAAGTTTCTAAGTCCATTTTATCCAATCACATTGTAAGGTTTAGTCACGTGATACGAAATCAGTTTTGTTAATATTGTAGCTTGGTGCTTTGACTATATAACATAAAAACTGGTAAATTAGGTTTCATTTTTAGTTTACTCATATATAGGTGTAGGCTTCAAAGAAATATGCACGAATGTTCTATTAAAATGTTTGGTTCTTAAATTGAATACAGTAATCAAGAATGAAGTAAACACAGAGAATTTAATTAGAATTAAAAGCTAGGTTGGCAAACCTTTGCTTACTCATAAGCGTACTTTGTGAGCAATGGTAAAATCAAAGTATTTTAAATATATGTCGGACATTTTATTCATTTTCAAAAATTTTTAACAGACATTTCCTGTTTGAGAGGGTTTAAATTTAAGCATCACCTTCATCAATAAACTTTTTGTAAATAAAAGTATTGTTTGTAATGAACAGAAAGAGAGGCTTAAATTAAACTTCACCCTATGTTTACTGCTTCGAATTTTTTTTTCATAAATCTTATTAGTGCTTTGACTACGGACCTAACAATTTTAGTGTCATATGCGTTTTTAAAACATTGAGAAACAGTTTGTAAGTATTATTGTTATGGAGCATTTGATTTTACAAGCCTTACGCAGTGATGAAATGGCAGAATATAGCAGGACAACTGCAGAAGTTATAGCTAATTTTTACCCAATAAATCTAATAAGGTAGTTACAAGCACAATGAAAAAGAGTGATTACTTGGATATTTTGACGTGTCCTGAAATTCTCTTTGCAAATAATTCAATATTAAGTATTTTTACTTAAATATGACTAATGGACTTTAAAAGCAAAGTGCCTAAGTCCATAGTTTGTGGTTAAAAGTGCCTAAGTCCATAAAATCACAATAAAAGTGCCTAAGTCCAATCTAGTATTTTATTAATATCATCTGACATGTTCATCCAAAATATCTGTAAATGATGAAATAAGTTCATTACACAATATGTAAATGCTTAATAATCCTAAAAACAAAAATCGCTGTAAAACTTGATTTTATGACTCATTTAAAAACTTTAAATGCAATTTACTCAAAAGCAGTATTTTGTGACTTAGTTACTTTTCGTTCTAAACCCTTCAATTGCTTTATGTTGCCTGCTATGAGTTGTTCAAGAAGAAGAAGTTGTTGTAATGACCCTGACAGTTTCTGTTACATATGTGGAGAATATATTCTTAGAGTATAAAAGGTCTATTACAGATTTTGTTCGCAAAGTATACCGTGCTTACTTTGGAGTTAAACTTGGTGACCAAGACAAGCCATGGGCTCCACATGTTGTCTGCAAATCATGTGTTGAACACTTACGAATGTGGACAAAAGGAAAAACTAAAAGCTTTAGATTTGGTGTGCCAATGGTGTGGCGAGAACAGAAAAACCACTTTAATGATTGTTATTTTTGTATGGTAGATTTGAAGGTTTTTAATCGTCACAAGAAAAAATCATGGATTTACCCGGACTTAGAATCTGCTAGGCGTCCTGTACCCCACTGTGAAGATATACCCGTGCCACAATTTAGTCATCTTCCAGAAAAACCATCAGAATGGGACTTTGTCCACCAAGCTTCAGAAAGCTGTAGTGAAAGTGATGTTTCAAGCATTTTTGAAGAAAGTTCGACCAGTCCGAAGCAGTTTAATCAGGAGGAACTGAGCGATCTCATAAGAGATCTTAATCTATCTAAAGAAGCTTCTGAAGTATTGGCATCCAGGCTTAAAGACAAGAAATGCCTTAGTGTTGGTACGAAAGTAACCTTTTACCGCACAAGGGAGAGCGATTTATTTCCATAGTATCGTTCAGAAGAAGGGCTTGTTTTCTGCTCAGATGTTGAAGGACTTCTTTTAAAAATGGGAATACCTGAATATAAACCTCAAGATTGGCGTTTATTTATAGACAGTTCAAAAAGAAGTTTGAAGTGTGTATTGCTGCACAATGGAAACAAGTATGCCTCGATTCCCATTGGCCACTCTACATTGCTCAAAGAAAAATACAACAATATTAAATGAGTGCTAGAAAAATTGAACTACTGTGACCACCAATGGTTAATATGTGTTGATTTGAAAATGGTCAACTTTTTGCTTGGTCAGCAGAGTGGTTATACTAAATATCCGTGCTTTATTTGTTTGTGGGACAGCCGTGCTCGCAGTGACCACTGGGTGAAGAAGGAATGGCCTGAAAGAATTACACCAACAGTTAATGAATGTAATGTCATCAATGAGCCCCTTGTCCCAAGAGAAAAAATCATTTTGCCACCTCTACACATCAAATTGGGTATAATGAAGCAGTTTGTGAAAGCTTTGCCAGTACACGAAAATTGTTTTAATTACATTTGCAGAGTATTTCCAGGGATGAGCAATGAAAAACTAAAAGCAGGAATATTTGATGGTCCTCAAATTCGAAAGCTGATGAACGATCCAAACTTCACTGCATCTATGACTGAGAAGGAATTTGCTGCTTGGATTTCTTTTACTGTGGTTGTAAAAAACTTTTTGGGAAACAATAAAGCAAACAATTACATTCAGATAGTTGAAGATATGCTTTCAAAATTTCAAAGTTTGGGAGCAAAGATGAGCATCAAGATTCATTACCTCTTTAGTCATTTAGATAGATTTCCAGAAAATCTTGGGAAATTAAGTGAAGAGCAAGGAGAAAGATTCCATCAGGACATTAAAGTAATGGAAGAAAGGTATCAAGGACGATGGGACACCCACATGATGGCGGACTATTGTTGGAATCTTCAACAACATAAGCCATTTGCTCCTCACACTAGAAAGTCTTACAAGAGGCGATTGGTTTCGTAGATTTGACAAAATGGTAGTTGTTAAAGCTCAGTATTTTCAAGCTTCGTTTGTTTAAATAAATAACGGCAACATACATTTATACGCTGTAATACTGGGTTTTAGTTCCAATACGTTTCTTGCAAACTAACGGTAAATATTGCTGTTGCATCCTTTTTTAGCATTGTAGTTTGCATGGATGCTTTGCATTTTTGTTTTACTGCGTTTACAAAAGAAGATCGAAGCGTACAGTATTGATTAAATAGCATTAAATGAACAACAATGCCATATAACACAGTCTAAGTAATATTTTTACAGAAAAATGCAATTATCTCAAAAACTAGAGCCAACTATCAAAAATGAATGTCATTTTCGAAATCTACGCACCTGATATACTCTAAAATCAATATAATATCTGTGGCAAAAATTTTTGTGTTGACCAGTGTTATCTTTGGAGAATCTAATATGACTAAACCCTCAGCAAATACAAAATGATAACATAATTTAAAATCAATCCTTTTTTTAATGACGAGTAAATTATTTCAATGGATTAAACCAGCGGTTCCCAAACTTTTTTTGTTCACAGCGCCCTTCAAAAACTTACCAATACTCGCGGCGCCGTAATGAAGCCAAATTTGCAAATTATAAGTTTTACTAAGAAATTGTATTTAAATCATGTTCATTATTCAAAATGCACAAAAATGTCAGCATTATTCGCAAAATAGTAAAACATTTAATGTGAGTATTGAGGTTGTTTGCTCTATTTACATTTTATTAATAGTGGATAACCAAACTATTTTTTTGATAAAGTTCTTTACTACTTTGTGAATGGTAGACAAACAAATTTAAATCAGACGCAACCTACAAATAAAAAAGAATCCGTTACAGTTGAAATTCTATATGTGGCAAAACAGACCTACGCTAGCGAAAGCTAGATCTGGATTGGTGCCATTGTTCCAGCGGCCAGAATAAAAACTGGCAGCGTCCTTGGCATTATATAGGAGGGCAAGACAATTAATACTTGCCTAGCCAGCCAAGCACTCACCGTCCGGACTGTAGTCGTCGTAACCCCAGTCAGCATGACGACAGTTAAAATCGCCAGCGTAAAGACAGGGGTGAGGAAACACTGGGAGATCCAGAGTTTGCAATCGCGTTGGCGGTGGTTTGTAGACGTTGACTATTTTATAGCCATCAACGTCCACGCACAGCCACTCAATCTCCAATGTCGGGGTCTAACAGCGTGTATCTCAGTCGCTCGTGGACAAACGTGGCAAGGCCATGCTTCCTGCTTAAAGAAGACCCAGCTAGTTGGTAGTTCGGAAGTACCAACTTCTCTGCATCAGTGCAGTGGGTCTCCTGCAGTAGAATGACGAGTGCCTCAGACTGCATAACGAGGTGATGAAGAACGTTCATCTTGCTTGCAGTGAGGTCTTCGATGTTTAGCTGAAGAATAGTGGGTCTTCGGAACTTGTTGGCAATGTTCCCTGAAAAGGGCAGTTTTATCCTGACATTGCCCCGTCCTGAAAAGGACGTTAGCCGATTAGCAGACTCACACTAAACATCGGAATGGGTGGATACCCCTCTATTTTGGTAAGTTCGGTTTCGGTCTGTCATTTTTAGAATCAATGAACAGACTTACTACGGCCCAGGCTGCGTGAAAGCACCTACCATCTGGGCTTCTTGTAGACACAATATGTCTATATTCCTTCGCTGCATCATATCTGCCAGCTCTCTCCCCTTCCATTCATCGTTCCAATATTTAAAGTACCCACCCTTATGAGTGAGCGTCTTCCTTTCCACGCTTCTCGCTGCTTCTTCACTCGCTTTCCTCCTCTTTTTCTGCTCCTTTTTTCACTATGTTTAGCAGTAGCATAATTTTTACAGGTGCCCTGCTGTGCGACACCTGAGGCGGTCGTTGGTAACCCGGGCCTCGACCGATCCGGTATGGATTGATAATGATTACGCATTTATCTGTTTTGGCAAAAAAATGTTTACGCCGGACCCCTTCCTGCCGCAACCCTCCCCATTTATCCGGGCTTGGGACCGGCATCAAGAGACACAGAAATATGCCTCGGATGGCTGGGTTAACCAAATTAAATAAACAACTGTATAAAAACGGCTTGTTTTTCTTGCTACAATTATTTTAATTTAGTCGTATATTTCGTACTCTTTTTCTCTTTTTTCCTCTGTGAATTCTGACGTTGTTTTGTGTAATTTTTTATTTCGTAAGAGCATAAAATCGAGTTGATTTATTGAAAACGGTGAATACAACTAGTATTAAAATAGATTTTTAACATCAATTTTCTTGGTGGCCTAAACATAGGCAGCATGTCAAATCAATAAGCGTATTTTTACTGACTAAGTATAACAATTTCGTTTGTAAAGACTGCGCCTCGCAAATCAACTCCGTTTTTTTTTCATTTCAAACAAGGCTATCAACACCAACTGAGATTTCAGAGCCACCAAGAGGTAGATGTGTTAAATTTATTTAAAAAAATTGTCATACATTTTTTGTAGGGACCCAATCGTCGGTAACTGCAAACTCTACTGCACCGGTAAGACAAACAACCAGACCTATTCAAAGAACAAATGATGCCACCTCGGTAAACACTCTTCATTTATAAAAGTTGGTTACAGGAATTTAATATAATTAAATTGAGGATTTAATTTTTGATAACAAATCAAGCCGCTTTGAAAACGAGAAGCAGCAGATTTGAGTTTTGCTCCTGTTAGAGCTCGTCAGTAAGGCTTATCTCACTGCCAATCAAACTGAGAACCTGTAATCTTCCACGCAAGTTACTATACCACTAGACCAGAGAACCCGGACGATAAATTGTCTCAAAGCAGCGATAAGTATTTTTTGGATTTGCAGCTTGTTTTCAAAGCAGCTTGATTTGTTACCAGGAATTTAATAATAAGTTTTTTAATAATTTTTAGTTATATTGACGGTTTTATTCAATGTATAATATAGGTTAAACTGACGGTTTTTTGTTAGTCACAGATCACCGATTCGTTATCAAATCAAGGCACGATATAATCTGTAACTTTAAGTTTTTTGCACGCACAAATAACCAAGATTTTTTAATGTTGATTATGTTAATTTTACTTATTTATTGATTATGCTAAAGCTTTACCTAAATTTGCAAATAATATTTCCAGAAATTTGCAAAGAAAAGTAGTTGCGTGCAATTGTGTATGGCAGAATGCTAAAACTTTTCTCAAAGCGATATAAAAATAATTCTTAAAACTGTTTTTAAATCTTATAAATTTCAATAATACTTTTAAAGAGAGAAATCAACTTTGATACAATTCTATCGGTTCATCACGAGAACTTCTTAAGAAGCTTAGACTCGCAAAAAGAAAGCAACAAAGTGTCAGTATAATAACTTTTTGCAGTTTAAAAGTAATTATTATTGCTCAAATAATTTTTTTTAAAAAAATAATTTAAAAAGAACTCATGAAAACTTTTTTTTGTCGCTTTATAGCAACTTATTTTTTTCTGTCTCCCTAAATAAAGTTTCGATTATGTTTTTAAGGGAAAACTTTTAATTCTTGACCAGCAAACTTACAAATGGTACACCCTGTCGATCTCGCACGATTTACATTATTTTATCTCGGAAACTTGAATCGTATTTAATGCTTTAATTACGGAGGAGTATTACTCAACTGGAGTTACGGAGATAATGCTGAAAAAGAACACAAAAGTAGCCTTAACATACGTCCCGATTTTGGCAAAACTGTCGCGATTTTTAGAGTTTTGTCCCGGCCGGTTTGCCAGAAATACTGTCTGAAATCAAAGACAGATTCGAAGTAAAGACCTACTTTCTCTTAAAGAACACTCTTTTATGGGGACAAAAATTATGAAATCTGAGACAGATTTAAATTAAAGACCTTTTTTTAACGAACAATACTATTTAGCGACAAAACTCAAGAAATTCGAGACTAAGTTGAAGTGAAGATCTTTTTTTTGAGGATATTACTTTTTTGGGATCAAAATTATAAAATTTGATACAAATTCCAAGTGAAGATTTTTTTTAGGGACAAAAATTAATAAATTCGAGATAGATTTCAAGTGAAAATCTTTTTTTAAGGAACACCACAAGACTTTTTAGGGACGAATTTTTTCTATTGAAGAGCGTCTCGGTTTGCCCCTTGGAAAATATGGTAATTTTTACCGGAGACACTTTTAAGATTGAACGCAAATGAAAAATTTACTTTTTACTTTCAAAATTTGATCGATGTTACAATGTGTTGAGCGTTTTCATCATATGCCGTGTTTCCAACTGAGGTTTTTATAAGCTAAGTTAATTATTGATTGGATGTAAAGAAAAACTTGATAGAAAAAAGTAAAAGTTTTGTCCAGTTTACAAATTATAAACTAAAAAGGTTTTTTCGAAAAAGTTGATGTTGGTTTTTTCTCAAAACACATCTAAATTCATTAATGTTGTGAAATTATTAAAAAAGTTGTTGTAATGTTACGAAATTCAAAATAATGTTTATGGTTTTTTATTTTGTACTATAATTCATTTACATTTGATATACCTAAAAATACTTGTTTATTTTTTACTATAATACATAATGGTTGTTTATTTTTCAATATAATTTATTCACATTTAGTATACCTAAATATCTAGACATTGTTTCTCTGTTGAGGCTTTTTCATTTCTTCATACAAAACATTTTAGAAATTGCTGGAAATGCTGAAATACGCCAATACTGTGTTCATATCAAATGCAATGGCTTTAGATTGTCTACATGATGTTTACCCTTGCAAAATGATTAAGTGGAGCTTCCAAGCTAGTTAACTATATTTTGTATTTATTAACAACATAACTGTATCTGCCGGAGTGCAGAGGGGCAATTACTTCCCCAAGTCTCAAACCTTTGGGAAAAATCAAAATTTTTCAGGGGGCGATAGAAAAAATTTGGGCAAAAACAACAATTTTAGGGCAGCAACAAGAAATTATTTGGGCAAAACAAATTTTTTGTGTACCAAAAATGAACACTAAATGCAGAAAAAAGTTTTAAGTTGAAAAATTTTTTTAAAGATCACTATGTTTTTTGGGACAAAAACGGAGAAATCAAAAATGTATTCAAAGTGAAGACCTTTTTTTGTCTTTACCCTAAATTTTAGACAAAATTTTTTCTCCTATCCATAAAGTACTGGAAAATCATCATTTGAGAAAACGTCAAAAAATTTGGACAAAGCTGTATTGCCTCTCCCTAATCTTTTTGGTTGGTACGACTATGACTAACAAACATTTGTTCGAATATCTGCTGGAAAATTTTTAAGATAATAACGTTTACAAATTGATTAATTCAATTTTAGATTATTTCAGAGTCTGGTGTTGATGGCGTGGTATCACATGGTGCTGAAGCATTAAATCGCAACCCAATCTTTGATGCATTGTTTTTGCAGTATTTGCGCTTGAATACTACTGTAATTACAAACATATAGTAAGAATGGTCAAGTCAATCAACAAGCAAGTGCCGACAGACCTGTTTCGTCCTTATTAGGACTCGTCAGGACACTACAGCTTTTTGTTGACCCCAGCTGAAAAAGTTAAAAATTAAACAGCTGGCACAACTTTCTGTTTGTGGTTTTTACACCTCAAACATCCAGTTGTGGACCTGAACGCTGGGTAGGTAGTACAATGAAAACAATGTTCCACCAGCGCAACTGCAAAAGACACCGCTAAACCGCAAGGGTATACTGGCGGCGGTTCCGTTTGTTTTCGCAGGTTTTGGTACTTCATGTAATGTTTGTGTGTGAAGTTATGAGCTGGTGAAAACCAGAGTCCAAGTTTGTGAGGAATGGATAAAGCAAATCTGTCTTTAAGGTGTAGTACAATTAGTACAACAACAAAACAGCAAGCTTGAAAAACATAAGAAATACAATATAGAGTGATTAATTCAAAGCTATCAACTTTTATTTTCTTTGTTTGTAACAACGTTATAACAGGTATTTGGCATTTACGCTCGTACATATTACCTTTATACAAAGAGCAAACGTCGCGATCACAGCAACCAGCTTTTAGAAATGGCGAGATATTGGTGTCAATTTAATATTTTATATCTGGTTTTTGAGTTTTTTATTTTGTGATGTGACTGAATTTTAAAAGTTTTGATAAAACTACCAAGCAAAATAAATTGAGATGCAGTGTATTTCGCATATGACTAGGATTGGAGTTAAACCGAGATCATATTGAACAAGGTTACAATCGAAACGGTTGTTTTTTGTTAATAAAGCTTACGACTCAAAAGTATATATTATTTTCTTTACCGTTATAAATTCAAAGGTTCTCGATTTTTTTTTTTTTTTTTTGATAAAATGTAAACTCAGTTGTAAAAAAGGATGATCAGACATGCCATTGTAAAGCTAATTACATAAATCTTGCTCATCGAAAAGGCTTTTAAGCAGAGAAGTCGCATTGCAACGTTCATTCCAAATTTTTTTCCAGTTTTATATCCATAAAAGTATTATTACTAGCAGGGTAAGTTTCAAAATCACTCGAAAAATATAATTTTTTCTGTAGAAAAAAATCATTGAGTTTGGGTTTGCTTTCACTTTTGACAGTAAGTTCAGCAGCAGCAAATTTGAACACCTTTTGTGAACCGTTTTGTGAGAAAAATCTCTATAACTTTTAGTACAATAATATTCTATCATCCACGGTCTCTTATATTTGGCAGTGGCTTGTTGCCTACATATAAATGTCACAGCAATAATAACAAACTCCCAGAAAAAATACTTTTTTGTAGCAATCCTTCAAATATTTTCAGTTATTCTTCTAAAAATATTTAGATCTTTAACAAGAAAAACTTAGGAAGTTAGTAAAATTTAAAAACAAAAAAGCTTTCCAGCATTTTATCAATTTTCAGTGTTTGAGTTTTATTGCTTTTTTCCTAAAAAATTTTTTAAATCAATTCAATTTTTATGTTTTTACAGGTTCTTAAACGGTTTAGACCAACAAAATGTTCCTCTGCCCAAAAATGAACAACAACCGATTGTCAATCGGCCTAATCAAATACTGGAACCTCCGGATCCGAGTCCTTTGGAGCAGGTAATCATTTGCCTAACTCAGTGGTTCTCAACCAGTGTGCGGCGGCACAATAGTGTGCTGCGAGAGATTTTCAAGTGTGCCGCAAAACTTTTTACAAAGCATTTGTCCATATCTCCGCAATCTTTTCTTTTAGTTAAAACTTTTTTAGGCATGAAAATCAAAAAAGCTTCTAGCAAATTTAAAGTGAAAATTTTGTTTTAGAGAACACTACTGTTTAAGGACGAAAATTAAGATCTGCACTCTGGTCCAAATGTGCAGCAAATTTTGAAAAGGTCCCAAAATGTGCCGCAAATGTAAAAAGGTTGTGAACCACTGGCCTAACTTCTAGAATCTAATCCTTTATCGCAAACAGCCAAGCTTTAATAAAAAAAAATCTGTATTTTTTCTAGAGCAATCTGAAGAATATGTTTCCTTGTTTAAACCCAGCCAGTCCGCACATGAAAGAGATTGAAAGTAGAAGAGAATCATTTGATCAGCGTTGGCCATCCCAGCAAGTTCAAGCTACACCGTACGAATTTGCTAAAGCAGGGTTGTTCTTTCTCGGGAATCGGGATACAGTTCAGTGCTGGTACTGCAATGGCAGCTTACATGATTGGGATCCCGATGACGAACCGTGGACAGAACACGCGAAGTGGTTTCCTACGTGAGTTTGTTTTAATTCATTGTGATTGATGCAACTCTCTTGAAGTGGTTATCCGGGTTTATCAGTTAGATAAAACATAGCATATCGACAATCACTGCTGAGATAATACAAAAAAATATAACTTTTAGATACACTAAAGGTAACTGAAAACGGACACGGAAAAAGTAACGTTTGTGCCGAAACCAAAAAAAGCAAAAAAATTGTTCAGACTTAAAGCAAAAAGTGTAAAAAAACCTTAAAGTGCAAAAATTTTTGTGCTTAGCGGAAAAGATTGTAGTTAAAATGTTTAAACTTTTTAGTTAAAACGTCCCACTCCAACGGACCACCTATCTGTACTCTCAGGCATCCAACCAACTGAGCTTCGCCGAATGGGAGCGACACTCTCCTTGGCTTACCGTAAATCTCTGGACCCCGATCATATTTTGTATGGTCTTTTAAGTGGGTCCTCAGATATTCGCCAAGCGAGACTAAGATCCAGATGCCCGTTTGTGCCAGCTGCGTGGAATCTCTCGGACAACCTTGCCAGACTTGGCATCCGCGCTTCTGAATGGACAAATCACAAATGGAAAACGGAGTACTGTGAAAATGCTTCCAGGCTCCGTGCTTTTGTGCCTGAGACCGGTGCCAGGCCTGTTGGGATGGCATTACCCCGAGCAGCTTGGTTTAAGCTCAACCGCCTGGTGTTGGGCGATTCCATTCGTCCATGCACAGATGGGGTCTCGCTCCTTCACCGAATTGCGAGTGTGGCGCCTTTGAGCAAACCGCATGTGCTCACAGCGTACCCTATACATCGGGTACCACATGGAGCACGAGGTCCGACGGTTTTGGATGACGAAACTAGATGCTGGCTTAATGACATCACTTCTAGCATCTGATCCAGGCAGTGCAGCAGTCTGAGGTAGTAAAAGGATAAACCCTCGGCCCCAGTCCTGTTTGTGTCTGACCTGGAGTGGATACCCTTCAAACGAAGACGACGACGAGTTTATTTCAATCTGAATGTGGTAGCTGCAAGAGCAAGCGAAAAGCTCTACTTTCCACTATGTTTTCCGCTTGCTTAAATTGCTTTTCAACGTCCATCAGTCTGAATTAACCACATTGGTCTTAAATTTTGACTCGTCTGTAATTATTTCAAAGAAATTTTTGTGCTAAAAGTTAAATTAGCATAAAACGAATAACAAGCATTTGTTATTCTGGTTGTATACAATTGTTTCTACGTTTTGTCCCATTTTTCCCAGCAAGCACAATCGTTGTTGCGATGTTCTAAGGACGTTCTTAAGATGTTGTTAGGACGTCGCAACAACGTTTGTGCTTGCTGGGTTATAAAAATAAACTTACATGGTATTTTTGCTTAACTTTTTGTTTCCTTCTAAAAATGGTATCAATTATCATCCTTGTTTATAATCTTGTTAAACCTTTTTCTAATTTTTGAGAGTAATTGATAAGCGGAACACTATACATGTATGCAGTTAAGTTGCACTTTTGATGAATAAGCTAAAGCTCGCTACAAGCAGTGGTCTTGAAAAACGCTATTTTTTTCATTCATTGTTTCAAACTTTTTTGCATTTTAAATCTTTTTAGTTTTTTCAAGCGCTTTCTTTCCAATTGTTGACCATTAAAGTTTAAAGTTATATTTTGACTACGGTTTTACATTATAATATGCATGGATTAGGAAAAATCTATTTTTATGGTTTTAAAGCAAAAAGTTTCTGTGCAAGTTAAAAATAGTATCATTCTTTAATCAATTTATAAAGTATCATGTTTGATAGAAAAAATATCTCTTCAGGAATCTTGAAAAAAATTGAGAGCCGTTTTTTTAGTACGAAGTACAAGTAAAACGTAATTCTGATTGTAAAGAATATTAAAATTACAAAAAAGTTTGTTATTTGAGTACAACAAAAGTTTTAAACATTTGAAAAATTAAAAACTTACTTGTAAAAATTTTTTTAAGTTAAAAATAATGGTTAACAGCAATATACTGTCTTGATTGCATTAAGCTTTTGGTTAAGTGCTAGGCTATAAAAGGAAACAGGTTTAATGAGTAAAAGCTGACTTATTTTGATTTTCGATTATATACTTGATGTAAATGGAATTGAAGAATATATTTGGTACGATGTATGGACATGTTTGCCAAAACGAACATAAAAGTGTATTCAATTAAGATTAAAGAATGCCAAAGAGAAAAAAAAAACAGAAGCATATTGTAGTTTTTAAAAAAGTTTAAAACAACACACAAGAATTCGTAACACAATAACTGCAATTGCCAAACAACTTTGCTAACAACAGTCAGTGCTTTCAAATCCCCCAACAATAAAAGTTAAGTTTAGTTTTAAGTACAAATTATTTACGCTTTAGATGCGAATTTTTGCTTCAAAAGAAAGGACCTGATTTTGCTTACCGAATCTTTGCTTTGTTCCCGAATTTACCCCGTCCACGACTGCAGGGAGGGTTTTTGGTGCCACCGGGAGGCTTTGAATGTTTGGAGAAAAGACCTTCTCCTCCTCTATCCCTCATCGATATTACGGTAATTATTGGTGATGATTAAAAACTAAAAAATAAATGAAAAAAAATTTTTTTTAGAGTAGCAAAATCTGTAGCTACGAAGTTTTTTGTTTGTGAATCTAACGGTTTTTCACATTGCAAATTGCCGTTGATCTATCTTTTACTACTTTTACGTTGTTTAAGTTAACAAATGACCATCTAATAAAATCTCTTTTTTTTGTTTCGTTCTTTAATTCTATTAAAAATTGTGCTGACTTTTTTTTTAATATTTAATATTTAAAGTTGGTTTTAATATAGAAGCAACAAATAATGGATCAAAAACGAAGCAAAAAGAAAGAAAAAGAAAATTGGAATTGTAAGAAATTTACATAAACAGACAATAGTTTAAATCACTTTAACTAAGTGTGAAACTTTTATGAATTGTAACTTTACCCAAAAAATTGTCATCAAAGTATTTTTAGATAACTGAAATTCAAAGATTTCTGTTTCTGCTTCAAAATTTCTCAATCTGCTCTCGGAGCAATCGAAGATCACTGTTTTTGTAAATTGTCATTGCAAAGCATTTTTTACAATTTTTTAAGAGAATAGAGAAAACCAAACATGCTTTTTATATTGGCGCTGAAAATATTTCTAAAAATAAATTACAGGAACATTTGGAATCTGATAAAAAACTGTTTGCATTAATGCTATTAATTGCTGTCGAATGTTTTTTTTTCGGTGATTCAACAGCTTGTTTTTAAAATTTAATTTTTTTAAAACGGTGAAACTGAATATATTAAAACTAAAAACTAAAATATATTAAAACTAAACCAAAGTGTTTATTTATCACATACTGAATTTGCTGAATAGGAAAAAGCTATTGTTACTGTGGTGGTGTCTCTCTTTTCCTATTTCTCAATCTTTTTCTCCCTCTGATTATTTTTCTGCTGAGAGTTCAATTACAATCGAGTAAGAGATGTTAAAGAGCAGATTTGGTTATTAATTTCTATTCTGACGATTATCTTTTTCTGAAATCTGTTAGGGTTAGGGATTTGGTTTTAAAAACTAACCTTAACAC
Organism: Diplosoma virens; assembly: GCA_963680785.1. Lineage (NCBI taxonomy): Eukaryota > Metazoa > Chordata > Ascidiacea > Aplousobranchia > Didemnidae > Diplosoma > Diplosoma virens. The sequence continues at coordinate 18,182,679 of OY796884.1, read as the reverse complement.
AATATAACAAAGCTTCCTCAAATAGAATCAATCAAATTAATTAATTAATAATAATTTAAAAACGTCTCTAACACAGAGTAGCGCAATCTGTCAGTGTGGTAGTTACTGAACAACAACACCTCTTTGGTGAACAGTCAGCATACTGTTGTTGTCCGGTTATTATTGCATTCAAACTCTAATTCACCTTTGTTGAGATGTGTGAAAGCTAGGCGTAAGTTTTTTATTTTTATCCACATCCGCAAAACTTCAAAAGCCAAAGTATTCATCAAAAACACTGACGTGAAATACATATTAAAGCGTTTTTAGGAAAAATATTAACCAATACCCTGAGCAAGTAGTCAAACAGGACATATATGTCCAGGAGTTTTGATTAAACTAAAATCACACTCTTTCTGGTAAGTGATTGTCATTTATAGTAAAAAGACGCAAAACAATTCCAATTTTACGATCAAGAAAAGAGCTTGAAGCAAAATAAATAAATAAGAAATATAAAAAAATTAAGCTTGGGTAATTAATAATTTAAAATTAGTCCAAAACCAAACTTTGCAATTAATTGCTAGCTAAGGATAAACTATTTGCACTGTGAATAAAATGTTTGCACAACCCTGCGTGGGATCGGTCTTGGCTCCCCTCTTATTTAACATCTATACGTACGATCTTCCTTCCATGATTTCCAGAAAGTTTGCTTATGCTGATGATTTAGCATTGTTGCACTCTTCTGGAAACTGGAAGGACTTGGAGGGGACATTAAGCCAAGACATGTCCACACTGTCAGCGTATCTCCAGACTTGGAGGTTGAAGCTCAGTCACACTAAGACGGTGACGACAGCCTTTCACTTAAACAACCGAGAGGCCAAACGTGAGCTAAAGGTCTACAACAATAGTAGACTTTTACCGTTCTGTCCAATCCCTACATACCTTGGGGTAAAACTGGACAGATCGCTCACGTTTCGTCACCATTTAGTGGCATTGCGCAAAAAACTATCATCGCGCGTCACACTGTTGAGGCGACTCGTGGGCTCGGGATGGGGTGCTGGTGCTAAAACACTACGCATAGCCACCTTGTCTCTAGTCTACTCAACAGCTGAGTACTGTGCGCCAGTCTGGTGTCGCAGTGCTCACACTCGCCTCATTGACAGTGTCTTGAATGACGCCTTGCGCATAGTTACTAGATGCCTGCGTCCCACTCCAACGGACCACCTACCTGTACTTTCAGGCATCCAGCCAGCTGAGCTTCGCCGACTGGGAGCGACACTCTCCTTGGCTTACCGTGGATCTCTGGACCCCGATCATATTTTGTATGGTCTGTTAAATGGGTCCTCAGATACTGGCCAAGTGAGACTAAGATCCAGACGCCCGTTTGTGCCAGGTGCGCGGAATCTCTTGGACAATCTTGCCAGACTTGGCATCCGCGCCTCTGAATGGACAAATCACAAATGGAACGCGGAGTACTGTGAAAATGCTTCCAGGCTCCGTGCTTTTGTGCCCGGGACCAGTGTCAGGCCTGTTGGGATGGGCTTACCCCGAGCAGCTTGGGTTAAGCTCAACCGCCTGCGGACTGGTGTTGGGCGATTCCATTCGTCCATGCACAAATGGGGTCTCGCTCCTTCACCGAATTGCGAATGTGGCGCCTCAGAGCAAACCGCAGACCATGTACTAACAGCGTGCCCCATACATCGGGCACCACATGGAGCACGCGGTCTGACGGTTTTGGATGACGAAACTCAATGTTGGCTTAATAACATCACTGCCAGCATCTGATCCAGGCAGTGCAGCAGTCTGGGGTAGTAAAAGGATAAACCCTCGGCCCCAGTCCTGTTTGTGTCTGACCTGGAGTGGATGCCCTTCAAACGATGACGACGACGACAACCCTGCGTCATGACGTAAGTATTCAAATCAGCTAATGATTTAGATTTGACTCAGACTCGAAAATTATTGCACTTGGACTGGCCTGAGGTTTTCTAATGTTGGACACAAAACATCTTTACTACAATCTAAAAATGCCCATTTTGGCTTTGAAATACCAAACCTGGCAACTTTGTAACAAAGTAACATCATTGTTTTCTCACAGGCTCCAAGGAAGAACTATCAATAGAAAAGTCGAAACTCAATCTTGGGGACGCTGCTGCAATCCCTGTTGAAAACACCACTGGTAAATATTTGATTTGAAAACAATTTAGTCTTGAAATAAACATTGTTGTTTTTCACAAAATAACTTTGAATTGTTTTGAAAGTTATTGTGTCATAATTTAATGTGATCTATTATCAATACATTCTCGCAAAACCTTTCCAAAAACTTTAATAAACACTTTACATAAGTCAGAAACAAATAAAAATATATTGATATAACTAGATCGTTAAAAAACTGTACTGTGTCAAGAAAAAACAAATCTAAGTATTGCTTGATTCTTCTCTGTCATCAGAGATATTCTGCAGTAAAAATTATCTAATTTTCAAATACTTGCCGAGTGAGCAAGCAATAGTTAAAAAGCTGTGTTAATTTTACTTTACATTTCTTTTGTAAACTTAAAGTAAAAACATCTTATAGCTTATCGTTAATATGTGCCATCACTTCTACTTTACATAATTTCAAGAATACGTAGTGCAGGCATTTACAATATAAACCTACTTAAAAGAAAAAAAACTTAATTGAAAACTTTTACTCAATACTTCAACTCGGTCTATACAATAAAGCACAAAAAACATTCAAGATTTTGAACGTTTCATTTAGAAGTCAGAAAAATACAACCGATTTATTTTTCACTAAACAAAGATTGATCATTCAAGTCGTGCATTAAAGAGTTCTTGCTGTTACTACAAAAAGAAGCAAGAAATTGACTGATTTCACAAAGTCTCTTTTTTTCGGTATCACTCGCATTTTTAAGTCGAATACATTCATATGTGACAAGAGATCTTTTCATTGTTTTCACGCAGGTAAGAGGAGAATATAAGTTGATATATTTGTAATATATTTTCATTTCGTCAGCCAATACTTCCTTTTGGGTTTTTTCAAACATAACACGAACCGAACACTCGTTAGGGTCGGTTTTAGAAAAAAAAATCATGTGAATTTTACGAATTCCTTTGCTGTTTTGCTTTTCGAATAGTAGTAGGCACGTTTGAAAAGGTAGTAATTTCAATAACACTTCGCGTAACTGCAGATGATCGAAATATTGTTGTGGGTTTTCCACTTCAACAAAGAAAGAAATTTTTCCCAATTTACACTCTGCTTGAGGTTTCTTTTTGTATTTTCGCTTGGACTTTACTGCACAAAACACATTTCGAACTGAAGTTTCATCGTTTGTTGGAGAAGAAAGCGATAACTTGACCCTCTTTAACTTTGGTTCACCATTCGCAGACATCAGTGCGCTGTAAGGTGCAAAACTAACTATTTCGACTCTGAATAAGGAATTTTTTGTTGAGCAACGATTGCTCAATAGCAACTCTAACTTTTTTTTTTTCTTCAATTAATAGCTGTGCATTTTAAACCTTTTGACAAGACTGAACACGCCCACAGATGTCAAAAATTTGTAAAATGTTTTTTAACAAAGAAGTGTTTTTTATGACTAACATAAATAGTATGTTTTACTTTGTTTCCTATTATTCCTTCAAAAAACGGATACATTCTACGTTTAGAAATATTATTTTACTTACTTGAGTGTTTTTGTTTGAAATAATAAAAAGTATGATATAAAAAATTTGAAAAAATGATCAAATTTTGAAAGTTATTCGTAAAAACTTGCTTTATAGATTTAATTCACAGCTAATGTCTCGACTTGTTTTGCAACGATTTATTGAGAAATATAATTTTTGATCAATCTTTGAGAAAATGCGTTAGTGTTTTTTAAAACTATGTAAAAACAATTAACATTGTTATATAAAAGAAAAAGCAAAAGAAATGAATGACCCTTTAACAAAAAATAAAAGTAAATATTAAATACTCTATGCTCTATGATATTAGCTGTAATATTTTTAGAAACGTTATAACAAAATGATTACATTTTCGTGTTAAATATTATAATTTACAAAATTTTTGATTAAAGTTCGCCAAAATGTTGGCAACATTGGAGCAAATTTGTTTGTTTCGTGTTAAATTTTAATTTGGTTTGAACAAATTGATAAAATGTAAAAACAAAGTTGACCACCAAGTTTTCTGTTAAACTTTTTAACCAAAGCAGTGAATTAGAACTGAAAAAACAAATGTAATAATTCCATAAACTTAAGAAGTATGGTGACGCAAGTAATGGTTTTTCAACTGTCACTGAAGTGCGCCATATCGCATGTCTTGAATAAAAATTTTACTTTTGGTATCTTGACAAATAATGTGTTATGATTATACAAATTTCGAACTGGTAAAAGACTATGTAGTCTTTTTAGATAAATATTTACCGAACGGTAGTCAGCAGAAAACTTTTCAAAGATTTTGCATAAATCAACTATGTTATAAAAACAGTAAAATTTGCTACAAAATGTAGTTCAGATATTTTGTGCTTGTTTGTAAATTACAACTTTTATCTGATATTTTACCTAAAGACATAATTTTACATATAAATCTTGAAAAAGAAAGTTTTACGTGCTAAAATTTTTGGTCTAAAAAGACGAGAAGACAAGAGAATAATTTATTGAAATGTACGGTGCAGTTAAAATTACACCTCTACGTTAATACGCTTGTACCTTTTAAAAATCAAAATCGTAGTTTTAAAATAACAAAGCATCGTTTTTTAAAACAAGAATCAAGTTGACTGACGCATATGCTGAAAACAAAGTGGGTGACACCGTGAATTTTTTTTTTTTTCATCAGACATGATACCGAGAAGTTTGCCTGATATAAACTAGATGTTGAAAATTGTTTGAAAAACGTATTGTTTTGCTGATTTTTGAGGTATAACGTTCTGTTATAAGATTTACAATGTTAATTCTTTATCACAAAATTAATTCAATAGGTCATAAGTCATAAGCTGAAAAAAAGTTGTTGGAAAAGCGATATTGTTTTGCAAATCGACTGATTTTTTGTTATTTTTCGATCAAGAAGGTTTCAACTTTAAAAAAATCTTTGCAATGTTCGTAATTTTTACTGTTTTTTTTTTGCAGCGAAACCCAAAATTATATGTAAAATCTCGTGTTGAACCAGTGCAATTTTAGACATAATTTAACTTTGCGAAATAGGTTTTGAAATAATTAAAAGGTTTTCTTAACAAATAGTTCTTTTATTAAAAGTTGTAATCAATATTTTCTTGTTTCCCAAGTCGCAAAAATTATAAAAGTTTACGCTTTGTCAAAGAGTGACTTCTTGGCTTGAACAAAATTTTTACTTTAAAAAAGCCACAATGAAATCGCTTTGAGGTTAGAATAACTTGAAGAATTTGCGTCAACATAAAAAATGCAAGTTTTTTTGTATCAACAGGTTAGATGTTTTAAAAATTGTGACAGATGCAATAGTTTTTATGAGACGAGCCTAAATAGTCTTGATTTGTTATTTTTCTGGCAGTATTTTTTAAAAATAATCTTGGAATAAAAACGCTTTTACTTTGTTCGGCGAAGAGCTAGTTTAAAAACAGATTAACCGATATTAAGAAAAACTGTACTGCTTCCTCAAAAATCTGCAGCTGACGACGTTCTGCTGTTGCTATGTAGATACGTAAAATAGCAAAAAAAAATCTAGAATAAAACAAATTTTTAGGTTTCTGACAGTTTTGGTGTTTGAAGATTCTAAAACTAGTGTATTGTCTGAAATTTTTAAAATATAAAACGGTAAGTTTGCAATTGTAAATTTTTTTGAATTATAAGCAACAAAAACTTTTTTAATTTTTTCGGTTTACTTGCAAACACTATCCATAGTTGATGTTTCAATTATTCGCTTTTATTTTTATTATTCAAAAATGTTTTTACTTGAATATTTTACAGCCTCGATTAAAAGCTGTAGAGTGCGAGTCTTTGGTTGTTAAATTGTTGAACGATTTAATATTTTACAGATTACTTTTAAGAACTTGACCACAAATGTCATTGTAAAAAAATGTACAAACTTATTTTCATGGACCAGTTTTCAATATACTTTCTTTTATAGAGTCACTGTCAAACATTTTTAAAACAAAAAAAGGAGCCATAACGCTTTAAATTATTCCGTTTTATTAGAAGCATATCGTTCGAGATACATTTCATTTGTGTACTACGTTTGCGTTTCTTACTCAAAAAGCATGTCTTTGAAAGTGAAGTTTTTAGAAAATTTATTATTACTCTGTTTACCTCTATAAAGTTGAAGCTGCTTTCCTTCTTTTTTTGTTTGTTGTCAGATTGCAAGCCATTAACTAAGATATCTAAAAAGTTAAAATTAATTTTAAGAAATTTAGTCTTGTGGTTTAGAAGGATAAATATGGAGATAAAATGAAACAAAATAAAAATATACTATGACAGAAAGTTAGAAAAAATTCTAGCTTGTATTAGATAAAAGATAAATTTTAAACTTTGAATTACTAAATTTTTTTTAAAAACAAAACCGTTTGTTATTAAAATTATGCAAGCATTTCCAAAAACTCATATAACCTATTTTTAGATATACGATAAACTTTTGCAACAGATTACTAAGCGGTTAATAGATGGATCAAGAGTTGAACATAGGATCTTTAAATCTCATGCTCACAAAAACTCAAGATTTGAATACAAATTTTTAGTCTTAAGGTTGTACATTATAAATATCAAATTAATTATAAAAACTGCAAATCCTTTTTAAGAAATTAATGAAATAGTAAACTTGTCCTTATATTTGATTTGAACTGCATATTAGATAAGACGTAATATTTTTATAGATTGTAGGTTTTTGCTACGGCTTCCTAATTACGTCATTTTCTTAAAAATTCTGATTTATTTTAAAAATAATAAAGGTTTTTAAGGATTCTTCCAACACGTTGTTTTTGTTAACATAAAAAGATACCTGAACTTCATTGCATTACTAGAATAAGACCTGAGGCATTTCACTGGCCTGTCTTTGTACTAATTTTATGTTTTTTGGATAAAAAAATTAATAATACACTGTATAAACATTGTTCTAGGAAAAAAAAAAAAACAAACATCAAATTGTCTGCACTTAGAAGAAAGAAAAGACTTTTTTAATTAAAAAACAAAATTCGGTTTAAGATTTTTGAAAAACTTTTTAAAGAAATTAATTCAATGAAGAAATAAACTTGTCCTTATTCTTGGCTGTGACTGCATTTCAGATAAGGTAACTGCCTCGTTTGACTTAGTTTAAATAAGTAAGTCTCTCTAAGTGTCTTTCTCGATAATTGTTTATACTTGTAAACTTGATAAAAATCATTAGAAAGTCGTTTTAAAATAACAGATTATACTTTTACAAGACTTTGAACTCGTTTGATTCGATAAGTACAACATTTGTTAAAAGGTCAAGTGTTTTTAGTGACATGATTCTTGTTTATGTTTGTTTGAAAAAAAATTCACTGGTTAGAAATTTAATTATTTTTTAGATATATGACTTTCAGGATAATTGCTTATGAACTTGTTAAAAAATTGTTTGTTAGAAAGGTAATTCAGGTTTAAAAATATATGCTTCTATTTATTTTTATAAGACTTTGTTTGTCTTTGTTACAAACCTAATTGTTTTTTTACTAACATGGTCACTCTTTGTTTTGAAACTTTTTACAAGACTCTAAATTAGTTACAAATTTTTTAGAAAGTTTATTGTTGTTTAACAACGTGTCTTTAAACATAATTACATCTTTTATAAGACTTTAAAAAAAGCATCTGTTAGAAAGCTGTTTTTTACTGTAGTTATAACATAAAGTTAAATAATCCCTTGACAGTTTCAGTATAAGGTTAATTGTCATACTAGTATGTTCTTGATCTATTTCTTTGACTGCTTTTCAACTATATTATCTAATATACTTTAATCGAAAAATAATTGACCAAGAATCAATTAATTCGATTTTAGGTTTCGTTGAACAATATTTTATTCATTGCATTCAGGGACCGAACCTATTTCTAGATGAAATTAGGTAATCAAACTTGATCTTTAATCTTTTTGGATAAAAAAAAAGCACTGCTTGTTTTCCGATTTTTCAAAACAATTTTTCCCAAATGATTAGGCCTAATTTGTAAGTTATGAACTACGTGTTCATATGCGTACAAAAATAAGTAATTCTGTTGTTGAATCCAGCATGCAAAATATTTAATTAAGTATTTGGGCTTAAAATAACTTTCTTTACTGTTGTAACTTAAGCCTTGGGAAGTATACTTAATTTTCAAAAATTTTTATTTGTAGTCTAATCAGCTCAACTTTGACCCAGATGGCACTTGCTTTCTTGTAGTCTTGCTCGTGAGTAAGTCTGATCTTGTTATTAAACATGATAGACTGAAACCGTAACTGTTACAATAGAAGATTATCTACTTATTCCGATGTTCAGCTAGAGTTTGCTAATCGGCAGACGCCCTTCTCAGAACGGGGAATGCTGGAAAAAGCTTCTCTTTTTAGGGCACATTGCCAACAGTTACAAAGACTTACTATTTTCCAGTTGAACATCGAAGGACTCACTGCAAGCAAGATGAATATTCTTAATTATCTTTCTTTACAGTCTGAGGCACTAGTCATCCAACTACAGCAGAACCACTGCAGTAATGCGGAAAAGATACTACGTCCAGGCTTTCAACTTACGTGGTCTTCCTTCAGCAGAAAGCATGGCCTTGCCACGCTAGTCCAAAAGCGTCTATGGTATACGCTTTGGACCGATATTCACCGACATCGGAGATTGAGTGGCTTTGCGTGGACGTTGATGGATATAAAATAGTCAACGTCTACAAACCTCCACCAACACGAATGCAATTCCTAGATCTTCCAGTGTTTTCACACCCCTGTCTCTAAGCCGGGGATTTCAACTGCTGCCTGATTGGGGTTACAACGATAACAGTGCGAATGATAAGTGCTTGGCTTTCTTGCAAACGTTAATAGTCTTGCCCTCCTATAAAATGCCAAGGTTGTTGCCAGCTTTTAGTCTGGCCCCTGGAACACTGGCACAAATCCTTTTCCAGCTTTGGTTTGATTAGGTCCCAATATTTGCTTAACGGACAGACATGTTTTTAAAACGTTTTCCGGGTCACAACATCGACCTTTGTTTATTATACCACCAAGATTTGCTTTGTCAATGCCAAGGATGCCTGTTAAGCAATGGAACTTCAGCAAGGCAAAACGGAGTCACTAAATTGCTTTGAAGAGAAAATTTGCAAAGATTTTGTTACCACCTGACGTGAATAATAAATTACCAGGACATTTGAAGCATTATCAGGAAAGCAACCAAAAAGACTATCCCATGCTGTTAAAGAAACAACTGTATTCGTTGTTGTGATGCGCAGTATGAATCCCTCTACACAACATTCCTGAAGCCTCGTCAGTGAAACGACTTAAGTTCGGCTGCCACAGCTTTACTTGCCAAACTTAACAGGTAGTGGAGCGATCGGACTGCTTCGGACCATCGACTTTCTACGCTGTAGTCGTAAAGCATAGAGTATGATAAGCAACCTTACTGGTTGGTCACGAGACTCTTCTCGTCACTATTCCGTTTTGGTTGAATCTGTTGCATCTCAGCTGGTTGGAAATGAAAGATACGAGGCTGTTGACCGCATTTCATCCCGACTTATTTTTCAAGATGTGTTGAAGGGCCACATTACTAAGCCCAGCGAATATCTCTGAAAATTTCTCACAGACGGAATTTACTACTGCCCTCTAACACTTAAAACCAGGTAAAGCTTCGGGCCCTGATTGCACCTGCCCAGAACTTATAGTCCGTACTGAAGCTGCTTCAAAGTCTTGATTACGTCACTTCCTTTCATTCTACGAGCTCCGACTTAAAATTCCCAAAATCTGGAAAAGAGCGCTTGCAATAACAATCTAAAAACCGATGAAGCCTGCAGAAGACCTAAAGAGTTATCGACCGATATCTCTGCTCTGTGGTCTCTACAAGATCCTCGACAGCCTTGACTACGCCCGTTTCGAGCCAATTGTTCATCTACTGCTCCCCAAAGAGCAGACTGGGTTTTGACGTGGGACGTCAACTGCAAATCAAGCCGTTCTGTTAACACAGAACATCGAGAATTCTTTTAGGGCTAATTTGAGGCTATCGTCATAAAACTAAAAAACAAAATAAAAAATTTTAAGGCAATATCTTGGCAAAGTCTTGAAGTAAGTCGGGGTAGCTGCTTGCTTTATGCACTACTGCTTCCGTCGCTTTTCTGCAAATCGGGAGAATAAATGTAGAGATAAAATGAAATGAAAGGAATCGTTGTGCTTGAATTAATTCAGGAAAACAAGTTTTGATAAAACACTTATAAGAACAACTTGCAGACAACACATGTATAAATTAAGGATGGTGGCGGTTATTGATTATACATTCACTACGTAACAATGAAAATAATTAGGTCATGATCAAAAACTTAAAAATGACTGCAAAAACTAAAAATCAACTAAGAAGTTATTAGGTTAAGATCAAACCTGTAAATAAAGTGTGACAATCAGTTTTTTCCTTCTCCTCTGTGACAATCAGTTCCGACAATACAAGCAAAATTTACATTTTGCTTGTAAAACTAAATGTAGAACACAAAAAAAGTTTGGCCTGCTTTTTTGGTATGCGCCTTCAGACATTATAAGTGTTTCCAGGTTTGATATTTCAATTGTTTGACTGGTGATTTGATATTATAAGCCACCTAAATTGGTTTGCAGTTGCATGCACTTACTTTTGTGTCTAGTTGTCTTTACCAAAAAACGCTCCTCTGTGCTATGTCTGACAAATGCTCTTTAATATCGGAGAACGCGCGAATCACAAAATAATAAAAATGCAGCAATTTTTGGACAGAATAAGATGTTCAAAGTTTTTACAAATATGTTTAGTTCAGTTAAGTTCAGTTTATTTTGTTTCACAGGGGATAAGTTGTCAATGCAAAAAATGCAATATGAAAAAACTATTAACTTTTAGATCACAATTTATCAACATCTCGCAAGGATGTTAACAAAAGACCAGAAGTTCATTGTTACAAACTTTACTTGGGGAATCTAAAAGAACCACTTGAACTAGGTAACCCGAATACCTGCGCTGAAATAAAAATGTGTTTATTTTTTTATTTATTTCGGCGCAAAAAATAGTTTGCTGCAAGACTGAAGTTTTTAATGCAGTTAGTTCCGGCGAAGTTTGAATTGATTTTTTAGAAAACTTTTCTTCCCAGACAGACAGAGACAACGGTCTCTAACTATAAAAAAATATATTTACAATTTAACAAAACTTAATCGATTTACAAAACTTGGCTTTCACGCTTCACCAAACTTCAAAACGATTTTAGCGGTACAACGTAATAATTAATTCGTCCGCTTGACAAATTAATTTTATCTCGCTTCGAAAACACTGGCGCAAAACGATTCTAACACTTGTCCATCAACTCAACTGAAACTTCAACTGGACTGTGGAATTTAAACTAGAAAACTGGAATCTACCTGAAATTTGCACTAGAATAATATGAAAACTAAGTGCTCACTAGTATAAAATCACGTCACGTGACGCCAGATTACCCTAGAATATACTCGAAAGTTACAATTAAGAATTAAAATAAAGTTCACACGCGGTCATTGTTTGCGTTTACGAAAAACAACCAATGAGAAAATGGGGACGAAAACGGATTAAGTAATTAGAAGTCTGGTTAGAAAAAAACATTCAATTATTGATTTTAAAACACTCTAGACCAGAGAAAAACAAAAATCTTAAGTCAACGGTCACGTGCTTTTAATCTGCTTGACACGTGCTTAAGATTACAATTGATTGAACAAACAATTCAAAAAATCATAAAAAAGCTTGCAAATAGGTTAAATAAATTAAATTGAGTGGGAATTTACCGATATGCAATTGTTATCTGGCTAAGAAAATATTACGTCTTAGTAAAACTAAATTCACTGAAAAAAACAGAAAATCAACTATACGAGTAAGTTCGTGAAACCAAATTGTTGGAAATAAAATGTGACAGTCACTTAAATCAGCCTTCATTCTTTTTCTTTTTACAACAACTACATTAAGATAACTATAAATTCCAACTAAAGCAACAAAACATTAACACAAAAACAAAGAAAAAAAAAGAAAAAAGAATTACACAAAGAAAAAAATTAAAAAAAACAAAAACAAAAATAATATATCGTATACATGTATATGTACAGTATGTATAGATACAAAAGTAAGTTTTTTCAATTTGGCTAATAGAGTGCTTGGTGATCAAAATCAGAGCAAAATTTATGAGATCCAAGAGCTTAGTAAAAAGTTTTTGGATCATATAAATTCAAAATTTTAATCAAAATCTGGTCTTTTGCAATGGTGCAATTTGTCCGCAGTAATATCGTGGTTTAAGAACTTTCTTAATATGAAAAAATATAAACCCTCGTTTTCGACATTGTCGACTTTTATCGTTCAATATCCGAAACATTACACATGAATACAAATAATTTTGGCAAGCAACATTTGACAATCAACTCTGACACTGCAGATATTATTTTTTATTGCAAAAAGTCTTTTTTTATTTGTAAAGGACAGTACATGGATAAAGAATAACGGATTGCTCTTTGATGTTGCCATGAGTTTGTTTGTTGAGGCAAAATATGTAAGCTGGTTGGCCTATTTCTTCTCCCCGGATTATCAACTATCGTTCTTAAAAAAAATGTCGACTTGTACAGAGACGATGGCTTAGCCATCTTAGAAAATGCTTCCCGACCCGACACGAAACGTATCAAAAAGAAAATCATTAACCACCAGAACAGTCTGAAAATTACCATCGACGCCATTGTTGCACAAGCAAATTTCCTTGACAAAACATTTAATTTGCATTCTGATAAATACTTGTCATCCCGAAAACCGAATGACCAACCACTCTACATGTATTCAAAGTTGAATCATCCTCTATCCCTCAAAAAGCAGTATCCGGTAATGCTAACTGATCACTTATCGCACTTTTTGTGCAACCACAACATGTTTAAAAATGCAGCTATCGTTTATCAGAAAGCGATGTAAAAAAGCGGATACAGAGTTCCAACACTGAAGTAAACTTACCGACCGGGCTAAAGGAAAAAGAAGAAAACGGAAAATTTTTATGGTTCAACCCCGTTTAGCGAGAACGTAAAGAACATTATTGGAAAAAAATTGTTTTAACTTACTTGAAAAACAATTTCCTTCTCATCATTGTCTTTACAAAGTTAGTAACAAAAACAACGTGAAGATACGCTACAGCTATATGCTGATCTTGGCAGCTATCTTATTCAGACATAACAAAAGCATTTTGACATCAAAAAACATCACTAAACATTCTCCTTGCAACTGTCGACGCAAGATTGAATGTTCACTAAATGCCGGATGTCGTAAGAAGGCTATTATTTATAAAGCCAGTATTTCAACTAATAGCAACGACACTCCCAAATACTACTATGGCTGTTGGGAAACAGAGTTTAAATTCTGTTTTTACAATCAACGCCAGTTCTTATATACTGTATATCTAGGCTTCATTTATTCTACGTTATTCGCCGGTTTTACCTACAGTACATGTAGTTTACGTCACTTGCCAATAAGAAAAGATCTCTTTATATTTGTGCAGTTGGGTTGTATTAGTGTGAGGAAGCTGATCAGCTAAACATTCAAGGATTTTATTATGTTTAATTTTGAGTTAAGTTTATTTTCCGTTTAAGTTAGTTGCATAATTGTTTTTGCTTTTGTTGATTTTTTCATATTTCAGATAATGGCCTGATGAGTCGTTTTTTGGGAAAACAGACTGTTGTGATTATAAGATAGATAAATATATTACATAGTTAGGAAGATAGTTTCTTTTTTTTTTTTTATATTATATGAAACGGGTAAAATCACATTTAAAAAAGCATTCAAGTTCAAAAAGAAAGAGCTTAATTTACTGGTAGCCACTGTTATTAAAATTGTTATCAAGAAAATTTTTGTATTCAAATCTAAATAAAATAAGAAAAATCTTTTTAAATTTTGGTGCAATTTTATTCGATATTTTTAGTGTCCTTAAACAAATCATTTTTTTATAAATTACCTGAATTCCTATAATAAATTTATTAATGTGTGCCATATTGTACTTGCGCTTTAAAAATGACTAAAATAATAGTGCTGCAAATTTGGGCCGCTATTATTGTCTCACAAGTGACCACCTCTGATCTAAGAATTACCATGATGACACCAGAGACACTAGAAAACATTTTACACCATATTTGCATATTAATCTTAAATTCAAGTTCAAATATTTTTTGCTAGCAGTAGTCTTTGATCAAAGCTAACTCATTAAGACGCTATTTTGTTTTTTTCCCATGGCAAATGTAGTTCATCTGATTAGTAACATTTGTTAAATTCCGAATCTTTGCATTTCAGTCTTTTTTAATGTAATTCAGTTTGGCGGCAGTGATGCTGCTGCTAAGTACAAATATTAATAATAAAATCACCGGGACACATGATAAGTTTAGCCAAAGAAATATTTTTTGAAAAATTTATTATCGTAAAAACAGAATTGCAGAATCTATAGAATCGGTGTTGAAAAAAGTGAAAATTTTTCTTTTAAAATTTCTAAACATAACGACAAAATATTTATAAAATTTTATTCTTAATTTGTACTAGTGAGATTTTGAGTTGTGAACAGGAAATGACGCAGAGAAGAATGAGGTCTGACCAAGCTCTTGATCTAATCACTACTTAGGACACTGTTGATGAGTTTTGAGTAATAAAGAGGGTGCAATTCCACAGTTATTATCTTTCATTTAACCTGCTGCAAGCTCAGGAATTGTTGAAGGAAGGGTAGTGATGATAATGAATCAAATATTAAAAGCATCAAAAGCACGGATGATGCAATTGCTGGTGCTGGCAAAAATAGAATATTTGAACATCTTGCCAAACTGCACAAACAGGTAAAAACTCGTGTAAATAACTTCTTTACTGCAATTCTAAAGATACTTTGCTGTGTTTTATCCAGTATCATCACACCATACAAGGTTTGGAAAAAGTTTTGTTTATGAGTCAATATTGAGGCCAATAGCTAAGTTCACAACAGAAGAAGCTGTACTCCAAGCTGCATAAGACTTTTCTTACAGCTTTTATGATCTTAGAGAATTTTGTAAAACAAGAAGTACGGAATTCTTTATTTCTGTAAAAAATGCTTCAAAAGTTTTCAAAAATCTTGAAGTAGTCCCTACTGTTTTACAATAAATAATTTTTTTAGTCATTTCTTTTCATTTTCTCTTTTTTTATTCATTTCATTATCCTGGCTTGTAAGAAACGGTTAAAGGTGCTATAGTAAGGCAAGCAATTACACCGACGTGTTTCCAGAGATGACAAGATATTGCTGTCTGATTGAAATTTTTCTAGTTTGGTATTTTAGTTTTATAGATACATGACTGAATTTTAGAACTGCTTGCCAAAACCACCAAACTGGCCCTTAAAGTAAAGTATTTTTCAAAAGGCAGAAAAAATGTCGCAAGTAGGTTTTGAAGCGAGATCATGACGATCAAACTTACGGCGGTCTGAGCCATTTGACTACGCTGCTTAAAAAACAATGTGCAATTTTTGTGCGAAAAACTAAGGGAAGACCTTTTTTGGTTTCCAATTAGTATCATAGATACCCAAAATTGAATGTTTTTTTCCTTTAAACCCCCTGAAATCTTCTGCGTACTACGGTTGAGAATCTTTGTTCTAGATTTAGACATTCGACACCGATGTATGTCAGATGAAATGTATACCGAATTTTAGTTTCTGAAGTTACCATTTAAACTTGTCACAAAAGAGCCAGATTTTAAATTAACAGGAATTTAGTTGTCTAAACTTGCTTAATTAATGATAAAGCAAATCAACTTTGGGTCTAATTCGAAAAGTTTTAAAATTCCGGCCAAGAATTTTTTATAATGAAATAAAAATTTATGGGTAATGTAGAGTGAAAGTAAACATTTAACCAACTTGTATAGAGAAATCATGCTCAATTTTACGTTTTAAACGCATCACTTTATAAGTTCTTTGTTAAATTTTATTTAAATAAACAAAATGAGAGTCGTTATTACTTTACTGACCGTTTATCCCTTGAAGTAATGTTTCTGTGTTTTTCTTTGTGTAACAAGTTTTTGATTAAAAAAAAATTTTGTTCAGTTTATTGATCAATGAAATAACAGTATTTCTCTGCTATATAAACTTTTTACTAAAGTTTACGATTTCTCGCGAGCTTTTTTAAATAAGATTTGAGCATACAAAATCAATTAAAAATTTGGTTGCAAAGTTGCTGGTAATAAGATGCTTCTTAGGTTTTTTCAGTCGGTCGTGTTTCTTTAACCATTTTTGCATGTAGAGTCGAACGTCATTATGTAAATTAAAAGTATTTTTTATGATCAAAGAAAACTTTTTAAATTATTTTTCGTTGTTCTTGTCGATATCATTTTTGTCGATAACATTGTGTTGATATCAACATTTAAACTTCAGTTTAAAGTACCGGTTTGAGTCCCGTTCAGGATCTATTTATTTTGACAATCCCGGGAAAGGAAAACATTTTGGTAATTGTGGCTTACCATCTATGGCAGTGGTGGGCAAAATCCAGTGCTGCCTGGTAAAATGCGCAAAACAAAATTAAACTACAGTAGCTTTGCTCACAACTGTATTAGCCCAAAAAATTTTGGAGGGAGGAGGACAATACAAGTTTTCTCAAATTTTTTCGACAAATGATATTGCAGCATTTCACAGAGATACCAAAATTTCACACAGATTTAGTGTGAAAGATTATTTTTGATCTTCACCTGATTTTTTAATTGAAAATGAAACATAAACAATTCTCTCTTATAAAGACCAAAAAAAATCTTCAAATTAAATCCATGTGACATTTGGCCGCAATCATTTGTTTTTGTCCATTTTATATGTAAAAAACTTGAGAAAACAAAAAAAATAGGTTTTCGTGTTAAACCAGTGTGACATTTCTGCTCCATTTTACAGCTAAAAAGCGAGTGAAAAAAAAGTCTTTTCACATTAAACGCGGGCCCAATTTGGCCTACGAGCCAAACGTTGCATACCCCTGCTGTAAAACTATTGATCAACAATATGTGTGTGGCCATTTCACTATTTCAAGCTAAAGCTTTCCAGGGGCCAAAAAATTCAGTTCGTGGGCCGCAAGGTGCACACCCCTGATCTAAAGAGATAGAGAGAGAGAGAAAGACATCAATTTATTATGCCATCAAACAATATTACCAAGTACAAAATAAAAAATAAAAACAAAGAAACAAAAAACAAATAAATAGTAATTAATAAAAAAAATTTAACAGAATAGCATTTATAAATGTGTTGTTTGATAACGAGGAAGTTGCGAATGCACTTCCTCAGTTTTCGAGTCAAGTAGCCACCCTTCAAACTTCAAATTAAAACACAAAAGACAAATGCGAAAACATCCAGATGTTACAGGAAAATTAGAACTAGAATTAAGTGGAGGATTAGAAATTTATTGAATCATAAGATTGTAACAAAAAGGATTTTAATTTGATCTAAAAAGAAGTTTTTGGAAGCTTTTGAAACGTTTGTGAAATGGAGTTCCATATCTTAACGCCTTGATACTTATTACTTCTTTGCATTCTGTCAGTACAATATCTTTTGTACAAATGATACGGGTTTACTGAAGTTATTGTTGAACGATTGGACACACCACAAGATTTGTTAAAATAATCGAAGAAAAGAGAAAGCTTACTATTCATATAGTCATAAACTAGTTTAGCAGTTGCAAATTTATATTAATCAAGAATTTTTAGTATTATTATATCGAACTGAGTTGTACTCTCTGAAAAATGCCCTCTGCCTATCAGTTTTACGTTTTATTTTGAATAGAAGCAAATTTATGCAAGTAGGTGGAAAACGTGGAACCCCACGACACCAGTCGGTAAAGTAAATGAGGATGAACAATTGAATGATATAATTTGAGAACATTTTGTGGTAGAAAATGCATTATTTTTCATTGGATACCAACGGCTCTGCAAAGCTTATTGGCTACAACATATAGATAAAATTAAAAGTTTAGTTTTGTGCCAATAATTATTCCCAAGTATCCAACGTGTTTTTAAAAGTAAATGGTGAGTTGTTGAGCACTACAGATTACAGAGTAATCCAACACATTTGAATTGATTTTAGTTGAAATGATTATGACATGACATTTTTGCAGGTTTATTGTAAACTTATTTGATTACACCAATAACATAGTAGAGACGCTTTTTGATTTAGTTTTTTTGAAGAATATGGGGATAGAGTGAGAGAGCAGAAGACAAGTATCGTCAGCAAATAGTCGTAGAATACTCTGGACAGCATTAGGAAGGTCATTTACGTACGATAAAAATAGCAATAAGCCTATTGTTGATACTTGCGGAACGCCATAACCATTTAATCAAACCCTAAAGTGAGTATTATTTATCAATAAAATACAAATTGACGTCTCAGCAAATAAGAATCTAGTAATTTATCAACTGAACCACTAAATCCATAATGGTTTAACTTTCTAAGAAGAGTTTTATGACAAACGATATCAAGCGCTTTTTTTTACATCTAGAAAAAAAGATTGCTGCAAACTGATTTCTATTAATATTATCTTATGTAGAGGTTACTGTATTAAGAATAGCTTGAGTTGTGAAGATACCTTTTTGAAATACACATTGTTGAGGGTTGAGCACATCAGGCTTGTTTATGAAGCAGGTAATACGTTTAAAGATTATGTTTTCAAATATTTTTGAGAAACATGTAAGTAAGGAAATGGTTTTAAAATTGTTTGGGTTATTTGTGTCTCCATTTTGGTGAATTGGTATTATTTTAGAAGCTTTACAGTTACTTGGAAAAATTCCGTTAGCAAAGCATAAATTATTTAATATCAGTAGAAAAGAGGATGATATAAAAGATGCGAGAAAGATAAATATAAGATGAGAGAAAGATAAATAGAAGATGGGAGGTGGATACACGAGATATGTCTTTTTCGAAATCTCGGTCTGTCTCGGTCTCGTAACCCCTAAGTCACTTCTAGGTTTCAGTCTCGGTATCGGACCACTGTGTCTCGAATTCAGGTCGAGACGTTGCAGCGCTGTGGGCAAAGCTCACAAGTATTGTAATTATGTCATACGTTTTAGTAAAATTAGATTATTTGTACGTGTTTTAGCCATTTGGGCTTCATGGGTTTTTTAAATTTCGATTAGTCACAGTAGAATTGAACAATGGCGATCTTTGTCAGGGTTGTGGAGTCGAAAGATTTAAGATCCGATTTCGACTCCTAGAATTTCTAAGATGCCGACTCGAAATCCGACTCGAGCTTCTAGAATTTCAAGGACCTGGTTTTCACTCCGACTCTCTACACCGACTCCCCAATGGGACAATAGCATTATGCAAAATACGATTTGCTTACAATTAGGGTGGCCGTATTTTTGAAGTCATGAATCTGTACGTTCGTTAACAGAAAAAATTCTCACCAATCGGATTCTATCTCAAATTTTTTGATTTTCGTCCCTAAAGAGTAGTGTTTTCTAACAAAAATGAATATCAGAGTCGAATTTGGATAAAATGTTCTGACTCTTTGTACTGGAGTCCGACTCCGACTCCTTCTTAACACCTCCGACTCCAAATCCTTCTTAACACCTCCGACTCCAACTCCTAACCCTTATCTTTATGCATGGCAATCAAAACGCCTGAACACTGTATAAAGTTGTCGAGAAATTACAAAACTGTTTCTTTGAACATTTAAACGTGTTGCATTTCTTATGTTTAATAACAAAATTTGGTACCTCGAAAAGCGGCTATATCACGATGCTTTTAACTGTAATGCATTTTGTCTTATGACATTATTATAAGTAGCATGTTTGAGCATTAAGCAATTGATACGATTGCGGTTCAAAGTCTACTTATTTGGTTCTGTTGTGTCCTGTGGAAAGATACTTTACGACACTGCTTTTTGCTTTAAATCTTGATCATATTACAAAATAAAAACTAAAAAAATATATATCGAGCTATAGAAAAGATGGCAATAAAAACTACCATCTGTGTCGCAGTGCATCACGCATGCCGAACCTGAGCTTACTTCCCGACCATGGCTTCAAGTTTTAAAGTTTCATCAGGAAAAGGCTGCTTCTCCAGGTTTTGCCACTTCTATCAGTGTGGCAATGCATCTGGTAGTAGTCCACAAATTGCAGATTATTCGCTTTCTGTATGACCAGCTCTGCAACAAAATCTTGTTAAGTAGACTGTACCTGATGTAAGTTAAAACTCAAAACCATGGTCTGGCAGTAAGCTCGGATTTGGCACGCGTGATGCAAAATGCCACAATTGGCATTTTTTGTTCTGTCTGTTTACAAGTCAATATATTTCTAGCATCTGATCATTGGCGTGCGTGATGCACAATGTCGCTTCTATCAGTGCAGTAATGCACCTGGTAAAAGTCCACAAATCTTTAAAAAATATTAAAAGATTTCAATTACACAGTAAAATCACGGCATTTCCGGAACCAAGTTGGGTAAATTACTTGCAGTAGATAGTTAAGGCCCAAAGTTTCACTGTTGGACAAGGAGAAGTCTACGTTTTGTTGACAAATTCAGCTGGAAAAATGCCTGAAAGAATCAATAACTGGTCTGTTGGAGTGGAACGCAGGCATTTAAATGTTTAAGGCATCATTCCATACACTATTTATGAAGCAAGAAAGTGCACTGCAAAGCACTCAGCTGTTGAGTAGAACGAATATAGGGCAACTGTGTGACATGGAAGATATTATTGCGCAATGCCACAAGGTTGTGACGAAAGGAGAGTTCTTCGAGATGGTTGCTAATTCTGGCGTTGATGCTTTTTGAAAGTCAAACACCTTTTGAAAAAGAAATCGAGTTGACTTGCAGTAAACAGACTTATATCTTCCGTTTTTAAACGACTAGGGGAGTGTGGTCTTGACAAGGGAAATGTTGTGACCTACAAATAACATCATTTTAACATACTCTATGCTTTTCGACGACAGTTTAAAAGTGGATGCTTGATCGAAACTATCGAGCCAAATATATGCCGCCAAAACAAGTTTGTTTACAACTTGAAACTCTTGCGTTGATCACGTCTTGTGACGCTTTTCTCAAGCATTCAATCATCTTCGTTCAGCTTTAGTACGAAATCAATTAAATTTTTCTTTCCTTCATTCCGAAGTTTATTTCCTGACAAGTGTCGGACGAAATGCTTAGAGCTGAGTTTTTGTTGGCTTTCTTCAAATTCTGTACTACAAATCACTTGTTTAAATTCTTTTTTTTTAGTCTAAACAAACTTTTCAAGTCATCTATTTGCATATCTTTTTGAAATATACAATATGTTTGGAGACCAATAAAAATTATCACTCCAATTTTAGGATTAATTTTTTCGTTTCATGATCTTTTTTGCTTTTTAAATGTGTACTTTGAAAAAGTACGCAAATGCACGACCTGGAAAGTTAGTTGGTGACTAAAAAAAATAAAGTTCAAAAGAAAGAGTAGATGATCAAATTAGAGTGATGATTTTTTTTGGTCTTCAACTATATTTCGTTTCAGACGATAACTTTTATTTCAGATGATTCTGTTTAGTTTTTTAATCACACAAAGTAAAAGGTGCCTTTGTTTTAAATTTTTCCCTTCCGCCAAGAAACGTTCCGGTGCCCTGGTAAGAATCCCATGACTGGTTAAAAATGTCCAAAAATATTATAGTTGTAATGTACATTGACGTTTATTGATGAGTATAGCTGAAATTCTTTAATTAAAATTGTTTTTGAGTGTGCTATTGCAAAACTATATTTTTTAGAAAATAATGAAATGGAAAACGATTCGATTTCAAATTCTTATGTTTGCAAATCAAGCAATGAAATTCTTCAAAAACAAGAAGGTGAACTAGTAAATAAATTTAAAAAAATCTGCGACAAAGATGGGAAAGAAAAAGCTCCACAGCAATCTGCTGAAATATTTCACAAGCTCGGTGAGATATACTTTCAGAGAAACACAATGGTAAGCTTAATCAGAAGTGCCACTTTGTTAAACGCAGCAATTACCAGGAAACCTAATAATATTCAGGAAATCAAAGATGATTTGAGAAAACTTTGTTTTCGTATATTGAAAGAAGCCAGTGCAAAACAATTAGATGCTGATTTGATTGGATTTACTGGAAATGTTGAAGAAAAAGTCAAAACAATGAGAAATGAAGTAAACAAAAAACTTAACAGTTTGAAAATGTCTGAAACAATCAACGAAACTAAAGAAGAAATTGAAAATCTAAAAATTAAAACCATTAGAAATCTACAAGAAAAAATTTCAGATGATTTTACAAAAATTATGGCTGAAATACTGGTTTATTGTCGAACAGTAATGGGAAATACACCATGCACTTTTACTTTAATTGGAATGGGGTCTTTGGCTAGAAATGAAATTACACCATATTCGGATTTTGAACATATTATTGTTTTAAAAGAAAACTGTCAACAAAGACCTGACTATAAAAGCGTTTTAGAATACTTTAGATGGCTTTCTGTGATATTTCAAATTGTTTTGATAAATCTTCAAGAAACAATTGTTCCAAGTGTCGACATTGAAAGTTTTAAAACAATTAAAAATGGAAAAAAAGAAAACTGGTTTTACGATGGAATCACCACAAGAGGCATTTGTTTTGATGGTATGATGCCTCACGCATGCAAGTTTCCACTTGGACAAAAGGTATTATCTGATGAAACAAGACAATACAAAATTGAGCTTATTAAGCCAGTTGATGAAATGCTTAAATATCTGGCTTCTCACCAAGATCTTAAAAACGGGTATCATCTCAAAGATATCTTAACTAAAGTTTGCTATGTTGGAGGTGACAAAACCATTTTTGACAATTTTCAAACAAAAGTTTATAAAGTATTGGACAATCAAAGTCAAGATGAAAAAAAAAAGGAAATTAAAAAAATGCTTACTGAGGATCTTGATAACTTTGCAACAAGATCCAACTTTTTAAAACACACCAGTAAATCGTTTAATATAAAAAAAGATTTTTACCGAAGTACAACGATATTCATATCAGCGTTAGGTCAGATTGAGAACATTCATGCATCATCATGTTTTGATATTATTGAAGCTCTTGCAGAAAAAAAAGTAATAACTGATAGACTAAAATTAAAATTAATGTATGCTGTTGCAGTAGCTTGTGAATTGAGGTTGACAAGGTACATGAAACAAAAAAGACAAGACGATGAAATAAAAAGTTCAAAAAACCATCAGGACGCAGTTCAAACTCTTTTAGAAAGCATAAAAGTAACAGATTTAATTTCTTATTTTCAAATTGCTTATGCTTTGCAAAACTATGTATCAAAACGTTTTGATTTAAAAAAAGTACATTTTTATTCCGATCCAAGATTATTAAACTGCAAATTATATTATTGTTTGGGAGATTTCAATCACTTTGTTCAATTTGCAAAAAAGCACAAAGCAAAAAAATACAGTCCAGAATCCAGACTACAATCAGCTGATAAAATTATATCCCAATTGGAAAAAGAAACAAAATTTGGTCACAATCAAAAAAATTTTACACGCTGGAATTACGATTACATACTAAAAGAAAGCAATGTAAAAACAATTTATAATTTTGGACTAAAACTTCGTAAATCAAAAAACAATGATGATGCGAAAGAAATTTTAGAAGAATTGTTTGAGTTAATTACTTTCAAAAATAAACAAATTAAAAATCAAGCAAACAAAGCAACTTCTCCAAAAATCAAAAAAAGCAAAAAAAAACTGAAAGTAGAAACATTGCAGCTAATCGCTTATTGCTGGATGGATTTACAAAAACCGGCTGATGCATTAGATTATCTACAACGATTGTTGAAAATCTATAAAAAATCATCACTGGATATTGGTTTAGATACGAATGTGGCAATAACTCTGTACTACATAGGCAACTGTTTTAGGATAATGCACAAACCATCTGATGCATTGGATTATCTAAAACAATCGCTAAACATTTATAAAGAAAAATCGCTTAATATTGCTTCAGATACGGATGTGGCAATGGCGCTAAACAACATAGGCATGTGCTTTCAGGATATAAACAAACTAATTGATGCATTGGATTATCTACAACAATCACTTAAAATCTATAAAAAAGCATCCTTTAATACTGCTTCGAATACGAATGTTGCATTGACGCTAAATAGCATAGGCTTGTGTTTTATGGACATGCACAAACCGGCTAATGCATTGGAATATCTACAACAATCGCTGAAAATTCATAAAAAAGCATCATTTGATATTACTTCAGATAGGAATGTGGCAAGCACACTAAACAACATAGGAAAGTGTTTCAAGCACATGAACAAACTAGCTGATGCATTGGATTACCTACAAAGATCGCTGAAAATCCATGAAAAAGCGTCACTTGACATTACTTCTGATACGGATGTGGCAATGAGGCTAAACAACATAGGAGCGTGTTTTGTACAAATGCTCAAACCGGTTAATGCATTGGATTATCTACAAAAAGCGCTGAAAATCTATGAAAAAGCATCATTTGATATTGCTTCAGATACGGATTTGGCAATGACGCTATACAATATAGGTGCTTGCTTTAGGAGCATGCATGAACCGGCTGATGCATTGGATTATCTACAACGATCGCTAAAAATCTATAAAAAAGCATCATTTGATATTGCTTCGGATAAGAATGTGGCGTCAACGCTATACAACATAGGCATGTGCTTTAGAAGCATGCATGAACCGGCTGATGCATTGGATTATCTACAACGATCGCTGAAAATCTATAAAACAGTTTCACTTGATATTGTTTCGGATACGAATGTGGTATCGACGCTATAAAACAAAGGCTTGTCTTCAGGGACACGCGCAAGCCGGATAATGCATTGGATTTTCTAAACCAATTGCTGAAAATTTATGAAAAAAATCACTTGATACTTCTTTGGATACAGGTGTGGCTAGACGCTAGACACATAGATGCATGTTTTAGAGACCTTGCACTAATTGGCTGATGGATTGAATTATCTTCAAAAATCGCTGAAATTCTATAAAAAGGCATCACTTGATATTGCTTTCAATACGAATGTGGCAATGACAATAAACAACTTAGGCGCATAGGCACGTATTTTAAGAACCTGCACAAACTGGCTGATGCATTGGATTGTCTACAACGATCGATGAACATTTATGAAAAAGCATCACTTGATATTGCTTCCGATACGAATGTAGCAATGACGCTATACAACATACACTTATGTTTTACGGACATGCATAAACCAGCTAATACATAGGATTGTCTATAAGGATTGCTAAAAATCCATGAAAATGCATTACTTAATATTAATTCAGATACTAATGTGGCAATGATGCTAAGCAACATAGGCTTTTGTTTTATGGATATAAACAAACTGATTAATGCATTGGATTATCTAAAACAATGGCTGAAAATTCATGAAAATGCATCATTTAAAATTGCGAATGTAGCAATGACGCTATACAATATAGACAATTGTTTTAGGAAAAAGCACAAACCAGCTGATACATTGGATTATATAAAACAATTTCTAAAAGCCATGAAAAAGCATCGTTTGATATTGTTTCGGATACAGATGTGGCAATGACACTAAACGCATGTTTTAGGGGCATGCACAAACCGGTTAATGCATTGGATTATCTACAACAATTGCTGAAATTCGACCACTTAATATGACTTCGGATACGATGTGACAATGACGCTATACAACATAGGCGCGTGTTTTAGGGACATGCAGAAACTGGCTGATGCATTGGATTATCTACAACGATTGAAGGCCCTATTTCTAAAGTATCTAAGTCACATTTTGGAAAAAATGAGATAAGCTGAAAAAATTGTTTGTTTACTCGCCAGAAATATTCTGACAAAAAATCTTTTCAGGATAATATACGGAAATCACTTTTTAAATAGCACAGAGGTTTGATATCTTAGCGTATTTTTATTCTAGAAGTAGGGTTTTTGAAAACTTTTAACCTCATTTCCTCAAAATAACATTATGTGACTTTGGTACATTTAGAACTAAGCTCTTCAATTGCTGAAAACCCATAAAAAAGCATTACTTGATATTACTTTGAATACAGATGTACAGTAGTAATGACGCTATAAAACATAGACAACTGTATAAAAATGATGTACAAACCAGCTGATGCATCGGATTATTTACAACGATCGCTGAAAATGTAAAAAAAAAAACTTCATTTGATATTGCTTTGGATACGAATCTGGCAAAAACGATAAACAACATAGGCTTGTGTTTTATGGGCATGCACAAACTGACTGATGCACTGGATTTTCTGCAACAATCGCTAAAAATCCATGAAAATTTATCATTTGACATTACTTCAGATAGGAATGTGGCTTTGACGCTAAATAACATAGGCTCCTATTTTATCAGCATACACAAACTGACTGATGCATTGGATCATCTGCAACGCATCACAGAAAATCTATGAGATATTATCACGTAACATTTTAACAGATGTGAGTGAGGTAATGACGCTAAAAACATAGGCAACTGTTTTATGAACAAGCACAAACCGACCAAAGCATTGGATTATCTACAACAATCGCTAAAAATCAAAGAAAAAGCATTACTTGATGTTGCTCTGGATACGGATGTGGCAATGATGCTAAAAAGCTTAAAAACTTGTTTTAGAAACAAGCACAAACCGGCTGATGCATTGAATTATCTACAACAGTAGCTAAAAATCCATAAAAAAGCATTATTTGACATTGCTACGGATAGGTTTGTCGCTTCAACATTAAACAACTTGGACAATTGTTTTATAGACAAACACAAACCAGCTGTTGCATTGGATTATCTATAACGATCTTTAAAAATGTATAAAAATTTATCACTTGATATTGCTCTGGATACGAATTTGGCAATAACCCTAAACAACATAGGCTTGCGTTTTTGGTTATATACAGACTAGCTGTTGCATTGGATTATCTACAACAATCGCTGACAATCAAGAAAAACGCACGACTCGATATTGTTTTGGAGAAAGTGGAACCAACGTAAATTGCCAAGGATATGAAACAGTAATTGTAAAAAATATTTATTATAAATTGAAAGAAATTTTGAGTTTGTGAATTCAATTAATTTATTTTTTTGACAAAAGTCGATGCCGATTGGTTAATTTTCAAAACAACTAGAATTTTTTTTCAATTTTTTTAAGTGGGCAAGTTTTAATTCGTTTTTAAGACGATTGCAAAATACAAAGTGTCTACGCATTAAGCGTTTTTTATTAATTTAGTTTTGTTTTGAATTTCTTTGTTTTTTTTAGTCATATAAGCTCTTGAAATTAAAGTTAATTCACGGTTTATATTGAACAACAAAATTGAAATGTTAATATTAATAATTAGAATTATTCAATAATTGCTGGTAATACTTGGTCATGACATGAATTAACCTCGTTTGATTAATTAAAAAGTAACTCATTTTTAAATCGAAAATAAATTTTCATAACCACGGTTTCTGAATTGATTTTTTGGAGGTGACTTTTTAAAAATCCCAAACAATTTTTAAGAGCATTTTTTAGGAAAAATTTTTTGTACAAAATCAATCTTTAATTAAAATTTTTTTGTGTTGATTCATCTTGTTTGCTTTTTTATTTATGTTTGCTCAGTTAAATCAAGTTAATTGACGTGTAGTTTTTGTTACTTCTATTCTATCTTGTTAATTTTTTTCCGGAGTTGGCACCTTGTAAAAGATCTTAGTCGTTTTTAGACGCTATGTCTGCCTTTTGAGATTGTTATAACCTGACAGTACATAAGAATAGTTTTCTTTTTTTTGACCCTTTTTTTCATCTATTTTTTAATAAAAACAAAAATTCTATCTTTCAAAAGTGAGAAACGAATTATATCGTTCGCAATGTCATTGAGTTTACTAAAAGAAAAATTTTAAAATTTAAAATGCATGCGAGTACTTTTACATGCTTTGTCACGTAAAACAATAATAAAAGTTTTCACAAACAATGGTATTGCGGAAAGATCACAAGCGCAATAGAGTATTCACGCAAATTGGTAAGCACCAAATCTGAGAATTAAGCTTTGGTTGAATTATTATTCCCAATAAAGGTATCAGTACCAAAACAGAACTGCAATAGATTAAAACCGACCCAATAAACTAAAACAAGCATTACAGAAATGGAAACTGATAAAACAGTTATTAGTTGGAGTTTGACAGTTAGTTATACAGTAGTGCATAAAAAGACAGTAAATGTTGAAAATTAACAGACAAAACATTAAAATTCAAGTTTTATACTTTCTAAACACAAAATAAGTCAACAAAACAAAAAAGCTGATTGGTAATTTATAACGTTTAATAAAATAAAGTCTTATGCATCAGCCATCACGAAACTTCGTCCGTTGTATTGAAAAGTAATAATATTATTCTTTCGCTTCGTCGAATTTTTCATATTTACAATGGCACTAAAATAAATGTTTTGTTAAATTGAAAGTACAAGCAATACAATGGCGCTAAAGTAAATGTTTTGTTAAATTGAAAGTACAAACAATGATTACTATAATTTGATGAAGCTCACTATCGTATTAAAAGCAAATGTAATACTGTCATCACACCCAAAAAAGGCACGTTGATGGTATAATATTGCTACTAAACATCGAATAATGTCGAATGAAGTTAACTATCTTAGGCCTAGTCCAATTTATTTGGTTCAGTTTTGACAAAAAGTTAATGAAAGAAAGAAAGAAAGAAAACTTAAAAAAACTTAAGTTTCCATCTTGAAATTTGTTAGTTTATTTCGCAAGATCAGCAAACGGCAGTTTTTGAGAATGAGTGTTAGCTTAACGTTTGGCAATGTAGACGTAGAAAAAATTTTTGTTCAAGTTTAAAAAATGATCCTAAATTGATCATGTAAAAGATATAATACTATAATTTAATCAAGTAAAAAAATGACTCTAAAAAAAATCTCAACAAACAAAATGGTAGGCAAGTTATAAATTGATTAGATCAAAGGTTCTTTAAAAAATATCAAGGTCACTTTCTTTTCTCCACATGTCTTTTTCAAAATAAGAATTAAGATCTGTTTTTCTAATTTCTTTCACTCCTTTAACGCAAGCTTTTTATTCATATTCTTGTAGTGAGCTTTCTATTCTTATTTACTATAACACTAATAAGAAAAATAATAACCCCATGAAGTTACATGTTAAAAAAATAAACCAGGGTCTTTTTTAACTTGATGAGAAATTTTGTGAAGCAATTTGCAAAAAAAAACCTCGAAATCTTAGATCAGACTTTGAGTATTGAATAGGACCAGAAAAATGTTAGAATAAAAATTTTTATTCATTTTGCAACAACAGCATTAATTAATAGGGTAGAGTAAAAATAATTTTTTTTAACATTGAAGTATTTGGGGTCAGAAGACCTGGCAATGGGTATAAAAACATGTTTGAAACTAATTTTTCGGGTTTCATGCAAAAATGGTCGTGCTAACACCCTCTAATGGTCTATGGCGCCACTGGAAATGACGTAGAAAGATAAAACCTACATCAAATTTGCAGAATATCCAAGTTTATATCTTCTTTCAGAGAATTTTTGTTTTAATTTCCAACAAAAAAACTTTTTGTAAAAAACTAGTTTTTTCCTTTATTTAGCAAACCTGCAGTATAATTAAGTCTAAAATTAAAAATAAAAAATTTATCAAAATAAACCATTGCATGAAATCACAATAGTTTGCAGAGGTGCTTTTTAGTAATTTGTAAATACTTTTTTTTGCGTCTTTATAACTTTTTTCTGTAAGTAAAACAAATAAGCTGCAGTAATAAATCCACAGCAAAGTCATTCACCAAATTTTTTTTATACCTAAGTTAATCAACAAAAAAAATTTTGTGCTACTCACACATTATATATTATGATATAGGCTTATTTATATATATATTATGACATATTTATATATCATAATTTACTTATATATTTATTATGTGTATATATATACATGCAACTATATATATATATATAAGCGTGTTCGTTCCTTGAAGACTTTTATCTGACAGTCATCGGGGGAATCGTCAGAATGAACTGAGAGCAATTTGATCGTGCTTACATATCAATCAATCAATCAATCAATCTATTTATTTGTTTTGTGCTTCAAAACGAAAAATACACCAATATATGTGAAAAAAAGTTTTTGAAAGCACAGGAAGGCAGCGAAATGACCATACAGTCTTCTAGTCAACTGCCTCCCTCTAAATAGTGGGACAAAAAAAAATTTTTTTTTTTATCAGAAAACACAGCAGTACACTTACAAAAACACAGTACATTTAGAAAAACAATGAAGATTAAATAGCAATATTAGTTGTTATAAAATAAATTTCCATGTGCCAGCTGACTTCATCAAACTGTTGTGGCATCTTATTTAATATTGACAAGTTAAAAAAGTTTAAATTTCTTTTTAAATTGATTATAAGAAAGCGACTTTAATTCGAAAGGTACTTCTTGCCATATTTTAGGTCCAATGTAAGAAAATGTCTTTTTACTTAATTCTGTTCTCTTTCTAGGTTGAAAGTAATTTTGTTGCGCTGCAAGTCTTGTTTTATAATGATGTTTTTGGGTTATACTTATAATAGTTCGGGACTCATTTTTTGCTGAATTTTTATTAAAGCAAAACATTGTTTTTGCCATTTCAAGTTTAACAATATCTTTTATTTTTAAAAAATTCAATTTTTGAAAAAGAAGATTTGTATGTGACAAAAAAGGACTATTTGTAATAATTCTTATTATGCGTTTGTGTATTCTTACCAGTGGATCCAGAGCAGTAGTCGAAGCCAGTCCCCATGTTGAGACACAATATTATATGCAATATCATATGCAAAGAGAATGAGTCTGATTGGTTAAAAAAGGCATCCAATCAGGAATAGAAAAGAAAAGAAAAAGAAAGAAAACGAGAGTTCGTCTGATTAGTCAAGAAAGACAACCAATCAGAAGTGAAAGTAAAAGAGCATTAATGAATGAGTTTAAAAATGTAAAGAAATTCCTTGTGTTGACAGAGATTGAGTTGAAAAGATTTGATAAACGTAGCTTCAAGAGCGGAGAAGTGGAAAGAAGTACGTCCCGCAACCAAGAAGAATGTATTACCTGCCCATCACCACAATAATGTTATCTATCAATTTCTGTGCCACTGCGATAGTGGGTAAGTAGAACGTACATCCCAAAGGTTGCAAGAACGCATTAAGTAACATGTTCCCAAGTGGATTAGAAGCCATCATTCTTCTCAAGATCGCTATAATCTTTCCCGTGCCTGCAAGAAAAACAGCACTTCTCAACTCACCACCCATGAATCTGCTATTGGACAGCATCTCTTGAAAAACCTCCCTGTGCCAGCCAATACCGCGACACCAAATTCTCTATTCTTACCCGAGGACGTACTTCTTTCCACCTTAGTCAGTTTAGTCAGTCCTGCACATGGCTCTAATAACCTAGGCAAAAGTGGTGGAACTGGCTCTAACGACTGTATAATCGAAGAAAGTACTATTCTATAGGTTCAACCAGATTTTGACATTTCATTCCCGAGACAAATGCAAATTAGTATCCTTGTGTCAAATGTATTGATCTAGATAAAACTGGTGTTGGGCATTTCTATTCGTTCACGCACAAATGTTTTTTTCATAAAATATGTGATTTTGGTCTTTCTAAATCTATTGCCATTAAAGTATTTCAGCTAACACCAAAATCAGACACTTTTAAATCACTACCAAATTTTACTGTCGGAGAGGCGAAACCCAAAATAGATTTAACAACATTTCCAGCTTCTACTTTTGGCCAGCACAACTACCCAGGGTAGTTGTTTTTTAATGTTTTTAAATGTATTTTGGCATCTCCAAAAGCAGGTCGGGATAATTGTTTTCCCTATGTGTTAGCGCCTCCATCGCTTTCCTGCGAGTCAGGAGGATAAATATAGAGATAAAATTAAATGAAAATGATATATGTGTACTGTTTTGATGTAAGTTATGTATCGAACGCTGGGGTAATAATAATTATTGAGTAGCAATGATTAATTTGAATTTCTATTTAATATAGTTGGGTAAAGCCGTAGATTACCCTTTTTAAAGCACTTAAGCACTTACGACTAATTTTAAACTGCTTAGCGAGACTTTTTAAAAAACCATCAAAGCGCTGAAATTAAGCCAGCGATCAATTGATGGCGGCCGTCATACAGGAAGTACTTTAAACTTAAATGGCAATGCTCCTTTAATACGTACATTAGTTCAGAATAGTCAAAAATAGGTTTACCACAAGTTCCGATTTTGGCGGGACAGACCCGATTTTTAGGGCTCTGTCCCAATCATTTTGGGAAAAACTACGCCAGAAATTGAAAACAAGTTTCATATGCAGACTCTTTTTTTCTTGTTTTTTCCAAGATTTCAGTTTTCAGAAACAAAAATTATGAAATTTGTGACAGATTTGAAGTGGAGACCTTTATTTTTTAGAGAACACTTTTTTTTAGGGTCGAAAATTATGATATCTGAAAATCCTTCGAAGTGAAGTCTTTTTTTAGAGAACACTACTATTTAGAGACGAATTTTTTTTCTATTAGTGAGCGTCCCCTTTTGCCCCTTTAAAAATATGGTATGCGTAGTCAAAGATGAAGTCGTTAAATAACAAAAAAGAACCGGCTTCGTTCGCCACTTGTGATTTGAAACTGAGCGGCTTGTATTTGAGGAGTAAAACTAGTTTTCTATTTCAATTTTTATCTTTATTTGTTATTAATTCATTACATAATATTACATTGAAAATAAATTTAAGAAAATAAACTTTATTTGATTTTGAAGAGTCGATTGATGGCATAAAACTATAAGATAGCTTCGAAAAGCGTGTTCATTCCTCAAAGACTTTTCATCTGACATCTGACACTGGAAGGAATTGTTGGAATGAACTGAGGGCAATCTGATCGTGCTTATATAGCAAGGATATTGAGTCTGATTGGTTAAAAAAAAGGCAGCCAATCAGGAATAGAAAAGAAAAAAAGAAAACGAGAGTGCGTCTGATTAGTCAAGAGAGACAATCAATCCGAAGTGAAAGTAAAAGAGCGTTAATGGATAAGTTTTGAACTGCAAAGAAATTCCTTAAGTCGACAGAGATTAGGTTGAAAAGTTTTGATAAATGTACCTCGTAGATTCAAGAGCGGAGAGGTGAAAAAAAGAAGTACGTCCTCGGGCAAGGATAGAGAATTCGGTGTCACTGTATTGGCTAGCACAGCCAGAGTTTTCCCAAAAGATCCTGTTCAATAGCAGAATCATGGCAATGATTTGAGAAGTACTGCTTTTCTTTCTTTTTTTTTTTTTTTTCTTGCACGCACGGGAAAAATTGGAGTGATCTTCCCAAGATTCTTCTAAAAGAGAATATTTTTCCCAAGATCGCTCCAATCTTTCCCGTGCCTGCAAGAAAAGTAGCACTTCTCAAATCATTGCCCATGATTTTGCAATTAATCATTGCCACACGTTTCTTATTGGCTATACTGATGTAAAAACTCATTAACTTAAATCCTGCATTATAAAAATCAAAACTATAACTACTGTTTAACAAAATAAAATTACAATGTCATGGCTAAAAAATAAGTTTCTCATGAATACGAGTTTAATGTGCAAGTATGAATAAAGGCTTTGGTTAACGGTCGATTGTATTTTATTCAATTAATATAATTGAATCAGAACAAAGGACATTTTGATCAGGTTCCTTTTTTCATGCCGCTCCGTATCACGTACGGTTACAGTTGACAATCGGTTAATCAGTGCAAAAGTGTTATATTGACCGTTTAAATACAATTGACGGTTTAACGGACGGTTTGGCAGCCCTAAAAACAGTCGCAATTCTAAGATGAAACTAAAGTAGAAAGCTCTGTTAGGATTCCACCAACGATTAAACGGAATCCACCCGAACCAGCGTTATTTGGATCCTTTTTAAATCAAGCAAATACACTGATCTTCAAGATTAAACTATCAAATTATTTAGGGAATAAAAAGTAAAGCCAATATACCTATTTTGAAGGAGTTTCGGAATTGTAACTCATTCCATTATCAACTGCGTTAAACTAACTAATTAATTGTAAATTTGGATATTTAAATTTAAATAATCTATGATGTAACAAAATAAAATATTGCCGAAATATATGTATTAAATAAAAAGGAGTTATCTGAGCGTAGCTTTCAAACTAATTGATACAACAGCACTTTAGGTGCATGCAAAATAAAATGGTTTAAAAAATTGAAACAAAATTATAAAACACCGAGATTTAACACTCACTGCACTGTATTATTTTTAAAGTAAAATAAAGAAGCATACCGTGTTAAATAAATGCAGAAAAACTAATTGTTTGTTGATAATCATAGATGGATTAAATTATTAATTGTATAACGATTCTTTTATCCAACGCTCTTGTCAATAATTTGAAAAAGCTAAAATTGCACAGTTATTGAAGTCCATTTTATTGGTTGAATTATCAACTTGGTGTTTTGCTGCATCAGTTTCCTTTGGGTGAGGCGAATCAATGTTGTGGTTGCCGAGTCTGGTGATCAGATCTCAGCCGGTTTGTTCAATATACAAAGCTGCACAAGCACATTTTAATTGTTAGATGACGTTGAATTGCCGCAGATGAGATTGTTTGTCTTTATATGAGACAAATTTCTTTAATTTACAGGTTATGTATACTAAACGTATCTTTATCTTTGTGTCAAATTTTAAAAATGGAATTTACTTATTTAGAAAGTCGATAAAAAATTAGAAGTCTTCAATAAACTATGTTTCGAAACTCGTAGATTGGCGTTATATTCTATTCTGAATTTAGTTAAGCGTTCCAAATTTTAAGCTCTTAAATAGTTGTTGAGTTGTCTGTCAATATGACCTTGATTAAATGAGCTCCCCTACACAACATACAGTTGTTTCAACTTTTAAGTAAGACACTTATGCCATAGCCGTTTACATATTTTAACTTTAAAATGACTTGGTTAGCGGTAATTTTATGCAAGACTAATCGGAAAAATAGATCAAGATGAAACATTTTTCAATTACAGTTTGTTTTTTTAAGAACATTTCATTTTTGAATAAAACAAAACAAAACTAACAGTTGCTGGAACTGGAGTGCATTGGTTTTTTGTCCTACTGGAGAAAAATTTAAAGTTCACAACACTTCCAAGATTTGCCTTTTTGTGCATAAATCACTGGTAAGTTGTAAGAAAAATGCCGAGGAGATAGTTTGTAAACAATGTAAATGTTGTGGCACGCTAAATAAAAGACTTTGAAAAAAGCGGTCACAGGCCATCACCAATTAACATTTTTAGATGTGTGCTATATTGCCATTTGGTCAATTGCAGTACTTTACTATGTCAGGTAACTTTTCGCAGTGTTTTTTATCAATATCAAGGGATTGGTGCACGGAGCTAAAAAGATAATCTTACTCTTCTTACCTTTGTAAACTATAAGTGTACAGTCATATGGTGATATACATTTTTCTGATAAATGCAATGTCTTCAACTTTATAATACATGTAGTATCAACATCAGGAACCTCTCTTGTTTTCTTATTGTACCAACAAAGGTAGTTTTTTTCAGATCTTGATAATAGGTCCAGCATTGTAAAATATGTGTCTTTGGTTGCTATGAAATTTTTTTCAAATATAAGTTCATTAGCCACAAACATACATCAGCAGGAAGACTATGACCAGGATTGGGCACAGAATACTTGCCCAAATATAGTTTACCATTAAAAACGAATTCAAACTTGGCATCAACAGAAAGCCAGAAGTGGTACCAAATTTGTCTGGTTTTGAAGGCATGCGTTGTATGAAAGAGCAGTGTGATTTACAAAAAAATAACTGCTTATTAATGGTAAGAACAAAATTAGAGATTAAACGCTTTGACAATTATCTATAAATAAATTCTAAATTTCCTAAATAGAGAAAGATTTATCTGTTCTTTTTTTGCGTGGCAATTCTTAATATGATCGAACTTCAAGTTTTTCAGCAACTTTTAGAATTGGCATCTGGTTTTCAAATGATTAAAAATAGATGATTCTTACTCTTTCTTTCACAAATGTGTAATGGAGTGTTTTTTTGCATCTAAAACTACCCCTGCAAGCTAAAGTCCAGTGAAACATTCAAGCTCTTCCAGTGTCACGGTATATCTGGGACAACTTTATTTTACGGCATGTAACGCAATTGCGTATTTCTATAGCGCTACAGATTCAAGCGCTACTGCTGCAACTTCCCAATTGATGTTGCTATTGTTATATTGTTCTGTTATCTATTTCTCCAAAAGCTCAATCATTGCGCTATTGTCTTATTGTCTGTAGCTTCAAAGCTCTATCGTCTGTTTTACTGTATTTTCTACCCATTTCTGACCTAGTTCTCACATAACTGCCAACAAGGTTTGTGTTTTTAAAGACAGGGTTTCAGCAAGAAACAAAAAGTTGTTTTGTTCTTTTAACATTTGAACTGCTTTTCATGCAATAAAAGAATAACTTAATAGTTTATACAAATGTGGCCGAGAAAAAAGAGGGAATAGAATCAAATCCTATAGAAAAGTTTACAAAATGCCACAACAGTCGAAATGGGTATTAATCTTAATTCTACACAAACTACAAAGGTTACAAGAAATTCATCCCATTAAAATAAACCTCAATTACAGTTAATAAAAATCGAAAAATTAATAAACTCCATAAATTAGAACGGACGAAGCTTTGTGCCCTTGAAAATGAAAAACGGTAAAAAATGACCGCTCGGTGCGTCTCGTGATAAAAAGAATATATTAAGCAATTTTAGAAATGCTAAAGCGGAGCTAGAGCTCGAGCCAGTCATTATAAGAATGCGAAAGTGGAGCTGTAGCTGGGGCTATAAATTTTTTGCTAGCTCCGCAGCCCTGCCAGCAAAATAGCAAAACAAACAAAATTGTCGGCAATACCAACTGCATTACAATTCTTATTACAATTTAAAAAAACTAATTGTTAAATTGATGTAGTAGACTGTGGACAAAACAAGAATATTCGATTGATTTAGAAAAGCTGCAAAGATAAAAACGAAAGGCCAATGAATTTCAATTGATTTAGTGAATGTTTTTTAAGTATGCAGGCGTGCAGAAGTTAATTAAAATAATTTATTGTATCTTGGAGAACAGTCTTGATATGTTATTGTGTTGTGAAAGTCAACTTCTAGTTTGACGTCAAGATTTCGAATGCATTTTGGTTACTTATTTTAGGAACCTGTAATCAAAACATATAGAGTTTTTTTATCAATAATCAAAACACACTTTATTCTTAATTACAATTTCAACTTATTAAACTACGGTTAATTTTCAGTCTTTCGCAGTAATTTTTAAAATTTAATTATGACGTTATCTTCTTCATTGTTACGTAATCATTGCGTAATCACAACGCCACCCCCTACTTTATTTATTTTCCTGTAAGTTATTCTTAAAAGGAATTATAAAGACTTGTTTATTGTTTTCTTCAAAGCACATTGATGGAATGGAGTTTTAAGCTCTTTGCGACAACAAAGGGGCGGTGAGACTTAATTTGCTGCAGCTACGTAGCAGTGTGAAGCAAGTTCCATTTTGATGTTACATAACAAGTTTGTACGTAATCATATAATTGTGTTTGTGATGTCATAAAGCGCTTTTTATATTGTAAAACTTGGATAATAATTAATATATATATATATATATATATATAAGAATTTTCGTTCGTTTAGGTATATTCGCTTTTTATCAGGCAATTTTGGCTGATTCATATACTGTTGTTTTTCATTGTACATGTAGATAGCTTGCAGTTGTTTTTCATTCCATTCTAGCTGAGTCATTCTAGTTGATTCATTCTAGTTGATTCATTCTAGCTGATTCGTTCTATTTGTTAGAAATCGTTGTTTACTGTGCTTTTGTTATTACGTAACAGTGACGTGCTGTGAAACTTGTCGTTAGTGAGGAACTAATTTTTTTAAATAATGTTAGCGCTAATTTCTATTTTATAACAAACAAAACAATGCTCTACTTAAATAAAAAAAAGCAATTTGAAGCATTCTCTCACATTTAGCTAACGCTTTCTGAGTTAAAAAATTTTTTTTTCTATTTTATCTCTATATTTATCCTGCCGATTCGCAGGAAAGCGTCATAGGATCTATATATATAGGGCAAGTAATTACCTCGACCTGCTTCCAGATATGCCAAGATATTGCTATCCGGTTAAAATTTATTAGTTTGATTTTTTAGTTATATAGAGATATGACTAAATTAAGAACTGCTTGTCAAGACTACCAAGCAGAGAGAAGTGCCGTTAAGTTTTTTCTCTAAGGACACATAAGAATGGCATAAGTAGGTTTCGAACTGAGACAATGTTGCTCACAAGCACGGCGCTTTAGTGACTTGACCACGCTGCCGAGGAAAAAAGATTTAGTTTATGGAAAACTTGCAAATTTTTTAGTTTCCTTTAACATTGGAATTGGGAAATCTGTTTATTTAAAGACAAATCAGTTTTTTAGAAGTTAAAGTAAGGTATAGTTTATGGATTAGTGTTGGTTAGAAATGTAAGTTATAAATACTGAAAAACCGCAGAAAATTGAGCTTCAAACATTGAATTGTAAATATACCAAAATTAGATTGAAAGCTTAATGTTGAAAATTTTTTTACCTTTTCACCAAAAGAGAAAAAAGCGCTATATTGTTTCACTTTTGTTTCTTTTTTTATCTAAAAGGAGACAAATCTTGAAGCTGCCTTACAATCGTGTATTAGCAATTTTTTTGACAAGAAATGATTAAAGCAGTGAAAATTTAATACAACCATTGAACCGTCAAAAATTAAGGTCAAAAGGCAAAATTAATTAAACTACTACAAGTCGGTATAATTTTTACTAATTTTTTTAACTAATAGCAAGTTGTATTTATTTTGCAAAAAATATGACTTCAATATACTCGTATCATTTGTGCTTTATTTGGTTTTTACAGGTGAGGCACTGCCTCACTTGCCTCTCCTGACGGGACGTCCCTGGTTATTAAGAGCTTAAGAATCAGTGTTGACCCATAAGAAGTAGATTTTTTAGTGAGATGAAGTTTTTTGGACAAACTATTAAGTCTAATATTCGCCATCGATAAGGTAGTTATACTTTAAAGTTATTCGGTTCCAAATTGTTGATTAATTATTCGCGGTTGTTGGCGCTGTCAATTGCTTTGAAGTTTTGTGAAGCTTGAGAGTCAAGTTTTTCGAGTAGTGATTAAGTTCGTTGATTTTGTGAAAAGGATTTCTGGAGCCATATCTAGAGCCGGCATAAAAAAATAGATATAGGGTTTTTCGATCTAATTTGTTGTTTTTGCAATTAAATTCGTTGTTTTTGCAATCAAATTCGTTCTTTTTGCAATCAAATTTGTTTTTTTGCAATCAATTTCGTTTTGCAAAAACTTTTATATATATATCTTTGTATAGGGTCTCCCGATAGGGTCTATATACATATATAAATAATATGGGGTCTCTGTATTAGGTCTCCATAATATTAGGTCTCCATAATTAGGTCTTCACAATCAATAGTCTCCATATTTAGGTCTCTATAATGTAGTCTCCATAATGTATATATAGATAAGCATATAGACCTATCGGAGACTTTATATGGAGACCCAATATTATGGCGACTATATTATGGAGACCATATTAGGGAGACCTAATATCTATTATTGAGACTACATGATGGAGATCTAATTTTGGAGACCTAATATTATGGTGACTTAATGCAGAGACCCTATATTATCAAATATACAGACTTTATATTATAAAATATATAGAAATATAGGGTTTCTGTATTAGGTCACCATAACATTAGGTCTCCATGATACATTGATATATAGTCTCTATAATTCGGTTTCTATAATATAGTTTCAATAATATTAGGTCTCCAAAATTAGGTTTCTATAATGCAGTCTCAATGATAGATATTAGGTCTCCATAATATAGTCCCCATAATATTGGGTCTCTATATAGGGTCTCCGATATGCCTATATACCCATCTATATATACATTATAAAAACTACATTATAGAAACCTAGTTATGGTGACTATAGATTATGGAGACCTAATACAGAGACCCCATATTATCTACATATGTATATAGACCCTATCGGGAGACCTTATACAAAGATATATAAATACATAAAAGTTTTTGCAAAATGAAATTGATTGCAAAAACAACGAATTAAATCCAAAAACCCTATAAATAACACAGCTTTACTTCAGCGCAAGTATTGGGGTTATCTAGTTCTACTGGTCCTTTCAGATCCCCGAGTAGAGTTGTGACATTAATAAAGAACATGAAATTGCAGATGAATAAACAAAACAACTGCTGCAAAGCGCAACTGTCGCAGTCGGCAATTAAAAGAGATTTTAATACTTTTGTTTATGGTTGTGGCGATATTTGGTTGATTATATTGAATCGTTAAAAAAGTGTTTGGGTTCGATGCTTTTTCTAGCACTACACTTGCTTAAGCCTTCAATTGGCAAACGGCAAAAGTCAAATCGGCAAAAAATTCATAGGGTTGTGTTTGTTAATACTGTTTTTTGTCCAGCAGTTGACGCTTATACAATAATAGTCTCTCTTGTGAAGTTTTTTGTTAACATTATCGTTAGTGATGTCTGCGGTCCTCTGTCAAACCGCAGATCTGCGGTCTGTCCGGTCCTGGCAGGGGACCGTAGACCGACCGTAGGTCCTTCGATCCTGCGGTCTCTTCTGCGGTCCATATCGAACGACCGTTATTTTTGACCTCATTTTATTTTATTATATTAATTATTATATAAAATTTTATTATATTTACCGTGCATACGATACATAGTCAATACATAAACTTAAATAAATACACAATCGCATACAGACAGATATTGCTCTTCGCATTTCGCATCTTGCGCAATTTATGAGAGAGACCAATTTTAAGGAACGCGAAAAATTACGGTTATTAATAACGGTAACGGTTATTTCTCCAACGCGGACCGCAGAGAGGACAGGAGACAGACCGTAGACCGCAGGATTTTCAAAGGACAGACCGTAGACAGACCGCAGAAATTTTGGAGGACCGCAGACATCACTAATTATCATCTCTACATTTATCCTCTTGACTCGCAGGAAAGCGACCAAGACGTTAATACGTTAATTCGTTACTCGCAGGAAAACGCTAAGTAACGCTAATTCAAATTCCAAATAAGCAGTGATAATTCAGATATTCATTGTAGGCAGCAGGACGATTGGTCGATGATGTGACATGATTTCCGGCATCAATACAGAAGGTTTTTAATGCAGCGGATTTGTTTAAAAGCTTATACATTAGAAGAAGCACACTACAATTTATTTTTGGATCATTGACGTTTTGATAGTGTGACCGAATGGGTGAGAGTGCCGTATTGATGCAAACGCGATCGACACAATCGCGGCTTAAAACTTACTTCCGTCATTTTTTTGTTTTTGGAAACGAAACTTTATGGCAGTTTCCTTTGCTTTGGGGGTTTTAGCAAGCATCTCTAATTTTAGTCATATCTCTTCATAAAATATTTCAACCCGATGCAATATCGTTGCATTTTCACAAGCAGGTCCGGTATTTCAGTGATGGGCAAACTTCAGAAAAAGGGTCACAGTCTTATATTTTTAAGAAATCACGTCCAAATTATTGTAGTATTTAAAACAGGCTGAGCAAAGTTGCTCCTTGTGAGTTCTATTTATATAATACCAAAACCATGACTAAATTTAATAGGTCATGACTACGATTCTCAAATCAAAGTTAAAATGCTTGATAATTTTTGGAAAAAAGTCTGTTAGGAACCACTGATCAAGACTTAATGAAAAAAAGTAAAGCCTTATCGGCATATTTGCAACGACTGTCTTAAAGTTAAAACTATGTTATTTATATCAATATCTTGTTGCCCTGTGTGGTGCGCAACTATATTTCATCTTATCAAAGCAGGTGTTGCTATGTCACAATACGTTTACTAAGATGTAATCAAGTAATATAAGAGGTATGTTTTTTCCGGTATTAGCTTATCAGCCTTTTGGAAAACAATAAGCTGATTCCAACTCTAAATTTTATTAAAGAACTTGTGGTTTTTATCTGTCGTTATAATATTCAATAAGAATCTGGTGAAAATCGACTAAAAACTCTGTTTGAGGAATTCGAAACTCGGTAAGCCGTGCACAACTATATTTGATGATTACAGCAGAACCAGCAAATTTCAAATAATCCGCATTTTTTGCGTTAGTTTGAACTTTTAGTAGAGTTAAACTTTTTTCTTTTCAATTTAATTTGTACACTGTAATTTTGTGATCATAAATAATCATAAAAAAGTTATGATTTGGACCTATTTTACAGAAGTTTGGTATAATAGAATTTTCAGAGTTACTCTTGCCTCTATTTGTCGCAATAACATTTAAACAAAATTTGTTTATTTAAAATTTTCACACTAAATTCTTGTTAGTTTTATTTAAATTAAAAATTTTTATTACTAGTAACTTAAAATTCATCAAATTTAACTAAATATTTCATCACATGGCTTACTAACGAAACTGATTAAATTTTTTAAAAAACCTGTTTAAATCCTGTTTGAGTTTTAATTTTAATCTGCTGCTCTCTGTTGTGAACTATTGATTTTGTTAGCGTACGTCTACAATTTATTTAGATTAATTATGAAACTGATACTATGTCTTATACCCATCCATCTTACATTCGATAGCATAGGGTTCAGTTCTTTTTTATTTTTCAAGTGTGCGTTTGCTAGAAATGCTAAAGAGGATAGAAATCATACCCAGGACATGTAAGCAGTGATGGCTTTAATAGGGTGCAAACGGTGCGGCCGCACCGAGCCCCCCCTAAAATTCATCAAAAAGTGGCCCCCCTACACAAAAAATTGCTCTATTTTATTATAGTTGCACCAGAATGTCGATGGCATGTCAAAAAGAAAATAAAAAAATTTTGAAAAAAAATGGCTTCCTAGGCTGCTGACCTTTTTTTTAAATCGCAATGCCTTGGGGCAGTATAAAGTGCCTTTTCATGCTTTGTATCGCGCAATAGTGGCTCATGTAAATTGAAGACCTTTTTTTTAGTGATCATTTTGTCTCACCTGCTTTGAATCACTTAATGGTGGCCCTTCCTAAATTGAAGACGTTTTTTTTAGAGATCACTTTGCTTTCAAATACATGTATAAAATGGCTTCAGCTACCCTTTTTTAGTACACTAATTTATGGCCCCCCTTTTTGTAAAGCTATCACTGCATGTAAGCCCACCTTTGTTGGTCCTCAATAAACTGTAAAGATAATGTTTTAAAAATGTTGCATTCTGCCCAAAAAGGAAGGCTTAGTCTTATGTAGGGCCGAATTAAGTGTATTGCCTTCAAGCAGGTCTACTTCTGCCGGATTGTTTACTAAAAAAGAGACTATAATTTGCAAACTATGCTACAAAATGTAATACGTACAATTACAGTACATATATAAAAAAATATTTTTTAGTACCAAATAAAATAAATGCAACGTTTAGAGCCAAATAATGACAAATGATTTTTAGTGCCAAATAAAATAAATATGAAAAAAAATTTTTTGGTGCCAAATAAAATAAATTTTCCTGTTCAGTGATCAGTTAAAAAATTTTGTATTGCACCGTATACTTCTTCTGAATTTTTTTTAATAGACGTTTTTGTAAAATTTAATTAAGATGACAAATAATCATTTAACAAAATTCTCTCTTTTTTTTTGTTTCGTCATTTTATTTTATCACAAATTGTGTTCGTTTCTCTTTTTTAAATATTTAATAATCAATGTTGATTTCAATGTAGAAACAGCAAGTAATGGATCAAAAGCAAAGCAAAGAGAAAAAAAAAGAAAATGAAAATTGTAAGAAGCTTATATAAGCAGACTACAGTTTAAATCAGTTTTTTTAATA
Source organism: Diplosoma virens (assembly GCA_963680785.1). Taxonomy (NCBI): domain Eukaryota; kingdom Metazoa; phylum Chordata; class Ascidiacea; order Aplousobranchia; family Didemnidae; genus Diplosoma; species Diplosoma virens. The sequence continues at coordinate 18,138,740 of OY796884.1, read as the reverse complement.
AGGGGTGAAATTTTTATTTAATGTTACTGCACCAGAAAATCGTCAACAACGTATTTTTAGCTGATTAAAATTTAACAGTTTTTGTCTCTGCTTTTAAGTTGCTCCATCCGCTCTTGGAACGATCAAAAATCACTGCATTTGTGCATTATCATAGCTTAGCATTTTTTAAGACTTTTATAAAGAAAAGAAAAAAAAGTGTTTCTAAATTGGCGCTGCAAATACTCGTATTGCTAAAAATAAACTACAGGAATATTTGAAAACTCTGTAAAAACTATTTGAATCTGGTTATTTATGGATGTTAGATGTGGTTTAAAATTTAATTTTTTTAATATAAAAAAATTTAAATTTCTTAAAACGGTCAAACTGTATAAAGCTAAGACATTAAAACCGAAATGTTTATCTATTACATACTAAAGTTGTTGAAAAAGAAAAAACTATCGATATTGATTGCTGACTCATGGTCTATAATTTTTGTCACTGTCTCTTTTCCTCTCTAAATCTATCTCTTTCTGTGATTGTTTTTTTGCAGAGGGTCAAATTACGATCAAGTATTACGTATATCTTAAAGAATCAATTTGGTTATTATTTTCTATTGTGACGATAATCTTTTTCTTAACCTTTCACGATGGAATTTATTTTGTTGCACTACACAGCTCTTTTTATAAATTAATTATTAAGATGTGCCGGTTTAAGCCACGTTCAAAATTTATTTATTTTTGAAATCACGGGAAAGGCGAACATTTTGATAGTTATGGCTTACCGTCTAAGACAAGGGTGCCAAGTCGAATGCGCACCAATTTGGTCGCAAGCACTCTAATGGTTCTGCCTGAGTTTACCACAAGCATTTCATGGTGTTAAAGTTATTTATGCTCATTATTTTATCATTAAAACACTTAACAAGGTAAAATTATTAGCATCTTTCTCTTTTAAATTACAATTGAAAACTGAAAGCCACATGAAACGCATACGGTAAGCCTATGATGGGCTACTAGGGTGCCAGCAGCAAGCAGCCAAATTTTCAAATTCGGTCCCGTACAGGTGGCCTTCACAGGGGCCTAGCAGGCCCTGCATAGCATTGTTAGCTAGATATATGTCCCAGGAGTCTTGATTAAACTAAAATCAGGACATTTCTGGCTAAGTCATTGACATTTTTTCAGTAAAAAAAGCCACGATTTCAATTTTACAATCAGCCATGCGGTTTGAAAAATAAATGAATAAAAAATATAATAAATAAAGCTTGAGAAAATAATGATTTAAATTTCATCTAAACCAAGCTTTGGAATTAATTGCTAGCTAAGGGATGAAATGCACAATGCGACAAGTAAATAAAATATTTGCTGAACTCTACGTCGTGACATAAATTCTCAAATCAACTTAGATTTAGAAATTCGACTTAGATTTGACTCGCACTCGAAAAAATTGTTGGACTCGCACTGACTTGAGGTTGGATTCGATATAACTCTGCTACAACCTAAGAATGCCGATTTGGCTTTGAAATACCAAATCTGAAGACTTTGGTCACAAAATAACATCGTTGTTTTCTCACAGGTTCCAAGGAAGAACTATCAATAGAAAAATCTAAACTCAACCTTGAGGTCGCTGCTGCAGTCACTGAGATCATCACTGGTAAATATTTGATTCAATAGTTTTGAAAATGGCTACTTCATAATTTAATGTGGCTTGTGCCAATACATTACTGAAAACTTTAACCAATATTTTATATAAGTCGGAAGCAAATACAATTATATTGATGTAACTAGATCGGTTACAAAGCATTATTATGTCAAGAAAAAAATGATTCTACGTATTGTCTAATTGTCAAGTTTCATCAGAGATATTCTGCTGTAAAAATTTATAATGAATTTATTTGAGAAAATTATCTAATTATCAAATACTCGCTGAGATGTCAGTCATGAACACACGATGCCTGTTCTTTAATCAACTTTCTAAAGAGACAACTATTCTGAAATTATTTTAACTTTGTCAAAAAGATCACTGCAAATTACTTTACAATGCTGCTTTTTTTGGAAATTTTTATCCAAACAGACATAACTCAGAGTTTCAAACTGACCAATTCGACAATGATTTCCAATCGGACGGTCGCTTTCTGAGTCGCTCAATAATTTATGGCCCTGGTAAATTTTTTGGAGCTTTTTTAACACGCTTAGATCAGAGAACTCGCTTTTTTGTCCGCTTTTGTTTTGTGTTTTTTCTAAAAATATTTGCAATTTTTGCAGTGCTTCGCTATAAAGCATTTTCAAATTTGTTTTCACTATCCGGTTGATCAAAGTACTGTATAAAAATCTTTGTACATTTCAATCGAGCTCAAACCTTTTCTGTAGTTAATCAAACTTGATGGTTTTGCAAACCTCCGGCTCCACCGCAAACAATTTTTTCATTTTACAAAACTTTCTACAAGACTCTCCAAGACCGGTAGAAAAACATTTAAAACTGCCCTGTTGGATCTTTTTCTGCTTTTTTTTAGGAGCATCTTTTCTGTCAGTCAACTAATGCAGTTTAGTTTTGTGTTTGCTAAACTTTTGTTTGTATTAAGGCGAGACTTAAACGTTCCACTTCAACAAATTAAGGGCACTTTTGCGAATGCAACAAGCTCTAGAAAAGCTTTGTCAAAAATACTTATTAGCACAGACACACCTTTGTATTCTTTAAAAAATGTTCATTATCCGCTGTCACACAGCAAGTTAACAAGCAAGTGACCTCTGAGAATCAAAATCGTGTCCTTATAAACATTAAAAACAATCTTTACATTGCACTATGAGGTGACTGCAGATTTTTAAAAAAGTGCTGTTATGGTTGGCGAAAAAACATGAAATTTGAATTAGGTCTCGACAATTTTTGAAGAGAACAATTACTTTTGTGTTAAAGTTTACTTTGCGCAATCTTTTGTAGAAAGATTTTGAACTTTTTTGATGACGCTAAAATACTAGTGACGAGAGTAAACACTGAAAATTTTCTCTAAAAATTAGCTATTCATAAAATTTTTAGCTTTTTTCTAAGGTAAGATGCGCTTTGCCCAAAAGCAATTTTAAGAATGTAGTGGTAAAATTCTTTGTAGACTTTATAGCCTCAAAAAAATTACTTTATAAAAGGACACAACTTCTTTATTTTGTTTATGCAAAACGAAATCTGAAATGGTTTGCCCATACTACCATAGAAACAAAAAAATTACAATGGTTTTAAATTAAAATATCATCACTCAAGCTAACAAAGAAAAATAAACTTATTGTTTCCCCTTAGCATCTACATTGGTAAAGCCTGAAAATTTTTTTGTAGTACAAGCAAAGACCAACTAAAAGATTACCAAAAGTACAGAATAAAGGCCCTAACCGTTACGTTACTAAAACGAAAAAATTTCTGAGACGCCATTAAAAAATTAAAAATCACAAAATGCTATTGAAAAACTGCTAGATGCATTGATAAATGATACTTTAAAAAAAAAATAATAAATAAAAAAGCGGAACACACTGGGAGGAAAATCGTTTTTTGATCATTATGTAACCACCGCGAGCGCAGAAAAAAATTTACAAAAAGATAAAATTTAAAAAACTATACCAAAAAATATAAATAAGCATTGCTTCTTAACACTATATATAATTATCAAAGTGTTCTATAGCAGACTGGATCTTCCATAATCTTCAATTATTGCTTCGGATTGAAAATTTTGTTTTGAAACTTTTTGACTTGGAACGAAATGTAATTTACTTAATGTTACCGAAATGCACAAATTCTTAAAATATTTGCTCTAAGAAATTTTGGTGTGTTTTTGATTGACAGAGGTGGACAGCACAAATCGCAATACACCATTAATGCCCAGCGTATAATTTATCATTCATTGTTTCATAGCTGTCGTAAAATAAGCATGGTAGTCCTAAAATTTTATATTTTCCAGCTTTATTATTGTTTTTAAAAAGGATTTTATGATAAAAAGTTTAAAAGCTCTGTTTTTATCTTGAGACTACGAACAAAGTAATTTTTTAAGTCCGATATTTTTTTATTCTAGTTTTAGCAGGTGGGAATTTTATATTGTCAAAACTTAAATTATTTGTAGGAGCAAACGTTTTTGCTTGATATATTGTTATCAAAGTCGTTAAGCCATTTTTTCCAACCAAAGCGATATTTTGGTTTTGTTTATACATAAAATTATTATTGTTTGTTGATTGCATATGATAAATTATACGCTGGAAAGTAATATGTATAGTGAAAAAATTATCACGAATAAAATAAAGTTGCCAATCTGCATAGTAAAATTGTGAAACACTTTTTTGAAATTTTCCAAATACGTGTATATTAGAAATACTTCCACTTAATTAATTTTGTTTATTTTATTTATAGAAAAGATTGAATTTGCTTGAAAATACTAAAAAGCTTTTAAAGTTTCTTTTTTTGACCAAATTAGGCTTACTTTTGAGGTTGCTTTATAAATAAACAGTGCTGATCAAAAACTTAATTTGTATTACTACTATTTGCATAAAATTATGGGTTTGAGGGAGAATGTACCTCCTGTTCCAAAAATTTCAGCTCACTTAAGAATCCTTTTTCACTTGACTTCCAAAGACAATAGGATTTAAACAGATGGGAGACCTTTTTTAGTCTCTAGCTTATTTCAGTATTACATACAAAATGTGACTCTAGCTAAACCTTTCTTCCTTCAAAACAAAGCGATGTACTAATGATTGCTACCACCCAATGATAGTATACACATAAGTTCTAAAAATGATTTTTAAAAACTATCTCTTTGATAAAGCAATGCTGCAGCTATTGGTGCTTGACAAGCCCTAAAAGATACCTTTGTCAGGGAGGTAAGACTAAGAATTTCGAGAAAAAAATTGTTACACGAAACGAATGCCTTTGTGTTTTTTTGGTATATGTATGTAGTAAAGTTATTTCATATATTTTTCAATAATAGATACTCCACAAAGGATAACATTTTGCAATGAGCACTCTTAGGAGTGACAGCTTAAAAAAGCAAAGCAAGCAATAGTTGGACTTTACAAACCGAATTTTCAAAGTGTGATTATAAAAATTTAATGAATAAATTTTCTTTTAAAAAAACATTTTGAAATCTTTATCAGTGAAATCTGAGCACTTTCAGCGTGCAAATGGTAATTGTTTTTTACCAAAGAAAAAATCTTTCGTCATTAAAGTATGTAATAAAAAATTTTTCGATGTTGTTGAAACGTATCTTTTAGTCTGACACAAAACAATTTTTTTATTTTTAGAACTGTTGAATTCCGTAGGCGACATAAAGATTGAAATATATGAAGAAAATATTTTCTACACAAATAAAATTCTCGTTTAATATCGCATTGGTATATATGTCTCCAATTCCACTTACAGCATTTAACTCCTGAAAACTTCATTATTTGATTTTCTATGCTTTGCCTCATAGACGTACCCAACCAAAATATTTCGGGAGCAAAATTACGCCTATATTTATATGTTTTGAAATATTCAAAGTACTGTAATTCTATTGTTGAATCTGGCGTGCAACGGTTTTTCCAAACGTGATGAGCCTGAATTTTTTTGTAATTGAATCAGCTTGTTTTTGCCTTCTGCCACCCACTTCGTATGGCAATGCTTTGCTTAGAAAAAAATTGTTATTAAAATTACCCTTTACTTAATGTTTACAAAAGATTAAACTTATTATTTTTATATTATATAATGAAATTTAAATCTCATTTAACCAAGTCATTGCAGTATTGCAAATAAAATTAAACTTAACTAATCAAGTCTTAAGCCTTAACATTGGGATAAACTTAATTTAGCCTTAAAGCGAGCATTATGGTATCAAAGCGTGCTTAAAAAAGCTGCTTTCTAACGGCTTGTTTCCACGACGAGCGTGGAATGGAGTATTCTTCGTCTATTTTATTAATTTTTTTGCCTCGCTTAGCGCTCGCTTTTATTTTAAGTGCGGAAAGATCAATAAAAAGACAAAGTTGCTCTATTTCACGCTCGTAATGGAAACAAACCTTACTACTATATGTCAAGGCAAACTTTCAGTCAAATTTAAATTCAATCTGATCAAGTTTTATAATTTTTTTGTTTAATATTTTCTAATTATAAAACTTAAGCTAAAATTTAATCAAATAAAATAAATTAATCGGTAATGCTTCAGTTAAACGGCGTAAAATCTTCAGAAAATATTTTGCTTCAGTTAAGCGGCGTAAAATATTTTAAGTTAAAAACGCTTTAAATTCGCTTCTGGTTTTAATAATTTTGTTTTATTATGTTTAACTTTTAATTTATTTTTTAGTTTCAATTTCATTAGCTATGTCACGCGGTAAACCAAGTGCCCCAACGTCGATCGTTGATTCTATCTTATCTCGAGAAGAGATTTTGCAAGAAGACTGGTGTTTATTGGTTAGGGTTAGGATTAGGGTTAGGGTTAGGGTTTAGCTAACTTTACCTAACCCTAACCCTAACCCTAACCCTAACCCAGAACGTTGAAAACCTTTGGATGCGCGTTAAGCGTAAACTGCGTAGACAGTTTGGGACATCCGAGACATTGTTCACGTCGCACCTTCATGAATTTGTATGGTGTGAACGACATAAAAACAGTGCAGCGTTTTCTGCTTTTATTTGTAGTCTGACACGCCAACACACTTTTTGAACTGTCTTTTCTTACAATAAATGCTGGTGTTATTTAAATATCTTAGTCTTTTTTATTTTACGCCGTTCAGAAACTGAAGTCAATTTTACGCCGTTTAACTGAAGGATTACCAATTAATCTAACTGTCGTAGGGTTGACTTTTTTATCTTAAATACAATAAGTTCTAGCTGCTCTGATCCTTCACTGATATCTTGTATAATGTGCAGTTTTTCTCGCGCTCGCTTGTAAAAAAATTACGTTCTAACGTGCGAAGCGGGCAATCACGGAGAAGGAAGTTCGATAATTTGCGGGTTGTTCGGTTACTACCGAGACTACATTCTTTCCTTTGCTGTGATTGCGGCACCGTTGACGAACATAACAAGGAAAGGGTAGCCAAACTTTGTCGAATCGGGTGAGCCTCAAGAAAAAGTTTTATTCACCTTAAGAAAGGTCTCCTGAAGCGGCCCATATTAAAACTGCCCGATCATTCGAGAGACTTTACTTTACGTACAGACGCTTCCAACAGCGGGATCGGAGCCTTGTTAATGCAAGAGCATAAAGGAAAACTCAACCCCGTCGCATACACAAGCAAGAAGCTGACGAATGCGGAGACAAAGTACTCCACGCTTGAGAAGGAGTGCTTGGCAATAATCTGGGGTATTGGAAAATTTCGTCTTTTTTTAGCCCGAAAAAAGTTTGTTCTGCAAACGGACCACAAACCATTCACTTTCCTCCGTACGGCTCTTACAAAAACGATCGTATGCTCAGGTGGTCCCTATCTTTGTAAGGATATGACTTTGTGGTAAAGGACATTGCTGGCAAGAAAAACGTTATACCTGACTACCTCAGTCGTATAATTGTGCAAAATGTCTTGTGTAATTTTATGTTTCGTCGTGTAAAATTATTTTTGAATTCAGTGTGTATTGTTAAAAATATTATTGCAAAATATTTTTCTTTGCAGGGGATCTATGTCACACTTCATTTGCAATAATTTTAACTTCACAAAGCTATAGTCAATTTCCTATTTTCCAATAATTATAGTTTTTATTAGGACGTAATATTCTCACGACCAAGTAATAGTCATATAGTCTGTAAAGTTCCCACTTATGTTACTTAACTTATTTGCAAACTGTTTTACGATTGTTTTAAATGTTTTTATTCTAACCAGACTTCTAATGATGTAATACGTTCTCCCGATTCTCTGATTGGCAGTTTCTCTGTACACGCGTACGATGACCGAGTGTGAACTCTATTCTAATCGCTACAGATAAATTCGAGTATGCCCTACCCCAATCTGGCGTCACATGACGTAATTTTATCTAAGCGAGAGCTTGGTTTGCTTCTTATTCCAGTGATTCCAGTCCTTTCAGTCATTCCAGTCGCTCCAATCGTTTGAGTTGAAATTCAAGTGTGAATTGATTAACAAGTGTTGGAATTGCTTTGCGCCAGTGTTATCGTAAATTAATTTTACAGAGATGGAAATATTTTGTGTATCGGACGAATTTAAGTCTTAGCGCTGGAATTGTTTTGACGTTTGGCAAAGCGTGGGAGAAAAGTTTTTGTGAATCGTTAGTTTTGTAAATTTTGTAAATACATTCTTTATAGTTAGAGACAGTGGTCTTTGTCTGTTTGTGGAGAGAAGTTTTAAACAAATCAATTCCAACTTAGTTGAAGCTAACTTTATAAAAAAGCTTCAGTTTCGCAGCAAACGACTTATTGAGCCGGAATAAATAAAAATTAGACACAGCTTTACTTCGGCGCAGGTATTTGGGTTACCTTGTTCAACTGGTCCTCTTGGATTCTCAAAAAAAATCTGTGACATACTTTTTAACACTGGACTGCAACTGCGTTGCTTCAGATGGGAATCAAACTCACTGTAGGATTAGATACAAATGCGATGATGAACATCGGGTTTGAACATGTGTGTGATTGCCTTGCTCTTGGTGGAAATCGAACTTGTGATTAGGGTTAGGATTAGAAACAAATCTTCTGGGTAAAACAATTAGCTCGCCTTTCCAACTTTTTTCTTCTCCCTTCTGACACTTCTAGCTTTTGATCACTTTCAAAGCATTTTTTATTACTTTTGTTATTAAAAAGCATCTATCAAGTAAGTTGATTGTTTAATAAGAACTGGATCCGGACATGAAAACCAACCTTTCTAAATCATTGTGTTTAACTTTGTTTTTAACAAAAGCTATCAAATAAGAATCAATCTCTTAAAATGTTGTTGGATTGGCATCGCATGATTGTGTATCAGCTGTACAATAAAAATGAGATCCATCAAACAGGGATAGAGTTCTTCAAGTTTCTTTCCTGCAAAACAAATGTAAAAAGCTGCATCAGATAACAGCAACAAAAATATTTTGCGTTGCATACCCTATTTTTTAAGAATACCTTTAATAACTCCATTAATGGTTGTATTGTTTAGGGCGCAAATAATACAACTGTAAACTTTACTCTATAGTGCAATCAAGAACAGCGTTCATCAAAACTGATATATTTAAGACAATTTATTAATAATCAATAAACTTTTTCCCACAAATATGGGTTTCTATAACTTCAGTCATTTGCAAAAATATAAGACCACCCTAGTCGCAATGACATTTTGTGGCAAAGCTTAAACTAATCCATCATTAAATTGTCCAAATAACATTATTTTATCAAAGAAACACATTTTTGCCTCATAGTCAATTATTAAATCTTTTAAAAATTTCAAATACTGTATATATTTGTAATGCGTTGCAGTGCAGATTAATGAATGGTTGAAGAATATTCTTAATCTTTTTAAAAGCAGAAAAACATGGAAAAAAACCTTCATCAAGTGTTTAGATGGTGCTTTTGCATATGGAAAGACTCTCAAAGAGGTAGATAGCCAAAGACTACAATGCAGCAAAAGTTCAGTCCAGCGTACAATAGAAAAGTTCAAGAAGCACAAAGTTTATGATGACAAGAAAAAACGGGTAGGCCCCGTAAAACTTTACGAAGAGATGATCGCGCCATCCGATGGGGTCACGGAGATCTTGTTGTAAAATACGTGCCAATTTGCTAAAAAATGGTAAAGGCATTAGTACTAGCACGGTTTCGCGTTGTTTGAGCAAAAAGTTTGGTTTAAAATTCTATAAGCCAGCTGCAAAACCACGTTGCACAGCTGCCATTGAAAATTAGAGATAATTTTTTGCCAATAAACATCTTCATTTGACTGTGGAAAAATGGGGAACAGTTTTATTTTCTGACGAATCTACAATTAACAGTGCGGAAAAGGCACGTTTAAAGGCCAAAATCCCAAAGATTCAATGTACACGATTAGTACAGTAAAACATTCCCCAAGCCAGATGATTTGGTACCATAAGCAAGCTTGGGACTGCTGCATTGTATTTTTTGGCCCCAGGCCCCACAATAAATACCCTGAAATAAGTTCAACTGCTTCAGGAAAAGCTGATTATACACACGAAGATGCATAACACCTCTATATTCATGCATGATAGAGCACCATGTCCTAGATCAAAAGTGTTTTCTGAATATCTTTGGAAAAGCAAGGTGAAAAGTTCTTGACTGGCGTGGAAACAGGTCAGACTTGAACCCCGTAAAAACTTGTGGGATTACATAAAGAAAAAAGTGGCAGAAAAACAACCACTCCGCGCTAAAAACTTGTAACTGCAATAAAAGAAGTTTGTTAAAAAAATCAGCACCGAGTACTGTCCATCCCTAGTAAAAAGTATACCCAGCCGTCTTGCTGGAGTAAGGTCGAGACACAAAATACTAAAAACAGCTTTTTTTTTAGATTAAAAATAGTACTGAAGTGCTTCAAATACCTATTTGTCATTTGATGTAATTGTGTTTGATTGCCAATAAAACTTTCTTTTTTGATTTAGAACTAATTCACCCTATCGTAGTTTGAAAAAATCAAGAAAATTTCAGGGTGATCCTATATTTTTGCAAATGACTGTACTATAAGATCTGATTGTCTTGTATTGTTTCACATTGCGGTTTTATTTTCTTTGTGCAGAATGATATTACGGTTAGATTCTTAGCGTAATATCTCTAGTGGACGTTAACCACGCGTTCCTTGTATGGATACGGTTTTCTATTAAACATAAAAATTAACTAATACAGTACAATAAATAAAACAATTACACAAAAAATGACTTACTAACTAAATCCACTTCAGATTATTCCAAACAAGAACGTTACATTAGTCGAAGAAGCAGCGGAAGAAAAAAAAGAAAAAGACCTAGTTGCTACTATTAAAAGAAATCGTCTCGCAGAAACTAACAAAAAAGCGCTGATTTTAAAGATTACGTAATGCGAGAAAAGAAATTAATCCGTGTTTTAAATTAAATCGAGTTCGAAACTAGGCAGGGCCACTTTGGCACTAACATCCCAGCCCCGTTGAGAATACTTGGGTATTTTCAAAATCATAAACTTTGAAGATACAATTATAACGTAAAAAAGACCTTAACATAAACTAAATTGAAAGACAAAAAACACAACACAACAATAAAATCTACAGTTTTGGTTGAACAGTTTCAGCAGCACTAATTAAGTAGAGCTTTGTGATCGGACGATCAAACACCGAAGTTGCGATTTTAATCTTTGCGCTGCGTACCACTCCTCGTTTATCATTTCGAGTCTCTAAAATGACACCCATGTGCCAAGCGTTTTGAGGTAAATTGTCATCAGTGATTATAACAACGTCTCCGACAGTAAAGTTTGGATTTAATTTTGTCCATTTTTGACGTTTTTGCAGAATCGGTAAATATTCCTTTACCCACCTTTTCCAAAAAAGGTTTGCTAGATACTGCACACGTCTCCAACGTTTGCTGGAATAAACGTCAAAAGAGTCTTCGGTTCCTGGTGGCAATGACTGTTCTTCTTTAAGACACAAAAGCATATTTTGCGTTAGAGATTGAAAGTCTTTATCATCGTTTGAAACTTTGGTCAGCGGCCGACTGTTAATGATGTTTTCCACTTCGCACATAAGTTGTTAGACTTTCATCATTCAAAGTTTGTTGTCTAACAACAGAGTTTAGTATTTTTCAAACAGAACGAATACAACGCTCCCACACTCCACCATGGTGAGAAGCAGCAGGGGTGTTAAAAATCCACTTGATTTGCTTCTGCAAAAGAAAATTGTGAATAGCAGTTTGATTCCATTCATTAATTAAAAGTTTTAATTCCTTTTTAGCTCCGACAAAATTTGTAGCATTGTCGGAACGTATTTCAATCACTGCACCCCTGCGAGCTATAAACCTACGTAAAAGCATTGATAAAAGAGCTTCTATATGTATAGCTCTTAGCACAAGACATGTAAAAAGAACACCATACCGTTTGACTGAGCAACGTCCTCGTTTTACCGTGAATGGCCCGAAGTAGTCGACCCCCACAAAAAGAAAATGGTGGCATTCCTGGAGTTACTCGATCAGGAGGAAAATCCGCCATTTTCTGTTTTCCTAGTTCTCCGTGAACTTTTCGACATTCATAGCAACGGTTTAAAATGCTTGGCGTCAAGGAATTAGCATTTGTTATCCAATATTTTTCCCGAAGCATCGAAAGAACATAAAGTCAGCCGACATGTCCTAAAGTTGTATGAAAAATAATCAATTAGTAAAGCTGCAACGTTAGAATTGTGCGGAATTAAAATTTGATGTTTTCTGCTAAACTTGATTGGAGCATAGTTCAATCTTCCACCAACTCGAATAATTCCATTATTGTCTAAAAAAGGATCAAGACTTACCAATCGACTACTTCCTTTTACCGTTTTACCTGTAGATAAAGACTGCAGCTCATCCGAAAAATACTTCCGCTGAAGAAATTTCACAATTTGAATTTCTGCTTCAGGTAATTCTTTAACAGACAAGGGTTGAATTTTTTTCAAATTTTCTTTGCGAAAACATCGATTTTGAGCGTTTTCACTTCGTGACCTTTGTAAATTGTTTTGAAAACGAAGCAGCCAGGCTATTACTGACCTCAGCTTTGTCCATTTTGAGTATTTGCAAAACAAATCATCCACTATTGTACAAACTGACACACAAACGTTGCATACCTTTGGCGCTAGCTTAAATTCTATATCAGTTTCTGAGGAGACAGAAAAAAAATCTGGTTGAGCTGGCCACATTGCACTTAAACTTTGAAAAAATGGAGGACCGTTTTTCCACAACGAGCACTTGAGAAACTCCGGTGAAGACATGATCCTAGTTGCTTTATCTGCTGGATTAGAAGAGCTAGGCACATAAAACCATTGAGACAAACTAGAGTTATTTCGAATAAAAGCAACGCGATTAGCAATAAACGTTTTGAAAGCACGAGATTCATTTCTGATATATCGCAGAACTGTAGTACTGTCAGTCCAAAACTATGAATCCACTCGAGAAAATTGCATTTCTTTACGTAAAAAGTTATCATTCTTAACAGACATTGTGGCAGCATTTAATTCAAGTCTAGGAATAGTGCTTGTGGAGATGGGTGTTAATCTGCATTTAGCCAATAAAATAGAAGTGTGACATTCAGAAGATTCGTTGATTAATCTTATGTAAGAAACACTGCTATAAGCATCTTCTGATGCATCAGAAAAGTGTTGAAACTCAACTACATTGGCCAAAATCACACGGCTTTACACAACAATTTACGTAAAAAAAGTGAAGTTGGTCGATTTCATCTATCCAGGCATGAAACTTGATTAGCGATTGAGCATCAATGTGATCATCCCACGCAAGCTTTTGGCGACAAAGTTGTTGATGAAGAATTTTCAAAGGTAGAATGATAGGGGCCAAAAAACCTAAATTGAATTAACTATAGAAAGCAATTGCCGTCTGTTGAGGCAAGTTTTCTTAATATTAGACATGTCAAAATGAAAAGTATCTGTTTTTGTTGACCACAATAAACCAAGACCTCGTGCGTCCTGGTTGTGCGTAGGAAGATGCAGGGAGTCGCACTTCACGGCTCGATCCGCTTCGGGAATTGTTGGTGCTGCCCTGATCTAGTAAAGCATACGTTTTCACAAAATTACCTCCAAAGCTGGCACGAACTTTAACCGGAACAATTGAAAGCATTACGTCGTTTGTTTTGTTTTCGCTAAAACCCACAAAAGCGCATTCTGCTGATTCTGAGGAAGCAGGTTTCTTATCAGAAGTTGGAGGCGGGGGAGGAGGATGTAAAAGCGTTGTGTGCTTTTTATTGCAATTCTCCTTCCGGCAGCAGTCAGTTCTTGAACAACGGTCAGCGCGATGTCCTGGTTGCAAGCATGCAAAGCACAACTTCTTTTGAATAACAAACTTATATCTGTCTTGATAAGAAAGATTCCGAAACCTTTTACAGTGATTAAGATAATGAGGAGCCAAACACATTAAGCAAGATTTAGTCAAATCAGTATTAGATTTTACAGCTGATGCAAAAAACAATTTTTGATTGTTCACTCTTTTCTTTACCGAAACACCAAATACTGGAGTGCTTAACTCACGAGCTTGCTTTCGCACAAAATATACAATATCTTCAATCGAAATGTTTTTCTTTGCCTCATACATTATGTTGTTAGCAACTGCGCGCCATTTATGCTGTATTGGTACAGGCAAGCGATTGATAATTAATTTGTCGTAGAACATGCTGAGTATTAATTTCGTTAACATAACCAATTCCCTTCAAAGTTATTACGCATGTTTCTAAATCTATAGCAAAAGCGCTTAAGAATTATTTGTTGCCAAAGAAGGACCTTGTTGTATCTTTGCACGAATACACAGGTTTATTAAAAAAACAATAATATATTTACAAAATTTACTCAGCCAAAAAAACAACCGTATTGAAATATAATGCTATTAGTTCGTTTGCTGTAGTAGCTTGATACTTCGAACTGACTGCTTAATCAAAATAAAGGCCCATATTTAACTAGTAACAATTATGCCTGGAGATGCGCGTGTCCAATAATTGTTCGAGCAGAAGGCGCTGATTACGATTAGAAGCGTTTAAGAAAACACTACGTCATCTATTGCACAATATCACAACACCTCCCCAAATAAACTACGACAAAAAAATATATATACATTTTAGCAACAATATTTTTTTGGAGGTCTCTTTGTTCTCGCTGATCGTCGTAGATTGTGTCGCCCGTACTCGTCTCCGGTTGGTAGTCTCGGATTGTTGCGTTGGTTCATCGAAGAAGAACTAGATGCGTGGTCAGTCCCGGCTGGAAGTGTTTCTGTAGACAAAACGCTCGTTGGGATTTCACAGGGATCATCATCTTGATCCGAACCGTATCGAGGTCGAAGTTGATCAAGATGTCTTCTCCAAGTTGGTCCTCGAGGAATGACTCGTACATTGACGCTTCGTGTACCATGGACTTTCGTAACTATCGCAGGCACCCATCGTGGGTCACGATCTCTTCTAGGGCCGAAGTACAGTGCGTAACAAGGGTCTCCTAGTGAGTAATGATGTTCGACTTTCGAAACCACTTCCGAGTCTTCAGCATTTGAATGCTTGCTCGCTTGTCTTGACTGTCTTCCCTGCAGGAGATGCGGAATGGATGGAACCAAAGTGTCAATTTTGGTGCGAATTCTTCTTCCATTCAACAATTCGCTTGGTGACAGTCCCGATGCAAAAGGAATTCTTCTATATTGCATTAGAAATTCTTGCAAAGCTTCCTTTGGAGGTAACGAGGATTTTCTCAATGCTTGTTTGAACGATTGTATCAAACGCTCGGCAGCACCGTTTGTTGCTGGATGATAAGGTGCTCCGGTGAGATGTACAATGCCTCGTTGTTTGCACCAAGCTTGGAACTCTTGAGACATGAATGTTGTGGCATTATCGGTCACCAACGTGTGGGGATATCCGAAATGAGCAAATTCTTGTTCAAGTATAGCAGTAGTACTTTTCGAAGACGTTGAGGTTGTTGGATGAATGCAAGGATATTTTGAATAAGCGTCTACAAGGACTAACCAGTTTCTTCCCAGAAAGTTGATCGCATGGTCTAAGTGGAGTCTTGACCATGGTTTTTCTGGCATCATCCACGGATGGATTGAAGGTTTATCCGGCTTATTTTGAAATTGGCCACAGGAAGTGCATTTGCGACATAAATCCTCAATGTCAAAGTCAATTCTAGGCCAATAGACAGTTGACCTGGCAAGTTGTTTCATCCGTTGCATGCCGAAATGTCCAAGGTGTAATAATTTAAGAATATGATTACGTAGGGTTGAAGGAATTATTACCCGTAAGCCGTAAAAAACGCAACCATTCTCTGTTGACAACGAATTTTCCAACTTTTTGAAGTCTTTAAGCTCTTCCGAAAATGCATGCGGCCATCCTTCCTTCACAAATCGCATTAGTTGGGAAAGAATTGGATCCTTGGCAGTCTCTCTGACCACAAGTAATGGATTGTCAGGATTGATTTGACGACTGATTGTTCGAACTAAACAAACGCTATCGACATCATCTTCCATCTCCTCCCCATCAAAACTTGTGTCAGCTAAGTAATCAGTTAAGTTGGTGAGTTTCAACTTCATCATCGCCAGACGACCTAGTAAATTTAGATTGGGTACCTTAGTGACAATTACAGGAAAGGTCACGTCAGGTGATTTTCCATCAATACTTGCAGTTGATTGGAATTGTCCCACGACGGGTAGCGGGCTACCTTCAGCAACTTGATATCGAATTGTTACAGGTTGTAGAGTGGGTTTACCCAGCGTTTGCCACGTCGCTTCACAGCAAAATGTGTCACTGGCTCCGCTATCAATTTCAAACTTAATTCTGTGGTCATTAAGTCTAATAGTTTGATAGATGGGTGAAACAGAACATTGGACTTTGTGCACCAATTTCATCTGTTGTTTCACAAGCTTGCTGTTATCTCTGAGTCGAGACATGAATACAGATTGCAGATGACCTGTTTTCTTGCAGAAGCTGCAAATAGCTTTAATGTGGGGACAAGCTTTGCTAAAATGTCCAGAATTTCCACACCTGAAGCAGGCGGTTTTCTTTTCTTGCGTTTTGGAAGTTTTGGACTTCGACGTAGAAGGTTGATCGTGTATGGTTTCCTTTGCTACCTTGGCTGCTTCTTCCACTTCTTGAGCCACTCTGATGGCGTTGCTAAACTTCAGTTCATCGTCCTTGAGCTTGAAGAGTGTCTTCAAAACTGCTTCGTTGTCTACTGAACAGATAAATTTAGCTCGCAAGGCTTCATCTAATGGATCTTTAATGGATTGAAAATCACACGTAGCTGCATCTTGTCGTATTCTGCTTGCCAGTTCAGGAATAGTTTCGCCAGGTTTGCGTTTCATGTCAGACCAGAACTTGAAACGTTCTCTGACAACAAACCGTTTTGGATCAAACTGCTCTGCCATAAACGTTTGAATATCATTCATCGTTAGCTCATGTATGCTTTTGACAGGTTGTTGCTGTGCCGCTAAGTTGCTAAGCATTTTGTAAATGGAGTTAGATTGGTTGGTAAGAAAAATTTGTGCTTGCTTGTTGTCGGGAATAGAGTTAGCAGTGACGAATGTTCGGAACCTTGCCAAATAATCAGTCCATAACTCAGATGTGGAATCGAATGGTTGAAAACTTGCCATCGGTGTTGGAACATTTTCTCGCGGGTTGTTCAAGCTGCTTTGTAAAATTTTTATCTGCTCTTGAAGCATTGTCATTTGCTCTTGATGTTGCTTGTTCTGCTCTTGGTATTGCTTATTCTGCTCGCGATGCTCGTCGCGTAAAACTGCCATTTGCTCTTGGTGTTGCTTGTTCTGCTCTTGGTGTTGCTTATTTAACAACAAAATCAGTTCAGAAATTTCACTCATTTTGACAATTCAAGCTTTAATGCAGATTCAACAAATTTTCTTTTTTTTCTCGACGCAGATGAGTTCCTTGAATCCTCGTCGCCACTTTTGCCTGTTGTATCTTTGCACGAATACACAGGTTTATTAAAAAAACAATAATATATTTACAAAATTTACTCAGCCAAAAAAACAACCGTATTGAAATATAATGCTATTAGTTCGTTTGCTGTAGTAGCTTGATACTTCGAACTGACTGCTTAATCAAAATAAAGGCCCATATTTAACTAGTAACAATTATGCCTGGAGATGCGCGTGTCCAATAATTGTTCGAGCAGAAGGCGCTGATTACGATTAGAAGCGTTTAAGAAAACACTACGTCATCTATTGCACAATATCACAACAGACCTTCAATAAGTTTCGAAATAAAAGCACTAGTTATTTGATAAGGTTGCGCAAAATTTTCTTTCAACATTTTTGCACGTTGGAGTACATCTGTACCGTCATGAATATATAAACAGCTACAAACTAGATCTTTAGCCATACCTCTAGTGTATTGTGAAAAGATAATACAAACATTGCCGAGAATCCGTTCTTTGTTTTCAATAATTGATTCGAAAGCATTAATAAATTAACAGTACCTGATTGGTTCACCGGAAAATGTTTGCATATCCACAGGGGGTAATTTCAACGACGCAATACTTGGAATGACTTGTTGCTGTGAATGAAGCGGCGTGAGAAACAATGTTGGATGCATCTGAGACGTTGAGCTGACAAAAGGCGCAGAAGTTGGCGTTTTACGCGGCTCTGGCAGCTTCGGAAACACAGGTTGAAAGGAAGCTTGCAGTTCGTCTTCAGAAGTTGCTACTGGACAGACGTTAAAACCGACAGTAGGTTTAAAGTTCACTTGCTTAGCTGGTTGATTAGCGGAGTGCCGTTGCTCGGGCAAAGGTGTAGATACAGCTAGAGAAATAGCTTCAATTTTGCTTGTGCTGGGAACTTCCAGTTTATTTGTACTTGGTTCCGGCTGAGATTTTGTAGAAGCTTTGTGTTTACTCCGACCAGAAACAGAGAAGTTTCTTTCGGAGATTTTGTCAATAATATCACTTTCAATCGCAGCACATTTAATATCAAGTTCTTTTTGTAGAATTCGCTTGCGATTCATTATCTCCCATTCTTTTCTTTGATTTTGAATTTGAAGTTTCCTTATTTCTTCTTCGAGAGATTTTTCTAATGCACGTTGTTGTTCTTCTACTTCTTCAATACTTTGTTGTAGAGCACGTTGCTTTTCTTCAATGTCTGGTCGCAACTCGCGCTCTTGTTCTTCTCTGCGCTGTCGCAAGATCAGCTCTTCTCGCTCTAATAATTCTTTTTGTTTAAGAGCTTCCATTTCAACTTGCAACTTTGCTTCTCGAGCAGCAGCACGAGCCTTTAATACAGAAGTCTCACTTCTTTTAGAACTTGAAGTCACAGAACTTTTTGAACCAGATTTGTGACTTTTTGATTTTGAAGCATCATCTTTCTGCCGAGAACTTTTGGATCGGGTGATGACGCCTTTTATTCTTGTTTTGAAGTTAGTTAAAAACTTTATATTACGGTTACATTCTTAGCGTAATATCTCTAGTGGACGTTAACCACGCGTTCCTTGTATGGATACGGTTTTCTATTAAACATAAAAATTAACTAATACAGTACAATAAATAAAACAATTACACAAAAAATGACTTACTAACTAAATCCACTTCAGATTATTCCAAACAAGAACGTTACATTAGTCGAAGAAGCAGCGGAAGAAAAAAAAGAAAAAGACCTAGTTGCTACTATTAAAAGAAATCGTCTCGCAGAAACTAACAAAAAAGCGCTGATTTTAAAGATTACGTAATGCGAGAAAAGAAATTAATCCGTGTTTTAAATTAAATCGAGTTCGAAACTAGGCAGGGCCACTTTGGCACTAACAGATGAGTTCAAAGTTTCTGAAAGAATGGCAATTATTTTCCTAAAAATTATTTTCCTAAAAATTATTTTCCTAAAAATTATTTTCCTAAAAATTGAAAGGTGTCAAAAACTTTACTTGGGAATTTAAAAAGACCAATTAAACTAAGTAACCCGAATACTTGCGTTGAATTAAAGCTGTGTCTATTTTTATTTATTCCGACTCAAGTAATATTTTGCCACGAGACTGAAGTTCTTAACACAGTACGTCTGGCTAAATACAAACTAATTCTTTAAAGAAACTTCTCTTCACAGATCTCAAGAAAACACTGTTTCTAACTATAAAGAATATACGCAAATACAGACTTCACAAAACTTGATCGATTCACAAGAATTTGGCTTTGATGCTTCAACAAACTTCAAAACAATTCCAATACACAACAATTTTACACTCACAAACTATAAGAATTAATTAGCACTGGTTGTTTTGCAATCGGCCCTTTCTTGATGCACCAATTTGGTAATCGGTTATCGTTTGTAAAAAGTCTTTATCTTTTGTTCGAGCTCAGACTATTGAAATTTAATTAAGAATCGTGTTATTTTCTCGTTGAAGTCCGATTGTGCTCGCTTTATATTTTTTGTAGCGCTTTGGAAAGTAACTAGTAAGCATTGTTTGCAAGATTGGGAAATGCAATGACGTTAGTTTTTTCATTTCCTTTTCTTCATTGTTAATTACCACAACCACGTGGTACGTCACTGATATTGAAAATGCTTTATTATCAATTGACACGTGTTTATTTGTGACGTCTACTATATAACCGTTTGCCTCTATAACTTTAGAGAGCAGAAATAGAAACTCATTTGGATCGAGTCCTTCACCAAGGCTGTTGTATGTTATTTTGTAGAGGGCATTCGAGTGGTTTAAATCGCTCGGTAAAGTCGTTCGTTGTTAATTATAGTACAATCGGTATGATTGATTTGAATTTGGTTAAACTGGAGGAAATTTTTATCTAAAACCCTACGTTCTGTGGACCTGTAATTTGACTGATATCATTTGAATAAAGGATATATTTTATTTCAAATTGTGATTTGGTAAATTACAGTTAGGAGATAGAATTGGAAAGAATCGTTCAATGAACTTTCTAGAAGATTTCTTTCATGCAGAAGATAGGCTTTCTAAGCTAGAGAATGACGCGTTGGCATCGAAGATAAAATTATTTTTGACGTCAGGTCATCAATAATAAGATAATTTTGGATTAAACTGAACAAGTTAGTTTACGTTGGCACCGAGGCCAACATAATTTAGATCACAACCAAGCACACCGATGGCTAATATCAATCTAAATAGTTTGTCCGTTACACAAAAACAATTCTATCTCCCTGTAGAACAATTATATCAACCCAGGCACAAACGATTCCAACACTTGTCAATCAATTGCAATAACTTAACTGAATTTTTGACTGGAATGATTGGAATTTCAAGTTAAATAAAATGAAAAGAATCTTTGCGCTTATATAAGATCTTTTCACGTGATGCAAGATTACGGTAGAAATTACGAAAAGGTGGAAATTAAAAATTAAAAAAGAGTTTACAAAAAACAGTCAAATACAGAATCGGATTAAGTAAATAAAAGTCTTTGCTTTAAATGAAAAAAATACAATTAGTCAGCCCCGTGGTCAAATGGTTAGAGCCCCTTGATTGTGATTGAGATGGTCTCGGTTCAAAAGCTACTCGCGTCATTCTGTGATGTCCTTGGGAAAGACCCTTTACGGCACTTTCTCCTGTTTGGTGGTCTTGACAAGCAGTTCTAAATTTCAGTCATATTTTTATTAAATTTTATGCGAAAAGGAATATCTTGGGATCTCCGGAAGCAGGTCGGGGTAATTGCTTATCCTATATTTTAGCGCCTCCTTCACTTTTCTGCGAGTCAGGAGGATAAATATAGAGATGAAATAAAAAATTAAAGATTTCAAAACTTTCGAGAGAGAAAAAAAGAAGTTTAGAAGTTAACGGTTACGTGCTCTTAATCTGCTTGACACGTACTCAAGATTACAATTGATAAAACAAACATTTAAAACAATCACAAAACTGCTTTCCAATAAATGAAATAAATTAAATTAAGTGGGTATTTACCAATTATGTCAAAATTACTTTGCCATAAAAAGCTTATGTCATACTAAAATTTAAAATTACAGAAAAAGACAGAAAATTATCTACGGATTTATGAATTTACGATTAAGTTGCCAATGAAATGTGACAAAAGGCTTGAATGGTAAAATGTAGATAAAGAAATAGTTGCTGCCACAAAATGCAAATAAAAATTTTTTAATAAACACCAAAGATGATATATTTTAATAAACTTGCTTTTGCTAGTAATATTTTTTTCTTTAAAGCCTTTGCTGACGTTGCAATTTTATTTTGCTCAACAATAACCTACTTAAATAACTTATCTAAATCTTTTTTCGTTTGCCTAGAAGCCCAGCATCATCTACAACACAAATTGTCTTTTGTTAAAATGATAAAGTTCTTTTCATTTTAAGTGCAAATTTTTTTTTACTTTACTGCAGCTGACTTTGGTTGTTTTGGCATAGATTGATTTGTTAAGTGGCTTACTATTTTTTTTTACTTCAGATTACCTTTATAGCATAATGAATGGAATATTACCTTTTTCTTTGACTTTTTAAAGGTCTATCCTTAGCTAATACAAAGCACAAGACAAACAATGGATTGTACTTGTTCGTTTAGAACGATCATTCGACTTTTGAAACAATTAACTGCATAATTGCCTTAGATACATTTTTCTAAAAGAGGCTTTTTAATGTCAAGTTAAAATATTTGAGGTATCAAAAATTACCTTCTTTTGATCTAACAAAATATAAAGATAGTTATGATTTCAATAAAAAAGGTGATGTAAAGTTTTTTTTTAATATTTATTCATCTTCTTGACTTGCAAAAAGGTTGAAGGTTTTGTATTTTGGGCAACGGTCAAGTGATTGCAACGATCTGCTTTGGAGATGCCAAACTATTGCTGTCCGGTTAAAATTTTTTATAGGTTTTTTAGTTTTTATATTTTAGAGATGCGATATGACTGAAATTCAAAGTTTCTCGCTTAGACTTCCCAGCAAAAAAAGTACGTAAAAGAGTCTTTTTTAGGGGCATCAAAATTCTAAAAAAGGAGAGCTATTGCTCCTCTGCTATGCAATCTTTTCAAAATGCGGGGACACGGGGAGGTAGAGTGTACCCATCGAATATCATAACAAAGAACCAAGGTGTTTTTTGAACAAAACTAAATCCTAGTAAGTTTGCATTTTGTGGATGTTGACCTGGAGTCACCAGACGTTTTTTGAAAAAAGCCATGCAACAAATTACAGCATGTTAGCAAGAGGGCAATATTTAGAAAAAAAGCACTTCTTTCATTGAACAAGCAGTTTAACAAACATAATTTTAACCTGTTCGAGAAAACGTGTTCTTAAAGTTTAATAAAAACTAAAAAAATCTTTAAGTGAATTTTAACTCTTTTACTCCCACTAGGACAGATATGTCCCATTTGTAAAGTAAAGGACTATGACTTGTAAATACAGAGGTTATTTTTCCATGAATTAATAAAAATTCCCATACAAGTGACTATCTACCAACACACAATGATACACGATGTCTTTAAACAAGATGCTCAAGAAAAGAGCAAGAAACATGGACCAAACGGATATGTGTCACATGCAATGTCATTTTCTGCAAAGAATATTTTGGTCCATATTATTCCTAACTCTCATTATTATATAGTCTTGACTTTTTCCATAAAGGTATCTCATTTCTGTATATTATGGAAAATCAATTTTATTTTTCTTATTTTTACAATTTTAGAACAATTCATTATTTTTTACTTTTATACCCGTTAGGACAAGTTTTTCTCTGTTTATTTTCTAGTTAGCAACCAATTCATATGTGTCTCACAGCATTTATATTTCAGAAGGAAGAAATTTTTTTTTTAATTTGCCTTGTCTCATTATTTGGTTCATATTCTCCCCATACCATTGAAATTTAAACAATTACCTTGAATATCCCTACCTGAGAGTAAAAGGGTTAAGGTAAAAAGCATGTTTAGTACAAAGTTAAGACCAAAAAAAGGACTTGAATTAGAAACATTTATCTTCTAAACCAAAAACTGCTTTGGCTTATCAAAAGTATTTGCAAAACAAGTAAATAAAACACCGCCACAAAAGTGCGTTAAAAATTTTTATTAAAAATTTTCTTTAATCTTTTTTTAATTTTCGTTTTTTTAAGTTTCTTTTTATCCAAAAAGCATAGGTGTAACCACAGGGCGTTTTGGGGATTAAAACCCCCTTAAAGAATGATGATCAGTAATATGCACTTATATATGGCAAGAAGTAGTAAAGTAACAAGTAGGTACAAGTAGGTACAAGTAGGTACAATAGTAGGTACAAGTAGGTACAATAGTAGGTACAATAGTATCGGCATAAGTTTTTATTGTTACCGCGCTTTCGTTTTTTAAAACTTAGTGGTTTTATTTTAGAGATCGGTTTTTTCTATCACCTGAATTGCGTCAAAGTTATCTAATGTACCGCTATCAGATTACCTGCAAGTAAACTCTCCAAAGCCGAAAAATATAAAAGAATATATAAACATAAAGCCAAGTTTTCTATGTTTCACTTTTGATGTCTATTGTTTATCATAATGTCTGCTAGTGAGATGCGAGACTTATCTACTTTGTGGTACATTACTGCGAAAAGTAAAACAGTGCTAAGCAGCTGAGAAGCGTCGGAAAAAGAACCTTGATTAAATTATAGAAAGCACGATAAAAAAATTGAAAATAAGATGAAGGCCTAGAATATAACAAAAATTACTTTAACTTATAAGGTTGCCATGATAAATAGACTTTTTCTAAATGAATCAAAGATTTATAAAATTTTAAAAGGTAAAAAAGTTATAGACGTACACCAAAACAAAATAAGCAAATTTAACAAGAATGTTTCTTCGTTTCAACAAAAATTATACCATGATGTCTGGTCCCGCCTGATCTTGGGTTAAAACTGAATGGATAACTCACAGTAACTCATTATCTTGTGGTCCTCATGTGTCCGTTAAGTGAGACTAAAGTCTAGGCGCCCATTTGTGCCAGCTACACAGAAACTATAAAACGACCTATCCGAATTAGGTATCCATGCTGACTTGATAGAACACGGAGTACTTTAAAAATACATTCAGGCTCCATGATTTTATTTCTATGCTAAAACCAGGCCTCTTTGAACGCACTTAACCCACAGAGACTTTGGTTATAATGATTGGTGTTGCACGATTCCCTATGAACATATGTGTTCTTGCTCCTTCACTGGATTGCAAGTGCGACACCACTGCACAAACCGCAGACCACATCTTAACAGCGTGGCCCATGCATTATCTGACTTTTCAGACGATTCCATTAAGTTTTGATACCTTACCAACAATTTTTCTATCCAACGTAGAAAAGATAGCTTTGTTTTAAAATTTTTCCCTCACGCAGAAAAACATTTTTCGGCGCCTTGGTGAGGAGCTTGTGATTGGTTGAAAATTCAAAAAAATAAGATAGTCATAGCACATAGACTTTTAAGTTACTTTTGCTCATAACTAAGACTTTTTAATTAAATTTCTTTTAGAGTGTACTATTGCAAAACTTTGTTTTTTAGAAAATAATGAGGCGGGAAACAATTCGATCTCAAGTTTTAATTTTTGCAAATCAAGCAAACAAATTCTTCAGAAACAAGAAATTGAACTGGCAAACAAACTAAAAAAAATATGCGACAAAAATGGGAATGAAAAAGCTCCACAACAATCTGCTGAGATATTTTACAAACTTGGTGAGATATACTTTGAAAGAAACAAAATGGTAAGCTTAATCAGAAGTGCCACTTTGTTAAACGCAGCAATTACCAGGAAACCTAATAATATGCAAAAAATCAAAGATGATTTGAAAAAACTTTGTTTTCGTATTTTAAAAAAAGCTGGTGCAAGACAATTAGATGCTAATTTGATTGGATTTGCTGGAAAAGTTAAAGAAAAAGTCAAAACAATGAGAGATGATGTAAATCAAGAACTTAACAGTTTGAAAATGTCTGAAACAATCAACAAAACTAAAGAAGAAATTAAAAATCTAAAAATTAAAACCATTAGAAATTTACAAGAAAAAATTTCAAGTAACTACACCAATATTATGGCTGAAATACTGCTTTATTGTCAAACAGTAATGGGAAATACACCATGCACGTTTGCTTTAATTGGAATGGGGTCTCTGGCAAGAAATGAAATTACCCCATACTCGGATTTCGAACATATTATTGTTTTAAAAGAAAACTGTCAACAAAAATCTGACTATGAAAACGTTTTAGAATACTTTAGATGGCTTTCTGTGATATTTCAAATTGTTTTGATAAATCTTCAGGAAACGATTGTTCCAAGCGTCGAAATTGAAAGTTTTAAATCAATTAAAGATGGAAAAAAGGAAAATTGGTTTTACGATGGAATCACCACAAGAGGCATTTGCTTTGATGGTATGATGCCTCACGCATGCAAGTTTCCACTTGGACAAAAGGTATTATCTGATGAAACTAGACAATATAAAATTGAGCTTATTAAGCCAGTTGATGAAATGCTTAAATATCTGGCTTCTCACCAAGATCTTAAAAACGGGTATCATCTCAAAGATATCTTAACTAAAGTATGCTATGTTGGAGGTGACAAAACCATTTTTGACAATTTTCAAACAAAAGTTTACGAAGTATTGGACAATCAAAGTCAAGATGAAAAAAACAGAGAAATTAAAAAAATGCTCATTGAAGATCTTGATAACTTTGCAACAAGATCCAACTTTTTAAAACACACCAGCAAATCTTTTAATATAAAAAAAGATTTCTACCGCAGTACAACGATATTCGTATCAGCGTTAGGTCAAGTTGAAAACATTCATGCATCATCATGCTTTGATATTATTGAAGCTCTTGCAAAAAAAAAAGTAATAACTGATAGGCTAAAATCAAAATTGATGTATGCTGTTGCAATAGCTTGTGAATTACGGCTGACCAGATACATGAAACAAAAAAGACAAGATGATGAAGTAAAAAGTACAAAGAGCCATCAGGACGCAGTTCAAGCACTTTTAGAAAGTATAAAAGTAACAGATTTAATTTCTTATTTTCAAATTGCTTATGCTTTGCAATGCAACGTATCTAAACAATTTGATTTAAAAAAAGTTCATTTTTATTCTGATCCAAAATTGCTAAACTGCAGATTATACTTTTGCTTGGGACATTTCAAAAACTTTGTTCAGTTTGCAAAAGAAAACAAAGTAACGAAGTACAGTCCAACATCCAGACTGCAATCAGCTGATGAAATTTTATCTCAATTGGAAAAAGAAACAAAACTTGACCACAAACAAACAAAAATTACCCTTTGGAATTATGATCATGTACTAAAAGAAAGCAGTTTAGATTTAATTTATAATTTTGGACTAAAACTTCGTAACACAAAAAACAATGATGATGCAAAAGAAATTTTTGAGTTATTGATTGAATTAATTATTCTCAAAAGCAACCAAATTGAAAATGAAGCAAGCAAAATAAATTTTTCAAACTTCAAAAAAAAAGAAAACGAACACAAACTACAAACGTTGCAGCAAATCGCTTATTGCTGCATGGATTTACAAAAACCAGCAGATGCATTGGATTACCTACAACAATCGCTGAAAATTTTAAAAAAAACATCACTTGATACTGATTCGGATATAATTCTGGCTGATACGTTGAACAGCATAGGACTATGCTTTAGGCGCATGCATAAACTGGCTGATGCATTAGATTATCTACAACAATCGCTGAAAATTACGGAAAAAACATCACTTGATATTGTTTGAGATACAAATGTGGCTTCAACGCTAAACAATATAGGCACTTGTTTTATGAGTATGCACAAACCAGTTGATGCATTGAATTATCTACAACGATCGCTGAAAATCAAGGAAAACACATCACTTGATATTGGTTCGGATACGAATGTGGCCATGACGCTAAACAACATAGGTATTTGTTTTATGGACATGCACAAACCGAGTGATGCATTAGACTATTTACAACAATCGCTGAAAATTGATGAAAAAGCATCACTTGATATTAGTTTAGATACAAATGTGGCAAGAACGCTAAACAACATAAGCATGTGCTTAAGAAACATGCATAAACCGGCTGATGCATTGGGTTATCTAGAGCGATCACTGAAAATCTACGAAAAAGCATCACTTGATATTGGTTCGGATTCGAATGTGGCTTTGTCATTAAACAGCATTGGCTTGTGTTTTATGGAGATGCACAAGCTAGCTGATGCATCGGATTATCTACAACAATCGCTGAAAATATATGAAAAAGTATCATTTGATATAGGTTCAGATACAAATGTTGCCATGACATTAAACAACATTGGCTTGCGTTTTATGGACATGCACAAACCAGCTGTTGCCTTGAATTATCTATAGCAATCGCTAAAAATCTATGAAAAAGTATCATTTGATATTGGTTCAGATACAAATGTTGCCATGACACTGAACAACATTGGCTTGTGTTTTATGGACATGCACAAACCGGCGGATGCATTAGATTATTTACAATCATCAATAAAAATCTATGAAAAAACATCACTTGATATTGTTTCGGATACAAATGTGGCCTCATCACTAATCAACATAGGCTTGTGCTGTATGAATATGCACAAACTGGCTGATGCAATGGGTTATCTACAACGATCATTGAAAATCTATGAAAAAGCATCACTTAATATTGCTTCAGATACATATGTGGCATTTACACTGAGCAACATAGGAAATTGCTTGAAAAAGATGCACAAACCGGCTGATGCAATAAATTATCTGCTACGATCGCTGAAAATCTATGAAAAAACATCATTTAATATTACTTCGACTACAAAGATGGCAATGACGCTAAATAACATAGGCTTGTGTTTTATGGAAATGCACAAACCTGCTGATGCATTGAATTATCTGCAACGATTGCTTAAAATCTATAAAAAAACATCACATGATATTGCTTCGGATTCGAATGTGGCCGATACGCTAAACAACATAGGCCTGTGTTATCTAAGTATGCACAAACCGGCTGATGCATTGGACTTCCTACAACGATCGCTAAAAATTGATGAAAAAGTATCACCTGATATTGCTGCGAATACCAATGTGGCATTAACGCTAAACAATATATGCACTTGTTTAAAAAAAATCCACAAACCAGCTGATGCATTGAATTATCTACAACGATTGCTGAAAATAAAAGAAAAAATATCACCTGATATTGTTTCGGATACAAATGTGGCCGAGACGCTGAACAACATTGGCTTGTGTTTTATGGACATGCACAAACCGGCTGATGCATTAGATTATCTACAACAATCTCTGAAAATTTATCAAAAAGCATCGCTTTCCATTTCTTCGGATACGAATGTAGCTATGACGCTAAACTACCTCGGTTTGTGTTTTATGGACTTGCACAAACCAGCTGATGCATTGGATTATCACCAACGATCACTAAAAATCTATGAAAAAGCATCACTTGATATTGGTTCTGATACGAATGTGGCATCATCCCTAAGCAACATAGGCTTATGTTGTATGGACATGCACAAACTGGCTGATGCATCGGATTACCTACGACGATCGCTAAAAATTTATGAAAAAGCATCACTTGATATAGGTTCAGATACAAATGTAGCATTGACACTGAACAATATAGGGATTTGCTTAAAAAAGATGCACAAACCGGCTGGTGCATTGGATTATCTACAACAATCGCTGAAAATTAAGGAAAAAATATCACTTGATATTGCTTTGGATACAAGTCTGGCAGGAACGTTAAATAATATGGGTTTGTGTTTTATGGACATGCACAAACCCGCTGATGCATTTGATTATCTGCAACGATCACTAAAAATTGATGAAAAAATATCACTTGATATTGCTTTGGATAAGAATGTAGCCGGTACGTTAAACAACCTAGGGAATTGTTTGAAAAAGATGCACAAACTGCCTGATGCATTGTATTATTTACAACAATCTCTAAAAATCTATGAAAAAGCATCACTTGATATTGCCTTGGATACAAATGTGGCAATTACGCTAAACAACATAGGCAACTGTTTTATGGAAATGCGCAAACCGGCTGATGCATTGGTTTATTTACAACGATCGCTGAAAATCTTTGAAAAAGTATCACTTGATATTGGTTCGGATACGAATGTGGCTTCGACGCTAAACAATATAGGCAGGTGTTTTATGAACATCCACAAATTGGCTGATGCACTGGATTATTTACAACGATCGCTAAAAATTTATAAAGAAGCATCACTTAATGTTGATTCGGATACAAATGTGGCCGAGACGCTGAACAATATAGGCACCTGTTTTAGGCACATGCACAAACCAGCTGATGCATTGGATCATCTACAACGATCGTTAAAAAATCATCGCTAAAAATCTATGAAAAAGCATCACTTGATATTGTTTCGGATACAAATGTAGCCGGTAGCTTAAACAACATAACGAATTGCTTGAAAATAATCAACAAACCAGCTAATGCATTAAATTATCTACAACAATTGCTAAAAATCTATGAAAAAAAGTTTTTTGATATTGCTTCGGATAGGAATGTGGCAACAACGTTAAACAACATGGGCTTGTGCTTCATGGACATGCACAAACTGGCGGATGCATTGAATTATCTACAAAAATTGCTGAGAATTGATATTGGTTTGGATACAAATGTGGACGAGACGCTAAACAACATAGGCACCTGTTTTATAAACATGCGCAAGGCGGCTGATGCAATGGGTTATCTACAGCGCGCACTGAAAATCTATGAAAAAGCATCACTTGATATTGGTTCGGATACTAATGTGGCCTTTACGCTAAACAACATAGGCAACTGTTTAAAAAAGATGCACAAACCGGCTGATGCATTGGATTATCTACAACGATCGCTGAAAATCCATCAAAAAGCATCACTTGATGTTGATTTGGATACGAATATGGCCATGACACTAAATAATTTAGGCAACTGTTTTATAGACAAGTACTAACCGGCTGATGCATTGTATAATTTTCAACGTTCTCTAAAAATTTTTGAAAAAGCATCACTTAATATTACTTCGGATACAAATGTGGCAGCAAGGTTAAACAACATAGGTATATGTTTTGTAAAAATGCACAAACCGGCTGATGCGTTGGATTATCTAGAAGAATCCTTGAAAATCAAGAAAAAAGCAGCACATGATATTGTTTTGGATGCAAATGGCGTTAACATAAATTGACAAGGATATGAAACCGTGGTTGTAAAACATTTATTGATTGAAAATAAGTTTCAAATTTGTGAATCTAATTAATTCATTATTTAAGAGAAGTTGATCGCAATTAATTTATAAACGGAAAAACCGAAACTTTCTTTATACAATTTTTTTTAATTTTAAAACTTTAATATACAAAAAGTATAGGTATTTGAGTATTTTTGTTTTGAAACTTTGCTTTTTGTAGTAATATGTACACTCGAATCAAAGTGAATTCAGTCTTTAGATTGAACAGCATAACTTGTTAATAACTGCAATTATTCATTAATTTCTGTTGAAATTTGGTCATTTATTAAATGCATATATTAAACCCAATTGATTGATAAAAAAATAATTTATTGTTACATATCTGATAAATTTTCATAGCCCCTGTTTCTGCAGTTTTTATTGGAGATAATTTTTTTATACAAAATCTTTAATTAAAACTTTTTTGTGTTTATTGATTTTTTTTAATGTGTTTCAGATAATACAACTTAATTGATGTACAGCCTGTGCGTAGATTTGTTACTTTTATTGTACGCGAACCATATTGATTTTTTTCTCGAGTTTGCAGTTTTTTAAAAGATTTTTTACGCTTTTAGACGCTATATCTGCCTTTGGAATATTTTAAAAGCCAACAGAGTGTAATAATAACTTTTTCATTTTGACCTTTTCTTCCATCTTTTTTCCCATGAAAACAAAAATTCTATCTTCTGTAGCAAATAATAAATATACGTTTGCACCGTAACTGAGTTTATTAAAAGAAGCAATAGAATTTAAAATACCAGTGATCACTTTTATATGCATTATGAAGTAAAAAATAAAAAAGATTTTCGCAGCATAAAAATTAACAATGGTATTGTGAAAAAGCCGCAGGGCCCAATAGAGTATCCACAAAAATTGGCACGAAGCAAAGCTGAAAATTAAGGTTTTTTTGTATTTTTATTTCCAAAAAAAAGTAACAGCACCAAAACCAACCAAAATAAGTTAATAGAACAAAAAGCTTGAATTGGTAGTTTGTGACGTTCTAGACCTGACTGAATTGCTTAGGTTTGTTCTTTAAACGAATCTCGGTGTTAGCTAGCACGATTCAATTTGACACTAACTTTTAACTCGTACAATTAGAAAAGATAGTGCAAAAAACAATTCAATTTTTAACACGCTCTTTATTAACCCTTAGATTACCAGGATTTTTTTATAGCATCTCTTACCGGTGGGGTCCATTTGGACCCCATTCAATATTATTTTCTATTGCTGCAGTGCAGTGGACAAGTTATAGGTTACACTTTCAAATTAGGCTTTAAAGATAAAAGAAACAAAAACTAGAGTAATATTTTATTAACTAGAAGACTTTACACACATTTATGGCACAACTGTTTTAGATGGTTTCCACATATAAATTTTTCACATTTTTCACATTTATCTCTGACTTTTTTATCTTCTGCGCGGGGACAAAATGAACAACGAGCTCGTTTTCTTTGACCTTCTGAACTAGTAGATGAAGTGGTATCTAATTTTCTTTTTGATGCTGGTTCATCATGTTTGTGTATCAGCTCACTTGCGAGCTGACGCAAGAAAAGTCGCCTTTTGTGCGTTTTTTTCTCCCCAAAATTTGGATTCAAATGCATCCAGATAATATAGCTGTTTAGGGCACTGATGTCAAGCATATTGTAAAAAACAATATTAGGCCATCGCCTGCTCATTCGTTTACACGAATATACCCTTACTAACTGATCAGCTGTATCCACGCCCCCTTTTGTTTTGTTATAGTCCAAAATCATTATGGGTTTTTTATCCTCTCGGGTGTTGTCAACCTCAGGTTGATCATGCATTGTGCTAAATAATGTGACCACTTTTCCTTTCCTGGGAACATAAGAGACCATAGTTCCGTGTTCATTGAAAGCAAAAAGGGATGTATTCTTTTGACGTCCTTTTGTAGTCAAAAGTTGTTGTGGTATCTCTTTCCGATTTTTTCTGATTGTTCCTAGAACTGTCAAATTCTTTTGTTTCAAATGGTTTCCCAAAATAAATGATGTAAAAAAGTTGTCACATGTTACATTTCGGCCACTCTTTTCTAAATTTTTCACCATATCCATCACCACTCTTGTTCCTTGATTTTGCTCCCTAGGTTCCCCTTTTTGTTTTCCAGTGTAAAGTTGAATATTACAAACATAAGCTGTTTCACTATCACAGCAAGCCCAAAATTTTAAACCATACTTTCCTGGTTTACTAGGGATGTATTGTCTGAATGGACAATTTCCCCGGAAAGTAACCAGTTGCTCATCGACGGTGACATTCTCTCCAACATTGTAGCACATCTGCAAAGTATCTGTCCACGCTTCAAATACTTTTCGAATGGGACTCATTTTATCAGGCAGTTTTTCCCGGCGCCTCTTTGCTGCATCATCGAAGCGCAGAACTCGAAGTAGACTTGTAAATCGGTTTCTTGGCATAGTTTTATTGAAAACAGGACGTCCATTTTCGTGACTCCATAACTCTGTTACTGCTTCATTTTTTGACTTGTAAACACCAATAAGAAGAAGACAGCCCAGGAAACGATCAAATTCTTTTTTGTCTAGAGGGATCCATTCTTTCTTGAATACCCTGGCACCTTCTTGATTTGTATATTTGATAATTGTTTCACTAATGTTGTTGTTCATAAATAGTTGAAACGCAGATGCAATTGTATCAATATTTCTAATAGCGTATCTGGTTGGCCCTCTTTGTGATCGCACAATATTGCACACGGTTCTTCTTCCAGTTGATTGTTGCAAAGGTTGCCTTTTCCACACAATATTTCCATCTTTAGATATGATTGTGCTTGAATTTTGGTTTTCTTCAAGATGAACAGAATCGTCCTCTGATTCGGAAGATGATAGTTCAGGTTCTGCAACACAAACCATGTAATGGGTTAGCAAGTAATAAAATAAAAAATATAAAAAAATTACATATAATATCACTAACATGAACATTTCTAGTCTTTTGACATGTTTGTAGAAAAATATTTTTTAACTCTCTGTAGAAGCTTGCTATCTTTCTTTCTGTGTACCATAAATTTACATATATGTTACATTTTCAATTTTTGAATTTAAAAATTAACTCTCAAGGTAAACCGAGCCAGTAACTTTTTATTGAAACACATGTGCTCTCACCTCTCATTCCATTTCCCTTATAACTCAAAAAAATGTAATGAAAATACTTTTCAAGCAAACACATAGAATACACACGCAGATGGCTGCAATAGTAAGACTATTTATACATAATATAAATAAATAATTGCCTTGCTTTTACAGCTCTTTGTAAACAAAAATACCCAATTTTCCTTACCTGATACATAATCATCTTCAATTTCATCAGCTGAAAATTCACCGTCAGAATCACTATAATCTTCAGATGTCTCTTCTAACATACGTCTTATGGCTTCTTCGTCCATTTTATGGCTATATGCACAAAAAGCTTACAAAAAAACTGACAGTTTCCTTCGAAACAAGCAGGAGTAATGCAGATCGGCTATGTTGTTGTAATACGATGGAATAGATGATGCAACATTTACTCATTACAAGTCATCCAATTGACAATACAAGATGATGCAATATCTACTGGTTATTACTCAGATGTAATAACGACAAAAAAAAAGAGCAATTCATTGTATTATAGCTTCACACAGTCAGCAAACACGGTTCAAAAGAAATAGAAAAATATCAAAACTGGTTGGGGTCCATATGGACCCCATGGTAAATAATGATATTTTTGTTATTATCTAAACATTCAAAATTAAATATAAAAAACACAAACTGCGATTATGTATAGACCCATAAAACAGACAAAGTCACAAAACATCGTTCTTTTTTATTTGATACTTTTTCCGCTATTTTTAATCAATTTTAAGCTGGGGTCCATATGGACCCCAGTGGTATTCTAAGGGTTAAGCACGTGTACTGAATAATGACTAAAAGGCAATCGCCAAGCAGCCACGAATAAAAAAGGAGCTATAACGTCGCAACACATCACACTTAAACATTGCTGCGAACAAACCGTCCGGAACAAGTCCTATAAAACAAAATCTTATGCACCATCCAGCAAAAAACTTGGTTGACTGTATTAAGAAGTTATCATATTATTTTTCACATGGTCAAATTTTTCATATTGACAATCGCAATAAAAAATGTAATGTTAAATTTATAGTACAAGCGATGGTTACTGCAATTTATAAGGCTCACTGTCAAAGAACAAGTTCAATGCTATCAACATGTCCAAAAGCAGCTACGATAATAGTGTAGTAACTAATCTTACCTCAGACCAGTAACAACGGGAAACTAACCTAAAACTACAACTGTAATCTACAAGGTTCTAGGTTCATTCCACCACGGCAAATTCAAACACGAAACATTCTACCACTGTAAATTCTAGTATAAGTAAACTTCACGACAATATCACATCATGTTAATTGTGCATTTTATTTTTTAATTGTTGTTGACTTATCACGCTATAAGTTGACAAGTACAGAGTACAGTAGTTGACAGGTACATTTATTACCCTAACTCTAATCCTAATCCTCTCGAACCTGAACCCCTAACTCCAAACCTAATCCGAACTCTTACCCTAACTCTAAATCTAAACCCCTAACTTAAAAAAAAGCTGCGGTAGAATATCTTGTGGTGAAATTTACCTATGGTGCCAGGATCGAATTAACCGCGTTGGAATTTACCGGTCATTAGTCTACAATATTATAACATAAACCTTAAGCGGTGACTATTAGGAATCAATCAGCTTGCATATTCAAGGATTATAATTCACTTGTGGTAGCAGCTCACCATTACCGAATAAAAATGTATCCCAAATTAGAACTAAGTTTCAAAATTTACACTTATAAAAGGCAGCTCAACGGCACATTTAAAAATTAAACTGGATAATAGCCAACGAGTAGCACAACTGCAAAACACCTACATATCTGCTAAAACCATATAAAAATTTCGAAAGGTATACGAGTAGAAGTACTTACATAAGTTAAAACAATTAAATAAATAAATCCGGAGCAGATGGTATAATTCGAGTTTTAATGCTGCAACCAAACACTGTTGAGCCACGTTGACTAGCTCTAGGCTACCTTAGTCCAATTTATTTGATATAGTT
Organism: Diplosoma virens; assembly: GCA_963680785.1. Taxonomy (NCBI): domain Eukaryota; kingdom Metazoa; phylum Chordata; class Ascidiacea; order Aplousobranchia; family Didemnidae; genus Diplosoma; species Diplosoma virens. The sequence goes on along the minus strand of OY796884.1, from coordinate 18,102,949 downwards.
TTAACAAAAACGAATAAAAGAAAACATTAGTTAGAAAAATTAATTAAAAAAGCACAAATTGCCAACTTGAAATTTGTTAGTTTTTTTAACTATTATCAGTAAGATCAGCAAATCACAATTTTGGAGAGTGGTAATGAACTCAACTCTCTAAAAGTAGAAGAAATTTCTTCCATTTATTTGCAAGAAAACAAAAAATTTCTTAGCCTTAGATCAGAGTTGGAGAATTGATTAAGATCGGAAAATCATGCAAATAAAAAGCTACGTTTTGTTCTAAAAAAGAATAATAAATAACCTTATTTCGATTAAAAAGGAGAGCGGAAATTGTCCTTGCTCTTAAAAATCTACTCGCACAATTAATTTTAAATTTTATGACTTTCATGGATATTTATTTACGTATATAAAAGTTCGTGCAATTTTTAAAAAAATCGCTCAAATAATTTTGAAGTGATTAGTTGTTTTTTAACATCCAGTCACTAATTTTTGGACTGTTTCATTCAACGCAAAAAAACCGAGATAAAAACAAAGTGTAAATTACTAATCAAAACAATTTCAACTGAACGGCCAATTAATCAATGTTGCCAGATTTGGCAATTTTGAATTTTGATTCGTGACCAAAAATTGAAATAGGCGATTTTTTAAAATTGGCGACTTTTTGGGCTACTTTAGAGTGCGGCTTTCGCCACTTATTGGCGACATGTTAAAAGATATGCTTTTAAAACAACTTTTGAGTTGAGAAGCTTTGATGCTTTGGGATTATTGTTATGTTTGGGTGAAGACCTTTCTTTTTAGAGCTCACTACATTTTTGGAACAGAAATTGATAATTCAGAGACAGATTTAAAGTAAAGACCTTTTTATTGATTTTATTTTTTTGAGATCACTACCTTTTTGAGACGGAAGTAAAGAATTTAGACATAGATTCAAAAATTTTTTGCTTGTTAGCCATTTTAAAAAGATTGGGCAATTAAAAATCATATTGATTGCTTTTTTGGCTACTTTTGATTAAAGTAATCTGGCAACCCTACATTTAATCATGTTTACTGAAAAAGTTTACAGGGCAATAAAACGCTTTCAATTTCATTTCCCGAGGAAAGCGATTTAAGCTTAAAAAAGCAGTAACTGTTAATTTAAATTTATTTTCTTGCAAAAAGATTTGGCTTTATTATAAAAGTTTTAGTCGATAAAAAAATGCAACATATTTTTCTTTCTTTTTTGTTTTGAATTACGCTTAATTTCACGGTCATCATTATCATCATTATCCCGATCATTTTGTTTATTCATCAAATGCAGGACAAAGTTGGAGCTGTTAAAATTAGGGCAACCATTAAATGATTACCCCAACTTGCTTTCATAGATGCCAAAATGTTGCTGTCTGGTTGAAAGCTTTCTTATTCAGTGATCTGACTAAAACTTGGAGCTGCTGTTTAGGCTTCCAAGCATTAAAAAGTGATGTAAAGCGTTATTTTTTCAAAAACGCTACAGCATGGCGAGAGAAGAATTTAAAAGCAGACCGTTTTGATGGTATTCAAAAAACGTATTTAACAATTTTTCAAATAAATTTTATGGTCAGATTTACAAAAATTAATGATATTTTGCAATTGTTTCACTTGAAGTAGGAAATATAACATCAGTGGTGGATATTGAGTTGCCTCGGGCCCCCTTTTTTTTGAGGCCCCCCTCGAAAATAGCACTTATAGTTTGAGTTTGTTGCAAATATTGTTTAGAGATTATTATGTAGTTGGGACGAAAAGTGGGAAATACAAGATCGATTCAAGGTGAAGACCTTTTGTTTTTGTGGATCACCATGATTTTGGGAGAAAAATAGCGAAATCGGAGACGAAATCGAAGTAAAGACCTTTTTTTTAAAGATCACTATGATGTTGATAGAAAAAAGTGAAAGACGAAATCAAAGCCCTTTTTTTCTAGAGAACATCAATTTTTGGTAATTCTTGCCTCGGACCCCTGAATTTGAATATTCACCGCTGCATAACATATTTGTTTTTGTCTAGCAACAAGGCAATAAGATAAATTTTCTTATTACCTGATAACCTTATTATGACTTTGAAAAATCACAAAAATTTGCTAAAAAAATGGAAAATCAAACAAAATGACTATTACAAACTTTTGTGGGGAATCCAGAAGGACCAGTGAAACTAGGTAACCCGAATACCTGCGATGAAGTAAAGCTGTGCCTATCGTTTATTTATTCCGGCTCAGGAAATAGTTTGTCGCAAGACTGAAATTTTAATACAGTTTGTTCAGGCTAAGTTCGATTTGATTCTTTAGAAAACTTTTCTAAGCAGACACACAGAAACCACTGTTTCTAAATATGAAAAATATGTGTTTACAAAATTCGCAAAACTTTATCGATTCACAAAAACTCGGCTTTAAAGCTGCATTAAAAACTTGAAACAATTCCAGCGCTACAACAACTTTGTACTAGCAAACTATAAAAAAGCATAAGCGCCTCCATGGCTAATTAATCTTAATATTTCGTCCGCTACACAAACTTAACAGTTCTATCTATAATAATACAATATACCATAAGAAAAAACAACTTGCAAATGAATTAAATAAATTAAATGGGGTTTTACCAACTTTGCGACTATCAGATTACGACATTCTAAAATTAAAAGTACTGAAAAAAATCAACAATAAATTCATGCGGTTAAGATTATATTATAAATGAAATGTGACAATGATATACTTTGATCGATTAAGCTGTTTCGGTATCGGTAATTTAAAACAAAATTAAATTTTTATACATTTTACATTTAGGTTTAAAAAAAATGTTGTTTTTTGCAATTTCCTCAAAAAACAATGGAGAAAGTTATTTTCAGTTTTTTTTCATACAGATCATCAATCAGTCATTCGTCTTCAAATTGTTTTTTTAAAAGAGACAAAAATCAAAAGATTATTTAATCCATTCAATAGGAACTTTTTTTTTAATTTTCAGCTTTTAAATAGTAAATTGTTTGTTTGTTTATTGTCATTTTTTATAAATAAACAATAAAAAAAATTCATTTTTATTAATAGGCATAATATGTATATTCGCGGTGAAATTGATCTAGAGTTTAAATATATGAAGCGTAAATTTTATTTTTGGAATTTATGTTAGAGGAGGGCTATTTTTATATTTTGTACAAACATTTGGTATGGACAATGGTTTATTAGCAAGCGTATTTCACTCATTGTTTTTCAGCTCTTAATTTTTATTTTTTCAATATAGACTTATGTTTGTTTTTAAATTTTTTAGGATAATGCGGACTCGGCCACAATGTAGTGCCGGCCACACTTTTGACAGACTTGGTCTCTGTTTTTTAACTTTTTGCTTTCGTTTTATTCACAATTTTTTTTCTTAAAGTTAAGATAAAGATTTGGCTCGTTTTCAATCATTACCCGGACAAGGTTGCGGAAAATATCGACAACAAAACCGTAAGAGACCCTTTTCAAAATCGAGTTACTAGGCTGTTTTAAAAAAGTGAAAGTAGTTCTGAAATTAAAACCTTGACAATATGTTATAAACAAGTAGTTTTAACATTTCAACCAGGGTTGTGGAGTGGAAAAAATTTATTTCCGAATCTATCTCCGACTCCGACTTTAATTATTCAAAATTTTCCGACTCCAACTCCGACTCAAGAACGTTTGCAAAACTCCGGTAGATTTTAAAAACCGTTTCCGAATCCGGTTCCACCCCAAAACTTACGGCTCCGGCGACTTCAAATCTAAAGCCTTGATTAAATCTCACTTTTAAAAATTAAAAGAGAAAAGACTACTTTCTTTTTTGAAATATTTAGCCTCAGCTGTATTATGATAAGATTTGATATCAGTTCTTTAAAAAGAGCAACTTTAAAAGTTTAACTTAAAAAAAACTTTATTTATTTTAATATTATTATTCTATCTTTATTTTTATCCTTCTGACTCCCTGACTTACAGAAAATTCCCGCAGGCACTATAAATAAAGCAACTGCCAAGCTCATACATTTACCTGCATCTGAAGAAGCCAAGATATTGCTGTCCAGTTAGAATTTTATATTTTTTTATTTTCTTTTTTTGTTTATATTTAGAGGTATAATCAAAATTTAGGACTGCTTGCTAAGACCGCCAAGAAGGGAAAATGCCGTAAATTTTTTACCAAGAAAACAACAAAATGGCGAGAGCAGGTTTTCAACCGCGACGATGTTGATTACATCCGCCATCAATCATGGTGCTCTAAGTCTTAACAGTCAACAACGCTGCCGACGAATGTAAAACAAAGGTGAAGACCTTTTTTGCTTTTCACTGTTCTTTTAATTGAAAAATATCTTCAAGTTATTTAGCAATTTTTATGTTGTCTTAGTGCTATTACAAACCTTTGACCATCAATCTACAGAAAGCTTTTTAACCCCCAACCCTCCACCTTCCACGCCTATGCCTATTTTTTAACCGTTTGTTAAACGGTTGTCAGAAACGTGGTTGAATTGTTAAAGGCGGTGATTGTAATCAAAACGGCTACGGTTTAAAACCTACTCACCCCATTCTGCCGTGTCCTTGGAAAACACACTTTACGGCACTTTTCCTTGCATGGCGGACTTGGCAAGCAGCTCTAAATGGCAGCCATATCTCTCTTAAAAAAACTAGAAAATCAAAATTAAAAATTTTAACTGAACAGCAATGTTTTGATATTTTTGGAAGCAGACCAGGGCAGTTGCTTGTCCTAAGTATCGCGCCCCAATGCTTTTTTGTGAGGAAGAAGGATGATTATAAAGATGAAAATAAAAAACTAAATAAACAGACTATAGGATTGGGCAAACGTTGTAAAAAAGCCACCAACTATACATTTTTACAAAAAATTTTGCGTTATAATTAATAAATATATAAATTTGTTGTTCAAATTATTCTACGAGTTCTTCTATCTTTTATCTTTATTCTACGTATATATAAATTTCATTATAACAAGAATTTGTTCGCTTTATTTTGGAAAAAAACAAGTAAGATTAAAGTAATCATTTTTTGGGGGAAAGTGTTCAATCCAAGTTCACATGGAAGATAATTTGAAATAAGTTTTATCACTACAATACTGTACCGATTGCGGGCAAGGGACGAATAGAAACGTTCAAAGCATTAACAAACTTGTTTTTTGGCGAAAGAAAAATTTGAATAAAGTTTTTTTGTGATCGGATTACCTTGTAACAAATGGTCCTAATTACAATAAAAAACTTTATGGGAATAAAGATAAGAAAATTGCAAAACTATAAATTAAAAAAGTTTAACTGTAAGTTGTTTGACAATTTAAATTGGGGCAAAGCTGTCAATCGAGTGTTCATCTTAATCAAATTGCAAAATTCATCACAATAACATCAAGTAACAAGAATATACAAAAATATTCGATCTTGAAACCAATTTAAAAAACACAAGACCAAGACCAGACGCTTCGAGATTGAGACCGAAACCACCAGCGCAAGGTCGAGACCGAGACCACAAAAAATCGGTCTCATGACCGATCACTGGTGTTTAGCATTTTCAAATTGCTATAGTTTCAGCAATCAAGCGCTAAGTTCCAATTTTATCATAATAAAGATTGTTTTTACTTTGCCGATCTTAACTGCCATAACCTCAATCTTGCATGCACATTCATATATTAATGGAACAGTATTAAAGATTTCAATTGGATACTTGTAAGCACATCCATATACTTGTATGATTACATTTGCCTGTTGCCGTTGCTATTTATGCAAAAAGAAAAATATTAATTTTCTCTCTTTCTTTAGGCCTATAATAGCTCAAGTGACAAATTAAATATATTTTTAAACTTATGTGTATATAAATAATATGCTTACTTTGAACATTTAAACCGTAATTTTCCTGAAAAGAAGTAAACATATTAATAATAGATTTTTTATTGATCTTTCTGCAATATTTCGTCTCACCAAAGCATATTGCCTAGTTGTGCGATATGTAGACGAACAAGTTTATACGTTTCAATGAGTGTTTCTCCAAGTGGTCGATTAAAACATATAAAGGGTCGAATGAGGTTCAATAAATAAAATTAGAGTTAATCCGGCAATAAAGCGGCAGTTTGCAAATCAAAATTTTTGCACAACAACAAAATTTTCAAAAATCCCATAGTTGCCAAAGTCAAGACGTTTTTTAAATCTTTATTTGCTTCCTCTTACATCAAGTATAAAAAAAACATAGTTTCGTGTAAGTGGAGATAAAAAAAGCAAATATTTACCTTAGGTCAGTGATTCTCAACCGGAGTCCACGTAACATTGGTGGGGGTCCACATGGAAAAAATATAAATTTGGAGGTCCACAGCAATATTTTAGTGGTCCATAGAAGAATTTCATTTAGAAAAAGTTGGTAAAACTTAGATTTGAAATTCATACGAGGAATTTACCAAACTGACTTCCCACTCTCGATTATTCATAGCCTGTACCTCTGCTTTTACGGGGGCAACTCACCATTTAAATCGATAAAATCCTTTAAAACTTGAAAAAAAAATTTTTTATGAAAATGATAGCTTAGTAATTGTAGAACCTTTTCCAAACAAAAACTAAGTTAAAACTTGTATCAGTTGGTTATATTTTCTCTTTTTGTATTTGCTATGTTTCAAGTAATTGTACTTCTTACAAGTTATTTACAAAACAATGTGCATAATTTGTTCAATTCCTTGCCACTTTTTTTAAAATTGATTTGGCAAATCGAAAAATAAACTTCCATTTCCGTTATTGGTTTGAACTTTGCTTACTATTTGTTTTGTAAAATCAAAAACTGATAAGTCAGAAAAGCTATCCAGCAGATATGAGATTGAGACGGTTTGACACTGAGGAATGAAATATTTTTTTCTAAAAAACCTCTTAACCATCTATAATAATGTAAATTATAAGAAATTAGGCCTATCTAATATGTTAAATAAACTACTATTCTAATACCATTAGCATTGCATAACCCTAAGGAGCTAACCTACTTTTCATAACCAAAACTGATTTGCAGTTATATTTTTCTGCTCATTCAATTTTTTGTCTAGTCAGTGATATTTTTTTAATTGTCACAAATTTGTATATAGAAAGTAATTAGTTTGACTGGTAAGCACTTCAATAGCCTCAATATATTATTTTATGTTTGCAGAAAAAACAAGTAGCTTGTCTATATAAATTTTATTGTGAACTTTAGTATATTAACAATATCAAAAGTTAATTTATTTTAATTTTATTTATTATCGTTCTCAATAGCTTTTACATATTGATATCACCCTTTTTAAATTCAATTTTAAAGGGTATTTTAATACTTAAATATTTATAATTTATAAATTATAAAAATTTTAAATAAAATTATTAAATAAAATTATTTATTATTCCACAGCCCATCTATGAATACTCCATTGAAGAAGAAATGCAGACAATATTCTGTGGAATATTTGTCCTACGGATTTATTCCATCAAAAGATAATGAAACGAGGCCAATGTGCCTCATATGTATGGAAGTACTTTCTAACAGCAGCATGAAACCTTCCAAACTTAAAATTTATCTTGAAACAAAACATAAGGAAAAGAAAAACGAACCAATTCAATATTTTAGAAAGCTCCGAGATGATTTTCAGGGGAGGAAAACTCTTATTCAGATGTTCAGTAGCCAAGCACGTAAAGTTAGTAATGATTTACTGGCGTCCTATGAAATTTCTGATATAATTGCAAAGGCTGGGAAACCTCATAACATTGGAGAAACTGTAATTTTGCCAGCAGTGTCCGTTATAATTTCATCTGTTATGAAACAAAATGCAAGTGAAATTATAAATTCCATCTCTTTAAGCAACTCATCTGTGTTTCGACGCATTGATGAAATGGCGGAGGATATAGAAAAACAGTTAATTGCCAAATTGAAATGCAAACAGTTTGCCCTTCAGCTCGATGAATCAACTTTAAGAGATAACGAAGCCATTTTATTAGCATATGTGAGATTGAAAGATGATAATGGACTTAGAGAGGAAATGCTCTTTGCAAGAAGTCTTATAATAGACACAAAAGGTTTGACTATCTTTAATGAAGTTGTGACTTATTTCAGTGAATGCAATATTCCGCTCAAAAATATAATTGCTTGTGCCACTGATGATGCTCCATCCATGATAGGCAGATACAATGGCTTTATTGCACACTTAAAAAAGGCTGTACCAGGAATATTTTGCATACATTGCATAATACATCGTCAGCACTTAGTTGCAAAATGTTTGGGTGGACGTTTGCACGACGCCCTTGATATTGTAATAAAAGTGGTTAACTATATTAAATCAAATTCTCTACGAGACCGCCTCTTTCATGAATTATGTAGTCAAAATGACGAAAAGTTTGAACGCCTAGTAATGCATACTGAGGTAAGGTGGTTATCAAAGGGTAATTGCCTTCGTTGCTTCATTACATTATGGGACTCTATTGCCTCATTTTTAGATAACAGCCAACTCGGAGAAAAATTGCTTGCAGCTAAATTAGACATATTTTATTTATCTGAGATATTTGAAAAAATTAACTTACTTAATAAGCAACTTCAAGGGCAAAATTCTGATTTCATATCTTGTAAAAGTGCTATTACTGCTTTTCTAAAAAAATTGCAGACGTATAAAATTAATATCAGGCGTCTTGCATTTAAACAGTTTCCTTTTTTGGCCTCGATTAGCAGCGATGTACATGATGATGACCTTGCATTGTATGGACAGCATTTACAAAATTTGCATGAACATATGCAAACTCGATTCAATGAGCTACTCACATTGAATATTCCAACTTGGGTGATATCTCCTTTTATAGTTAATGCTGCCGATGTAGACGTTTCACTTCAGGAGACCATCATTGAAATGCAAAGTGATGAAGTATTGTTAGCAAAATTCAAAAATAGGAACCATGATATATGGAAAACAAATGACACTGCTGAAAAATATCCACTCTTTTGGCAAAAGGCACAGCTCTACGTAATTGCATTTCCATCGTCTTATCTTGTAGAATCTGGCTTTAGCCATGTTTCACATTTACTATCAAAATCCCGTAATAGACTCGACATTGTGAAAAGGGGTGATCTTCAACTGTCATTGACATCGATGGAACCAAATATCAAAAAACTTCCAGAACAACATCAACCACAGGGGTCTCACTGAATAAATAAATTTTCACATTTTGAAATTTATTATTTTACCAAATTTAAAGCTTATTATGAGTTATTTTACCAGTTCACTGAATATTCCCCATATTTATTTTTGAAATGTTCAATTATATTACAAACTTAATATGCATGAAATAAAATTTTACATTTTTACAATAAAATATAAATAAATAAAGAAAAAATGTTATTTAAAAATAAACAGAAATTTATCAGGTGATTAAGGGGTCCACGAGAAAAAATTAAAAGTAAAAGGGGTCCATAGGTAAAAAAAGGTTGAGAACCACTGCCTTAGGTGATTAATAGTGTGTATATGATTAGGGTGTTGATAAAATATTTTTTACTCGTTTTGAAGTCGATATGCAGAGAAATTTGTCAAAGTCAAGCTTTTCTAATCACTGAAGGACTCCTTTGCCAGATGCGCAGCAGGCCTACCGCTGGCTGAAACTTTTTTAACCTGGAAGAAATTAAATTTTTAAACTATAATTATGCTCTAGTAGGCCTAATAGCTTTAAAATTTATGTCAATGCTGAAAACTCCACAGATTTTTATTATTCAACTTCTCGTTTGAACTCCCAAAAACTTTGTCAAATCGAGTTTTTTTACCTCTAAATTTTCGAGTTTAGGAAAAGGTCATGTTAATTTTTGTCTAAATTCTTACTTTCGTTATTAGTCTGTGCAGCAGCGAGAAGAGTTGAAAAGGGTAGGGGTCCCCTGTGCTGTAACAAGTTCAGATATTTGATTAATAGAGTCCTGAAGCATCTGAATTTTAACAATCTACAAAATAGTGCAATTAAAGATCATACCTATATTTTATCGTGTCATAAGATCATACGGTATTTTATCGTGCGAAAAATTTTCTAATAATCGGTTTAATGAAAACAATTTTGTAATAATACGTATATTCCAAAATTCACGAAGCTCTACTCATAAAAAAGTTAAGTCAAAAATTAAATCAACAAATGTACAGAAACGGAGCTTTATATTAATTGAATAAATATATTTTGATCATAATATTTTTTTATAACATCATAATCTAGAATTTAATTTGTATCAACTTAGTTTTTCACTGATTTTGATTTAAAATCAGCCTAGTCCTAGTTAGTCAAAAATACAGCCTGTTTTCAAAATGTATATTGTTTTTTTGTTATTGTTTTTTTTTTGTGTGTGTGTGTGTGTAAATTTAAAGTTAATTTATATTGCTAAAATTGTGAAACTTAATGGGAGCTCAGATAAACCGTTTGACTTTGTAAATAATTTTTTAAATGTTTGTTTAATTAAAAAGGAAGAATGCAGAATAAACTATAGCTGCACTTTACAATTGTTGTCTGGTTGCAGAAAACAACCTCTCTCCCGAAATTGTATTAACAAAAGCCTTTGCTTAAAATTTGCAGACCTAAATATCAATCCTTCTGCGCGTTTAAAGGCAATAAAAGCAATAAATGAAGGAATAAAACAAATACCACAAACAGCCAAGAGTGTGTTTATTACGCTGTTACACCAAGGCAGAGTTGTAAAGTCGGAATCGCGAAGTTGTATGTTTTAGGGCGGAGTCAGAGCTGGAGTTGTTTTTTTTTATATTTACAGTGGGATTTGGAGTTGGGGTCGGTATTGTTTTTTGCAGCCTCGACTCCGCTTCAACCTAAATTAAGCTTTATATACTCGCTACAGCTAGTCAATTGTACCAAACCAATAAACAAGTATGAGCGTACACGATGATTACTTTTTCAAAGACAATGTCGTTTTTTGGCCCTAAAGTTGAAAGGAAAAGTGAATAGTTTACGCTTTAAATTGACCGACCAATGGGTAGATTTTCTTTGAAAAATGTCAACTTATCTGCGGCTCAGTGACGGCTCCTTAAAATTCCAATAAAGATAAAAAATTTACTTTTACATTAATTCGATCACAAAAGAATCTTGAATTGATGTGAAAACTTTTTTCTATCGAATTGATTTTTGCAGACAAAATGATCCATAAAGAACTTTTTTATGCGAAGACATAAGCTTCAGCTTGTGTAATATAAAAAGCTTCCCCAGTTTAAGATATGCTTTTCCGGTTAAGACGTATGATTAATTGGGTAACTTTTTAAATGGCTCGATTTTAAAAAACATAACCTATCCAGCAAGTTTAAATTTGAAGGTGTAGGTTAAATCTTTTTTAGTTCAAAGTAAAGGTCGGCAAAATACTCGTATAAAAAATTGTCTAGCGGGCCGCAGCAAATTAGGTTGCGGTTGAGACCACCTTTGAGTAGGCGGTAGGTGATATGATTTCTGGTTTTAACGTTAAAAAACTAACTTTAAAACAAAATTAATAATAAGATTTATCATAATGAAATAAATTACCGCTTAATTTGAGGAGTGGTGAGTTGGAAGCGGTAAATGGTTTTGCTTACGAGTTAAGAAAGACCAATAAAATTTGATATTTTTGCAAATGTTGGATATTTTGCTGGACTTTTGTTGATTATTGTTATAGGAAAAGAACGAAAAATAACAGATGTCTGTCTTGAAAGTCTCTGTGTTTACTTATGGCTGCCCTATAAGGAAGCCACGAAATATTTTTGTGTTGAGCTCGCGATTAAAGTAAAAATAATTTTTGTTTCGTAATTCTTATTAATATTATTATCATTATAGTTAATATTCGTGAAAATTATTTTTCAGTCAAAAGTTTTTTCCAAAAATTTTTTCCTGTTTTGGATATCGATTACCTGATTGTTTAAAATAGTGTAATAAAACGTATATAAAATTTTATTTTACTTTTTACTGAACAACTAAATAAACTTGAAAAAAACTTTGCTATATCAGTAATTAAATAAAGAAATAGAAAAAGTTAATCGAACAGCGATGTCTTTGCATCTCTAAATGACGGCCTGAGTAATTGTTGGACCATGGACTTTTAAATAGTAGTACCTGGACTGGAAACTAAATAACGAAAAAAAGATTTGCGTTCTATTAATTGGTCGAACGAATTGCAAGGCGCGATAGCGATTGACAATTCTCGACATTTGACAAATCATTTCAAAAACCTCGTTTGACAGCTGGTTGAAAGTTCTAGTTTTTAGAAACTTAGAGTTTCTTTTAAAAAAAGAAAAGCAAGCAGAAATAAAAGTTAGTGTTAGATATATATATTTAACCTTATGAATAATGATTGTAAGTAATACATAAAATTAAGTCAGCTGGACTAAACAATTTTGAACAGGATTGTCAAAATATGAACCGATGGTAAGAAAATGTGCTAATTGTGCATTTTAACTGACCTTTAGTAATATACCAGTAGCCATTATATTAGAAAGTTAATTTACATAATGTAAACACAGTACAAAATTGTTTCACTTGTAATTAGTAAGTTTGATAGCATTCCTACTCGCAAACAAAGGAACGCAAGTTTGTTGTTTAGAGTAGATGGCTTCTGTTGCTGGGCAAAGATAGGCAACTACAGAAAAGCTACTTACCTTCCATAATTGCCCAGATCGAAGCAAAAAAATCGCAACTAAGTAAATTATAATTGTAGGAGTTGTAGATAGACATGAAAAAGAAAACTATCAGCTTCAGGTAGCTGCAGTATATGTAACTAATCTATATGCCTAACTTTACATTGCTGTACTAAATTTTAGTTACAACTTGGTTGGTTTAATTTTTGCTGTTGTTTATACCAGGTATATTATTAAATTATTACAATCGTTATTCATGTTCTTCTAGTAAACGGTTGGTTGGTTTAATTAATGCCATTATGTTACTTTACTTTAATTATTAATTTTATGCAGCCCATGTTTCACATTGTAAGCCACTATTCTTGTGAATCATATATGTGGTACTGCACTTATTTTTTGTAATATCAAACCTAAACAAGCGCCCTTCAACCAAAATTCCCAAAACATCCACAAAATAATGTAAGCCTTTTCGCACCTGCGGTTGCCAATGTTGTCAATCCGGTTGTCAATCTTTTCGCACCTGCGGCACACTTTGCGATCTTTTCAATATTCGCGGCACAGTTGGACCAGAGTGCAGGTTTTCTTCCCTAAAAAGGATTGATCTTTAAAATAAAAGTCTTTGCTTCGAATCTGTCTCGGACTTCTTGATTTTCGTCCCTAAAAGTTACGTCCACTAAAAAAGGAGTTGGGAAGCGATGACTAATGTTTTTTAAGAAATTTAGCGGCACACACGTTAAGAACCACTGTTGTGAGCTTTAAGTATTCTTATTGATTTTTAATCAGCATATTAAATGGGGTTTTTTTAAATTAACTCAATAGTTTTGTGATATTGGAAGATTGAAGAGCACTGACCAACATCATTGATAACTTTTGTTTTTAATAATATTTTCATTTACATTATTAACTACTTGATGCAGCTGTTAATACACCCCAATGTAGGCGGCAAATCCCAATTGCGATTTTTGGGTCGACCGAAAGACACCATGTGGAAGAAACAACTTGCCTTTACTGCAACATTACGGTAAAATTAACTTTGTAACACAAGTGCAATACCGGCAAGGTCGGCCCCTCAAATTCTTGCACGCTTCGGAGAAGAGTATAAAATTGATTTTTTCTTAAAAACAAAATTTTGACATCAAGGTTTTAGTAGAACTTTATAACATTGATAACTGTAACAGTAAAAAATAATTGCTAACCTACAAATTTACTGTATAACGCTACATTGCAAAAGTGGCAATGTTGTATAAACTCTCAACTATTAATTGCCGATCTCTTTGTAACGGAGAAAAACGTCTTTTCATTCTTTTCCTTTAGACAACAAGCAAATTCTTTAAACTTGGTTGATACGAATAGCAAGAAACGTTATATACCAACAAAACATTTTAAACTCTGTTCTCTTCATTTCAATTGCGAAGATTTTTTCACTGATTCAACTGATCAAAAAACATGGCGTAAAAGAAAAAGAAACATCAAGTTTAATAAGAAGACGACGAGGTAAAGATGCATGTCCTTTGATGTTCAAGGATTCGCCGTTCTGTTATACACACAATAATCATATAGTTCGCTCAGGACTTTCAACAACTTCTTTCTGTTTTGAAAAGGAAGCAGCAAGATTAGAGACAGGAGTAGAATAAAGTTTTCTGAATGCAGATAAAGTCAAAAGTTTCAAAGACTTAATAAAAAACCGCCAGAAGAGCTTCAGTGCCAAAGATATACGGTATAGTGCATCGCCCAGACAAGAGATCCGATTTAACTTTGTCTGATCTTTGATTTAAATTGTTTTGTTTTTATTTGTATCCAATCATCAACTATTCACAATATAATCAGCAGTTAAAAATGTAATGGTTATGCTTTAATAGTGCTGAAAACTTCAAATGTTCTACTGGTAATAATACCAAACCAAAAATTAGCAAGGTATTTGTTTCGTCGGTTAAAAATCAACCGACATCTTTAGAGATTAAAATGTTCACAGTAACAGCTGCTGAAAGCTGATGCAAGCTTTTATTCTTAAAAGATTTAAAGTTTTTATTCAATACAGGGTGTTTCATAATTAAGGCAACCGATTTTTTTTAATATAATGGGAATTTGAAAAGTGCAAAATCAATTTTGAATGTAGTAATACAAAGGTAAATAACATACAAATCGAACATTATCCCATTTATTCGATGTAACCACCCTTGTTACGAACTACAGCCTTAAGTCTACCCACAAATGCATCACAGGCGGCACGGATCTGCTCTTGAGGGATTGCGTCCCATTCCTTCTTCAGTTTTGCCTTCAGAGCATCAAGAGAAGAGTGAGGACACCTTCAGAGCATCAAGAGAAGAGTGAGGACAAGCTGAAACCTTTGCCTCCAAAATGGACCAAATAGAGAAGTCCAAAGGATTAAGGTCCGGGCTCCTAGCAGGCCACAATTCTTTGCTAATGAAGGATGGAATTTTCCTTTGAATCCATGTCTGTGTCATTTTGGAGCCATGTGATGGTGCTGAATCTTGTTGGAGACTCCATGGCAAACCTTGGAAGTGTTTATCAGCCCAGGGTAGCAAGTGGGATTCCAAAATGTCGGAAACGTATCGTTCCGAGTTCAATTTCACCCCCGAAGGCACAAAAACCAGCGGAGATCTTCCAGACGGAGTTACCGCTGCCCAAATCATTACCGATTGCGGATTCTGACGTCTTGTTACGATCCTACCTTCAACTGAAGTAGAAGAACCCCAAACCCGGTCGTTCTGCTGGTTAACAACCTGCTGTATGTCAAATTTTTTCTCATCCGTGAACACCAAGTTGGGGAGCGTGCCTTGATCGATCTCATCCAGAATTTGACGACTTCTTTCCATTCTCATCCTCTTATGGTGTTCTGTAAGTTCATGACGATGAAGCATTTTGTAGGGTTTCTTACCAAGATCATCTTTCATCACTCGATACATCGTCGAATTGCTCACATTTGCTTCAGCAGCCAGTTTTCGATGAGATCGATGCTGATTACGACGTAGCTTCTCTCGCGTGTTTTTAACCAGTTTCGGGGTACGAACAGTTCGTTTACGACCACGTCCTGGTTTATCCAATGTTGTCCCAGTCTCATTAAATTTTTTAACGATTTTCCAAACAGTTGTTCGGTTCATTTTTAACCTTTTTGCGATCGATGAATTACTTTCGCCTTGCTTGTGGAACTTGATAACAATGTTTCTATCTACTGTCATTATCTAAATTCTAATGTTTAGCTTTTAAGACCTGAATTGCAAAGACAAGGTTATAAGCTTCAAAATTATATCAAATTTGATGGCTATACATGTTTTTACAGGGTTTTAAATAATGGTCAAAATACCGTTGCCTTAATTATGAAACACCCTGTAAATTGTCTAGAAAAATTGGCAAACCTACGTGAAAAACAATATATACTTAAGCTAAAATTTTGGCTTTTAATATTTAATATGATTTTGATTATTATTTGTGGGTGAGAGAAATTAATTACAGCTTGCTTTTTGTTGAACCTTAATTTTATGTTTATGTGATTAAATGCATTTTTATAAATTAACAGAGAGTTTCTTTAAAACTTAGAAACTAGATTGATAAACTTAGACGTAAAGTTTGATTTAAAGTCTGAAGAAGCGGTTGATGTTTTCAACTTATAAAGCTGCAAAATATCTTAGCGTATTCAAAATATTAATATTCACTATAAAAAGATTTGCCTTTTCAAGAATGGCGATCATAACAAATAGCATTGTAACTATTCCATAAAAAATAAAAACATAATAAACTTTCTACTATTTGTTTGTCCAATTACGCGTTGTGAAGAGTTACAAAACGACTTCCCTTCCAGTCCAGAAACAATAATTTAGAAGTCTTGTTTTACTGGACACTTGTTTTAAGTTTATTTAGATAACGTCCTTGAAGTCAGAATCGGAAATAATTGTTTGTAAAAACTTTTTAACGATACCAAAAACGAAAAAAACTGTAATAAATTCTGTTCTGGTCCAAATGTCTTTCAGGAACAACTTTTCTGGTTTTTGAAAATTAATTTTCGTTATGATTTATTGTCCAAATGTTAGTCAGAAGAATTCTCCCTTAACGAATTTCATATCTTCTCAAGTAGCCATCATCCGTAGCGAGACGAGAAATGGAGAGAAAAACGACAGATCTAAGTTGAGCATTTCCTAAAATATTTTAAACTTCAATAGATTTCTGTAGGTATAGTTTTAACCGTCGTAATGAGAAAATACTAAAAGTAGAACTAAAAGCTCAACTTGAAAGATACTAAAAGAATAATGAAAAAAATTAATTCAAAATATTGCAATTATCTCGGCAAACTGTAAACTAAAACTTGGTCTAGATTCAGTTTTTATATAATCTACGTCAGGTAAAAGCCAAATGTATATCAGATCTAATTTTTAAGTCTATAAAAACTCCAAAAAATATCTATAAAAAAATTTTATGCAATGTCACATTACTTGATCTTTTTTTGGGGCTGTATTGGCTTGTTTTGACGCGGACTCGCCACTGTAGGTAAATAGCGTAACTCGATTAAGGAATTTGTTGTAAAGTGACTTTTGTCAAGCAAGACAGTAATCACTAAGAGACTGCATGAACTCCAAACTCACCTCCTACTGCTTGTAAATCAAAATGTTGATGGACTCAGGCATCCTGTTGACAGTTTATTACATAAAAAAAAGTTGTTCATATTAAATATTTCTGTGAATAATAGAGATTTCTTTGTAAACGTTCAATTTAATCGTTATATTCATTGATTTAAAAAACAAAAAACCTTGATGCTTCACTTGCTGAGCGTGTACGGAAGCAAGTCGCGCAACAACAAGCTAGCAAACGTTAGAATTACGACATCGTTATTTCGTGGCATTTTCTTTTGGACGTCGGTACACTTTGACAGGTGGAGCACGATCTACAAAAGACTCGACGATGATCCGTGATTTCCCGCTCCGCGCCAGCTAGTTGCTCGCGAGTAAACGGACTTCAAAGAGTTGCGTTGTTTTGTGGGTAAATTTTTCCTTTTTCAAAAGTAAAAACATTGTTTGAAACAAAGTAAAAACATTGCGAGTGCTGACATAATTTTTACATTTTTAAGAAACAATTTTTTACTAATATTAATATAATGGTTATACTTTTCAAAGCAATGTATCAATGTTAGTTTTCAAGCTAAATTAACCTTGGTTTATAATAAGAATGCACTATTCACTATTAAACTGGATAGCAATTGTAGAAACACTTAAACATTTATTTATTTTACTCAAGAAATAACCAATAAAAACTCACAAACAATTAGCGACTTTTGATTTCACGTTCAAGTTCGGGTTCTAAGTTTTCGTAGAAAATAATTTCATTCTTTTACATCTTCGAGAAAAATGGCAGATGCCGCAGTATATGCCAGGGTTTGTAAAAAATTAATTGATGTGAAGTTAGTTGCAATAAAACCATTAATCAAATAATTGATTGTTACCACATCAATTAACTGCAATTGATTGAAACATTGGTATAATTAAAAATTTCTTATTTAAAACTATAAAATAGCACTGGTATGCAGGTAAAAGTAAAAATAATATAGAGGTTAACTATATTGTGTTTATCAAAGTAAAAAAGTGTGCCGGTGCAACAAAGCTTTAAAATATTTTTCTTTTTTTTTTCTCTCATGTGTTTTTGGAATCAAAGTTAACAATGCTTTATATTGGGAAAATAACTGATAATTAATTGCAATTATTGATTGGTTAATACCCAAATTAAAATTAATTATTTGATATAAAATTAATTATTTGCTAAATTCTAATTGATTTCTACAGCTCGTGGTACAGGCAAAAGCTAATAAATCCGTTTCCCTTCATTCTTGTAAACTTTCTGAATATCTATTCTTGAAGCATACAATTTTTTTGAGGACTTTGTTCCCGAGTATTAGATTTTAAAGCTGTAGAACAGCAAACCTCGCCTCGTTCTGCCATCTATCCATGCTATAAAACTTTAAAATCTAGTAGCATTTGGCAAGTGAGATCAAAATTGTTTCTTTTTTTTAAGCTCAAAATTGAAGCGAGCGCAAAAAAAAAGCAATAAAACAAACAAAGAATGCTTTTTTCCACGCTCGTAGTGGAAACGGGCCTTTACTGATACAGTAAAATTCCCAAATAACTTTTACGTCAAAAGTGAACATTTGATAGTTTTAAAAATGAGGAATTTATAAACAACGCTTTAATTAATAGATCTTCAACTTTTCCCACAAATAAACTATCCATGATTATCGAAAAAATAAGAGGAAAAAGCGTGTCAATTATTGAAATCAATCAAAAATAAACAAAATAAATACACTAAAGTTGTTTGAGTTTTTTAGTCGCATTTCTGTTGTAAACATCGGATGTCACATCTGACAAAGTGAGCAGTGTAGTTCACGAAAGTAATGTATTTAAAGAAAAAAAAGGTAATTAACTTGGCTGCACTGTTTTCTGTTCATTTCTGATAGCTATATTAAGTAACCTTTAATGAATTTGACTATTAACTATGAAAATGCTTTCGATTTAATGAAACACAGCAATTAGTACTGATTTTATCAATTTTGATGCCTCTTTCAAAAACGCTGTGGTTATTGAAAACCAAAGTGACTTGAAGCGATCAATAAGATTCAGTCACGTTTTTTTATTGGTTTCAATTTGGAAAGCAAATCAAAATTTTGCAATCGTTTCGCAATTACTTCGTTGCGTGGCAAGCGAATATAAGAATAATTAAAAATATAAAAGCGTAACAGGTTTTGATGGATGCAATACATTTTAAGAAATGTTATTGATGCTTTGGCGTTAGTCATCTATCATATCCGCCTCTAATTTATTAGGTTGTTAGATAAGTTCCCGCCGTTACATAAAAATATTTGTTCTACAACGACTTTTTTATATTTGCCGAAGTGTTATATACCATTAGAAAGCCTGCACTCTGCTTTACAAGATTAAAGTCATCGTTTTGTCTCTATTATTTGTTTGTCTTTTTTAGAACCGTCAAATGGATTATCAAGTTGACAAAAAATCGCATTTTCGACACCTCCTTCTTTTTGCCTTTAATAGAGGTCAAAAAGCAAGTAAAGCTGCCAGAGATATTTGTGCCGTGTATGGATAAGACGCTATGGCGGAGAGAACTGCTCAAGATTGGTTTTCCAGATTCAAACACAATAATTTCGACCTCAACGACGCTCCTCGTTCCGGAAGACCAGTCGAGATGGACGAGGACCAACACAAGGATCTTTTGAAGAAAGATGGCTTCCAAACATGCAGAGAACTGGCTAAAAAGATGAATTGTGATTGTGCAACAATTTCACGCCATTTTCAGTCCATGGGTAATCCACAAAAAATTATTTACACTATTCAATTAGTCGTGACAAAGCCCTGTAATAGAAGAAATCAGTGAATACTGTAATTTTTTGGTTTTTATTGACCTTATTAATAGGAAAAGGAGCTCAAAATTTAAACTTTATATGAGGCTCTTAAAAAATATGTTATCCACATTAATAAACACAGTCATTCTAAAAAAATTTTTTTTAAACCCTCTCCATATAATAGGTATAGTAAATTTCAATGGGGACGCAAAACATAAAAAAAGATACCGATGTTTAACAGCATTATCAATGAACCATAACAGTACTAATTTAGCTTTGTTAAAAAAAAACTGTGTTGTGTATTTTATCATGGTGAGTGCTGTGCTAATAATAAAAATAGTTTTGAAAATTTTTTTATCAAATAACAGATGCTGAAGCCCAAACGTTTGAGGTTATGATGACTTCATTGCTATTGAATTTAAAGTTAGGCTCAACAAATGTCCCGATTTTGCGGGACAGTCCCAATTTTTAGAGCTCTGTCCCACCCGCTTTGGTAAAATCCCGCCACAAATCGAAGACAGATTCCATGTGCAGACGCCTTTTTTCTTGTTTATTTCCGAGATCACTAGATTTTAGTGACAAAAACTTTGAAATTAGAGACAGATTTGAAGTAAAGGCCTTTTTTTTCGGGAATACTTGAGTTTAGAATGAAAATAATGTAATCGGACACTGATTAAAAGTGAAGACCTTTTTTTCAGAGAGCACCTCTTCTTACGGACAAATATCATGAAATCGGATATTGATTCAAAGTGAAGACCTTTATTTTTAAAGAACACTTTTTGAGGACGAATTTTTTTCTGTTAATCAGCGTCCCGGTTTTTCTCCTCGAAAATATGATAACCTTATTAAAAGTAGACCCGAAGCCAAAATATTTACTTTCTCAAACACACTTTAGTTTAATGTAAGTATATAAAAAAATTTTAAATTTTTCTTCGACATTGAACAAGCACTGGCCCTAATAAAATTTACTCAAGCTTTTTGTTTAATGCAACCACAAGCCATGAGGCTGTTTTACGATAATAGTGTGTATTGATTGCTTAACAAGACTTTTTTCCTAGATTTGGTCAACAGTTCTTAACTATTTTAATTACAACGTGGTCGAATTGTTAAGACATCCGGGATAGTGATTGACATGCTCTCGGTTCAAAACTTACTTGCGCCATTCTCTTGTGTCTTTCGGAAAGACGCTTTACGGTGATTTCCCCTGCTTGGATTTCCCCCGCTTCACCAACATAAAAAATTTGGTTTTACTGTAGAAACTTTGATGAGAACAGTTCTGTGCTTTTCACCAAACACGATCTAGAAAAAGTAAATTAAGTTCCAATCCCAATAAAAAACTTGGATGAATCAAATATTGGATTTATAAACTATGAATAAAAGATAGTTGTGAAAAACTAATTGTTAAGAAGGTTTTTCATGAAAAAGCTAAGTAGCATGATTTAATAAATTAAAACCAAAAGAAGAGTTTAAAAAATATCGTAAAACCAATCTGAATGTGCCAAAAAAATACATTTGTAGGAAAGCTCACAAAATAAATTAGACAAAAATATGCTTCACCCAATTAGGGGAAAGCGGGGCAAAACGGAACGCCGGGCAAAACGGTCACCTTCAACAACTTCTCTATTATTAGTAATTTTTAAGAATTTTTTCGTTCAAGTTATATTTGTATAGATTGAATTTGGAAGCTCTGCAAAAATCCCGCCTGTTTAAACAAAAAAAATGTGTTTTTGCTTAAAATCTTCTAAAATTTAGTAAGCATTAAATGTGTGATCATTAGTGGAGCTAACGGTGTTTGAATATACTTTTTGTCTCTAGGAGTAATGTAATAAAGTACTATTGTATAATGGTAATTTTTTGATAAAATTATATCGTTTTTGTAAAATAAATTAATAAAATGGTAAAGCTACCATAGTTGGGGCAAAACGATCATCACCATGACCGTTTTGCCATCACCATGACCGTTTTGCCCCAACCATGTTGAAACTGAGGTAGTTGAAAGTACTGTGATGAGCCTTGTAATCCTGCTTATGACGTCACAAAGCTAGTACTTGTTGGTTGTCACAATCGTAGTGAGCACATGGTAAACCCTATGTGCAGTAAGTTAGTTAAATCAGGGCTCTTCAAACTGGGGGTCGCGACCCCCTGGTGGGTCGCAAAGTGGTTCAATGGGGGTCGCGAGATTTTAAATTTTAAATTTTTAGAGATTACGATGATTTTGGAAGAAAAGTAGCGAAATACAAGATTAATTCGAAGTAAAAACCTTTTTTATTTTTTTTTTGTTTAGAGCAGCGGTTCTAAACTTTTTTTTCACCACGGCGCCCTTTGAAGACTTAAAAATACTCGCGGTGCCGTAATGAAAAATGGAATTCAATTCCATTACTTCTTTGAACAATCTTTTTTTCTCCGAAAATCAGGGTGTTCTCTAAAAAAAAAAAAAGGTCTTCACTTCGATTTTATATCCGATTTCCCAATTTTTCTTTGAAAATCGGGGTGTCCTCTAAAAAAAAAAAAAAGGTCTTCACTTCGATTTATATCCGATTTCCTTATTTTTCTCTATTTTCCTCCCAAAATCAGGCTGTTTGAAAAAGGTCCTCAATCGGAATCGTTTTCTGAAGGAAAGTTGCTGCTAATAACCTTCACACTGCAATTATTGTGAGCAGTAAGTACAACAACTTTCGCATACTTTCGCGGCGCACAGTTTGGGAACCGCTGGTTTAGAGAACACCTTGATTTTTGGGCAAAAATAGCGGAATGAGAAATCGATTCTAGGTGAAGACCTTTTTTTTTTCTTTTTTTTTTTTTTAGAGAACACCTTGATGTCGGGGGAAAAATAGCAGAACCAGAAATCGATTTTAGGTGAAGACCTTTTTTTAGGGGTCGCGAAAAAATTTGGCTGTGCAAAATGGGTCTCGATGAAAAAAGTTTGAAGAACACTGAGTTAAATCATATGTCTAGAATAAATTTTTATTTTTTATTTTATTTTTATCTCTATATTTATCCTCCTGACTCGCAGGAAAGCGACGGAGGCGCTATACATAGGGTAAGCAATTACCCCGACCTGCTTCCGGAGATTCCAAGATATTGCTGTCCGCTAGTAATTTAGTAGAGATATGACTGCAATTTAGAACTGCTTGTCAAAGACCACCAAGCAGGGGAAAGTGCCGTAAAGTGTCTTTCCCAAGGACACAACAGAATGGCGCAAGTGGGTTTTGAACCGAGACCATGCTGATCATCAGTCCGGTGCTTTAACCACTCGACCACGCTGCCAACTGCTGACCATTGTGTAACAATTAGCAGTTTATTTATGAAAGGGAGTTAAGTTAGTGTTAGTGCTAACTGCTAATACTGTTTTATTGTTTTGGTTTATAATTCTTAATGGATTCTGTTTGAATAAGGTTTTATTCGGAATTATAAGGCTGTGTATTGCGATAATCGGGTAATTGAATAAAGTGTATTTTGGTAGCCTAATTGTGTTTTGAGCAAGATTTCATAAAGAACCTAGGCAACACAGCACAGTACAAACAGTTTTGCTACATAAAAGAAAGCATCTTAACAATGTATAATTAGTGCTTATTGTTTTCAAGTTTTTCTAAGAGCTACCGTACTATTTACCGATACTAGTAAAATTCGTATGGCGTTGTGTTCCACCAATACCGATTTGCTGCTTTCTGTGAATTAACCGCGGTCACCATTGAAGGTAAGTAGCTTGACCACATTTCTTGGAATGTTCGTGAAGTGCCTTTCGGAAGGGCACAACGAGTATCATTCAGTTGACGTTACGGAGAATCAAACCAGGTCGTTCTGCACGTGAGTCGCGGATGTTACCACTGAGCTAACTGTACTAGTGTGATGTCAAAACTAATTTTCATGCTCTAATATTCTTAGCAACAAACTAATAATTAAGATACTTGTTGACAACAATTAAAGTTCTAGCAACGTGTTAAAAGCTAAATGTGATTAAAACGATTATAGTTTAACTTTGTTTTATTCAAACAGTAATATATTTGTACAGTATTAAATTAGTAGATTACTTGCTACATAGCTTTCAATTTTTTATTTGGTGGTTGGTGAGCAGAAATCATGGTCCGCAATTATACAAAAAAACCTAATCGGTCATCATGGAATGATGAAAATTGGCAAAATGCTTTAGAGCAAGTTAAGTCGAATGCAATGTCTGTTAAGAAAGCCTTCAACATTTATTCCATTCCAAGAACCACTCTAACACGACATTTAAAAAACAAAGTTGCGTCTCCTGGAAAAATAAACCTTGGTTGTTTTTGCACTGTTTTTTCAAAAGAAGTAGAGGAAGATCTTGTGAAATACATCAAAAATATGCAAATTAGGTTCTTTGAATTAACTCGAGATGCAGTTTATTCGTTAGTGTATGACTATGCAATTTCAAACAAGTTAAAGATACCATTCAACAAAGAAAAGAAGAAAGCTGGACCTGATTGGCTTCAATCTTTTTTTAAAAGACATCCTGAGCTTTCCTTAAGACAGCCTGAATCTACCAGCCTAGCTCGAGCCACAGGGTTCGACAAAGTTCAAGTGAACAACCACTGACTGAAGACTGGATTCAATGTTCGAAGTGCTTACTCTGGTGTCATGATAGATGCTCTGATTATGGTGGCCAGGGTTTTTTGTGTGTGATTTTTGTCGAAAGTAGTTTTTGACACGTCTTTATGTGTTCTAATTCTTTAAAATAAAAAAGACTTATTTTCTGTGATTTAGTTTAGGAAAGTTTAGGAAAATAAAATCGTTCGATTCTTCTTGGGGCAAAACGGTCATGTCACCACACTTTTTATTTTTGTAAATAATTTTTTTTTCTAAAAATTAAATGCTTTTAAGTCTATTTACTATTTACAGTTGTATCATAGCTTGTGAATAAACTTCTTTTTGTTGAATTATCATAAGTGGTTAGAAATCTATCGCAGTTTAAAATTAACATGACCGTTTTGCCCCGCCTTCCCCTAAATTTAATACATTTAATCAAATTAATTAAATTAATACAAACAGAATAACGTTTGAACAGAGATTTGCAATATACAAAATTATATAGTGGTCCTTTTATTATATTACACAAGGTAAATGATTTGTCAAATCAAAATGGAGTTAATTAAATACAAAGCAAAACGTTCCGTGGCATTATGTCAGATAAAAAAGATACATGCTTTCGTTTCCCATAAGTATTAGTAGCCTAAATATTTCGTCTGAAGAAAAAGTTACAAGAAGAAATAAGTAGGAAAGTCATGTTGATGGCAAACACAATCAACAAGTTGCAGTTTTAAAACCTATTTTCGTCATTCTGTTGTCTTCTTTAAAAAGAAACTAGCAGCTCTGAATCACTGTAGATCTACTAATAAAATCATATCTAAATTAAAACTAAAAAAATTAAATAAAAAATTTTAATTCAAGAGCAATATCTAAGGATTTTCGAAAGTAGGCTTGGGTAATCGCCTAACGGTTGTTCTAAGTTTATCGCTTTTAAATTGTGTTGTAAGTCACAGAATGAATAAAAGTTACCTCTAATGATATACTATCAAAATTAAAAAATGTACTTTAACTGATTGCAATGCTCTGCGAAAGCAATCTGAAATAACATGGCAAATGCCCCCAGCTCCCCCCACCGCTTCTGGAACCCCTGGGTAGAGATAGGTATAGTTTTCAAATAAAGAAATTTTAAAATATCATCAAGTAGGCTGCAAAAGAATCTTTACTAGCTTTTTTATATTTAAGCACTTCTAAAGCTATTTATTTATTTATTTTCAATTTTTGGGGGTACTAAAATGTCTTGTCCCTTGTTTCGGCTGCTGGGTGCATTAAAGCTATATCAAGTAGTAAATACACTTACATATAATATAAAAATCCTTTCAAAGTTGTTTTCTTGTTAAGAAAACTATAGTACAGCAAAATATTGACAATATTTAAAGAAAGCGGCGTACTAAATTTTGAAGGGAGTATATATGGGAGATTTTATGCGAGTAGAGTAAAAAGAGTAATGCTACCTTTAGTCTTTTCTATCATACCATAAACGTTTGAATGGCTCATTTCCAATTTCCAAAACTTTTAACTTTAAGCCCCCCTCTACTATTAAACAGCTTTAATAATAAAATCGTTACAGTTTTTATTCATCGATATTGTAAGCTTAGTATAAAAAGCGTATGAAAAAGTGGATAGACACTTGATGTGCACCAGATTGAAATGGTACCAGTCAATTACAGTTTCTCACGGACGAGTTGTTCTGTTAAATACATAAATATTAACCTATAAAATTCAGCCTGCGTCATTGAATAGTGTCGGTTTCGGCTGCAAATTTGCTACTTTTAAATTATTAGTCACGATTTAAGATTGTTTAATCTTTCCAATTTAAAAACTGTTTCATCACGTACTATCACTTATCACCAATCACGAACTTCGCGTTATTTTCCGATGTAAAAATCCATTCTTTTAAGAAAATGGAACAAAAACGATATGGTTCAATATCAATTTTTAATTTAAAACATAAAGTTAAACTGGCTAACGCAAGCATCGTTGTAAGAAAAAAGAAGGCCAAAAAGAGCAATTGCCTCTTATGCTGATTTCTTGCAAAAAAATTGGGCAAAATTATATTCCTTGGGAACTGAAATGTTTTTTAAGGAATACATTATAGCTGAGAAAAGATTTGTTGGACAGAAAAATGTTATTTTATGTCTAAATCATTTATTTTAATATGCCGTAAACAAAGTTAAACAACTGTTTTTCTTTGGGAAAAGATAATTATTTCAACGCACCAAACTTACTTCTAATTCGATTTTTTCGGCACCCATAAAATTTTGGATGACACGAAAAAGCTCATAGAGTTTTTGCTGTTATTATTGAGTTTCTTTGTGGAATCAATTAAAATTAAATTAGGCTATCACTTCTGACAAAGTTATTTCGCTTCCCCGTTCGTGTGGTACGCTTCTGAACGCACAATTTTGCAAAAAAGGCTTTCAAATTGGTACTGCCAGGAACCATTTTTAAAAAATGTAAACAAGAGCTTTGCATCTACATACTTTCAAGCAATTAAATTTCAAGTAATTCTTTGGTTCAAAAAGACTGAATGCTTCCAAGGCAAGTCCTTTTTTTATTCTCCTCTTTGCACTGAAAAAAACTGTTAATATTAAACTCATCTAAAGACTATTTTAGGATTTTCTAAGTTTTGTGTAAGCATTTTATTCATTACCTTAAACTTTACGTTTGTTGGGACTTCCTATTCATCAAAATAGTGCTTTTATTATTGATTTTGCCCCGTTGGTAACTGACTGTTTCTTGCTGCAAGACTTTTCTTGAAAAAAGTTTGGCAAACCCTTATCTAACTCTAAAGCACTGATCTACAAACTTGGTAAACTCTTATCTAAAACGATGTATTTAATTTCGGTCGATATTATACATTATTATAATTGTAGGGACATAATCGATATTATAATTGTAGGGACCAATATAAAAACAATTCTTTTGTGCAGCAAATTTCAAAACGCACTACGTGCCTCCTGTGCCCCTTTGTTTTAAAAGTTTTGCAGGGCATGAGGCAATCGCCCCACTTCTGCCACCGTCCAAGTAGCTCTAAATTTTAAACATAATAGTTTGTAAAAACTTAAAAATCAAAAAAATAAGATTTTATCAAACAGCAATAGGTTTTTGCGAAAGCAGTTTTGGGGAATCACTTGACGGTCGCTCTAAGCTTAACGACTCTGACGTTGTCGTGTTCGTTAGGGAAATGAATATTGAGTTGATAATACTGATCGTGCGACGAAATCTTTTTTTATTATTGGAGATAAGGAATTAAATTATAACTAAATTTTATTCTACTTATTTTATTGCGCGCATTTGATTGGCACATTAAAAATTGAACTTGTTGTACTTCAAGTCCGTTGAATAAATGCTGAGTTGACACGTCGACAGCTTGGTTGAGTGATTAAAACGCCGCAATGTTGACGCACGCAGTTGATACGATCGCAGTTCAAAACCTATTTGCGTCATTATAGGAACATTTTAAAAACAAATTTTTACCACTACGATACTAAACGCGGAACTCCGCGCCCGAAACAGGAACTGATTACTAGTCCTTGACTACGACCCTATCACATACTACCACAAGGTTTCTCGACCGTCTGCTTGAAAAGACGAAGTACAGTTGGCAATAATTTTTTAACAAGTTAGATGGAGATTGTCTGGTTGTTTTTGAAAAATAAATCTGAATACCGGTAATGAACTTGTATAAAATTTTATATCACATACAATAACCTTTTATTTAACTTACACTCAGTACTATAAAATCTTTGAAAAACTTAAGTTTACTGTCTCTTTTAACAAACGATTTTATTTCCAACTTTTCTAATTAATTATGATGATAAAACTGTAGCCGGAAATTGATTAAACAACTATTAATAATAAAATAATGAGATGTATATTTTGCTCTTTACAGATCTTTATACTTTTTTTGATCGTGCAGCAAAATGAAATTTTCCACCGATAAACTCTTTTAAATATAAAATTTTTTAAAAAATTAATTACAAATAACATTCTACTTTGATCAATTGAAATTCCTTTCAATCATAAAATGGTCTGAAACGTTTTATCTTCTGAAAAGTGGCCACATTTGGTTGGATTGGATTTAACTTGTGCAGAGTTTCGGTTGAAAAAATGATTGTTTTCAAACGAATAGAGATTATTTGCAGTCTAACATAATGTCTACAAACTGAAAACGCAAAACCTTGTCAGATTCGTTCAGAGCAGATTTGGTAATCCCAGTTTAAAGTGAACTAAACTGTCGGTTTTTGTCTTACAAAGTTTTTTATTTTCTTAGACCAGGGTTTTTCAACCTGCATTCCGCCGGCCTCATTCAATTTATTTTTGATTCCTATTCCAATTATCAAAAAGATTAATTTAAAAGTAATACATCAAAATTAAAGTGAAGACTAAAAAAGGTCATCATTTTTGCAGCTATTGTGGTCTTTTTTTTTCATCTTTATTTATTACAAAACACAACAATTTTTTCTGTGTTCTGTAGATCTTTTCTTATTTAGTGTTTTTCAGTATAAAGTTTTCATTTTGAGTGGGTCTAATCTAACTAAAGGCTACATTTTATTGAATTTATCTACAAGTTGTTATTTAAGTGTATAAGTAGTGTATAAGCGGTTAATTTTTTACTGCTTCTAATGCTCATGCATTATTTGCATTAGCATGATGGCTGTTATTGACTGTAATTAATTTGGATTAGAATTTTATTAACTTTTTTGGACTTTGGTTAGTAACCAACGCCTAACGCATTCAGCTTTAGTGTAAACTAAGGTCTGCGTAAACTCTGAGTACACACTTGTTCCGCTGGTAAAAAGTTTTTGAAATTTTGTAAAAGTTTTTAAATTTTCTAACCTTTCGGTGCTTGTTAAGAAGGCTCTCACCAATAACACAAGCTTGGCTGTCTACTAAAAGATAAAATTCTTAAATCTAATTACTGGACCAGCCCTAGGAACCAATAACAGCAAAAATATAGTCTAGCTAAACCACAGCTCAGATTACCACAATATCTTCTTTATTAAAAAGTATGCCCCAATCCACTTAGGAGCCCACAATAGTATAAATCAACAGCAAATACAGATTCAGTAGCTTAATTCTTCAGCAATCACGTAGACAACCAGAGACTTGCGTTCAAAAACTATGAATTCACACAGTTAACAAATTTCAATACTAAGTTACCACAACGAATCATAATAATGCTTCCGAGCGAGCCTTATTTATATCAATCGGTCGTAAGTATCTCGAATCTCCTGAAGTTATCCAAATCAAGCCACTCACAATAACTATTATCATGTCACATGTGTCACAATAGCGAACCAGTCAAGCAAATAGTTCTGGATCTTTCTCTAACAATCATGAAATTAAGCAGTGTTACCATTTTCTTGTAAATAAATGTAAAAATATTTAAAATGCTTATAGACACGTTATTTCTTCGGCTGTTTGAGCCGGACCAAAGCGAAATCAAAGAGATTTTTCAGGAGATTGTAAATATACATAATGGGGGCAATTTTTAAGAACGGAACAATACTGTTTTGTCCGCAGACTAATTCACAAATTTAGGGAGCTGTTTATGCATTGGTAGTCACTGCATTTCCACCCGTCAACAAAAAAATGTTTTCTTTAAGCAAACACATCGCGTTGCCTTGGCTTTGCCTCTAATGGGTTAAAGTTTTTCATCTGTTTTTTCTTAATTGTGGTTAGTTTGATTTTTTAGCTAAAAATCACTTTCCATTGTTTTTGTCGGTACTGTCGCAGTATTCCGCCAGATTTTGATAATTGATTTTCTGGTATGTCGGCAGCGTGGTCCAATGGTTAAAGCGCCGTGCTTATGATCAACATGGTCGCGGTTCGAAACCCACTCGCACTATTCTGTTGTGTCCTTGGCAAAGATACTTTACGTAACTTTCCCCTACTTGGTGGTCTTGACATACAGTTCTAAATTACAGTCATATCTCAAGCAGACAGCAATATCTTGACATCTCCGGAAGCGGGTCAGGGTAATTGCCTACTCTTTGTATTAGCGCCCCGTCGCTTTCCTGCGAGTCAGGAGGATAAATATAGAGATAAAATGAAACGAAAATGAAATTCTTTTTTTGGATTTAAGTTATGTATCGAACGCTGTCGCAATAATAATTATTGGGTACGAATGATTAATTTGGATTTCTTTTAAATATAGTTAAGTAAAGACGTAGATTGTGTTTTTTAAAGCACTTAAGGACTTACGAATAACTTTGAACTGCCTGGCTTGAACTGCCTAAACTTTTTAGAAAAACGTCAAAGCGCTGAAATTAAACCAGCGATCAATTGATGGCGATCGTCATACAGAAAGTGCCTTCAACTTAAATGGCAATGCTCCTTTAATACATTAGTTCAGATTAGTCAAAGATAGGTGTACCATACGTCCCGATTTTGGCGGGACAGTCCGGATTTTTAGGGCTTAGTCCCGGCCAGTTTGGCAAAACCGCGCCAGAAATTGAAGCCAGATTCCATATGCAGACCTTTTTTCTTGTTGTTTTTTTCCAAGATCACTAGTTTTCAGAAACCAAAATCATGAAATCCGAGACAGATTTGAAGTGACGACCTTTATTTTTTAAAGAACACTTGTTTTTAGAGACATAAATCATGAAATCCGAGACTGATTTGAAGTGAAGATCTTTTTCTTAGAAAACACTTCTTTTTCAAGACGAAATTCATAAAATCCGAGAATGATTCAAAGTGAAACCTTTTTTTTAGAGAACACTACAGTTTAGAGACGATTTTTTTTCTGTTAGTAAGCATCCCGGTTTGCCACTTCAAACATATGATGAACCTAGTCAAAGATGAAGTCGTTGATTAGCAAAAAAGAACCGGCTTCGTTCGCCACTTGTGATTTGAAACTAAGCGGCTTGTATTTGAGGAGTGAAACTAGTTTTCTATTTCAATTTTTATCTTTACTTGTTAATAATTGATTAAATAACATTAAATTAAAAATAAATTTAAGAAAATATACTTTATTCTCTATGGTTTCACAACCAAAGTTTGCAGCAAGTTGTATTATGTTTTTGGAAGCACGTAGCAAAATGCACAACGCTGTAAAAAAATGGAAGCGCAATTCAGCTTGTGCGTGCCCACCTATGAAAATATTCCAGCTGATTTAATCAAAACACGATCTGCTCTCAACGCGAAGCACATTGATTGAAAAAAGCAATAAAACTTAAATAAAAAAAATCATTTAAAATCAAAAAACAACAGAAATTGTTGAAAAATTGAAAAGAGCAAAACAATTTTTATCGCTAAAAAAAGTTTGCATTCAGGTTTAACACAATTGCAACATTAATTGAATTTTACGTATATTCACAGTATATAAAACTGATATTTCAAGTAATCGTAGATATCAATCAACAGTCCTTTGATCCTAAATTGCATTAAATTTTCAAAACTCAATAAACTTTCTTTATCTTTTATTCCAAACAGTTGAACCATTGATTAGGGTTTGTCAAGTAATCCCAGGTTGAACAGAGAAAAAATAATTTTAAGTTTTACTGACGTTTCTCATTGACTGCACCAGTGGCGTGCGGTCAGGGCATGCAAGTCATGCGCTGCATGACCAAATTTTTAGAGATTGCATGACAAACTTTTGCGCGATGAGGCATAAATTTTTTAATTTAATGGGAAATGGAATTGATTTGGAATAAAATTAGAGAAATTTGAGGCTGATCCGAGATGAAGACCTGGTTTTTTAAGGAATGCTACAATTTCAGGACAAAAAGAATAAAAGTTGGGAGTAATTGAGAGGGAAGACCTTTTTTTTTGAGATTACTGTATTTGTAGAAGAAAAAGTGCATTACTTGGGAACGATTTCAAACGATAACCTTTTTTTTTAGAGATCACCTTGAATCTGGGACGAAAATTGGTCTTGAACACCATTGATATTACGACTAAAAATTAGAATCACACAGAATGTTTTTCCTATCAGTAAAATATTGCATGTCTTACTCATTGACTGCCCATAAAACACCCAATTGCATGACCTGATTTTGGCATGCCGATTGCATGACTAGTCTCAGAGGTCACCGCACGCCACTGGACAGTACTGATGTAAAAACTCATTAACTTAAATTCTGTATTTTAAGAATCAAAACTATAACTACTGTTTAACAAAATAAATTGCAGTGTCTTGTCTAAAAAATAAGTTTTTCATGAGTACGAGTATAAAGTGCAAATAAAAATAAAGGCCTTGGTTAACGATCAATTCTATCTTATTAATTCATGTTGATTGATCAGAACAAAGGACACTTCAAGCAGATTCCCATTTCCATGCCGCTCCTTATCATGTGGTTCTAGTTGACGATCGGTCGGTAATAGCAAAAGTATTATATTAACCGTTTATACTGTACTATTTGATTACCGTACAAACAATCGAAGATGAAACAGGAGTAGTAAACTCCTATTAGGATCCCACCGAAGATTGAACGGACACCACCGAAGTAAGCTTTGTACGGATCTTTTTTAACCCAAACAATTACAATGATCTTCAAGATTAAACTGATTAAAATATTTACGGAATAAAAAGTAAAGCCAATATATTTCGAAACATAGTTTATTGAGAACGTTTCAGAATAATAACTCATTCCATCATCACCTGCGTTAAAATAATTAATTAATTATAAATTGCGATGCATGAATTTATTAATAAAATCGGTCAACTTTCAATTTAACGTAGAAAATAAAAGTTAAAAATTTAAAAACAACTGTATCATTACAAAAAATTGATTTCGACCTATAAAGGTCATCATCAGTTTCTCATTCAAATAGATTCTATTTGAATAGATTCTATTTGAATAAGAAACTGATGATGACCTTTATAGGTCGAAATCGATTTTGCCAAGGATTTGAAAAAACTGAAATTGCACAATTATTGAAGTCAATTTTATGGGTTAATGGATTGTCAACTTGGTGTTTTGCTACATCAGTTTCTTGTCGGAGTGGCGAATCAATGTTGCCGTTGTTGAGTCTGGTGATCAAATTTCTGCCGGTTTTTCCAATATACGAAGCTCCACAATAACATTTTAATTGATAGATGAAATTGTATTTCTGCAGATTAGGTTGTTTGTCTTTATACAGAAAAAATTTCTTCAATTTACAAGTTGTGGGTTTTAAACGTAGTTGTATGTTTGTGAGGAATTTTCGAAAAAAGGAATTTAACCCTTTAGAAGGTTGATCAGAAATTAAAAGTCCTTAAAAAAAGTTGTTTAAAAGTGCTCAATAAAATATGTTTTGAAACTCGTATATTAGCTGTATTTTCTATTCTGAACTTATTTAAGCGTTACCAACTTTATGCTCCAAAATAGTTACGGAGTTGTCTGTCAATGTGGCGTTAATTAAATGAGCTCCCATACACTACAAAGGTACCCTTTGAACCTGACCCAAAAATTTAACAGGGGCCTGAATTCAAGTAAAGATGCTTTTTAGACTTAACTCGGGCTTTTAAAAGTAAAAATAAAGTAAAACATTTTTCGACCTCAACTTTTTGGTTAATTTTTATAATAGTATTTCAGCTCAGAAGCAAACCTAAATTTTTAAGAAAAACATTATATAAGTATCAGTATCAGTATCAGTATCTTTTATTTCAGTTCCGCCATAAAAAACATAGTGAAATAGGAAATTTGTAAGTAGTAGAAAGCAGAACAGAAAAAGGAAGAGGCAACAAAACGATAAACGTTATGGCATGCAATCACGATAAGAAGAGATTTTTAAGAACAGGTGTGCATGGTTGCAGCACCTTTTAAGAGAAACCAAAAAATAAAAAAAGAAATGAAATGAAAGAAAGAAAATAAAATAAAAAGAAAAAAGCGTAATCCGAGTCATATGTAGACGCTGTTGTGTCGGCGGAAAATGTGGTGGGATACACAACAGGTCGCTGGCAAAAAAGGCCTGACAGGCAAAGAAACCCACCCAAAGAAATCCTGTCGCGGGTCAAAAGGACCATTTAACTCATATGACAAGGAAAAAAAAATTTAAGATTAAGAATTACAAACACACACACACACAAAAAAAAAAAAAAAAAAGAAAAAAAAAAAAAGAAAAGGAAAACACAAGATGCAATGCACAAATATTTTAGAAATAATGCAAAGTTTATAATAGAATGAAAGCGATATTTGAATCTGCTTTGTGATAATGTCTTCTATTCATCGTAATACAAGGAAAGTAGAAGTGGGTGCGTCATCTTATAGGGTACGAATTTTATGAAAAAAAAAGCAACAAAAGAAAGCACCAGAAGCGAGAATTTTTAAGTTTATAAAATATAAGAAAATTGATCAAAAATGTTAAGAATTTAAAAGGAATCGGTTTAATTTTTGTTTAAAAACATTGTTTGTTTTAGAGTCTCTAATCATAAGAGGAATATTATTCCAAATCTAATCATAAGAGGAATATAAGAGCAAGCCAACAACTCGTGTAGATCTATTTCAACAAAAGACAGGTCAGGCATAAATGCTTGTCTTATTTTGTAACCTAACAAGCTCACCCTAGGCACACCAGCCACCTGATCCTCCAGGGTAAGTATATTCGAGATAAAAACAGTAAACAAACCAGAAGATAGATTAACTAGTAGCAAGATTACATTACAAGTCAAACACGTTAGGACCACGTATTAGATCACGTTAGACATATTAGACACGATCTAAGAAAAAAAATTATCTGAAACTCAAAATAAAAAATAAATTAAATGATATGACAATTTACCTTGGTTACATTGGATCACGATTATTTCTACCACAAGTTTAACTTCCAGCAAAAAAATTAAATGAGCTGGTTTTTGCACGCGAGAGAAGCCTGTCTGCATTCGGGAAGCTCCCATGTTCATGAAAACGAAAGGGACAAGATAAGCCGTTACAAACATAACTGATGTTAAAATGCGAAAAAACTTTTTGATTAACATAATAAAAAGAATTCAAAAATCATCTCTGCGTAGTTTTGTAATTCTTGTAACGCCTAGTTCAAGTCTATGGTTATTTTGAATGCTTTGATTACGAAGAACTATAAAAAAAACACTTTAAATTTAAAATGACTTGGTTTGCAGTAATTTTATACAAGAATAATTGAAAAATTTGCCAAAGATGAAACATTTTTCAATTGTAGTTTTTTAAAAAACGATTAAGACCAGTGGTTTTCAACCTGGGCTCGCGGCCCCCGTGTGGGTTGTTTGGCTTTTTTTGGGAGTTGCGAGAGCTTTTGATGTACAATATAAAAAAAAAAACATTTAAGAAAAACAATGTTCATAATTATTATTCTAAAGTTTACTCAAAGTTATTGATTGATATTTGATTTATGACCATAATAACAGCATTACTTGACAAAAATTTTGTTTAAACTAGTTTTGAGGAAAATTATGAACATTACAATTAAATAGAAATGATTTTATTGCGTTATTATACAGAATAAATTCAGCGCAATTTTTTCTGAGTTTGGTGGAAAACAAAAGTCAAACACCCAGCAAAATTGCTGAGCTCGTACAAGCAAGAACAAGAAATAAAAAACTTATACTATAAACACAAATTAGATCTTCGGCCACGAATTGCTACAGCTAACAAAACCTAGGAAGTTTTTAGTAATTAGAAGTGAATGATGTAAAATAATTTTTAAAAATTTCTCATGTACCTACAGAACATTGAAGTGTTTATGCGAAAGTTAAAAAGCGTAATAAGGAAAAGAAATGACAAAATTGACCAAAATAGCGTTATACAATACAACGGCGAGCCACATGCGGCTCTTCTAGCTAAATAATAATAACGAAATCAAAACAATGTACAATTTTTAGTCACCGTTGACTTTGGGTCAGACGAAGATTTCTAATTAGGTGCTAAGTCAGATTATAGCGTAGAAATAAAGCATTTCTTCGTTTGTTGTTGAGGACCATTTACACTACAGCAAAAATTTGAGCAAACCGAGCGCTATCTTTCTTTCTTTTATTTCTCGCCCGCCGAGACACGCTGGCAACTTTAGAATAAAAGAAACAAAGATAGTATACGCTTCTCTCAGATTCGCTTCTCTGTAGTAGGGTTGGGATTTCGAAACTAAATGAGAAATCCCGGGATCGGGATTTTCCCGGGATTTCCATTACATAATCCCGAGATTTCTCGGGATTGACGAAGCAATATAATAAACGATTGTACTGCAAAATAAACAAAGTTTAGCTACTATAGCAGGGGTCTCCAAACTTTTTTGAAGGTGGGCCAGATAATAAAGAAACAATATCTTCGAGGGCCGGACAGATTATACAAAGTTTAAATATGATATTATAATTGACTCGAAACAAACAAATAAATAGAACTTCAATGATTTATTTTGCTTTGTTATACATAAATGTCATAAAATGACATCAATCACTTGGTAGAGTTCAAAGTGATTTAGTTATAGTCACTAGGCCTACCTCAATGGGAAGTATGTACTTGTTTCTTTCCAGAAATAATTTTGTTCAGCTGTGGCTCAAAGTTTGTGGTTCCTATCACTAGCAATGATTCCAAATGTTCATCAGACAAGGCAGATCTGTAGCAGGATTTAACATATTTCATCTTGGAAAATGTTTTCTCACAGAGATAGGTGGTACCAAAAACAGAAATTAATCCAAGAGCAAAGTTTTTTAAATGCATATATTGAGCTCTTGGAAGGCACTTGTAGAATTCTATAAGTTCCAATTCCTTGTATTTGTCCTTCAACATGTCATTGGATTGAAGGTCAATTACTTCCATTTGAAGTTCAGGTTTTAACAGTTCAACATTAGAGTCAAATGGGTTTTGTAGGATCCTTACATCAGTTGCATGGGCATCAAGGTCAGAAAACCTCTGTCTAAATTGCAGCTTTAGGGTTGAAACGGTATCATGTGCAAATTTGCTTGGGAATGGCAAATTTGCTTCTTGATTGAACTGTTCACAAACTGGAAAGTGTGGAAGATTATTTCTGCTTAATTGGGTCGCAAAGAGATCAAGTTTTTGCCTAAAAGCTTTCACCTCAGTGTACATATTGCAGAGAAGTGAAGTTTTGCCTTGTAGTCTGAGATTAAAGTCATTCAGGTGTGTCATCAGGTCTACACAAAATGCCAGTTTCCATAGCCACTCAACATTGGTGAGTAGTGGTTCAGGGTGGTTGTTTTCATTAAAGAAAATTTCAATCTCTCTTCTAAGTTCAAAAAAACGTGAGAGAACTTTCCCACAACTGAGCCACCTAACAGATGTGTGGTAGGGTAAATCAGTATGTGTTGCTCCTATTTGTTCCAAAAAGTCATGGAATTTTCTGTGTTTCAGTCCATGAGATGTAATTTACTGTAGAAACAACTGGATCCATAACACTGGACAAATTTAGATTTTTGGCACAGAGGGCTTGCTGGTGAATAATGCAGTGGATAACCATGGGCTTCGAACATCCCACAGCTTCAACAGCTCTGTTAATTTGTCCAATTAACCCCTTACCTGTTCCACACATATTTCTACCACCATTTGTTGTAACACACTTGAGCCCCTTCCAATCCAGGCCATGCTGTGTCAGAGATTTGTGAACCTCTTTAAAAATATCTTCACCTGTGGTTGTCCTATGCATACTGGATACAGACAATAGTTCCTCGGTTATTTCAAAGTTGGAATCAACACCACGAATGAATATCAGCAACTGTGAAGTGTCATTTATATCAGTTGACTCATCAAGTGCAATAGAAAAGTACTCAAACTCCTTAGATTTGGATTTTAGTTGAGACATGAGGTTGCTCCCAATGTCTTCCACTCTACGAGCAACAGTGTTTGCAGAAAGACTAATAGTCTTAAATAAGTCAACCTTTTCTGGGCACATTTCCTGTGCAGCTTCAATCATACAAGATTTGACCAAATCCCCATCAGTAAAGGGTTTTCCATGTTTTGCTAGCAGGTGTACTGTTCGAAAACTTGCTCTTGTTGCAGCTTCATTCTCGGCCTTTTTCCGCTTAAATACAAACTGCTGTGATGATAAGTTCTTTTTCAAAGTTTCTAATTTGTCAGAACGAAGCTTACCAGTGAACTGAGAATAGGCTGAGGAATGCTTACTTTCATAATGTCTCCGAATGTTGTATTCTTTAAGAACAGCAATAATCTCATTACAAATTAAACACAGTGCTTTATTTCCTGATTTAATCACAAAGTAGTTCATGCTCCATTTTTCCTGGAATATTCGACACTCTGAATCTACTTTCCTCTTTTTTCCCTGAACTGACATGATTATGGGTTATTTAAAACAAAAGTTCTCAGGTGTGTTTTTTACCTGTAAAAACCACGTGAAGCTGCCTAGCTTAACATAACAGCCTGTACACAGAAAGATCGATAAAAGTTGCATTTAGCGCTATATTACTATTGACATACCGTATATACTGGCCAATAAGCCGATTTTCTGGAGTTAAATTTGTAACTTTGTCTTCTGGGGTCGGCTTATTAGGCGGATATACCTATTAGACCAAAAAAAGCCCGCGGTCAAAATCAGTGACAAAAATTTAAAAAAATACTCATTTAAAAAAATACTTGCTAATGAGTGCTTTTCACTTAAACTTAAAAAAAATTAGGAAATATCTAGAAGTTGCTAAAACCAATTATTGAAATGTAGTTACTTATTAATGATTGGCAAGTTCAATTTTACATTGAAAGGATTTTCAAAAACTCATTCTACAGTTCTATGTCTGATTTTATAATCTGCTTTTTTGTTTTGCTTAAATTAGTACTTCCTATATAAAAACAATGGCGTTTCAAGTTTGGGTGCTTTTTTACAAACTAACGCAATAGGATATTTTGTAAAGAAGGTTTATTAGGCTAAGTAACAATAGTTGGTTCTCATTCACTATCAGCCGAGTTTAGTTCATTACCTTTTAAATTTTGGAAAATCTCCAAAACCTGCGAGGTTAGTGAGGGCGAAAAGTGAATAAAAACCCTAATAAATGATAAAAAACCTAAGACTTTGTTTTAGTATTGAATAATCGGGTCAAAGGTATAAAATAATCTAAATGCCAGGTTGATTAAAAAAATTGGGAAGCTTCACATACTCTAATTCAAGTTTATCATTAAAATTCACATTGCTTATTTTTTTCTTAGTAATATTTTTTACAAGCCTTTCTCTGTTGTACAATTAGATTCCATTGCTTTCTTAAGTTTAAGAGCAGTTCACCTCCTCTCTATTTATTTTTAGTTTCTCACAAATTTCTTTTTTCTTTTTGGCCGCTATACGCGCTATTTACATTATAAATTACCGGTACTATGGAAAGAGGCTATTCAGTTGATTTTGCTCCTGACACTTTGCTTTCTGTGATTGGATTAATGAAGGGGAACAACTGAATCGGCAATCCAAGCAATGGCATTATGCAAAATAAGATTTGCTTAAAATTTAAATGTAAACTTTTCATAGTTTGCACGCGGCGCGGCGCGGTACGCGGCAAGATCCGCCAAAAAAGATTACTACGCTGCGCGGTTGACATCACTAGTACACATGTGAAGTTGCGTGTTTATCAAGTATTGATTTATTTTCGGTGGATTCGGGCAAATGCCTCGGGTACATCTTGCTGAACTCTGATCATTTTTGGCTACTGGAAGTCTACTGGCGGGCCGGACAAAATGACCTCGCGGGCCGTAGTTTGGAGACCCCTGTACTATAGTAATGGTGCAAAAACAACAAAGCATCAATGGTATCATCGTTAAGACAATTTCTGATTTTGCTCACAAAATAGCCAAGAGCTGAAAATGTACGCTCGGCTTCAACTAACATGGGTTTGATGGTTTTTAGCGCTGCATACAACTTTTCTAGATTATTTGGCCTTCTTTTAGTAATTTCATAGAGCATCATCTCTTTTTGCACAACTCGAGAGCTCACGTTATTGCATTGTTCTTCGTTTTTGTCTTCTGCAACGAAAACATATAGTTCTCGAGCTAAAGTCATTTGAATTTGAGTTTTTTGGCCATTATTACTTGTTGTCACTTCTTATTCTTCATTAGAGACAATTTCGTCAGATTCGTTGCTGACAAACAATCTTTGTAGCAGACTTGTAGCCATGGCAGCAATTTTTTTGCGACTTACTCTGTGTTCAAGATGATCTTCAGGTTGATCAATGTGAGATGATTTCTTGAGGTATTCAAAAAGATGTACAAGTTGGGCGTTGCAACGTTCATCGATTCAAATGCTAAATCTTTCGATTAAATCCTTGCTAATATTTGATTTCAGTTCACCAAGTTTCTTCAATACAAATGCAATTATCTTTTCTGATAGCAACATGTCTGCATCCTTGCTGGAA
Source organism: Diplosoma virens (assembly GCA_963680785.1). Classification (NCBI taxonomy): domain Eukaryota; kingdom Metazoa; phylum Chordata; class Ascidiacea; order Aplousobranchia; family Didemnidae; genus Diplosoma; species Diplosoma virens. The sequence goes on along the minus strand of OY796884.1, from coordinate 18,062,232 downwards.
AGAGCATCAACAGCAGCCTTAAAGGGAGCAAGAGCTTCACACATCTCATTTTTTTCTTTCACCTCTTTTTTAGATAAATCAAAAGGAACATCAAGCTGTACCATAACCATTTTGATTTCTTTCTTTAGCTCGTAAAATCTTTCTAGCATTACCAATAAACTATTCCACCTCGTTTTGCAATCTAAAAGAAGCATTTTTTCTCTTCCCAAATTTTCCAAAATATAGGGCTGTAGATGGTCATCATTTTTCACTGGAGATCGCCAAAAAAGCTTTACAGTTTTTCAAACTTTTTGCACCACATCTTGTAAGTTAGATGCCAAAGGAACAGAAATATTCCTCTCTTCCTCCTCAAAACAATCTTCACCTTCAGTAATGGAGTCGTTTTCGGTGTCACTTTCGCAATCATCCACAAGACGAATAAAATCTTTACTCGGCTTGTGCTGTGTTTTTTTATATAGAACATCGCAGACAACTAAATGAATAGCATGGGCATAACATGTTACATGTTCAGGACAAGTCTCTTTTCCGAATTTTACCATAAGAATTGCGCCATCTGTAACAGTAGCTACCATATCTTTGTTCAGGTCCAGACCAAACAAATGCAGTCGTTCTTCAACCAGTTTAATTGCCTTTGCTGCATTCAAGCTTCCTTGAATGCGAATCATTCCTAGAGAACGAAAACCACCTTGAAAATAAACATTGATGCTCATGTACCGACGATTTCTCATGGAAGTTGATTCGTCAAAAGTGATCGTAAAGCGGCCATCTCTTAGTTTAATTGCATTAAGCTCTCCTTAGAGAGTTTTTACTATATCCTCCCTCTGCTTCATCAGCAAATCTCAAATCTTTTTGTGCGATCTAGGCAAATCATATCCATCATCTTGTGGCAATTTGATTAAATGTAAGTCCATTTATAGCAGTTAATTGACTAACCAATTCGCCGAGGCTCTGCTTTTCCGATTTAAAAGAGGAATCAACCTTTCGCATTTTTAATTTTGGCTCATCTATTTTAGCAACTTCCACCCGACTTGATTTTACTGCAATTTTATGTTGCGATTTCAAATGCGTAATTAATCCCTTTGTACTTGATCCAGCAGCTTTTAAGATTGCTTGGCACAACTTTCACTTTGCTTTTGCAGTATTTTTACAATATGGAAAGTTTTGCCACACTTCAGATTTTCTTGACAATCCTACGTCTTCAAAATTCGACATTTTCACTAAAATTTAATGTAAGCTTTAAGAGAATAAAGCGGACTCTCTTATACTGTACTGTAACTGACTGACCCGAATTCTTTTTTAATAGCTGCAATAAAACTTTCAGAAGCTTGTTAATGACACAATAGAAGGAATTTATTTGACCATTGTTTTGTAATCATAATCACACGATAGGTGGTTTGCACTAAGAAGCGCTGATGTCAGCACTTAATAATTGTAAATATTTCACTTTAAAAGAGGAGTTCGCTATATAGCAAATAACATTGGCAAACTGTTTTAAGTTACATTGTGGTCATTGAATAACATTGTAATCTCGGGATTGTACGACAAACTATCCTGGGATTGAGATTGCCAAAAATAGGTTGAAATCCCGGGATTTTGGGATCGGGATTTCCCGGGGTCCCAGCGCTACTCTGTAATGAAATTTGTAAAATCATAATATCGTGCAAGTCATGAAGATACGAGAGAATTAATTCACACCGCTATGACTTCATATCGCCAAGATTTTCAAAAGTTAGCTAATAAAGTGAAAATCCACTGTTGATCTAATACTGGTAAAATCTCGAAAAAATTGTAAATCGTGTAACTTTGTACGTATTTGTTTTTATTAAACTTTGTTTTTATTAAATCTGCAACCTTTATTAAACAAAGACTCATATCTTAGCCAAATCTTCTCTGCACCACCACTTATATCATATCGTCAACCCCCTAACCTCAAACTTCTACTTACATCTGCCTCCTTACAAATGAAGGTTTCATCACGGGCACCTTTCCCTGCAATTCTCCTAAATGCCATCTCTTCCCCAATATAAATACTAATCCTACAATGACTGGTCCTAACGGAGTCCCTATAAAAATTTCCGGAAATTTTAGCTGTAATTCATCTAACATTATTTATGCAATTTTATGTAATCTCTGCCCTAAAGCAATCTATATTGGAGAAACAAGCAATTCAATCAGACAACGGATGAACGGACACAGGAGCGACATCAAACACAATAGAAACAAACAGGTAGCCGAACATTTCAATAAACCTGACCACACTTCGGACAATCTCAAATTAGCAGTAGTCAAGGAAGTAAAAGGTAAAACAAAGCAACAACGGGAAGTGGAAGAGCAAAAAATTATTTTCAAATTCGATTGTGTTAACCAAGGTTTAAATAGAGATCAAGTTTTACACAACGGCATTAAACGTAACAAACAGACATATGTGACATAATGAGATATAAAAATATCGGTAAAAAAGACTAAGTTCGAGAAAATATGAGAGTACGGTAAAATACAGCAGTTCAAACAAAAAACAAATTTGAAAAAATGGCATGCAAGTACAGAACAGTAAACTAACTGATAAAGTAACAGAGTAAACTAACTAAAATTCAATAAAAACAAACGAAAAGCTTTAACCAATTAGAAGCACAGCCAAGGCAACGCAATGTGTTTGCTTAAAGAAAACAATTTTTTTGTTGCCGCATGGAAATGCATTGACTATAACAATGCATGAACAGCTCCCTAAATTTGTAAATTGGCCTGCGACAAAACAGTGTGCACTCAGGTTTTTTTCAAGAAAGTCTTCATTTGCACGCCATTGCCTACTCAAGAGAAGGTTAGGATCATGCTGCCACTTAACACCTAATTAACCTTAACTAACTTGGAAGTAATTTATATTAAACCAAAGTCTAATTTAGCCTTACCAGATTCTAATTTAAAGCTACGATAATTCAGCCTTAGTTTACACCTAACCAAAGCCTAAATAAGTTAATCAAATCCTAATCCAAATTAAATATAGCCAATCACAGTGATTTTGTTTGCATTTGCACAGATTATGCAAATGCAAACAAAGCATGAACATTGGAACTAGTAAAGAATTGACTGCGTAAACACAATTTTTAAACTTAAATAACAATTTGTAGATAAATTTAATAAAAGGTAGCCTCTAATTAGATTAGACCCACTCAAAATCAAAACTTTATACTGAAAAATACTTGATAAGAAAAGATATACAAAACACAGAAAAAATTGTTGTGCTCTGTAATAAATAAAAATGACAGAAAAAAAAGACCACATTGCTTCAAAAATGATGACCTTTTTTGGTCTTCACTTTAATTTTGATGTGCTACTTTAAAATTAATTTTTTTGATAATTGGAATCGGAACCAAAAATAAATTGAATGAGGCCGGCGGACTGCAGGTTGGGAAGCCCTGGTCTAAGAAAATAAAAAAACTTGTACGACAAGAACCGACAGTTCGGTTCATTTTAAACTGGGATCACCAAATCTGCTTTGAACGAATCTGACAAGGTTTTGCGTTTTCAGTTTTTAGACATCATGTAAGACGACAAAAAATCTCTATTCGTTTGAAAACAATCATTTTTTTAACCAAAACTCTGCACGATGTTACATCCAATCCAACCAAATGTGGCCACTTTTCAGAAGATAAAACGTTTCAGACCATTTTATGATTGAAAGGAATTTCAATTGATCAAAGTAGAATGTTATTTGTAATTAATTCTTTAAAAAATTTTATATTTAAAAGAGTTTATCGGTGGAAAATTTCATTTTGCTGCACGATCAAAAAAAGTATAAAGATCTGTAAAGAGCAAAATATGCCTTGCATTATTTTATTATTAATAGTTGTTTAATCAATTTCCGGCTACAGTTTTATCATCATAATTAATTAGAAAAGTTGGAAATAAAATCGTTTGTTAAAACAGACAGTAAACTTAAGTTTTTCAAAGATTTTATAGTACTGAGTGTAAGTTAAATAAAAGGTTATTGTATGTGATATAAACTTTTATACAAGTTCATTACCGGTATTCAGATTTATTTTTCAAAAACAACCAGACAATCTCCATCTAACTTGTTAAAAAATTATTGCCAACTGTACTTCGCCTTTTCAAGCAGACGGTCGAGAAACCTTGTGGTAGTATGTGATAGGGTCGTAGTCAAGGAGCAGTAATCGGTTCCTGTTTCGGGCGCGGAGTTCCGCGTTTAGTATCGTAGTGGTAAATATTTGTTTTTAAAATTTTCCTATAATGACGCAAATAGGTTTTGAACTGCGATCGTGTCAACTGCGTGCGTCAACATTGCGGCGTTTTAATCACTCGACCAAGCTGTCGACGTGTCAACTCAGCATTTATTCAACGGACTTGAAGTACAACAAGTTCAATTTTTAATGTTATCAAATGCGCGCAATAAAATAAATAAAATAAAATTTAGTTATAATTTAATTCCTTATCTCCAATAAATAAAAAGGATTTTGTCGCACGATCAGTATTATCAACTCAATATTCATTTCCCTAACGAACACGACAACGTCAGAGTCGTTAAGCTTAGAGAGACCGTCAAGTGATTCCCCAAAACTGCTTTCGCAGAAACCTATTACTATTTGATAAAATCTTATTTTTTTGGTTTTTAAGTTTTTACAAACTATTATGTTTAAAATTTAGAGTTACTTGGACGGTGGCAGAAATGGGGCGATTGCCTCATGCCCTGCAAAACTTTTAAAACAAAGGGACACAGTAGGCACGTAGTGCGTTTTGAAATTTGTTGCACAGAAGAATTGTTGTTATATTGGTCCCTACAATTATAATATCGATTATGTCCCTACAATTATAATAATGTATAATATCAACCGAAATTAAATACAACGTTTTAGACAAGAGTTTACCAAGTTTGTAAAACAGTGCTTTAGAGTTAGACAAGGGTTTGCCAAACTTTTTTCAAGAAAAGTCTTGCAGCAAGAAACAGTCAGTTACCAACGGGGAAAAATTAACAATAAAAGCACTATTTTGATGAATAGGAAGTCCCAACAAACGTAAAGTTTAAGGTAATGAATAAAATGTTTACACAAAACTTAGTGAAATCCTAAAAAAGTCTTTAGATGAGTTTGATATTAACAGTTTTTTTTAGTGCAAAAAGGAGAATAAAAAAAGGACTTGCCTTGGAAGCATTCAGTCTTTTTGAACCAAAGAATTACTTGAAATTTAATTGCTTGAAAGTATATAGATGCAAAGCTTTTGTTTACATTTTCTAAAAATGGCTCCTGGCAGTACCAATTTGAAAGCCTGTTTACAAAATTGTGCTTTCAGAAGCGTACCACACGAACTATTTCGGGGAAGCGAAATAACTTTGTCAGAAGTTTTATGTGATAGCCTAATTTAATTTTAATTGATTCCACAAAGAAACTCAATAATAACAGCAAAAACTCTATGAGCTTTTTTTGTGTCATCCAAAATTTTATGGGTGCCGAAAATATCGAATTAGAAGTAAGTTTGGTGCGTTGAAATAATTATCTTTTCCCAAAGAAAAACAGTTGTTTAACTTTGTGTACGGCATATTAAAATAAATGATTTAGACATAAAATAACATTTTTCTGTTCAACAAATCTTTTCTCAGCTATAATGTATTCCTCAAAAAACATTTCAGTTCCCAAGGAATATAATTTTGCTCAATTGTTTTGCAAGAAATCAGCATAAGAGGCAATTGCTTTTTTTTGGCCTTCTTTTTTCTTACAACGATGATTGCGTTAACCAGTTTAACTTTATGTTTTAAACTAAAAATTGATATTGAACCATATCGTTTTTGTTCCATTTTCTTAAAAGAATGGATTTTTACATCGGAAAAAAACGCGAAGTTCGTGATTGGTGATAAGTGATAGTACGTGATGAAACAGTTTTTAAATTGGAAAGATTAAACAATCTTAAATCGTGACTAGTAACTTAAAAGTAGCAAATTTGCAGCCGAAACCGACACTATTCGATGACGCAGGCTGAATTTTATAGGTTAATATTTATGTATTTAACAGAACAACTCGTCCGTGAGAAACTGTAATTGACTGGTACCATTCCAATCTGGTGCACATCAAGTGTCTATCCACTTTTTCATACGCTTTTTATACTAAGCTTACAATATCGATGAATAAAAACTGTATCGATTTTATTATTAAAGCTGTTTAATAGTAGAGGGGGGCTTAAAGTTAAAAGTTTTGGAAATTGGAAATGAGCCATTCAAACGTTTATGGTATGATAGAAAAGACTAAAGGTAGCATTACTTTTTTTACTCTACTCGCATAAAATCTCCCATATATACCCCCTTCAAAATTTAGTACGCCGCTTTCTTTAAATATTTTCAATATTTTACTGTACTATAGTTTTCTTAACAAGAAAACAACTTTAAAAGGATTTTTATATTATATGTAAGTGTATTTACTACTTGATATAGCTTTAATGCACCCAGCAGCCAAAACAAGGGACAAGACATTTTAGTACCCCCAAAAATTGAAAATAAATAAATAAATACATGTATCTTTAGAAGTGCTTAAATATAAAAAAGCTAGTAAAGATTCTTTTGCAGCCTGCTTGATGATATTTTTAAATTTCTTTATTTGTAAACTATACATTTATATATTATAAATCTATATTATTGTAAATCTACACATTTATACACTTACCTTTACCCAGGAATTCCAGAAGCGGGGGGGGGAGCTGGGGGCATTTGCCATGTTATTCCAGATTGCTTTCGCAGAGCATTGCAGTTAGTTAAAGTACATTTTTTAATTTTGATAGTATATCATTAGAGGTAACTTTTATTCATTCTGTGACTTACAACACAATTAAAAAGCGATAAACTTAGAACAACCGTCAGGCGATTACCCAAGCCTACTTTTGAAAATCCTTAGATATTGCTGTTGAATTAAAATTTTTTATTTAATTTTTTTAGTTTTAATTTAGATATGATTTTATTAATAGATCTACAGTGATTCAGAGCTGCTAGTTTCTTTTTGAAGAAGACAATAGAATGACGAAAATAGGTTTTAAAACTGCAACTTGTTGATTGTGTTTGCCATCAACATGATTTTCCTACTTATTTCTTCTTGTAACTTTTTCTTCAGACGAAATATTTAGGCTACTAATACTTATGGGAAACGAAAGCATGTATCTTTTTTATCTGACATAATGCCACGGAACGTTTTGCTTTGTGTTTAATTAACTCCATTTTGATTTAACAAATCATTTACCTTGTGTAGTATAGTAAATGGACCACTATATAATTTTGTATATTGCAAATCACTGTTTAAAAGTTATTCTGTTTGTATTAATTTAATCAATTTAATTAAATGTACTAAATTTAATTTGCGTGAAGCAAAGTTTTGTCTAGTTTATTTCATGAGCTTTCCTACAAATGTATTTTTTTTTGGCACATTCAGATTGGTTTTATACTATTTTTTAAACTCTTCTTTTGGCTTTAATTTATTAAATCATGCTACTTAGCTTTTTCATGAAAAACCTTCTTAACAATTAGTTTTTCACAACTATCTTTTATTCATAGTTTATAAATCCAATATTTGATTCATCCAAGTTTTTTATTGGGATTGGAACTTAATTTACTTTTTCTTGATCGTGTTTGGTGAAAAGCACAGAACTGTTCTCATCAAAGTTTCTAAAACCAAATTTTTTATGTTGGTGAAGCGGGGGAAATCCAAGCAGGGGAAATCACCGTAAAGCGTCTTTCCGAAAGACACAAGAGAATGGCGCAAGTAAGTTTTGAACCGAGAGTATGTCAATCACTATCCCGGATGTCTTAACAATTCGACCACGTTGTAATTAAGATAGTTAAGAACTGTTGACCAAATTTAGGAAAAAAGTCTTGTTAAGCAATCAATACAAACTATTATCGTAAAACAGCCTCATGGCTTGTGGTTGCATTAAACAAAAAGCTTGAGTAAATTTTATTAGGGCCAGTGCTTGTTTCAATGTCGAAGAAAAATTTAAAATTTTTTTATATACTTACATTAAACTAAAGTGTGTTTGAGAAAGTAAATATTTTGGCTTCGGGTTTACTTTTAATAAGGTTATCATATTTTCAGGGAGACAAACCGGGACGCTGATTAACAGAAAAAAATTCGTCCTCAAAAAGTGTTCTTTAAAAATAAAGGTCTTCACTTTGAATCAATATCCGATTTCATGATATTTGTCCGTAAGAAGAGGTGCTCTCTAAAAAAAAGGTCTTCACTTTTAATCAGTGTCCGATTACATTATTTTCATTCTAAACTCAAGTATTCCCGAAAAAAAGGTCTTCACTTCAAATCTGTCTCTAATTTCAAAGTTTTTGTCACTAAAATCTAGTGATCTCGGAAATAAACAAGAAAAAAGGCGTCTGCACATGGAATCTGTCTTCGATTTGTGGCGGGATTTTACCAAAGCGGGTGGGACAGAGCTCTAAAAATTGGGACTGTCCCGCCAAAATCGGGACGTATGTTCAGCTTAACTTTAAATTCAATAGCAATGAAGTCATCATAACCTCAAACGTTTGGGCTTCAGCATCTGTTATTTGATAAAAAAATTTTCAAAACTATTTTTATTATTGGCATAGTACTCACCATGATAAAATATACAACACAGTTTTTTTTTTAACAAAGCTAAATTAGTGCTGTTATAGTTCATTAATAATGCTGTTAAACATCGGTATCTACCATTTATAATATCAGGATTTTACAGCTACATATGAGAAATTTATTCTCGTATCAATTCATAAATTAATTTACTTTGATGCTCTGTATCATTTTAAAAGTTGGTTGTTTTGAATAAAATAAAATTGCTCTAAATTAAAATTTGTTGTTTTTTATGTTTTGCGTCCCCATTAAAATTTACTATACCTATTATATGGAGGGGGTTTAAAAAAATTTTTTTAGAATGACTGTGTTTATTAATGTGGATAACATATTTTTTAAGAGTCTCATATAAAGTTTAAATTTTGAGCTCCTTTTCCTATTAATAAGGTCAATAAAAATAAAAATTACAGTATTCACTGATTTCTTCTATTACAAGGCTTTGTCACGACTAATTGAATAGTGTAAATAATTTTTTGTGGATTACCCATAGACTGAAAATGGCGTGAAATTGTTGCAAAATCACAATTCATCTTTTTAGCCAGTTCTCTGCATGTTTGGAAGCCATCTTTCTTCAAAAGATCCTTGTGTTGGTCCTCGTCCATCTCGACTGGTCTTCCGGAACAAGGAGCGTCGTTGAGGTCGAAATTATTGTGTTTGAATCTGGAAAACCAATCTTGAGCAGTTCTCTCCGCTATAGCGTCTTATCCATACACGGCACAAATATCTCTGGCAGCTTTACTTGCTTTTTGACCTCTATTAAAGGCAAAAAGAAGGAGGTGTCGAAAATGCGATTTTTTGTCAACTTGATAATCCATTTGACGGTTCTAAAAAAGACAAACAAATAATAGAGACAAAACGATGACTTTAATCTTGTAAAGCAGAGTGCAGGCTTTCTAATGGTATATAACACTTCGGCAAATATAAAAAAGTCGTTGTAGAACAAATATTTTTATGTAACGGCGGGAACTTATCTAACAACCTAATAAATTAGAGACGGATATGATAGGTGACTAACGCCAAAGCATCAATAACATTTCTTAAAATGTATTGCATCCATCAAAACCTGTTACGCTTTTTTATTTTTAATTATTCTTATATTCGCTTGCCACGCAACGAAGTAATTGCTAAACGATTGCAAAATTTTGATTTGCTTTCCAACTTGAAACCAATAAAAAAACGTGACTAAATCTTATTGATCGCTTCAAGTCACTTTGGTTTTCAATAACCACAGCGTTTTTGAAAGAGGCATCAACATTGATAAAATCAGTACTAATTGCTGTGTTTCATTAAATCAAAAGCATTTTCAAAGTTAATAGTCAAATTCATTAAAGGTTACTTAATATAGCTATCAGAAATGAACAGAAAACAGTGCAGCAAAATTAATTACCTTTTTTTCTTTAAATACATTACTTTCGTGAACTACACTGCTCACTTTGTCAGATGTGACATCCGATGTTTACAACAGAAATGCGACTAAAAAAACTCAAAACAACTTTAGTGTATTTATTTTGTTTATTTTTGATTGATTTCAATAATTGACGCGCTTTTTCCTCTTATTTTTTCGATAATCATGGATAGTTTATTTGTGGGAAAAGTTGAAGATCTATTAATTAAAGCGTTGTTTATAAATTCCTCATTTTTAAAACTATCAAATGTTTACTTTTGACGTAAAAGTTATTCGGGAATTTTACTGTATCAGTAAGTCTCTACAGATATACTTAATGTCACGCAAGCACCACACGTTATACAAAAAAGCGTTCTCAAAATTTAAAAAAATAACCTTTTGCTTTATAAGGCTGATTTTCTGTCTGAAATGACATTATTTTCATACCGCATGTGGAAATAAAGTAATTTTTTAAAAGCTATGTGGCTGATGCATTTTCATTGAAAATCTGTAAGCGGTTAAATTTGTTCAACTCTTTGAGTAAAATGCGTTCTTTCATTGAGTGGGCATAGTTTTAGGAATCGAGCACAAAGATGGATAAATAAAGGATTATACTCAAAAATCTACCACAAAATAATATAAACATTTAGAATTTTTTACTGAAAATTCTTTTCAAATATTGTAAAGGAGCATAAAAAAAAGTTTTTGGTAAAGTAGAAACTTCTATTACAATTAGACTATTCCAGGTTGTCTTGACAATGCTCTTCCGTTTTAGAAGCAATTGAATCAAAAAACGAGAAAGAGAGTGAATCGTTAAATGACGCTATAGTGGCTGACGGCGCAAATAACATCAATTTTTTTTCTGTTTCTGTGAACTGTTACTAAAAATAAGTTCGTCGTAATGTTTGTTTTTTGATTTTTACAACCATCTCAGAAAAGACAAAATTTTTGGTTTTATTTGTTTTGCTAATTCTCATTTTTTATACATTTTAATTGAATAGAAAAAGCCTTTGGAGAATTTCAAGATTTAGTTAGTTTAGCTCAGGGTGAATTTTTAAGTATTTTTTTGGAGTCGGACTAAACATTAAGTTGATTCAATCACAAGTTTAAATAAAGCAACAATTAAAATTTTTTTATCAAAATTTATTCTGATGAGGAAAGTCAATAAATATTTAGCAAACCTGGTTATAAGGCAGTTAAGAATAATGTGAAAATCAACTACCGTGGGATTGGATAAAAACATTAATTTCATGTGGTCTTTAATTATCACTGTAGTTGTCAAGCAGTTAGGTTGCAGAATGAACATAAACAATTTGAATTTGATCTAAGCAGTTTTTGAACAACAAAACACAAATTTTAAAGCGCACTGCGTACTTTTTAAAACCCATTAGAACAATAGTTTTTAACCTGGAGGCCTCGACCCCCAAATGGGTTGTTTTGCTTCTTTATGGTGGTCAAGAGAGCTTTTCACAGAGTATATAACGTAAAAAACTAGCCAAAATAACATTTATAATCATTCTATTACAGTTTACTTAAATTTATTTATCGATAGCCATAATAATTAGACCACTAGACAAAAATCTTAATTTAAACTTGTTTTAAGGGCGGTTATACAGTAAGCATTACAATTATATGTAAATAGTTTATTATGTCAATGTACCAAAGAGAATAGGCTCAATGCAATTTTTACTGAGTAGTGCAGGAAAGCGAATGCCAAAACAAGGAGCAAAATTGATCAGTGCGCTCAAGCGAAAGCGAGCAACAAAAAATTTATTGATGGAAACCTGTACTGGTAGGAATAAGTCTGTCAATTCAATGGGTAGGTACGGACTGACATAGACATAAAAAATTGATTTGCAGGTAGGAACGAAGGTCAAGCTATATAGCTAAAAGTTAGCAAGTGGGTATGGACGAGCTAAATCAATTTTGAAATAAAAGATGAATGTACCATATTTTACAAGGTTTCAATCTTGAGTCCTGCATAAATACTTAGTTGTTTAAAAATTGATTTTTTTATCTTTTTGCATGTTTAATAGCATGCTCCATGTTACGGATCCTTCAAGGGAAGGTTAGGCAAAATTACTTAAAGCTACGGACAGATAAGGGCTGCTAAATAGTGGGCCATTTTGGTTTCTAAAGCAGCCTAATGTTATTAACCCTGCTACTTTTTAGAAAATATTATAATATTATATTGTAGGCGTTAATCTTAAGTTAACAGTAAAACGATTACCATAACCTGCTGCTTTTTGAGATGCCAAAATATTGTTGTACGTTTAGAATTTTTATAATTGTATTTTTAGTTTTCATACAGTGATATAAATGAAACGTTTAGCTACTTGCTGAGACCACCCAACATATAAAAATGTCAGTAAGTGTCTTTCTCAAGGGCGAGAGTTAGACGACTGAATGACGAAAGTAGGAGTTGAACCCAGACTGCTTCAATCGCGTTCGCCATCAATTCGGCGCCATTGACTCATATATATGCAATCCAGTAGTACGCTAATTTTTGTAGCGTGCCTGGGTTGATGAATCACGTGATTTCAGAATTTGATGGCATGTTCAACCAAGATGATGCCATATAGCTCTACAAAAGGATTCAACTAAGAAAGAGGCTTTCAAAGAGAAGACTTTATGCATGTTGACTATTTATGGCTCCTTCATTTACCAAAGCTGTAAGCGCAATCATCTGCATTCTGATACCTTTTCCGTCAACTTAGCTCTGTAAGACTTGTTTCTCTGCATTGCTGGGAATAAAGCAAAAATAAAATAAAACTAAAGCCAGATCTATGGTGTACTCTGGCAGCAACAGAACCACGCAGAGATGGGACAAACAGATGAAACACCCGTCAACGCAATGATGTTGTTTTGTAGTTGTTCACAAATGCTGTAGATAGCCTGCATAAGCCTAAAAATTGTATTAAAAACCTGGGTCAATACAAGAACGGCTTTACAAAAACGGCGGCCCAGTGCAAGAAAAGTAAGGGGGGCCACTATTTAGTGTTTCACGGCAAAGCAATCTCTAAAAAAAAGGTCGTTGTTATAGGGGGAGCCACTTTTTAGTATATTAAAACAAAATAATTTCTAAAAAAAAGTCTTCATGTTACGGGGGGCCACTGTTCAATGTTTCAAAACCTTATGATCATTTAAAAAGTAATCGTTTTATTTGGAGGGGCACTTTTTAGTGTATTAAAACAAGTTATCTTTAAAAAAAAAGGTCTTTATTTTAGGGGGAGAGGCATTTTCAAGTGTTCCAAAACAGTGTGGTCTCTAAAAAAAGACATCGTTTTAGGAGGAGTCACTTTCTCATTTCTCAAAACAAATTTATCTTTAAAAAAAGAGTATTTATTACAGACAGGTCACCGACCTCCTGTGCTACTATTAGGAAATAGAGCAATATCTTGTGTAGGGGGCCATTTTTGATGTATTTCAGGAGGGACTTCGTGCGGCCGCCTGTTCGCAGCCTATTAAAGTCATCACTAGGTCGATAGGTTACAGTGAAATGCCTAAGTTAGTCGTGGTATGAAAAAGGTTGAAAACCACTGCATTAGAAAGTCAGCTTCGCAGCTTGTTATAGAGATCGATTATAATTTGTTAAATTTTAACAAAAATTCTTGATGTTTTAATAATAATATTTATTTGCCAAATGCATAAACATAAATTTTATAATACACACACACTGAAATGTTAAAAGAAAATCGAAATATGTGTGAAGGCATGGGGCACCGAAGAACATACGTTATCAAGTCAAGTGCCCCCACTTTTCTGTTGGTTTTATTCACAAAGGTCAAATTTGCCTTTTCTTTGTGTTTTTAAAACCCAAATAAAACTTTTTTAAACCTATTTTTTTGTAGTCCAGTGACCGTAAAGTAATGCTTTAAACAAGTTGTACTTTTATTATTCTTAAAGAATGTTAAAAAAAGTGTTTTGATAATTATTAACTCTATGCAAAATTTAAAAAACATCCAAATTTCCGCTACCAACAATTTCTATTTTTAATTTTTGAATGGAACTGCTTTGGCCTACCCTATTCTATTGCTGCTTCAATAATCAGAAGCCTTTCATACAACATGGCGCAATGATAAGCTTGTAAAAAGCTGATGATTGTCACAAAGCGAAGAACGAACGCTTTTTTCTTTCTTTGTCTCGATAACAAATAACCCGGTATATTGTTGAATTGAGCGGCGTGTGTTGCTGGAGTGACGACAAATATTTGTTCAGGTAGAGAAGATTTCCTGCCACGTTAAAACACCTTCTGAATGCTTTCTTGTGGCTTAGAGCTCTGATAAGAAAACGAAACCAAAACGTTAGTTCCATTGAAATGCCAGCTAACACTATAATCAATAACAATTATTTCTCAACTTGGATTAGAAGATAATAAATGAAAGTTCAGTTTAAGCAAAAAAGTAAGATGGCAGCGCTGAAATATTAAAGACAGAATTTTAACCTTTATATGTGTTTCTAAAAATCTGAGGTTTTGAGTTTTTTTATGAATAAAAATAAGTTTATTGAGCAATATTTTTAAAAAAATTTCTTTGGTTTACAGAATCCACATAAAACAGAAAAGCAATTTTTTAGCCTCGGTCATTCTTAGTTGTAGGTCCCAAGCAAGATTATCACGCATCCAAATAGAACTTGGTCTAAATGGATCCTTTTCTGTATAAAAGCCAATGTTTGGTCGAGTTCTATATCTTATTGATGATATTTTGCTGAGAAACCATTTAAAAATTATGTTTTATTAAAACATCAAAAAGGAGTTTGTCAAACAACTGAAAGAGCCTACTCTGGGTTTTTGAAAATGTCAATTGAAAGTTTTTTAAAATTGTATAAAAAACTGTAACCAGTGTTTTTTTTAAGGTTTGGCTTGAGGAACCTCTAAGCAATTTTGAAAGACCGCTAATTTTTTTCCTAATGTTCCTGAGCGTACTTAGCTTTGTTTGCACTATTGTAGAAGCAGATTTTGAGATACCGCTAGACAATTTTGAGAAACCGTTTCGGTTCCTCAAAACACCTTAAAAAAAACACTGACTGTAACGATTCTTTTTGTTCTCTTTCAAATTTCAAAATGTTTGAGAATTGATATAGCGTGGAAAAAAGTTGGAATAAATCAACGTACTTCATTTTTCCAATTTTTTAAAAATTATAAGAACTCACTGTCCCTGTATTCACTAGCGTACCGAGGGTGAGGCCGCTGTGCCATGGCCTTTCCCTCGGACCCTAAAAATGAGAGAATATAAAGCAAAGTCAAGCAGTTTTAGAAGCACTAGCGTGCCATGGCCTCCCCCTCAGATAAAAATGAAAAGTTTTAAAGCAAAGCCAAGCAGTTTTAGCAGTGGTGGATATTGGGTGAGACGAATAAGGCAGTTGCCTCAGGCCCCCTTCGAAAATAGCACTTATAGTTTGAGTTTGCTGCAGATGTTATTTTTAGAGATTATTATGTAGTTCGGACGAAAAGTAGTAAGTTGAAAATTGAAGATCGTAGAAATCAAAATGAAGATCTTTTTTTTTAAAGATCACCATGATTTTGGGAGAGAAATGGCGAAATGGGAGACGAAATTGAAGTGAAGACCTTTTTTTTCTAGAGAGCATTAATTTTTGAAAATTCTTGCCTCGGACCCCTGAATTTGAACCCAATAATGGTCGTGCCTTCGGGACTCCTCAAGTTGATTTGTGACCTCACACGATTGTGACGAAACTTTGACCGCCCCCTCGGAAACTTTCTGCGTACGCCACTGCCTGTATTAATAAGTTATAATACTGAACTATTTTCTTAATTGAATGCATTTAAAAAATAGCTTTCAAAAGAAAACTTTCTAAAAGTTTTACAAGATAAATTTCTATTAATTCATAATGATATTGTTTTGCAAAGTAAAAATTCACATTTGTTGTAGATTGTGCAAACATAAAAACTCTTCTTTTTACCGCCTCAACCTGTTTTTATCAGATTTTTTGTTTTAAAAAGCATAATTAAGGTTGCCATATCAGAATAGGCGAAATTCCGGACAGATATAGGCGCATCAATCAAAAAAATTTTTGAAGGGGCGGACAAAATAAATTTGTTCGCGAAACCGGGACAAAGGCCCAAAAAAAAATTTTCACTTTGAATCGGTCTCGGATTTTCCTATTTTCGTCCCAAAATCATGGTGTTCTCTAAAAAAAGGTCTTCACTTTGAATCGGTCGCGGAATTTGCAATTTTCGTTCCATAATCAATGTGTTTTCTTAAAAAATTACACGTTGTTTTTAGTTAATACAAAAACTCCCGACATTTGGGTCTTTTTTTAAAATTCCTTCCGGACGTAAAATTTAACATAAAATTCCGGACATGTCCGGAATTTTCTGGACGGTATGGCAACCCTAAGCATAATAAAGCAAAAAAGCAGAATGTTTGATTTCTATATAACTATGATATTTAGAACATACTGAAAAAAAGCACTTTTCTTGTACATCAGCAGATTGCGCTCAAATATTTATCCTCCTGACTCGCTGAAAAGTGTCGAAGGCGCTATACATAAGGCAACCGTCAAGCAATTACCCCGACCTGCTGGCGGAAATGCTGGAGTACTAATATAAGGTTGAAATTTTATATCTTGCTTTTCAACTTCTTGCCAAAACCGCCAAGCACGGGAACGTTTCATGGAGCAACAGAATGGCACGAGTAAGTTTTGAAGCACGACTGTGTCAATCACAATCACGGGTATTTTAACCGCTCGGCCACGCTGCTGAGCGGTTACAAATTATTTATTCTTGTTTACATGTCAGAATTCGCAAAAGAAAATCTGTGCAATGTTACCAAAGTGTTTCTTTGTAGAATTAAGCCCTGCTCCAGATACTAATTATGAAATGCTTGGTGGGCTAATCGAGCGACGATTATTTGCCATAAGATAGGTAATACAATGCAGAACAAATTATGACTTTTCACAAAACTAATTGATGACGCTCTTCTTCACCACATTGCTGCTCACGTGATATTGTTGAAGCGTTGACGAGTTGTTCGCAAGAGCAGCGTCGCCCGGGAATCGAACCCACACCTTCCGCACCCAACCCAGTAATTGTCACCATCACCCGAACAGAGCGATGGAATTTCTTGCCCTTTTACCTGGTGTATTCCTATCACAAATCAGACTCTATGATTAAAAAACTGCAATGCTTTCATATTTTTCAGTTCATAAAAGCTTAAGTCTAAAATCAATCAACGTTTTCTGCGTTGCTGCAGCCGCTCTTCATCTGGATTGCAATGCACTAAAGCTGTTCTGCAATCTTGAGTAACTGAGAAATTTGAGAACAGTTTAGTTTTTACAAGTAGAGCCGGCTTCATGTTACGAGCGATGAAACCTTAATCGATAAAGTAAAATATGTCTTAACGTTAGAAATTTCCATAAAAACCTCTTGACGTACTAAAGTAGCAGTTTCAAAACCAATTCTTTATTGAAAGAGTTTTGAGCGAAAAAACTCACTTTTGTACAATGAAAAATTTCAACAATTTAGTGTCATGACCTGAAATGACTTGATACGATCAGAGGTAATCCTATTTAAATAGAAAACCAACGACTGGTAAATTTTGTTTGCTACAATGATGATTTGATTCGGCCCTAAAAGCGGAAATATGCTGTTTGAACTAATATGAGCAGTCAATAAGCTTTATTGTAAAACGTACCTTAGCTTGCTCACTGATATTAGTAAGTCTTTACACAAATGCTGAGATTTTTTAAAATGCAACCAGAGTTTTACACCTTTTTGGCGGTTGCAGTAAAAACTTGCTGCGTTCAAGCATGTAATTGCTAGATTGGAGTGATATGTTTCTTGAAAAATGTACATCAGTCTTGCCAACCGGTGTGCTTAGAAAAACAACATGTTTTCGTTTGTCTACTTAAAATAGAGTTTTTTTTCTTCCCGCTTTAGATTTTTCACTGATGTCTGAAAAGGTAGTTGAAAACTTTTTTCTTGGTTGTCACTACACTTACGCAGGATATAAGTAAACAAAAGGCATTTTTCGTGTGATGTTTGTTTCATGTTGCGCAGTGTACATCTTTTCAGATAGAAGATAAACCGTGGCTTAAAAAACTTTAGCAAACTCTATGTTGTTTTTTTCTCATAGTCAAGTAAGTTTTGCTTATTTTTTACCTTCAAAAGTCAGCCAGAAATTTTCGTTTCAACTTTTTCTAATTAAAGTTGAAAAAAATTGGTAGGATTTACCAATTTTTGCAATTTTTTAAACTATTCGATATACTCTTAAAAAAATGTAAAAAATGTAAAAACGCTCTCAAAACGCAAAAGAATGTATACTCTATATAATTTTAGCTTTTTCTCTTTTCTTTTTGTTTGATTGGTTTTAAAGTAAATGTTAAAGCAATTTTTATATGTTTTATTCTTAATCGACCAGGTGGTTAAATTATCCCCAAAATAAACAGTTACACGTTAAGCTTGAACGACTTCATTCTCGACCAAAAACTAAAGTTTCCTGCCTTTACAAACTCCTTGTCCGTTAAAAGTAGTGTACGAGAGTATTTTTTACGCAGGATCGAAGATTATTTTGCTTTTTTATTCTTGTTTTATGACGTCTTATTGATAATTGTATAATTTGGGATTTTATTTCGGAGCATAAAATTTGGAACGCTTAACTAATTTCAAAATAAAATGTAAAGCCAGTATATCTTGAAACATTGTTTTATTCAGAACGTTTCGGAATTATAACCCATTCCATCATCAACTGCGTTAAACTCACTTAAAATGGGATTTTATTGTTTCGTGTAATAATAAATCTTCTTTTCTTGTTGCTATTTTTTGTAATTCGACAGTTTTCCAAACTGCATTCTAAGGAAAAATGGTTTCACAGCTTCTCACAGTTGTACTCTGATGTTAATAAACCTAATTTGAATTGAACAAGAGATGGTTCAATCATTAAAACCTGCTCAATTAAATCAACTGCCGTTCGATCAACTGTCATAGTACCGCTATTTTTACGTCACTTTTTCGTTAAAATCACATTAATTATAAAGTAAACTATTCTTTTTAGATTATTGCAATTTTTTTAAATTTTGATTTATCATTAGGAAACTTTTTATAGATTTACTTTCACTTGTGGTTATACTTGTACAGTTGAAACACAACTTACAATCTTGTTCAAAAATCCATAAAAAACTTTTATTGCAATAATTTGCTTTTCGATTTATCTTTAGACAAGCATTTTCGAAATATATGAGCTTAAATGTTTGGTCTTGTTAGAAAAATTAGATTTCATCTTTCAAAAATCGGTTGGCAGAGGTAGCGTGTTAGTTAAACCGACTAACCAGCAGTACCGAAACTTTTGTAATAAAATCTCGCTGGAAAAAATGTGCGCAAATGACTGTATAACTCAGGAGTGGGCAAAGTGCGACCCGCGGGTCAAATGCGTCAATTTTTATATCGAAAATTAAGAAATTCAAGACAGATTGAAAGTGAAGACCTTTTTTTAGAGATTATCAAAATTTACCAATTTCAGTTTTTGTGCGGTCCGCAAATCTTTCCAAAAGCTGCAATGTGGCCCAAGGTTAAAAATTATTGGCAACCTTGGTATAACTCATAACGACCGTTATTAAGATTATCAAAAACTAAGCCTTTAATGATTAAGTATTGATTATTTGAGTTTAAAACCACCAATTAATAACCGTCAACTTTGGAGTAAACAATGCTAAGGCCATTGCCATTGATTTCAATTTTTGACGTAGACGGAATAAAGCAAACCTATGTAACACAATAACTGACAAATCTATTTTTCACAAACCAGTCCCAAAAAAGGTTAACATCCATGTAGCAGTCGATGTTAATGTTTAAAGAATAAAACATTTCACGAGGTCTCTAACCTACTATAAAAACAAAAACAGTCAAAACGTTGGAAGGTCTTTTCAATCATTGGAGTTAGGGAGTTGATTTTAAAAATATGCTATTTTACTGCTTATAGCTTGAATTTTTTGACCAACCAAAACAAACAAAAAAGACTGACGCATTACCGAAATCAAATATTCAAAAACAAAATGCTAGATTCTGTGATTTTATCTTCATTTCCTTTATTAAACTAGACAGATCAAAACACTTTTTGCTTTAAGAGCTTAACCGTTTTCAAATTGTGAAAACGTCTTTAAGAGAAATTCTTAATTCTTCCAAGAGGCTTGATCAAAAAGGGAAACAGCCATTTTCCTGTGATAGCGATAACTGTGTCGATTAGTCACAAATATATTGTGTAAGTCAGCTATTGCAAACTAAAGAATGTAAATGTATAACAGGAAAATATTCTATCTAAAAAGAAAAAACTGAAAAGCAATAAAAACCGAAGTAAAAAGTACTTTTGACTCCCAGAAACAAACTGTGTGAGAAGTTTTTAATTAGTCAAAGTAACCTCGATAACTATTATCGTACTGTTTGATATTCTGTAACAACTAATTACAGAAATGAAAAAACAGTGTTTAAAAGCAGTGGCTCTTAATCTTTACAAGAATTGCTGTTTAGGTATGCCGTCTTAGTAGTAGTGTGTAACAGTATAATTTGTATTGATCAGTATAGTTGTGCTTTTTTTTGCATTGTATGTACCGATAGCATTAATTTTGAAAAAACATGATAGCAGAAATATTACGATTAAAACATTTTTTCAACAATATAACGACGTTAAAATCTTTACATTTAGATAAGATGGCAAACTAGTTTTTGACCCGAAGATGACGTACCAAAGTAGAACTTCAAGCTTGGAAACCCTTAACCTTTACCTTACTGATTAGAGTTTATGTACCGGGATCCCGGACGATTTTTAAGTTTTAAATTTCCGGGATCCCTGACAAACTTCCCGAGAAATCCCAGTTTAATGCATTTGAGTTAAAATAAATTATTAGAACCGCAAGGTTGCTTAATAGATTGGTCGATCGTGACTTACATATTAAGCAAAGGTTTGGGATTGCCAGTAAAGATTTTTTTGTGGGGACGAAAATGAAGAAATTGTAAAGTAATTGTAAGTAAAGAACTTCTTTTAATCTTTAGTAAATTTTTCACACAAAATTGAGTAACATTTTAGCATCTCCGTGGTACATTTTGTTATCCCAGGATTCCGAAATTTCTTGGGAAGTTTGTGCATTGTCTTCAACACTAAATTTGCAATTGGACTACATTACAAAATCTATGCGGACAAAAATTGTTTTAAAAATTGCAGGAGCACCAATATTTTGGCTACTTGAAACTCATTATAACCTTTTTGAGAATGCAATCTTTTAATATTGTAATTTTTTGAAATATTGTGCGTTTTGTTTGTCATAAAGTAGAATAAGGAAAACAATTTGCATCTAAAATAAATGTCATCAATATGCCATTTTTAACTATGGTTAAATTTGTATTTTGTTTTTGACATAACAACAAGAATGTTCAAAAATGCAACTTCAAGGCTGTAATCATTTAACCTGTAATGATTTAACTTAAATCGTTTAACATCTTCCACAGAGTAAAATCGAAATGTGATTGAAATGTCCGCTGTATAACATGAATGCATATTGTAACTTCCGGCCACTAACCTTCAGATCAGTAATTCCCAACATGGTGCACGTGGTTGCAGGGGTCTGCAAGTGCATTGAAAGTTAAAAGAATTTTTAAAAAAAAACTTGCAAATTTATTAGTCAGGTTCAGACTTTAAAACGTAGGAGTCTGTAGATTTGATAATTTTTTAAAACGGGTTTATGACTAAAAAAAGGTTTGAAACCATTGCGTTTTGTGATGGGCTTAAGCGAGAGAATTGGCATTTAATTTCTGGTGCTTGATTGTGGAATAATTGTAATATCTATGCTAGTCATTCAACGAAGTAAATAACAGAGCCTATGTATTAGTCTCAAAATAATTGCCTCCAAAGTAGCTTTGTCTTGTTTTGAAACGTAGAAATCGAATACACTATTTCATAATTTGTCTTCTACTAATTGCGTACTGTCACGTAGATCACATATTACATCGACATTGTAATTCGCTTGTGTATTTAGGACTTGTTGCATTAGAATCAGTGTTATTTAGGAGTCGTAATATTAGGATCATTGTTGTGATTTGACTCCGAAGAAGAAATTTTTCCAACATGGCAACTTGGGGCAAAGCCATTGTCGATTTCGTTGTCGATCCCGCTCGCGACGTCACGTCCTCGTTGACAACCTTTTTCCGGTTCTACACGAGCCAGGCAAACAGCAATTCAACGTCTCGTTCATTCAACGTGGAAATGACTGTTAACGAGCTTGAATTGTTCTTTCTTTTTAAATTATTGTGGTCAGTGACGATGGTTGTTTTGATTGCGGCGGTGGTTACCGTTTCGCTCAATTTTCTGTACAAATTCTTTTTTCTTCCTTACGAAAGAATTCGAAGATTAGGATCGCTCGGGTGAATAGAATTCTTTTTTTTACTTTTCAAAAAAGTTTCTTTTTTTCTGATAACTTTTGATCATTAAAAAATTTAAATATTTCAAGTGTGTATTCTGAATTATAGCACTTTTCATTCTTTATTATTTTTGAAGTTATATTAATGGAGAAAGTGTGTCTCTTTCAAAAAAGGAAGTGGCGAATCTAGTACGGCGTCGACGGAAAGTAGGAGAAGATTTGCCTCCAGTTTATCCGAATGGCTGGTTTCACCTCTTGGACAGCTTTCAGTTACAAAAAGGAGAAGTAAAAGAAGTTTGCGCTTTAGGTGAAATCCATCGGAAATTTTTTACACTTATACTTTTTAACAAAAATGCGATAGATTCTTTCTTTGTTTATTCTATTTTCAAGATTACATTTTTTAACTTCTTTTAAATATTTGTCAAAGCCAAATTTATTTAACTTTAAATCAAGCTAAATATGTATTTTTTTAGTTAATAATTTACTTGTAAGCACTCCATTACTAGAGCTTCGATCTGTGTAATATCAGAAACGTCAAAAAAAGAATGAAACCTGAAGGACAATACTAAAGGAACATGTTGTCTACTGTAAATTGCTTTGAATGTCATTATAAACTAATTTAAAACTACTTCTCCCTATTCAATGTTTCCAGTATTGTTGCCTTGACAATTATAAATCGAAGAAAAGGAAAGGGTGTCGTGAGAAATCAACCGAACAATGATGCTTCATGGCATTTCTAAAGAATTCTTTTTTACTGTTAATGTAAAAACATAAGAGCCTTCTGATATTTATATTTTAAACCTGTCCGGGTAACACTTATGCTCAAGTTGAAACGGTTGCTAGTTTCGATTCTCCTTTTTCATGCTAAAAATAAAACTATCGTTTTTTGGATTCTTCATCAGTTATTTAATTCAAATTTCCATAATTTCACAGTGAAACGGCACTGTATCAATTTAATTACTTTGAAATTTTTTTTGGAGGCTTTTTAAATTACTGTGGTTTCTTTTTTGGACTTTTATTTTGGAGCCAGTGCATTTTGTCCCAATTTTTTTTGTAAAACCACACAGATTGTCGGTTGAAATTACCTGTGTGACATACAATAGCGAGACAATTCAACAAACCATCTATATCAATTATCACTCATCCTTTTGACAACAATAGAACAATAAAATCGCATCATTATTGTTTACACCGGCTCGACCGATAGCATCATCA
Source organism: Diplosoma virens (assembly GCA_963680785.1). Taxonomy (NCBI): domain Eukaryota; kingdom Metazoa; phylum Chordata; class Ascidiacea; order Aplousobranchia; family Didemnidae; genus Diplosoma; species Diplosoma virens. Next base: position 18,038,667 of record OY796884.1, on the reverse strand, counting down.
AGCAAATGTTTCCTTGTCAAGGGAACGTTTTACAAATATCTCGAAAACGAAATGCAATTCAAAAAAATCTTTTGAAAATTTTTTCAGGAGAACACTTTGCTGTTTATCGTTCCCAGTCAGGGAAGGCTAGTGTATTGGACGCTTACTGTCCCCACATGGGCGGGAATTTAGCGATAGGTGGACGAGTCAAAGGGGAGTGCTTGGAATGTCCTTTTCACGGCTGGGTATTTGACGAGGCTGGGTTATGCGTTAAAATACCATATTCTGACAAAGGTAAAGTTCAAATTGAAGGCTTTAGCTTTTTTAGTGATGTAGCTTTTTTTTTTCACGGTTGTTTGTCTCTTCAAATTTTTCCTTTTGAAAAAGATAACCGTTTACTTTACAATATAACTTTTTTTCTTTTTCAAGTTCCCAATTTTGCCAAAACAAAATCATGGACCAGCAGGGAGGTCAATGGATCAATTTTTATTTGGTACCATTGCGATGGGGTTGACCCCCAGTGGGATATCCCAGAAGTGCCTGAAATCAGTACCGGAACGTTTAAATACCGCGGCAAGGTGGAACATCATATAAATGCCCATATTCAGGTAGCCTAATAACAGTAGATATCACGTACGTTTTAATTGGTTTAATGTGCTTGTGCTGTCTTATAGTTTATGTGTAGTCAATGAGCAAACCCTTACAACGTTACAGCCAACAATTTTAAATAATAATTTTTTTTAAATTCTGCTTGTTTCCTACTCCTAACCAAGTCGCAAGTTTACTGAGTCCATGTCCGAAGCACTGCTTTTACCAGTAACGTATTTAGGGAGGGCCATTGTGCTATGTCTTCCCCGCCCTCGGAGATCACTAATTCGAGAAATCAGAGACAGATTCCAAGTAAAAACTGTGTTTTTAGTTTCCATTGAAAAAAATTTATCACTAAGCATATTTAATTGTGGCTGTATGCCCCCAACTCTTGCAAAATCCTGGGTACTCTATTGATTTTTAGGTAACACAAATATTTGACGAAGTGTCAAGTTATTGACAAGGTTTGCTTTATTAGAGAATGAAAGCCATACCTTCCATCTTGGAGAAAAAAGTAACCACTGAATAGTGTCTGCGAATGTAGCCAAAATGACTTTTTTTAATGTCAAAGAGCGGTATTAAATGTTTGAAACTTCAAAGGCAGTGTTTTGTTTTATAAAAAGAGGCCGTGTTTGATCTGTGCTTGACTAAAGCGAAGCGCGATTTATTGACATACAGAAGAGCGCCAGCAATAAAGAAAACTAACAGGTTTCTCGATCAAATGTCTTTTTGGATTTCTTAAATCATGTTTCACAAACCTGTGGCTACTTGTCGGTGACAGCGAGTTTGTAATTCAGCCACACAGAAATAAATGAAGAATATGTTGAAGTAGTGTATCTGTTGCAGTAAAAAGTAATTTCTGTTTGCATTTTGACACGTGTAAACGATTTAATGATTACCTCGCTATCTGTAACCTGTATCTGTACGCCTAAATATTTACAATTGTATTTATATTTCGACTCTATCAACGAATAAAGCTCGAAGGAAAGTTTCTTGCTTTTTGACAAACTAAAATTAAACCTATTGAAAAACGCATTGCATTCATTAAAGTATCATTCCCAATTTAGCATTGCAAAACTGCCAGGTCGATTCTCCTTTACAGCGACTGTTTTTGAATCTTAAGAATAACATGAAATGATTTGTTTATTGGCCGATTGCCTTGAATAGCTATTCATTGACTAATTTTTTTATGATCGTCATAAAATTAATTGGGGCCGCCGTTTCTTTAAAAGGGAAATGAAATAGACTCCTTTTGCGAAGAGCACGTCAACATGAAAAAATTTTGAGTTAAAATGAGATCGTCTCGATCACCATATTTCCCAATACCTTTTACGTCATAATACGCGATAACGGACTTCAGAAGAAGTAGCGCGCTAAAACTATGTAGCTTAAATTGATTCCTAAGTTACTCTTTATAATTACGTAAACTACAGCTTTGTTAAATTTAAAACGTTTCAAACTTATGAAAGGAAGAAAATTTGTTGGATAAACAAATTTACTTTCTTAGAATTGTAAAGAATTTACGGCACGCTGTGGTCCGCTGGATGAAAAAACAATAGGCCTATTATTTTGGTCTCTTCTTACAATCAAAAATTTCAGCTGATGCATTTAAACAAAAATATCTATCAGTTGTATTTTAATAAATTGGTTGTATTATTTCGTTCACGGTTTTTTGTTTCGATTTTTACAAACTTAAAACGTTTCTTGTTTATACAAAGTTTTTTTTTTTCAGGACCTTCCCGAAAACGGATCAGATCTGGCACATCTGAGTCATTTACACATTCCGTGCGTGACAGCTGGTAACGATTTATCAAAACAATTTGATTCCTGGTTAAACATTGCAAAGCACATTTTCAAGGTAACCGATTTCTTTTTTCTTGGATGTAGGCTACATTTCTCTTTTCTTGTGATGCAATTGAAAGCTATACTTTGTAATTTTTTTAAAAATACAATGCTTTTAAAAATAGTAAAAAAGGTTATAAAGTGATTTACTTCTAATTTGTTGACCACAAACAATTACCTCTTGTTTCACCTGGTCAAAAAACAAAATATTCTGATTTTATCACTCATTAAACTTGTTTTTAGTAATTCATTATTCCTAATTGCTTGTTTTAATTAACAAACGTGTTCGTTTTTCAACTTGCAAACGTATATTTCCGCTTCTGCTAAATTCATTTCATTGCTATTAAACAACAACTGAACCGAAAGCATCATTTCGGTAAAAAATTTAAGAAATGCTGTTAAATGATGTTCTTTCAATTCTAGATGTTAACGGTATCTGGGTTTGCTGCAAAGCTGGCCAATTCTGACTCAGTGTTGCCACTGGCCAAAATCATTTTCAACTTCACGAACCCGGAGCGCGTTAGTTTTTGTATAGTATGACGTAAGAAACCGGCGCTGATGTCGTAAAACGAAAGTGTTAGTAGCTTATACTGGAATGCACAAAGATAACAGCCGTTGCTTGGCACTCTTAAAAGCAGTTCCAAGCTACAAATCATATTAGTATATAAATAACTTTATAAAATTAAACCGACCGCAATATTTGGAATTTAAAAAAACAAACCAGGGTAATAGCTTTAAAATCAAAGTTTTACCGCCTCAACCGCTGTCATGCCATTCAACAAATTAGATGGTATAATAATGTGGATGAATGCATAGTATTGTTATTTCTTTAGTAAAATTTATGGATATGATTAAATTTAAAACTGTGATTTTATATTTATTTAGGCAAGATACGTAATGTTTACGCGTAGCAGCAGATTTTGATTTTTCGGTAAAAGGATATTTGGCTAACAATTTAAATTAGAATTTTGCGTAGATTTCGCAAAGTAGTTACACTTTCCCTTTGTATTAAACCAAAAATTTAAGCCTGTTTAGCTTATTAAAACCATGATGCTACTTAACCCAGCTCATAACTTTTTACGGAAGTAACTTCTGTATCTTTTTTTTAAGAAGATTGTTTATTTTTTCATTCGTTCCGCTGGCAAAGCTTTAACTACTCCATAGAATTATATTGCTTGTTAAAAATTACACTGTGCACTTACTCATAAGATTGAAAAGTTGTGCGTCTAAAAGTTCTGATTCGTTATTTTTATTTTGATGCTTTCTTGTTGCTTGCAGACTCTTAATTTGTGTTTGAAAAATGTCGGCAACTCGATTAAATTGCACTAATTGTGATTTATTAAAATAATGTTATACAATTATTCAAAAAACAAAAGGACAAGATTAGAGATTCCCCTGTAATAAGTTGTCAAGTTTTCGTACTAGTTTTGAATTTTTTTTCTAAAGCAAATATTTTACGAATATAAAATAGCGAATTCAAATATTTTATGACCAAGATTTAGTTTTGCAACAATTTTGATGCTTTTTTAAGTTCTAAAATAAAATTATATTCTTTGCTTATAATCATTACCATTATTATGACAATTACGATTTAATTGCTGCTTTTGTAAACAGTCTTGCAAAGTTTAAAAAGCCCTGTTTTCATCAACTCAATTCACGTCAGCCTTTGCTGTCCGGCATTTTTTTAAGCTTTCAGGTCTGTAAGTTAAAGAACCCCTTTACCCTATATGACCCATCGCCCTTGGTAAAGGAGATTAGAAATAAATGGGTTCAATTATTATATCCAAAATGATTTGTTTAATTTCTGACTGAAAGTGTACCGTAGAGATCTTATTTAATGCCGTATGATCAAAGATTTGCATAATACATGTATTTCGCTCAATCGCGTGTCACGTGTTATTAATTTTAGTTGACACTCTTAAAAGAAAGTGCCTAATTTGGATGTACTCTTTAATTCTCTCTCATTTTTATATAAAATAGTGAATAAAAAATAAGTTGTCGTGCTAGAAGAATTCATACATATGTGATAACATTTATTAATTATTTTAAAATATTTTTCAGGTTAATTTAAACTTGCTTCTAATATACGTATATAGTGATTTATTTTAATGATCTTTGTAAAGAACATTGGGTTAAGGTCTTTGTTTTGTATGTAAACAATGGATACCTCAAAATTCTATAAAGGAGGCTCTAGTTTAAATTTCAATTTATAAAGCAGTAAATGGAAAAAACTATTTTATTTGATAAAAATAAAATAAATTGGGTCATAAAGGGCACCCACCGTTTTACAGGTTGGCAAAAAACCAGTACTAACCCAGGCTATAAAACATGTATTACGAATATTTTTGCTTTGTGCAGTCAAATAAATTTTAAAAAAAAATTGGTCGCAAACAACTTCGGAACAAACTTTGGTTTGTTCCACCACACGACTTCATTTAAAAAAAAGATTTCTGTCAATAGGCTGACTGTCTCGGAAGTACGGAAGACGAACCACACATTTCCCGGATAAAGCTCACTCATTGTCTTCAGTTTTTTAATAAATGGAAGTTTTTGGAACTTGAATTCAACATTTATCAGGTACAAAAGAAATCTATTTAGAAGTTGCTTAAAATAAAACATCAGAACCACGCGACACTTTTTCGCTTGCACCAGCGTTTTTTCTATTCTTACAATAGCTGTAAATAAAAAAAAAGACTTATAGAGAAGGAAGAACCGAATTTTAGGAAAAAAGCCGCAAATTTTTCTTCAACTTATTTCTCGCTCCTTTTTGACTTTTCTTTATATTAATTTTTCCAACCACCTCTTTAATTTCTTTTTTATTTCACTTATACCGGAACACGATAGAAAAGAAATGCTTTTATTATTTTAATGTTAGACAATTATGATGCCAATCAAGAAAATCTATTTTTAGTCAGTACTGCTTATTGGTAACGCTTAAAAGCGTTTAATTCTTTATCTAAAACCCAAAATTGACTGTTTGTTTTCAATTAAAAAACGCGTTGAGCAAAATTCCCATTTGTAAGCTTATTTCAAAGCGGAAATTTAAGAACAAACAAACCGAGACGCGCAACTGTTACGCTTGTGAGTGCTCGGTTTTCGAGTGAGGCTTTCGTACTCGGTTAAAAATTTCTAAATAAATTATTGCCAATCGTTGAAATGCAAAAGGCAAAAACTTTCTGCTCCCTTTTTCGAAATTTTTTTAAATTTATGAGACCAAATAGTTTTTTAACTTAACTACCGCGTTTTATCAATGAAAATTGAGCAAAATTTATAAATTGTTTACTCAAAAAAAACACGAGCATATGGTCAAAAAATCTGTTTTTTTAGTAAGAACTCCCTAAAAACAAAGATAAAAATAATTTTTGTCTTTATTTCGACGCAGAAATTAACGAAAAAGCGCAAAAATAATATTTTTTGACAACAATTCTACAGAATGAGTCAATGCATTTTAATTTTATCTTCGGCCTGCCACTGGAAAAAAGTTGCTCATTTCTGATTCAACCATCTTCGCAGCGTCATGTTTCCGCTTCAGGAGCGCAGTACACCATGGTTCGATTATGGTTTGGTTAGAACCAAAAGTTTGCGAGAAATTTGAAGCTACTCTTGTAAACGTTTGACGTGTAAAGTTTTATTTTTGGTTTTTTATCTTCTTCTACCACTACTTTTGGTTAATATTCCGTAGTTCAATCTTTTATCAAGTTATTCACATCGTTTCTACTTTGATTTATCACGTTATACATGTTGCATATACGTATATTTGAATAGATTAACAGCATCTGTATGATATATACTGATAGGTTTATCTATCAGTATTTTGAAAAAGTATTTAATGATTTACAGTATCTATTTATGTAAAGTTTAAAAAATCAATCTTAGTACGTACGTTAGGTAATTTATTGAATTTAAATTTTTTCTATAACGCCCCTTATAGGTTGATCTTTTGCAGAGTATTTTTGATTGATCTGCCCATAGTGTTTACTGTTTTTCAATTGAGCATAGTTGCAGTATATATACAGTATATATATATATATATATATATATATATATATCTTTTGTTTTCATTTTTAAATGATTGTATATGAATAGGATTCAAGAAAAAAGGCTTTAATTCTTTTTCAATGCATTCTATGTCACTTTTTGTTATGGTAGGTAATATTTGTTCGATGTATAATTGGTTGATTAATTTAACGTAAGACTTATTTTTACCACTATAAGCACACTAATAATATTCATACTTTTACCTCAAAGTTCTAAAATAGTTTTGTTGTCTAATTGAAGATAGGCAATGCAGACTTTGACACCCTTTTCTTAAACCGAAAATTAAATTCACAATTAATTTGATTTGATTAGTCGATTTTCCAAACCCAATACTGTGTGTCCAGTTAGACTATGTTAAGTTTTCCGCAAGATGTGATCAATAAATTCTGTGATATGTTCGGAATTTCCCGGATGTCCGACATTTTATTTTTTTAATTTGAATCTGAAAACAATTCTAAAGAATTTAAATAGTTTTAAACGAACTCAAATGTGGAAAATTTTAGCATCTGATAAGCTTTGTTTCAAGTTTGCGATGCCTATCAGAGAAATGGATGCAACTGCACGCTTAATTGTGTTAGAAGAACAGTAACCACACAATAAAAATAAATTTCACCTCTTAAACTGGTGTAAATTTTTAAAAATATTTTTTTTATTTTTATTTTTTGTAGCTTTTTTTCTTGTATGGTGAAATAATTTGAGTTATTTTTCTCACTTTCAGTGATATTGTTGTAAAAGGTTGCGTAGATCATCTTAAATAACATAAAGGATGTTTGGTGTTGCGAAAGTATGTCCTTGCGACTCTCAAAAGTTTTACTTTTACTGAAATGGCAACCAAGGAGCGGATCAAATTTATTGGCTTTAAAGTTGAGCTCAGGGAAACTTACCGTAAAACCTCTAATTGAGCGCCACCCTGTCTCTTCAAGAAGTCGCCGTAAGCGATTTCTTTTTGCGGTGAAACTAACCCGAAATTCCTCTTTCAGCATCAGCATTAGCATGGAATAAAAAAAAAACCAAGAGAAAATGGATCTCTGAAGAAGCGATAGTAACCGCAGGGGAATCCGGGTTAGTAAATCGCTTACGGTGATTTTTGAAAAAACAGGGTGGCGCTCAATTAGAGGTTTTACGGTAATTAGAGTTTATTGGTTAATTCTAATTAACATTTGAAGCGAGTAGTTTTACCGGTACAGACCAATCGTATGTTAATTCGCAACGCGAGATAATCAAGTTATAAGATGAATGAACAGTTGACATCTTGTTTTTGGGTCGAGCAAGCGTCTTTAAAGCTCTTTTCCTTATTGGCAGTAACAAAGGTTTTCCTCGCAAAGTTTTTTTACCCTTCATACAGTCAAAAAATAAACAAGTGATCGCGAGAAAATTATTCTAGAACGACACAACTATCTGACTGTCGTACTTCATACATACTTCTAATTTTAACCTTGTTTAATCTATATTTGATTTTCAGTCTTTTACAATAACTTTTAAGTTTTTGATTATGACGTCACCTTTAGATTATGATTGCGTAATTATTACACCATCCCCACTTAATTTATTTTGTCTGCAAGTTGTTTTTTATAAGTGATTTTACAGATTCGTTTTACCGTTTTTATTAAAGCGCATTGACTTACTAAAGTTTTAAGTCATTGTAACGTTTTTTCGGCCGATAACGTAATTTTTGGGTAGAGTGTTCAAGAAACGATTGATATCCTCTACTATAGTCATGCTGATTCGACGTCATAAGTTACATAATCTGTTTACTACTTTATTTTATGATTATATTGTGACGTCATCAACTGCTTTGTCGATTTGTTAAACTTAATATAATAATTAATTTAAGAATTCTTGTCCGTTCTAGTAGCTTCAATTATTGTATGGTTATTTTCGCTGATATATAAAAACAGTTCTGTAAATTTTATCGTTTCAATCCAGTCGATTTTTTCCATGTTTGAAGTACTTAAGAATCGTTTGTGTTATTGGCACTTGTGTCAGCATTGTTTACGTGTTTAAGTAGTCAAGAGTCAATGTTGACGCCTCAGAAGTTAATTCTATAGTGATTGCTTTAGCCTGTGTGGAGGACGAACCATTAAGCTTAATATTAGCCTTCGCGATACTAATTTGTTCTTATGGTTAGTCAGTACAAAGTTGTTGAGTGATTATTCGCAGTTTTTGGCGCTATGAATCGTTTTGAAGTTTTGTAAAGCTTGGATGCCAAATTTCACGAGAATCTTTCAAGTTCTTTTTATTTTGTGAATATATTCTTTAAAATTAGAAATTTGCTTTCTTTCTATCTGAAGAGCATTGCTTTTCAACCTTTTTTTAGCCATGCTCCACCTAATCACTTTTTAAAATTCTCACATCTTCCATTTGGTGATACATAGCTGTAACAGCCAAAAAACATTTTGGGGGCAATACTGTTTGCCCAAAAGACTAAAATAATACTAAAAAAAGTTTATCACTTTGTAACTGCCTCTGATTTCTTCATTTTTACCCCAAAAGACTAAAGAAGACTAAATAAGAAGACATCACTTTAAAACTGCCTCTGATTTTTTCATTTTCGCAAAGATATTAGCTATGGCTTTTGCTTGAGTCCTTCTTGTATTTTTCCATCAAAATGGGTTCGTAATGTATGAAATTTCTGTAAAATGTTTGAAATGTATGAAATCTCTGTAAATATGAAAAAGAAGTTTTATAACGAATCCATTTGTACTTAGGCAAAATAAACTGTTTTAAAGACTTCAGTCTCGCAGAAGAATATTTCTGGAGCTGGCAGAAATAAAACTAAACACAGCTTTTCTTCAGCAAAAATACTGTATTTGGATTACCTAGTTCAACTGATCCTTTTTGAATTCCCGAGTAAAGTTTAAACAGTTTTTCTCAACACTGACGTTTTAATGGTTATTCTTTACAAATCAAACTTGTCTTTTTTTTACTAGAACGGCATCTAACCTTTGATTAACAGGTTTTTTTCTGAGAGTTTGATAAGTAACTTAAAATGCCAACATTTGAAAATGCTACAAGACTCACAACCGGCCCAATAAAATATTCTTATTCAATCAATAAGGTTTTTTAAGATAATGAATGTAAAATAAAAAAAACATAACTTTTCAACTTTTTCTTTCATCTTCGTTTTCAATTCATGTACCAGCCGATTTTTTAGAAATCTGGTCATCATTTCAGAATAGTCGATTGCTATGCAGTGCTGGGGTAAACCAGTCAAAATATTAATGTATTAACTTTTTAAGAGGTTTAAAACCTCTTTGGTTTTTGTTTCAGTTTGGCCAATTTAAAATTTTTGTGATAAAATAAACTCTTACAGAATTGAAGCAAAACTTTTGTTACTAAATGATGAAAATTTTTTTTTATTTTTGTCTTCAAATTTTCTTGACCTCCGATAGCAAAAATAAAAAAAAATTGTTTCCCCAGACGTTATGCTATAGCTCAAGAGAAAACTTTGGTATATATTTAAGTTCTTGTGATATTTTGCAGATTGGTCCCGGGACGGTTCATCTTCATTTTACTTTTCCTTTTGGAAAGGGAGTCTTTGTGCAAACTCTAACTCCTATAGAACCCCTCCATCAAGTCATGGCTCACAAGCTCTACACCACATGGATAATTCCAAACTGGATTGGAAGATTTTTCTTGCTTGGGGAAGCAATACAGGTGCTTGGTTTTGGTGTAAATTTTCAACCGCTTAAAAGTGTTTTTTACCTATGTTAGAAATTTTTGTCTCACACTTTACTGTTTTTAATAAAAGAGAAACAGTTAAAAATCTACCAATTTTTTTGCGGTTTTTAAATTAATTATCACAGTAAAAAGTTTAGGCTTTTCTTAATCACTTTAATGCAGTTATTCTCAAACTTTTATGATCGTTGGTCTTTTCCAGAACCTCTCAACGCCAGTGGCCTCCTCCTTCAAATATTGTCCCAAAAGACAAGTGAAGACAAAAAAAATTATAACTTTAAAACTATCTCTTATTATTTCATTTTGGTCACTTCTGCTAGTGGCTCCCTTAGAGGCCGAAAGCCCCTTTTTAGAAACTCTTTTGAAGTTTCTAGCGTAGGAGCCATTTAGAAAACAAGTAAAACTCAAGTAACAAGTAGTAAAAAATTTTTTTTCAAAAAAGCGAAAAAAAGGGATGTAATTCTTTTCGTTATATCGTTCTCTTTGTTTTAATAAGTCGTTTGAAATGCTTTGTGTATCATCATCGTCATCATATCATGTCAACCGTTTATTCTCCTGATTTGCAGGACTTTGTCGGAGGTATTAGCTTTCGGAGATGTCAAGATATTCCTGTCCAAAAATTTGTATTTGCTTTTTAGTTTTAATTTAGAGATATGTTTAAAATTTAAACTACTTTGTAAGATGGCCGAGCAGAGAAAAGTGTTGTTATGCGTCTTTTCCAAAGACACAAGAGAATGACGCCATGAGGTTTTGAACTGCAACCGCATCGATTGTACACACCATCACTACGGCGCCTTTAACCAGTCGAACAAGCTGCCGATTTTTACAGGGTTGTCTAGATTGTGTACTGTTTATTGGGCAATATTCTCAAGTTTTATATGGCTATAAATGCGATTTAGAGTTGCTCGTTAAAACCGTCAAGTAAACAAAAGTGATGAATTTTTAATGAACTCAAGGACGTGACAAGAATGAGAATCCAGCCGACACCATGTCGATCATTGTCGTCATGAAAACAGCAACCTGTACTTAACAACAATGTTGTCTACATATGCATTTGTACAAGTAGTTGTTTTGTTTGGTCATTAGCTCCATAATATTTTAAAAACGTTAAAACGTTTGGCAAATTTACTTTTCTTTCTGAACAAAACAATATTTAACCATCACGTGAAAAAACTTTTCGATTTTAGCGAATGTAAAAAAGGAATGTCAAAATCTATTTTGAATATTTTCTGACTTTGTTTACAGTATTATAAATAGTTGTATGCAGAACCTGCTTTCTATTTATTTGCGTTCATAATTTGTTACTTGTGTGTTTTGATGTATGCTATTCTCTTCAAACTCAGCAAAGTTAATAGAAGGTATTGTCAAATTACTTTCAAGTGAGTGACAAACCTGCAAGCAAGAAAACGCCTCGTTTCCACTACGAGCGTCGAATGGAGCATTCTTTGTTTCTTTTATTGATCTTTCCGCGGTTATAATTTAAGCAAGCGCTAAGCGCAGGAAAAATAATTAATAAAACAAGCAAAGAAACTTTATTCCATGCTCGTAGTGGAAACGAGCCCTAAGAAATGTTGATCGCTTTTCAAGCATCTAAACGGCTTTTTGTGCTTGTAATTCTCCCTGTAAGTTTGCTTAATTCAAAAAATCGTTTTCATCGGCAGTTCTGCAAACAACTCAGGGGTTTTCATTTTCTTATATCGTAGTGTGTCGCGGTTTCTAAGCAAACAATAGCGCGACTATCCCATGATCGCCAGTTATTTGATATTACGTCACTGATTCGAGATACTATTGGTAGGTCGATCGTGATGTCATGATTTGGAACAACAAGAAGTTCGAGCCACGCCCGAAACTGGTAAAAGAAGACAAGTTGATAACTCAATATAGACGCTGGTTTTCTCAATTTTACTCCGAAAACAGTCCCCGATTTACAATGAAGAGTGAGGGCAACCTCCAGTGGTGAAACATTTGACTTTTAAGCAGCTTCAATATTATTTTCCGGAATAGGTTTTTTTTAGTAAAAAACGATTTTCGATATTGTTATTGTTATTAGAATGTCTTTTTTGTAAATATTTTACGATGAAATTTCTTTCTTCGCATATATAAAAGGTCATTTCCCCTTTCTCTTTTGCTCCGTATACCAAGAAAGTTTTCTTTTTACTTTATTCATTTTGTTGTGATTGACGTTAAAAAGTTTAAAAAAGTATTAATAAGTATTATTAGTCATAAGCTTTGAAAAAGTACTTTTTTACACGCTGAACAACATACAGGCAATTCGTGGAAATGAAACTAAAAGCCTTATTATCTTAACTAGAGCAGTACTCAGCAATAGTTGTGTGCCCCAGTACACTAGTTGCAGAGCACCGGACTAGAGTAATGATTCTGAAACTTGTCCAGTGTAACGCGTGCTTAGGGATGTTCTGAGCTCACAGCTTGGAACGTACCAACACAACAATTGAAACACATCTGAATAACCAAAACAAATTATTCTTAAAAAAAAAAAAAAAAAATAGATTCTCGCAACTTTATGTAAAATTCATAAGTTCTTCTGGTATAAGTGAGAGGTTAGTTTAACTTCAATAAATACAATAAAAGCCGTATTATATTTTTAAAGCAAAATTTGTACACGACGTTTCGTCCGTTACATTGGGCGGACTTTTCGGGTAAAAACATCGTGTACAAGTTTTGCTTAAATTATATTATGGCTTTTATTTTATTTATTAAAGTTGGATTGACCTCTGATTTATACCAAAGAAACATGTGAATTTTAAATTAAGTATTATTCCTGTTAACAATGTTTACATTAAACAATTACAACGTACAGTTTGTGAACCATTTGCTTCGCTACTAACTATAGCAATCGTAAATCTACACTAAATCTACAAGAAATTTTTTATTCAGTTTCAATGTTTGTTTTTTTAGTTAGCGTAGGCAATCTTAAAGAGTAAATAAAACGTTTTTGTGAGTTTACTAACGTATTTATGCACCAGCCAATGCAAACGTTTAACTTAAGTGTAATTTGGTGATTATGATGTACAGTTTTGAACCTCGATTGATGTAGCTTGTGTTGCTGCAGCCTCTATTTTTTGTTATCTGTAAGTGTTTGAACATCTTATTTTAAGGTTTTTCACGTCAGAATTCCGTTTACCATTATATCCTTCAAGTTCACTTAAACGTAAAAAATATAGGTTAAAATTAAAGTATCGTTATCAAGAAAGACAGAATATTACGTTGTCTTGCTCTCACGCAAAAAAATTCTCAAACGCATTGTTTTTTCAGCCATCAATTTCGAAATGAATACGATTATTGTTTTTTAGCGCTATCACAATTAAAAGTTTTAAAAAAATTTTTCGCAAGGGCGTTTTTCAAAAATTGAAGCAAAACTTAGCAGTTTCATTATTCCCTTTTCTGCCATTTTGATTCGTTCGTATACTGTATATTACAAAAAATTATGCTAGAAAAATATATGCTTTTTGATGGCCAAAAACCTGTAACTTTTATGGTTATTTAAAACTGTTTAAGAGTTTTATTTCTTGTTTGTGTTTTTTAAACCAGATTTTATAAAACTTGGAATAGTTCACAAGCAAGAAGCTTGAGCGACATTTTTTTGAAATGTAATTAATAGCTCGAAGAATAAAACTCTCAAAACTTTGAGTAATAATTTTTGCTTAATATTATCATCAATTAAGATATTTCTTTTTGGTCATATCTTTAAAATCTTGATGGCAACGCTAATTGGTTCATGCATTTCCTTTGGTCTATTTAATTTTACCGACTTTAATGAGTTTTTTGGTTGAAATTTTGTTTGATTATTTTGTCTTGTTGAAAAAATAGCCTCGATTACATTGCTTTTTTTAACATAGCTTTTTATAATTATTTTTAAAGCACCCTTTTTGGTGTTGTACGAAAGCGTTGTGCTTTAGATATATTTTTTTGTATATAGTTTTATTTGTTCGAATGCATATATGATTTGTTAAATGACTTAAATCTTTTGGCAAAGTTTCACGCTCTTCAAAGCATGCACGTATGATTACATCAAAGCAGTCGATGCATGAAATAGGCATCTAAAGTTTTCTACCAAAAGCACTTTTAACCTAGCGAGCGAAAAGCTTGAATGTTTTAATTTATAGTTCTAAAAAATAACCAATCGGTAGAAACAAGTCAATTACCATATTTGTTATGGGGTATTATTATTCTTTAAATTTGCTTATTTGCAACGCTTGTTAATTTATGAATTTTTTCAATTCATGTTCTGCTACTTTGTTTGTTATAATTACAACTGTAATGTTATTGCACTTTCCGCGTCAAACTTGCATTGATTTTTGAATAATTTTGCGCTTTTCTGTGAATTAATTTGGTTTTCATTTTGTTAACTTTATATTTTAATATTAGGTCATAATTTAAATAAGATGATTTAATGACAATCATAAATTATTCTTATTAGCCCCATCTCATTGCTTTTCAGATGCCAAGACATTGCTTTTCAATTGAATGCTTAATTTGTTTTTCTTAAATCTTTACGGTATATTGGGATATGAATAAATTAAAAGCTACAAATTAAGACTACCCCGTAGAAAAAGGTGCCTTCTTCTCAAACACAACAAAATAACGATAGCAGCACAGTCCAACAACTGAATTAGTGTCGTAAAACAGCGCTTTTAATTGTACTCGATCGCTGCTGACAACTATTCAATACCATCACACATCTGAGCACTTTGTTGCCTACAGCAGCCATTTAAGTCGGTCCGTAATATTTATTTGAACAAATGTGTCAGTTAAAAGCCCAAGTGGAACTATGAAAATATCTGCATTATTTAAAGAAAATTGTTAAATCTTTTTTTGTTTCTATATATTTAATAGTTTAATTTAATTTTAGCTATTAAAAAAATTTTTGTTGTTAAAATTTATTACATTTTTTCAGTAATTAATTCGAAAAACTTTAATTAATTTTGCTGTAATTGACTTATAATGAAACATAAACGTGATCATGCATGATTTTTGTAATTAATCTAGAAATTTTTGCCGGTTTCAACCGAACATTAATAGTTTGAAGATGGTCAAGTCCTCTTTTTGTGAAAATTAATGATCTTAAAAAGCCGCTAACTATTTTTACTAAACAACTAACTTTTAAGATATACAGTGATGGCTTTAGTTTGGGGCAAACGGAGCTGCCGCCCGAGGCCCTCCCTAAAAAAAAACGCCTCAAAAAGGCTTCAGATTAAAAATTGGACCTTAAATAGGTGCATAATGACAGCTTGTGTATAATAACGGGAATTACAAAAATATAGAAAACTACGAAAAAAATGATCTCGCTTTTCGGGAGCACGCACTGCTGCGAGCAGTTCTTTTGTAAAGCAAAGTTGTTTAAGACAAAAACTGACTAGACAGGTGTCCATCAGCTAACTGATGGACACCTGTCCAGTCAATTTTGAGTTACTATTTCTTCAGGAAAATCAGATAATGACAAGATACGTAAAAATATAAGATTTCATTTATCTCATTAAGATTTTAATGTTTTACGTGTGATTGAGTGAGAAAATTTTTTTTTTAAATACAAGGAATAACAGCAACAGCTGTTTTCGTTTACACTAAATTGTCCGGTCGGCAGCATTTATTACTATTGTATATTTTGACTTATTAAGATGATTGTTGCACGCCCTTGCTTTAGAACAATTTATACTTGATTGACAAGTAAAGATTTTTTTGTTTTAAAATTGCATTTCCAGAAGATCCGGCTGGGAGAAATATCGTAAAGTGTCTTTTCCCAAGAACCTAACAGATCGAACCCAGCCTTTGTCGATTGAGTTGGCCGCCTAAAGACATTAAAACGGCGCTCCTACCTACTCACCCACTTGGCCTTTGTTTAAAAAGAAGAGCTTCTGCCTAATCTATCCTCAGTAAACTTTTTTGAGCGAATGCGCGAACTTCAGTTAGCAAGTTTTTTTCCTTAATTTGTGCTGGAGGCTGTAGAAAATATACAGTGCAGAAAAATAAACAGCTCTTAGATGTTTTCGAGAGTTTCAGAGCAATAGTACCCTACCTAGCAACGCTTTTGCAAAAGTGCTTGAGTGGCAGTACCATAGCAGCAGAGTTGTGGCGATTCGAGTCGCTCCACTTCCTTATGAGCTACCATCCGAATCGAAGATAATTGAGTCGAGTCCAGCAAAGCTCGAATCTTTTCTTAATCCAAGTCCATGAAAGTTTGCATTTTTAATAAAAATAATAATAGTAATAATAACGATTTATTTAAATACCGCTTTATACTTAAAAAGCTCATATAGTCTCAAAGCGGTTGAACATAATGAAAAACACCACAACAACGACAAAAAAAAACAAATAATAAAATAAGCAAATCGAATCAAATATTGAGGTTAAAGATTTAAATAGATGTATCCAAAATGTGTATTCATGAATTTTTATATTCCATTTTCATTGGAACGCGAGACAAGGTTGAGGACTTGAGTCGAGTTTAATTGCTTTATTAGGATACCTAGTAAGGACTGTGTCTTTCTTACCTAATAAGGACTGTGTCCTTCGAGTCAAACTTGAATCCTTAAAAAATGGGAATCGAGTCAACACAACTCTGCGCAGCAGTGCTTGAGAAGCGAGAAAAACGGAGAGGCGTGTGAGCAAGCCCTATTCTTAGCTCTAAACCTAACTCAAACCCAAGCCCTAGCTCTAATTATAAGTTAATTTCTCAACTTAATCCGATTCAATCCACCGCAGCAAATTAGTAACGTAACATGTTATTTAATTAAATGCAAAAAATGGTCAACCCAAAGCAAAGGAAAGAAAACAACGAGTAGAAGAAATCATATTTCTTGTCCCAAATGCAAAATATGCAAAAAAGCACAGGAATTGAAACGAAGAACATCCATTACACACCGATAAAACAATTTAAAAAATCCATTTGTTATTTTTCCAACCGTCCACTCGCCATTCTCCATTTTGTATTTATATAAAGAAAACAGGTTTGGGAAATGTAAAAAAAGAAACAATATGCCGCATACATCTCCTACGGACATATGGCTTTTTGCTGGATGCGTAAGATTTTTCTGCATGCAAAAATTGACAGAAAAATTTCGCGTCTATAAATACTATTTTTAAACAAGTGCGTGAGACCTTTATAAATTTTATTCTCGTTAGCTAATTTCTAACAATTGTAAAAAATGACACTTATGTGAATTTTAAAGATTGTTAGTTTTATGGCAAGCAAGAAATTTAGTATAGAAAGGTGAGTATAGGGAACCATTTGAGACAAGGTTGACAACACTCTACCCTGTGTGCGCATTTTCTCAATCAGTTGAATATATTGCAGGCCAAAAGTGATTTTGGTCATTTCTTTAAAACATTGGCGGAGTTAGGAGTGATTCCCTATACTCACCTTTCTATAGTAAATTTCTTGCTTGCCATAAAACTAACGATCTTTAAAATTCACATAAGTGTCATTTTTTACAATTGTTAGAAATTAGCTAACGAGAATAAAATTTATAAAGGTCTCACGCACTTGTTTAAAAATAGTATTTATAGACGCGAAATTTTTCTGTCAATTTTTGCATGCAGAAAAATCTTACGCATCCAGCAAAAAGCCATATGTCCGTAGGAGATGTATGCGGCATATTGTTTCTTTTTTTACATTTCCCAAACCTGTTTTCTTTATATAAATACAAAATGGAGAATGGCGAGTGGACGGTTGGAAAAATAACAAATGGATTTTTTAAATTGTTTTATCGGTGTGTAATGGATGTTCTTCGTTTCAGATTTCCCACATACCAATGGCCCGGCAGCTGTTGCACAAATCCGTTATTCTGTTACGGCATTTTATTGTTGCTCATGTTTTTCTTTTTTTTTTTCAGAAGGTTTGTCAGTTTCGATGAGGTTTCTTTGTGTAACTGCATTTTTTCCAGTATTTTCCCCTGGAATTGTCCCGGTAAGTTCTTTAACCACCCTTGTACGAACTTCCGGCGACTGATGCCTGACTTGCAATTATCTTGGAAGAGAATCCAGCTATTGATCAGTGCTAGATCAATAATATTGTAAAATACATGAATGGGCCACATTCTACTCGTAAGCCTTTACAGAGTATTTCCTGGCCATTTGATTAATGACGTCATCCACAGCTTTATTTTATTATAAAATAAAACTGTGTCTGGTTTTTTCTTAGGATTGTTGTGAGAAGAAATCTCTACATCAGGATGTAGCGTGCTCATTATTACTACCGATTTTTTGTTTTTTACACTGGTATGAAGTCAAAGTAACAACAGCTGTTTGAGTAAATGTAAACAAAAAAGTTTTGTGCTGTTGTTGTTTTCTTTTTGCAGCTTGTGGTAATTCTCTACGTTTCTGTCGAACTGTGCCAGCAATACAATATCTTTGTTCTATTAGATGCAGAGCAACATCAAGACTTGTGAAAAAATTGTCACAAGTGACATTATAGCCACGTTTGAAAATCGGTTGCATCAGCTTTGTCACAAAGTATGATGGCAGGCTTACATAAGTATCCCGCGTTTATCTTTCCCCAGATACGGAAAGCTATTGTAGAGGTATTTTGTCTCCGCATCAACTGTCATCCAGAACTTGATTCCAAACTTGTCAGGTTAATTCGGCATGTATCGAATAAACCTGCATTTAGCCTTACATGGAAGTAATTGTTCATCAACTCTAATGTAAGGACTTGGCACATACGCCTTCTGAGAGTTCTCAATAAAAGATTTCCACAACGAGGAAGCCAAGCAAAACTTGTCAAGTATCACTTTTTGCCGTCTTTCACTCTTCACGTGGAAACATAAAAAATGCATTATTTTCTTGAATTTGCGTCTTGATAGAGTTTTGTTGAATATTGAACACCCCCAGGTTGTAATCCACAAACTTTTCACTGGCAGACCTCTCTGTCCTAAAATTGCTCTTGCAATAACCAGTCCAATAAATTTGTCCTGCTCATCACGTGTCATATCCCAGTTCATTCTGCCAGCAACGCGATGGGCTACAGCTACAGTGCATTTTCTTACTACTGTGTATTTCTGAGCATTATCTCGTCAAACAAAACGCGAAACAATGAAAGTGGACTGCTGTCAGTGATTCTGCTTGTTGCAAATGCAGTTCGGCCAGGTTTGAAGCTCAGAATGTTTTGTTGTTGTAAACGCCCTCGTTGCACATGGGAAATAGCCAAAGCTTGCTAAGCTGTTCCGTCTTTTCCGATCAAGTTTTGATTCACCTGCACCTGATTCTGTAAATCGCTGTCATCGTCTTTGCTAGGACTATCGACGTCTGATTTTTCCCCACTTGAATCAAGCTCCGCTTGTGCATCATTTGTCAATGCGTTTATCTCAATCGCTCTCAGAGTATTCACCATCTGAGCAGTCTGCTGAAATGTTTTATAATCGCAGCAAAGCCTGCTGCGCAGTACACGTCTTAGCATGTTGGATACACTATGACTAGCAAAACACATTTCAAAATCAAAAGCTAAAAACAGAACTAAATCAACACCTGAAACGTGTCATAAAAGCTCGCATATATGCAAGGAGTTGAACGCTTTTATTGCTAATAACAGCAAAGTCATTAGACAACACTGGTACCTGCTTTTCTTTCTTATAAATGTCCACAGTTCACAAGCACGTGCTAGTCTCAAATAAAATCATTAGGTAAGCCCAAATTTTTACAGCGCATTAGGATGCCGGAGAGAGAATATCCTATCCTACTGTGACATTACAATGCTTAATTACCGCTCAGACAAAGCAGAATATCACCTTGTTTTATTTTTTACCTTGTAGTGGTTCTGCAGGCTATAACCGCACTTTCTGTAGACTCTTTTTCAGGTGTGTGCGTCAATTAATATTTTATTAGTAAAAACTTTAAAAGTCACACAAAACTAAGCGTTGCACAAAAAAATAATTGTCAAGAAGTTTACGCAAAAAAGAGTGATATCCGGCGGAGATAGGAGAAATTGAATATTTGAAATGCGTCAATTGACGCGCTTGGTCGTTCTAGTGTTAAAATTCACATTCAGTGTCACTTTGGAACTACATGTAAAGGGCGATGAAGGTGTTATGCTTGATAACCTGTCAATAATTCAATTTTGTGGCTCTTTTTGTCATTTCTTAACAAATTATTTCTTTTGAAGTTTTCTAGTCATTATTTAGCCTAATAGTTTATTTCTTTCGATGTTTCCCAGAAAATCCCCCTATTATCATTTTTTTGTCTAATATGTTCCATTTCCAAGAATTTTTCCAATAACATCAAATTTCTTAGCACAATTTCGTTGATAATTTCAATGTAAGCTATGTAGGCTACGTCATTCAGCTACTTTGCTGGCGTCTAAAATTTTTCTAATTAATTTTTGCTTTTAATCTTGATAGTTAGATTTCCAATTTTCCAAAAGAGCTTACAAAGGAATTCTATTAGTACTTCAATCTTCTTTTCGATTTCTTTGACATTTTATTAGTTTTAGTTTTTTTATATTTTTTTTTTATTTGGATTCTTCTACTTTAATTTTGGCTCTTAACTTTGATAGTTAGGATTCCAATTTACAAAAGACTTTTCTTGGTGCTTTTAATCTTCTGTTTTGAAAAAATTTTGACATTCTGTAAAAATCAAATTGTCACTTCAGTCTTTGGTCTTCAGATCTTTTTGACATTTGCAAAATCAAACCGTCACTGACGAGACTTTAATAGTCGAAGCAGCTGTCTGGCGGAGGATTTTGCTCCGCAATAGTGTAATATTTTTTTTTATCTAAACTTTTGCTATATGCGCCAAGCAAAGCTGTACCTTTAATTTTCTTCTTATGTTTTATGACAAGATTACTTCTTTTTTACAATTTGAGGCCCCAAACTATGTTTTAAATTTTCTAATGTTTTATGTGTAAAAAAACTTTTTTCCAAATTAGTTAGATTATTGTTTGCTCTTTACCAAGTCAATTTTCACCAGTAATTTTCCCGGCTGTTGAAAATTAGGGCAATGCGGTTGTACACAGCAAAGTACCAATGTGATATTGGTCGAAATCGAATGAGTCTTTGTACTTTTGCCCAATAATGTGTCATTTGCCTCGATGGTAAGAAATCAAATTACCCCTATGCGTGCATTTTTTCGATCAGTTGAGTATACGATTGCAGGCCAAAAGTGATTTTGGTCATATTCATTAAAGCAGTGCAGAGTTAGAAGTGATTCCGTATACTCATCTTTCTATAGTAAATTGTGAAAAATCTTTTTGAACTTTTTTTCTTCTTTTATGATTATGCAATGAGTGATAAAGTCATACAACATAGAAACGTTCCCCATTCAAACAGGTATCCTACCAATATTTTTTCTTTGCACAATTTACTACAGAGCGATGTTGGCAAATTATGAAATCATTTAACAAGCAAAAGAAATGGAAAA
The DNA here is from genome assembly GCA_963680785.1 of Diplosoma virens. Lineage (NCBI taxonomy): Eukaryota > Metazoa > Chordata > Ascidiacea > Aplousobranchia > Didemnidae > Diplosoma > Diplosoma virens. Next base: position 18,017,172 of record OY796884.1, on the reverse strand, counting down.
TGCTTCTAGAAATATGTGAAAGCAATTGTAGTAAATTGCTGCATCCAGACTGGTTATAGGGTAGACTTGGGTAAAGAAGCCGACTGGGGTAAAAAGACTTTTTGTTTTAAAATTGAAAAGCTTCTAAAAAATAAAAAAATACTTTGACCATGTGGTGAGAAGCATTGTGAGTAATCTTAAACCACTAATTAGATTAAGCCCAACTCGTGTAGTAGACGTTTCAAAAGTAGTTTGCGTTTTCATAGGTTTCATTATAATTTTTTTTATTGCTGATGAGAGCATAGCAGGATTTATAGAAAAAGATATTTGTGAACAATATATTTTTTTCGAAGATAGTAGTTTCTAGAGGGTATGGTAACTTTAGTTTTTTGCTTACAAGTAAGACTTGAGAAAAATTTTAAATTTTCAAAATGTCCACCTTCTGGGTAAAAAGCCTACTTTGTATATGGGGTAAAATGCTCGCCCTAGGCTTTTTGTCCCAATTATCAAAAAATGTCAACAAAACATATTGTAATGAAATTCTGTTTAGATTACGTATATTGGTAATGCCAAGAAGTTTTAAAAAGATGCTCTACTGAATTTTTCTAAGCTATAGGCTGCTAAAATAAGCAAACTTTAAAAATACATATTTTTGAGGCTTAATTATTTATTGATTTTTTTATTGAATAATTTAGATTTTTTTTATGTTTTACCACTTTTATATTCATATCCAATCAACCCTTTCACAGCTATAAGGCTTTAAGAAGGCTATAATGACATAATCTATAAGTTAAATGATAGCATTTAACTACGATTTTTAGCAAACAAATGGCTGTATACATTCTTTTTTTCATTTTAATATTTTGTTATGTGTAGCATTTTAAAATTTTAATTGTGATTGTTTAAAATAATTTTTTGCAATGCCTCGTTTCTACATTCGTGTAAACTAGCCGAGCATCATATACTTCTGATGACTTGAAAAGAGCTATTGCTGACGTTAAAAGTGGGGCTGCTTTATTGCCAACAGCAAAAAAATCTGGTGTAGCAGCAAGAACGCTGAGAAGACTTAAAAATAATCAAGTGGCAAATCCAGGATATGTACAATTAGGTAGATTTCGGCCTGACATTAATGCAGAGTATGAAGCCCAACTTGTTTCAATAATTCAAGACATGGAAAAAAAATTGTTTGGTTTTACCACTAAAGATGTTTGACGTCTTGCTTTTGATTTTGCAACTCAAATGAATATAAAACATAGATTTAATACTAACATGAAAATGGCTGGTCCTGATTGGCTTCAAGGGTTTCTTTCACGTCATCCGCAATTGTCTATTCGCAAGCCAGAGCCAACTAACATAGCACGGGCTGTTGGTTTCAACAAAGAACATGTTGAACACTTTTTTAAAATTTTCCAAAGCATTTTAACCAGCCACAGTTACAGTCCCATAAGAGTATGGAACATGGATAAAACAGGAATATCTAATGTTCATAAACCAGCTAATATCGTTGCCACTAAAGGTGCTAGAGCAGTCGGTAAAATGACCAGTGGCGAAAAAGGTAAAACTGTCACTGTGATATGTGCAACAAATGCGGTGGGCACTTATATACCACCTATGTTTATTTTTCCAAGAAAGCGTAAGGTGGAGTCACTAATGCACAATGCTCCCACTGGGGCTCTTGGCCATTGCACTGAAAGTGGGTGGACTGACGAACAAAGCTTCTTGAAATGGCTGAAGCACTTTACCACCATTGCTAAACCTTCAAAAGAAAAAAAGCACATTATTATTTTAGACGGTCATCACAGTCACAAAACGCTTGAAGCTGTTGAATATGCCCAATTAAATGGCATTGAACTACTCACACTGCCTCCCCACTGCACCCATCGAATGCAGCCATTGGATTGGGCATTTTTTTAAGCCCTTAAAAAGTGCTTATAATGCAGCAGCCGACACTTGGTTGATTGCTAACTGTGGTAAACGAATAAGTTTTTATGACGTTGCAGAAATTTTTGCCACTGCTTACAATAAAACAGCCACTGTTGAAAAATCTGTAAATGGATTTCGAGCATGTGGACTATGGCCTTACAATGATGCGGTTTTTTTCTGATGAAGATTTTGCAGCAGCTGATGCTTTAGCTGGTGGTTTAGGCACCCTTCGTCCAGAAAAATTTCCGTCTATTAAAAAAAGACAGAAGCCTGCAGAAAAAGTTAACCAATCTATGAATGAAAATGACATTAGTAACTCCACCTTCAGGCCTATAATAGTCCACTCACAAGTTCCAACGGCAAACAGCAGTATCAGCAATCAGAAGGATGTGCTATCGACTTCAATATCTGTCGAAACATTATCGATGAAAAAAGATATCGAAACTGCAAAAAGTGTTTTAAAGGAGCTGTGCCGTTCTAACAGCGTAAACCCAACCAAAAACCAATTGCAGAAACGTTCATCTGAACGATCGCAACACATTACATCATCGCCGTATAAAGCAGTTTTGAAAAAGCTCACAGCAAATAAGAAAAAGATTCCATCTAAATTTCCAAAAAAAAAGCCAAGAAAATTGTTTTACGATTTTTACAATGAAGAATGGACTTGTTTAGTGTGTTGTGAGCCATACGCCAACAGCAGACCAAGAAAAAAATGGGTCCAGTGTAGTTCTTGCAAGCAATGGGCCCACGAGGAATGCACACCTGGAGAACTGTTTTATACATGCCAAAACTGCATTTAAGATGATTTAAATACTGCTTGTGAGAAAGAAGATTGAAATTATGATATAATTTTTGTGCTTGCTGATTTATGGCTTTTGTTTTGCTGCAATTTAATGATGGTGGAGCCGGCTATTTTGGGTAACGCATGCAATCACTTTGTTTCTTTGTCTGCAGTTTTGTGACTTTTCGCATAATGTTGATTTCTCACATTTGATTTCTCACATTTCGCATAATGTTGATTTCTTTTCGCATAATGTTGATTTCTCACATGCTAATGCACTAATCACGTTTGAAAATATTTCTTGTTTGTATCACAAATTCTTAAGTTTGAAATATTTGGAATAAAAAGATTTTCTTAATTACTTGCAGTTTTCATGGGGTATAAAGCCCACCTATGGGCTCTTTGCCCATTACAAGGGGTAAAACGCTCAATTTTAATTTTTTTAAATTTTTTTATTAATTGCTTAGTATTATAAATATTAGTGCTGTAACACTGTTTTTTGTCTTGATTAGATTCTTTTACACATTTTGAGGCATAATGTTCTGGAATACATAAACCATGTAAAAAGTTATGGGCATTTGTTCTTAGGGTAGGCTCTTTACCCCAGTCTACCCTACCCTCTTTGACCTTGTTGAGAAAACTGTTATAAGTAGCGATAGAAGAAAAGTTATTTTATAAATGAATTAACTTATATGCAATTGGTTGTTGTGTTACAGGGCAATCTATTTTATTTTCTAATTTAACCCAAATCAGACATCATCATTTTGGTCAATTAACAAGGTCAATTTTGTATGCGAAGAACATAATAAGTTGATATAATTTTACTCCTACCGGCTAGGCCGGAAATTTTTTTGGCGGTAGGTGTAGTTTTTTAAACGAATTAACGGCGATGGCCCAAACGCCAACTACACCGTCGGTTGACTCTATTCGAATAAGTAATCACACAACCTGCGGCTGACCTCGTTGCTGAAGCACACGCACGGTTCGCAATGAATGAATGTATGCACAACGAAAGCACGATGCGAACGATAGCACGAGGTACGAAGGTACGAAGGTACGCACGATTCTTCAGGCTTGTTGGGCCACAATACCGCCGGTCGATGTGTTTGATAAATAATACTTGCTGAATCTTGCCACAGAAATTAACAATTACTTCCAGCATTAACAATTAGCATTAACTCATTTAAAAGCACTTATTCAAATAGAAAGTTAAAAATACAAACAAATTAGAATTTTTAAAACCATAAAACTGAAATTAAAACTTTAAAACTAAATATAACTAGTTAATCAATTAGCTGCTTCTTGTTTAAGTTCCATTATACTTTGTGAACAAGTTACACGTTTCATGAAAGGCGAAACAATGGGCATTGTGACTGAATTACGAAGCACATGTGAAACTAAGTTGCCGCATATAAAAACTAAAAAGGCAAACGAAAATAAGGAAGTCTTAAACTTAAAATCTTACACTCCCCGCCGAAAATGTGGGGACACATTTTACACAAACAACAGACAAAGATTTTAAGCATTGCCATGTTTCCGACCAGCTGGGAGTCGACGGCCCATTACTGATCAAAAACAGAGGGACCGTTGGTTGATGCTTGATTTGATTCACAAATCAAACACAACTTTATTGTTAGTCTTCGGAGGACATCGGCATCATCTTTCACTTCAGTCTGACGTACGACGCCGTTGAGATCAGGACTGCCATGATTCCGATCAGCTGGGAGTCGACGGCCCATTACTGATCAGAAACAGAGGGACCGTTGGTTGATGCTTGATTTGATTCACAAATCAAGCACAACTTCACAATTGGTCTTCGAAGGACACTGACACCAATTTTTACTTCGACTTGACGTACAACGCCGTTGGGATCAGGAAAGGTAGAGATCACCTGGCCCATTCGCCATTTTCCTCTTGGGACCCCATCATCAACAACAAGTACTAGATCACCATTCTGAAAGTTTCTTTCCTTATCTGGCCACTTTTGACGCAGGGCTATTGTAGGCAAATATTCTCTACGCCAGCGCTTCCAGAAGGAATCTGCCAAGTATTGGACTTGGCGCCATCTTCGACGACCATAACAGTCTCGGGATTCGAACACCCCGGGTGGATCATTGCAACTTTGGCGCATCAGAAGCAGATGGTTGGGGGTCAGCGGTTCATTACCATGAGGATCCAAGGTGATTGGACAAAGAGGCCTTGAATTAAGGATGCTTTCCACTTCAAGTAAAAGGGTATGGAGTACGTCATCAGTAACTACTTGGGACTTTAAAAGAATATCTAAAATTCGTCTTATTGATCTTATCATCCTTTCCCAGGCGCCACCCATGTGGCTGGCAGCTGGAGGATTGAAGTTCCATTTAATACCTGTCTGTTTGAAATATTCATCCATCTTGCTCTGGTTTAGCCGGGACAGTTCTTTTCTGAGAATACTTTCTGCTCCTTTAAAGTTGGTGCCGTTATCAGAAAACACTTCCTTTGGGTGTCCTCTGCGGGCTATAAATCGGCGGAAGGCGTTTATAAAGCAGTCCGTTGTCATGTCATCCGCGACCTCGATATGCACGGCCCTCGTAGTCAAGCAAGAAATAACGCATCCATATCTCTTAAGTTGACTCCGGGCTCTTTTTACCAGGATGGGCCCAAAATAGTCGATCCCTACATAGAGAAACGGTGGCTCGTTTGAAACTAGGCGGGAGCGAGGCAAGTCAGCCATCTGCTGCTGACCGCGAGGCACACTTCTCTTGCGGCATATGACACATTGGTTCAATTCTCTGCGAACGGCTGCTCCTCCCTTTAAAATCCAATATTTCTGACGTATTGAAGTCCAGGTAAAGGAAGTTCCAGAATGACCACATTTGACGTGGTGATAACGAATCAACAGGTTAGTAAGATGATGTTGATACGGCAGGATTGCAGGATGCTTTGCTGAAAAGTCAATTGTAGCATACTCTAGTCGTCCTCCCACTCTAAGGAGTCCTTCAAATAAGATTGGGCTTGTTTTGTACAAGCAGCGTAATTGAGAATTTTCTTTGAGCTCTCTTTTTATTACTTTATTTGGCAATCGGACTTCGCTTTCTAATATTTTGAATACAGGACCGAAAACTTGGCGCTGCACATACGCCACAGGTCGCAATTCGGCGGCTTCCAATTCGTCTACTGTTATGCCACCTTTACGCACGGAAGACTTATCTTTCAAAAATGCAATGAAACGACGGTGCCAAGCGCAAGCAACTTTTAACCTATAAAGGGAAGAGAAACGAACAATCAGGTCGTCGACAGTCCCACAGGTTTCTTGAACTCGGCTTACTGCAACTTGTTTGTTTTCAACAAAGTGAAAGTCATCGGGAAGTTGACCTTTGAAGGGGGCAGCGGCTTCTGGTGGTCGAGGCCACGAACCTTCATTTTCCCAAAGAAAGCTAGGTCCTTTTGGCCAGCGGGAAACCAATAATTGCGAAGGAGACAGTCCTCTTGAAGCGTCGTCTGCAGGGTTGGACTTCGTATCAACGTATTTCCACTGCTCAGCCGACGTATGACGATGGATCTTAGCTAGGCGATTGGCCACGAATGTTTTAAAACGTTTTCTGTCATTTCGGATACTACCCAACACAATACAAGAATCAGTCCAAAACGTTGAGCGGCACTTAGGAAGATCTAGCTGCTTGGTTAGCCATTTATCAGCTTGCACAGCCATGACGGCTGCAACGAGCTCAAGTCTGGGAACGCTGTGAGATTCAAGGGGCGTTACTCGAGCTTTGCCGCACAAAAAACTGCAATGAATTTTTCCATTAATATCTGCGATTCGTAAATACGAAACAAATCCATATCCGGAAATGGAAGCATCTGAAAAATGATGAATTTGATAATCGGTTATTGGTCCTAACGCCTTGGATAGAAAACACCTTGGTAAAGAGAACTTTCTTAGGTCATCCAATTGTTGAAACCATGACCACCAATGTTCGTTCTCCTCATCTGGCAATTCATCATCCCAGTCAAGATTCATCTGAACTATACGCTGTTGCATGATTCTCGCAATCAGAATTACTGGTGCCACGAAGCCAAGGGGATCATATAAGGAATTAACGTAAGAAAGAATCATTCTCCTTGTGAATCTTCGATCATGTTCTGGCATCTTTACATTAAAGTGAAACTCGTCTTCAAGTACATTCCACTGTACACCGAGTACCTTCTGTCCCGCTGATCCGTCTATTTCCAGCGACACATTGCTCATTGGCGCCCTTTCTATTTCAGGGACTGATTCAACTGCCTCCGGGACGTTGGATAGCCACTTTGTTAAGTTAAATCCACCCAGTTTCAGCAAACGGCGCAGACCTTCAACGGTATTTTTTGCCTGTTCGACTGTGCTGACGCAGGTGAGGCAGTCATCAACGTAAAAATCCTTTTGGATGACATCGCAGATGCGAGGATCAAATTCGCCTCCGAATCGGTTAGCGGTCTCTTTGAGGCAGTATGTTGCTATGCATGGGGACGAGGTGGCTCCAAATATGTGGACTAACATCCGGTATGGAACGGGTTGTTTATGTAAGTCTCCCTCAGGCCACCACAAAAAACGAAAAGCATTGTGATCTTGATGTGTGGTTTTCACCTGGTGGAACATTGCTTGAACATCGGCCACAATAGCGATGCGCTCGCGTCGAAAACGACTTAAGACCCCGACCAAACCATTAACTAAGTCTGGACCTTGTTTAAGAGCATCGTTTAAGCAGATTCCGTAATGCTTGGCTGCGCAGTCAAACACAATCCTGACCTTGTCTCGCTTTTTTGGATTATACACTGGGTGATGTGGAAGGTACCATGCAGAGTCGTCCATGGCAATCTCATCAATTGGGACCCTTTCTGCATATCCTGATTCGATGTAGCCCTCTATCGTTTCTTTATACTTGGCCATCAGTTGACTGTCTCTCTGCAAGCGTTTCTGAAGACAAGACAAGCGCTTGCTTGCCATGAAGCGGCTATTGCGAGGCAGTTTAACGTCACTTCTCCAAGGCAACGGGGCACAGAAATGACCATTCTCATGAGTGACGCCATTTTTCAACAAGGTCGCAACTTGTCGGTCTTCTTTAGAAGAAGGGGCGTTAATCACATCTGGTTCAAACTCAGTGAACCAAGACTTTCTAATCTCGTGGTCAAGAGCTTCATCACTTTGCACAAAGTAAGTCTGCATGTCCTGGTTGCCTTCTGTTCTGTTAATTGCTGGCCCCAGTAGTGACCAGCCGAATGGGGTTTTAACAGCATTAGGTTGAGTTCCATCGCCTTCACGCATTTCAAGAATCCGGTGTGCATTAGGACAATCTAAACCGATTAGCAACGACACTTTATCTTGATTCATTTTAGGTATTGTCACGCCTTGCAGATGAGGTAAAGATAAAAGATCATTTAATGAAACTACGGCGTTTGGAGAGACTGGCAATGCATCAGCCTTCACTACTTCCCTAATTTTGAAGTTAACGGAGTCATCCATCAAGGAAGAAACAGTCAAGTTTACAGAATACTTTTCAAAAGGTTCTGAGTGCTGTGATATTGTGACAATGTTAACAGGCCGTGGGCTTTCTTGAATGCGTAACCGAGAAAATAAGTCCTTGTCGATAAATGATGTTTCTGAGCCCGTATCCAGGAACGCATAGGTTTGAACTGTCACACCTCTAGCTTCAACCTCGACGGGAACAATGACGCGAAATCCTCGTTGGCTCTGGTTAACATAACAACAAGTTTCGCCCGAAATCGTTTCATCTGTGCCTCTGGGCTCATCTTGCCGTGATGTATTGTCTAACGCCGATGTATTTGCATGAAGCAGCCTGTTGTGTCGTCGACCACAATTGTTTATACGACATCGAAAAGACCCTCGGTGATCCTTTGTCGCATGCTTCGCAAAACATATGTGGCAACGCTGGGATTCTTGCACAAAACGCTCTCTTTCGGCGACTGATAATTCAAGAAAATCGTTACATTTGTACACCAAGTGATCTGGCTTTGAACAGTAATAACACTGTTGTGCGGGAAGCTCCTTTGAACGAGAAAAACTTACGCCTTTGCGTGGAAAACGGCTCGGAGCGTTAGATTGACTAACCGTAGTAGTAGCGCAAATATTTTTTCGAACACCACCTTCATTAACGCGTCTCCTTTCGGTCTGATCACTGGCAGAAACAAGAAACTGCTCTGGGAATGCTTTAAGGATATCTGCCTCCCTTTTCACATAAGTCACGAAATCTGAAAATGTTGGTTTTCTCTTTTCTTCTAAATATATTTTGGCATAGTGTCTCCGCCAATGATAAGAAACAGCTTGAGGCAACTTATCGCTGAGCCTTTTTAAACAATCCACGGTATTTAGTTCTGAATAATCGCCTAAATCTTCTAAAGTGACAAGGCCTTTTCTAAGAGCATTTGCGTAGGAAGCCATTGAAGAACCATTGTGCGGTTTTACGTTGCTTCTCTGAAGTAGACTTCTTTTAAATGACTCTGCTATTATTCGCGGGTCACCAAAACTTTCAAAAAGAATATATCTGGCTTCTTCATAGCCTTTTGAAGCAGGTTGCAACGACGGACAATGCGAGATCGCATCATAAGCCTTTCCATAAGTATTTTGAAGCAGGTAAGCAAGTTTTTGTTAATCGCTAAATATGTTTTTGTCGTGGATATTTTCATTAAAGTATCTAAAGAATGCACAATAATCCTCCGGATCACCATGAAATTTAGGGCATTCTAGTTTTGGCATAGACATGTATTCTACAACAGCTGCCAAAGGCGAACAGTCATTACCTTTATGCGAAAGATTAGCTTGTTCCTCGCTAACACTCACGGGTTGAGATAATGGCGTTCTAATTTGTGACCGAGTAGGCATTTGAACAATGCTCGGTTGAAGACAAGCTGAGCGTTTAAAATTCAAGACATCGTTTGTCGCTGCTAAATTGTTGGGGGCTGAAACAGGTCTATCATCATCGGGAATTGACGTTTTACAGCCGGATCTAGCAGACCGAGATCTATAGCTTTCCTTGTCATTAAGAATTTGATCTACCGTTTCCGCTTTCCTTAATTCAATTTCAGCCGCTAGCCTTCGTTGTTCCAACTTGTTTCGTCTCTCTACCGCCTCAAGTTCTAGCTTGTTTTGTCTCTCCACTGCCTCGAGCTTGTTTTGTCTCTCTACCGATTCGAGTTCTAGCTTGTTTTGTCTCTCTACTGCCTCGAGTTCGAGCTGTGCCAGCTTCTTCTCAATCTTAGCTTGACGGCGTCCCTGTTCAGAAGCAGTCGTTGAAAACGAACGATGACTCTCTGACCGAGATTTGGACTCATTAGATTTAAGTTTCCGGAGGTAGGGATTAGAAGCGCGAAACAACGCAGGTCTGCTCATAACCCCTTCCGCACTAGCTATTTGATCAGTGGTTGTCACAGTTCCTAAGTGTCTAGTAAGCGTCTCTTCAACATGCGTTTCAAACTCATCGAAATTTAAAATTGCATTTTTTCTTTCGGACTTTAACCATTCCCTTTCCTCACCTTTGGGCAAAGACTGTATACGTCGTGAATACATCTCCCCTATCACTTCGAGTTCATCGCCAATCTGCGTTCTAATTGATTCTACCGCAGATCTATCCAGCGAAGATAGCGCCCTTTCAGCTGACTCGTACAGAGACTCAAGAGCTTCTTTCTTTAACCGAATCTCATCCTTGGTAGGAGCGGTAACTGAGGAAGCATGGTCACGGAGATATGTGGGGGATGAATCCGACACAGACAATACACCCGACGCGGTAGGGTTGCTCGAGGACATGGTAAATAAAGCAAGCTTCTTTAAAGGAATTAAATTTGGCTTGAATGATTAGCAATCAAGCTTTTTAAAATAATTAAAATTTGGCTTGAATGATTAGCAAACAAGCTTCTTAAAAGAATTAAAATTTGGCTTGAATGATTAGCAAACAAGCTTCTTAAAATAATTAAAATTTGGCTTGAATGATTAGCAATCAAGCCTGAAGAACGCTCGACAATGTAGTTTTTTAAACGAATTAACGGCGATGGCCCAAACGCCAACTACACCGTCGGTTGACTCTATTCGAATAAGTAATCACACAACCTGCGGCTGACCTCGTTGCTGAAGCACACGCACGGTTCGCAATGAATGAATGTATGCACAACGAAAGCACGATGCGAACGATAGCACGAGGTACGAAGGTACGAAGGTACGCACGATTCTTCAGGCTTGTTGGGCCACAATACCGCCGGTCGATGTGTTTGATAAATAATACTTGCTGAATCTTGCCACAGAAATTAACAATTACTTCCAGCATTAACAATTAGCATTAACTCATTTAAAAGCACTTATTCAAATAGAAAGTTAAAAATACAAACAAATTAGAATTTTTAAAACCATAAAACTGAAATTAAAACTTTAAAACTAAATATAACTAGTTAATCAATTAGCTGCTTCTTGTTTAAGTTCCATTATACTTTGTGAACAAGTTACACGTTTCATGAAAGGCGAAACAATGGGCATTGTGACTGAATTACGAAGCACATGTGAAACTAAGTTGCCGCATATAAAAACTAAAAAGGCAAACGAAAATAAGGAAGTCTTAAACTTAAAATCTTACAGTAGGAGTAAAATTAAAAAAAAACACGTTTTTTTTACAGTAAAAACATTTTTTTACAGAGTTCCGTTTTCAGCGCAAAAATTTAGTGATGAAAAAAAATTCATCAGTTTTAATTGAGTCCATGATCCCTACTTTTGTCCTAAATTTAAGCAGAGGACAAAAACAAAATAAAAGCTTCACCTTTAATCGATCTGATTTTTGGTCGAGTTCCTATGATTGTAGGAAAAATCTAACCAATGTTTCTGTATCTGCTTTACTGTACCTTCTCTTTTTTAAATGCTGGGAGGGGACAATTTGAAGAGTCAATTGCGCCATGCTCCCCGCTCTTGGCGCCCCTAGCACCAGGTACAACTGTTTTTAATGTAAAAATTAAAAATTAAAGCCAAAAAATTGTTAGCGACAATACTAAACGTTTTGAAAATGTTATTGTAAACTCTTGTAATGCTGCCAATTTTATTTGTGAGCCAAAAAATATAGATAGATTAATTGCTTTTATTAATAATAATGGCAAAGTAAATCTAGTTTGGGTTGTAGAAACAACCTCAAGCGTTTATTTTTAGAATTTTGGCCTAGAGGGTAGTCTTTTATATTAGTCCCTGTTGTTGTGTTGTGGTTTTTCTGTCCAAAATGTAATTAACCTATGTAAAACAGATTGGATTTTTAATTGAATCCTAAGTATTCCGTAAAGAAGTACACTATCGGTATGCAGCTTTTATTTCAATTGAACTGTACTAAATGGCAATGCAGAATATGACAGAACTTAACGTTCTTCATAGTATATTCTTGGGCAAAAATCTTTCTTATAGGCGAAACTAGGTGACCAAAGTTTTAATAGAAATGGGGTTAAAACAAATTTTTTTTTGTCAAATATGCTGAATGAAGAAGATTTTTTTAAAGTGAGAATTAGGAGATTTAACGATCTTGCAGTTGTTTTATACAAGAAAGGTTTGTGGGTTAAGTTTAGGGGCTTGTATATAGAATGCATATCAGAAGTACAACAAATTGTGGACCAGAATGCTGGCCAATGAAAGTAAACAATATACAAGTCGGCAGCGTGGTTGAGTGGTAAAAGCGCCGGGCTCGTGACCAACACGGTCTCGGTTCAAAACCTACTCGCGCCATTCTGTTGTGTCCTTGGGAAAGACACTTTACTGCACTTTCCCCTGCTTGATGGTGTTAGCAAGCAGTTCTAAATTACAGTCATATTTCTATTAAATTACAAGCGGACAGCAATATCTTGGTATCTCCGGAAGCAAGTCGGGGTAATTGCCTACCCTATGTATTAGCGCCTCCGTCGCTTTCCTGCGAGTCAGGAGAATAAATATAGAGATAAAATAAAAATATGGAGAATAGAGTCCACCCCAATGAAAATGCTTTGAATGATATGTAGCAAGAATGAAGGATAAAGTGAAAAGTGAGTTAATACTAATGATGACTGGTGTTGAACATTGACGGAATGCTTTCGACGTCAAAGATTGAGGTGGTTTGGGTATGTTCAGAGAATGCGCAAAAAAAAGTTTCTCTTTCACTATTCACTGCGAGTTTAGTTGATTGCTTTTTAAATTTTGGAAAATCCAAAGCCCTCTAAGTTAGTAATGGCGACAGTGAATGAGACCCAAAACATCAGGTCTTTTTAAGAAGTTACTGCAAACAATTTTTCTAGGTAAAACTAATCCAAAATTCCCTTTTCAGCACCATGGTGGAATAAAGAAGAAACCAATAGAAAAAGGGTTTTTCAAGAAGCAATAGTAAGCGCAGGGGCATCTGTGTTAGTTTCACAAACAGAATTCACTTACAGTGACTTCTTGAAGAGACCTGAAAAATTTATGGCAATGGCTATAAAACTTATAATAAAAAAACAAGAAGAAAGTAGAACCTTAGAAATGATACATGGAGGTTGTTGAAGAAGACATGAAGAGAAGAGGGTTGGAACAAGAATAGGCAAAGAAAAGGCAGGAGTGGAGGCATGGTGGCAAGTAAAAGCAAATCCTTACCAGCAGGGAAAACACACTGTGTCTTTTATTTCAGGAAGAAAGTGAATGAAAAAGGTTATTAAATAAAAAAATTTTGAAAATTTTATAAAATTTTTTTAAATTCTGTATCAACTACAATTGATTTTCTTTTAACAAATAATGGCCTATGATATAATTTTTATATGCTATTGTAAGGTATTTTACTTTATTTGTAATGGTAAATTATGATTAAATATTTTTAAATTTCTTTGTTTTGGATTTAAGTATAAGTAAATTTAAATAAGGTCCAATAAAAAATGGCTTTCAGGGTAATTTTGAAGCTAAACTAAGCTGGTATAGACTGTGGCTAGCTTTAAATTATTGTAAGAAAAATTGTTTTTCAAGTTTTTTGGTTCATTTATTTCTCTTACTGAGGTTTTGTGGAGTAAGTGATTTGTATTTTGTATCAAGCATAGCATGTTTTGTGATCTGTGAATGTAACCAATCACCTCAAATTTGGTTATTTGTTTATTGTGAACTGTCCAAGTTTGCATGCATGTATGAGATAATAATTTTTTTGTTTTCGAGGTAATGTATTACTAGGAAAGAGAGTGAAGATAAAACCAGAGCTGAAGCAGGAGCTGCAGCCAAATATTTTAAAAAGCAAAAACTGGAGTTAAAGCCAAATACTTTTAAAGGTTGAAGCTGGAGCCACATATTTTTAAAGGTTGGAGCTGGAGCCAGATACAGTGTTGGCAGATTGGGTGACATATTGCTTATTGGGACTTTTTTTTCAGTGTATATATATATTGTTTTTGGTTAATTTTTAAATTTTAAATTCAAATGTTTATACATTGTTTGTTTTTGTACTTTTCAAAACTTTTAATGATCATTTATTGTAGCAAAAGTCTCTGAACTTTTTTTTTATTCAACTTGTATTTAATGATAATGCAGCTTCCTAAAACTCAGATCTTTTAATAATTTTTGCCTATTTAAAATTTTCATTATATGTAAAATTGAGATTTAGGGATATTTATAACTTTGTATAATGTAAAAAAAAAAAAGTTTTTTTATTGCTGCTGTCAGTAAATAAAAAAGCCACAAGGCATAACTACAGTCTTTAGAAATCAGATGCCATGGTAATCAATATTATTTAATTGCAAAAGTTTATGATGAGAATTATTTGATTTCTGTAGAGTAATCTAATGAATCATGTGATGGTGATGAAATATCTTGAACCTTTCTTTGTACCTGTAGTAATATTTTTATTATTTTGTGTATGTGGCTCGTATAATCAAAATATGAGTTTGAGTCAATTATTTTCAAAAGATCTGGAACAGACTTGGAGCTAAAGCTGTTTTTTTAAGTGATATAGCTGGAGCCAGACATTTTAAAATGCTGGAGCTGGAGCCATAGATTTTATTGATAGCTCTGCACCCCTGTTATAAGGTGATAACAGGGGTGCAGAGCTATCAATAAAATCGTAGGTAAGTAGGAGGTTTTTTTAGATTGTTCAATTTATAAAAATTTGATGCTTGACTCTTGATTATTACTCAGATTGTTAAATTTGTTTGTATTTGCTGGTTTGCAAGGTTAAAAAATGATTAAGCTATTGCATAAGTTAAAGATTGAAAAATTAACTTTCTATTCTTTTAGCACTTCTATTATGCAGGGCTAGTGTGGTCAGCAGCCTGGTCAAGTGGTTAGAGTGCTGGGATTGTGATCGACATGGTCCCAGTTCAAGACCAACTCATGCCATTCTGTTGTGTCCTTGGGAAAGATGCTTTATGGCACTTTCCCCTGCTTAGTGGTCATGGCAAGCAGTTCTAAATTTCAGTCATATTTCTATTAAATTTCAAGTGGACAGCCATATCTTGGCATCTCTGGAAGCAGGTTGGGGTAATTACCTACCCTATGTATTAGTGCCTCTGTTGATTTCCTGCAAGTCAGGAGGATAAATACAGAGATAAAGTAAAAATAAATAAAAAATGATTGTTTTTGTGTGTTAGTAGAATAACTCAGAGCAATAATATCATAACTTGCAAGCAAAAAGAGTAGAGTTTGATGCTCAATCTGCATGAGTGATTTTTGTTTTGCCCTTGGAAAAAGTACTTCATAAAAAATTTTAAAATAAAATCATGCTGCTTAACTATAATCATTATTTTTCAAAGCAACTACCAGGATAAACAATGACAAAGTAAATCCAGATCTTATGATGATGTTCACTAATGCCAAACAAAGTATCAAATAGAGATATTTAATTTTTTATAACAAATATGAGGATTTAGATAATTACTTAGAAACCAAGCTGCTTAAAACACAAGAAGCACCAGACTCAAATTTCGCTCATCGGTGATGCTTATCTCACTGTGAATTGAACTGACTACATGTGGTCCTCCACGCATACATGTACTACATTTACTATAAGATTCGTCCTTTGCTTGTCGAGTTTTAGGAGAGTAAGTGCAATGCTTAAAGCTTGTTGGGTAGGTCCTGGTCATGAGGTGCAATCTTGGTTTTACTACATAGTGTATTCTATGTATTCATTTTTGGTAAAGCCAGGAATAACTTCTGAGCTGCTTAGAGTCGAGTTGTTGTCGGGTTTGTGTGGTCTAGTGGTGTTGTCTCTTGGGATGTGCCAAAGCTTTAGCTTTGACTTCAACATGCCGAATCTTTGGCACTTTTGCCAAAGCTTTGTCTTTGGCAAACAAGTTTCCATTATTAAAAGATTCTTACACCTGATAGCTGATATAATGTATTTATTATATGAAATACAAAGCTTATTACAAAATCACATGCTATTGCTACTGTGATGTGTTAGCCTATACATCTATTTTGAAATATGTTTGTTTACACTGACTTACAGTTAGCCCCACTTTGTTCCATCTTTCCATGTGTTGTGCCAGCACTAAGCAAGGATTATGGCAGTAAGATGCCTGACCTTTACATCAATAGTAGTGTGTGCTATGTTATCACTGTATTAACTTTCAATTTGTAACTTTCTCTGGTTTTAATATAAAATTTAAAAACTTCTCAGAACTGAGTGCTCAAAAAACATGTTGTAAATAATGTTGTTTTATAATTGTCAGTAGCTAATTAATTATATTGCTAAAGTGTATACTTTATTATATAATTATTATAAGCAATTGTATCTTTTTAAGTGTATAAATATCATGTTGATCATTATGTTTCAGATCTTAGCATTAGTGATATGGAGAACTAAGCTAGTCAGTGTTCATAATGCCTAAACAAGGTAAAAATCCCTAATGGAATTACTTCAAAATAAGTAATGAGGATGTTACTTTGCAAAAATGAAAATAAGTAATGAGGTTGTTACTTACATACTTTGCAAAAAGAATTAATCAAGAGGGAGCAAGGACCCTCACAAAATGACGACAACAACAAATCTTTGCTGAAGCTTTGGCTTTGGCACATCCCTAGTTGTCTTCTGCATGGAGGACCACATGTAGTTAGTTTGATTTGCAGTGAAATAAGCATCACTGATGAGCTTTAACAAGAGCAAAACTTGAGTGTGGTGCTTATATTTTAAGTGGCTTGGTTTCTAAGAGATATTTAAATTATTTGAAACAATTTATAGTCAATTCGATGTAATTTACTACCAACAATCAGAATTTTCCTGTATATAATATAATTTATAATTATTTTATATAATATAATTATGTTATGATTAGAATACAGCCAAATAATTTGTTTAAAATAATAGCCACAATTAATAAAGACAAAAAATAGTAATGTGTGTTTACCTTGCTCCTTCAGTGATATTTCAAATGAAAAAGTTTTGAATAAATTGCCTCATGTCTGACTTTTTATCTCTGGCAAATTTTTTTATCAGTTAATTTTCAATTTTAGCAATGCAGCTGTAGCAAAACTGTTGCACTTAAGTAAATTTCTACTGATGATTTTTTTTACTTGCTTAGGCTAAATGGAATGTTAACTTTTTTATTCAAAAGACATGATTGTTTAGTAATGCCTAACTTATTTCAAACATCACATGTTTAATTTTTGTTTAGTTAGGGTAAATCTATCTAAAAATGATTAATTTCTACAGAATAAATTTTGGAATATTATGGTTATGTCAGTAAAGGTTTAAATCATAAGTTATTGTATGCTTTTATTGTATATATTTCATAAAACTTTGTTTGTTTACAACTTGTAAACATTGTGGTTTTTTAAGGTTAGAAATATTAACAGAAAGTTGTATAAGCTTGTTGAAATAATAGCCACAATTTATTTATTTATTTTATCTGCAGTTAATTGCAGGAAAGTGACAGAGGTGCTATACATAAGGTAAGCAATTACCCCAACTCTTTTGAAGGTGCCAAGGTATAGAATAGAAAAATAACACAGAAAGAATAGAAAAGATAGATGAAAAAAAACAATATGTTAATTATTATCTATCACAGTGTTAGCATAATCTTAAGAAAAAAACTTTTTATATAGTTTTACTTTAAAGAGACAATTGATGAATAGATAGTGGTTTCTTTTATGGAGGGTTATTTTTGATTGACTTTAGCAAAAAAAGTTAGGATGGTTTTGTACAAATCATTTTTCAGAAAATTTATTTTTAGCCAACTTTTTCCTGTAACCATTGCTGATATTCATCTCACCAAGCAAACTGGGTGAGCTTACATTTGCATTCAAAAATTAAAGTATAATCAAGGAGGGGAATTACGATATGTTTTGTAGAAACTTTTTGCTTTTTTGAGAACATAGTGTATTTTAAAGCAGGTATTATGCTGCAGTATCTTGTTAGATAAACTATTTAAAACTAAAATATATTTGCTGTATGGTCACCAGTGTGAGGTTTTGGTATTTTGTTTTCACTTTTTTTAATTTAGAAGGTAGGATATTATGACCTTTTGCATTCTATAACTTTTACTTTGTTTCTTGTACTTCAAAATGAGCAGTCAATGCACACACTTGTTACTGTTTCAAGGTTCTGTTCTTTTTTTTCTATTTTAGTAAATAAATAGCAAAACTCGACACTTCAGGCACATACTTGCTTTAAAAAGCATTTAGAAATATTTTTGCTATGCACAAAAAATTACTTTTTACTGCCAAGCATAAAAGATAACTGTTGTGCATAGCATTTTTGATTACCTTAATATAACTTGCAACATTAAGCTTTATAAAACTTTTGCAACCATATAACTTTTTTTAGTTATTTAAGGTTTTAATTAAAATTGAAAATTTTATAAATGGTGATGATGTCATTTTTGAAGTAACCCCAAAAGATTGTTTGACAAATGTATAGAATTAAAGACAAATTTTTTAAACATTTTTGTCTGATTTATTAAAGTAAAATTTATTATTGTTTATTCTTTTTGTTGTGAATTTGTGTGCATTCTAAACAAGGACAAATTCTAATCCAGAGCATTTTTTTATGATGGCAGATAGTTTGATTGAATTCATTTACATATGAAAATATTGGTTGCAACTTGAATCTTTCTCAATTCTCGACTCCAATTGCTAGGATTTTTATAATGCTGACTCTGACTTGCAGAGCTGTTATTATGGCTTAAATTTTTTTTATCTAAAAAAAAAAAAAAATTGCTTAATGATATCATGACTTATGAGAATATTAAATTTTAAAAGTTCAATAAAAAATTGTGCCCTACTATTTATAGTTTAAAAAAAATTGCTTATGACATGTAAGTAGGATTAAAATAGGAAATAGGACATAAAGATTTTTATGCAACAATATTTAAAAAGTAGTTGTGGTTTTAGATATATAATTGTTTATATATTTTTAATTGATTTTGCAAAACCTAAAAAAATTGAATTGAATTGCTTCTACAGTTCCAATTACATTTATCCCTTGTAATTATTTTAGAATGTTGTCTTTTTTGTGTTTTGGGTGTTTTAAAGTTAATGTTATTTGCCTTACAACGATCTACAAAACCGTCCATTACCACTTCAACTCCAAAACTTTTTTTCTAAGTGATGGTTGTAAATTTATAAATTTTATTTTTTTATGAGATTTTTTTGCACATTGCATTTACTCCAAAAAGTGATACTTTCTGCTATCAAAATTCAACATTGTCCATTGACAGTTCGTTTTATTTTTATGACTTTGACTTAACTTATGACAATTTAGGAAAAACATAACATTAAAGTCTTGAAAATTTGTCGGCAGCGTGGTCGAGTGGTTAGAGCGCCGGGCT
The DNA here is from genome assembly GCA_963680785.1 of Diplosoma virens. Lineage (NCBI taxonomy): Eukaryota > Metazoa > Chordata > Ascidiacea > Aplousobranchia > Didemnidae > Diplosoma > Diplosoma virens. Next base: position 17,997,758 of record OY796884.1, on the reverse strand, counting down.
CGTGACCAACACGGTCTCGGTTCATAACCCACTCGCGCCATTCTGTTGTGTCCTTGGGAAAGACACTTTACGGCACTTACCCCTGCTTGGTGGTCTTTCCAAGCAGTTCTAAATTACAGTCATATTTCTATTAAATTACAAGCGAACAGCAATATCTTGGTATCTCCGGAAGCAGGTCGGGGTAATTGCCTACCCTATGTATTAGCGCCTCCGTCGCTTTCCTGCGAGTCAGGAGAATAAATATAGAGATAAAATAAAAATTATAAAAAAGAAATATCATTTTCATTCAAGGCTCTCGATTATTTCAGCATATCAATTTTCTTATTTGTTGATATGTGTTTTATTAAAAAAATTTTATTGGTTTCAATTTACAGTGGAATAGATAAAAACTTGTTTTATAGTTTTTGCAATAGCTAATCCCTTATTTAATTTAGAACTTTGATCTATACGCTTTTGTTCAATTTTGTAATTAAGATTTTTCTCGGCATCTATCTTCAGAATGTAATTATGATGATATGTATGAAAGATAACGAGAAAATAAATATCAATTGCGTCCATATTTTTTTATTTTTATCGCAGTAAGGTAAGTGTTTTTCATAAAATTTCTCTTCTATGTTTTATTCGTTTAATTTGCTGAGGTAGAGAATATGAAATTTAAAACATGAAATTGATACGAAGAACTGAAATTTTAATAAAGGAAGAATAAACAAACATATTTAAGAAATAGCCTTAAAACATTTTATCGCTTAGGAGTACAGTATCATTTCAGGGCAGCTTATGAATAATGACGTATGGCTTAGTACGAAATTCAACGTCTTGCATCACTGCGGTTGCGGTATTTTGGTTAAATGATAATCTGCAGAACGAACTCCAACAATTCTAGTCCAATTTGTCCTGGCTTAGTTTTTGCTAATTAGACGTTGTATTTTACACCTTGATAGGGAAATTCATGTTGTTGACGTGTTGATGGAAGTATTAGGTGACTAGTACCGCGAATTCGTGCCTTAAATTTGATCCAATTCACCGATGGCTTTGAACTTATTTTTTACTTTCTCACTTGATTAGCTTTTCACAATCACAAATGCTTTTATAACATGGACTTTTTTGTACCTGAGCAACATCAGATCAACTGAATCCGATGAGAAAGTGTCGAAGTTCATTTGTCTTAAGTCTCTGTTTTTGTCAAGCGAATGTCACTTTCTGAAATCGTTCATCGTCGTCGGTTATGCCAACTATCTTTCAAATTTAATAACTTTTCTCCTAATGGTAAGTGTTCTAATGTGTATGCGTCTTCAGCGAAAGTACGTTTCCTGGTAACCTATAGGCTGGTTTTGAAATAATTTCCAAATGAATTACAGTACTGTCTTGGTTTAATGGCTAACAGTTGTTTGTACGTCAACCTACGCTAGGAAGATAAAGTAACTGATTGATGTTGATTTAATGTATGATTATGGTGTTTGCTGTTGCTCGTATCGTAGTTTAAAGTGTTTGCTTGCTGTGGTTCTTATCATCTTAGATTGGGCCAATCAACGGTTGTCGTACCGAATAATACGATGGTTCCTAACGTTCTAAAGTTTATGCTGATTTTTGCGCTATCGAAAAAGAGCAGCAAAGACTATAAGCTTAAATAAAAATTGAACTGACATGATTAACTCTAAGCAATTTACAATTAAAATAAATCAAAAGTAATTTAATGATGACTATATAGTCTTTACATTTAAGTGAGAACAAAGTTAAGATTGAAAGAATTAACAAAGTGTCCATTAAACTCTTTAGATCACATCGCCCATAAGATCGCATACCAAACTAGTTTTATGACACTTAGATCGCATACCAATGTAGCTGCAAAAACTTTCCTGTTCGTAACGTGCGTCACCAAACCTTCAGCAGCTTGCTGAAGCAGAGTTGTTTTCATAGAATGTCAAACAGTTCTTTGTTTACTCGGTGAAGATCTGAACCGGTAATCGATTGCACTTCAATACACTATTTCGTCGCTGTTATTATTTTGTTAACAGTTTCACAGGAAATTATACTTTGAATCGAAATTTAATTGTTTCCTTTTTTGTGCTAAACATTAGAAAAATCTAATTTAGGAAGAGTTAATTTTTAAAATTCATTTGTAAATAATAGCAAGTAAAATCCAACATTTCACTAGTTTGCAAAGTTTATTAAAAAAGATGAACGTTTTCGACTTTCATCATTATTAAAGAAAAAAAAATTTTAGATGCTTGGATAAGGACCGTTGAAAGTCAAAAACGTTCAGCTTTTTTAATAAACTTTGCAAACTAATGAAATGTTAGATTTTGCTGGCAATTGTTTGCAAATTTGAAAAATCGTTATACTCATTTTAGCTAAACCAGCCATCGTCTTTTACCAATGTTTTTTCGATAGTGAAAGATTGTACTAGTTAGTTGGGATACGCATAAATTTTTTTTTGTGTACATTAGTTGTTTTTAACGCATTGCTTGATGTGCTGGCGTTGTTTTCGCTCATTAAATTTTACTCCCAGAAAATGCGTTTTTAAGATATAAAAAAAAAATATCTTATGTACCTTTGCGCATTTGATATAAGGTTTTTGGTGCAACTTAATTAAACAATAAAGGCGCGTTTACAGTTGTTTACAGTACTTTTTTCTTTCAGCGCGATTTTGGTTTGTTTTATTGACGCTCAAATCCACTCATGTTTTCGAGAAAAAAATCGCGCTGAAAGAAAAAAGTACTGTAAACGGCTGTAAACGCGCCTTAAAGGTTTGTAATTTGCAATGCTAATTTTTCTGTTGAAGAGCTTCAAATAAGCATTTTGACCAAATCTAAACGATATTTCATATTTTCAAAATCGATTAATTTCGTATTTACCAGTGAAAAAAAGCGAAAAGTGCTTATGCTGCTGGTATTGCAACTGACGCTAACTCATATCTTGTAAGTGCTGAAGCGTAACGCAACTTGTTTTACTTTTATTTGAACGAAGACATTTTCTGACCGATTAAGTCCGAGTTGTACTTTTTTCCTCGCGTAAGCGCCGAGAGAAGCAAAATAAAATCAATAAAAGAAAAAAAAAATACTCCCTCACGAACTTTAAAAGCTTTTGCTTGATTCGGTTTTTTATGATGGATTCGAATCTAGAGTAAGGTGATAGACCAATCTATCGGGGTTTACTACAGTCATTTGATGTACACTGCAATTGATTTCAATCATTGATATTGCATATTAGTTAGAAATACTACTTTCTCTCTGCAGTGTGTAAAGAAGCGTGAAATCAAATTGCATATTTATTTACTTAGCAGCAGTTAGCCTAATTTGCTGGGCTTTAATTTTTAATGCTTTTATTTACTCCAGGAAAATCAATGAGTGAGAAAAAAACAAGTTTTTTTTATTTACTTTGACGACGGCTTTGTGTATACTGTTCTGTTCCTTCGACCATTTTGATTTTGACAGATTTTATTATGTAATAGACCAAGTATGTTTGCTTTTGCTAAGAAATCTTCATTTTACACAGTCACAATTCATAGTCACACTTAATCTCTTTATTCTCTGATGTGTAGTAGTTACGCATGAGTGACAACGTTGCCGTGAGCTATCTGTTCTAAAACGACAAAGCTGCCTGTGTTATTTGTTGAAAAATCGCAGTTTTAAATCACCTCGAATTTGTTTCTCCCGTTTAACTACCTCAAATTATAAAGTGACTGGTCAAAATTGCTACATGCTGGACCAGTATCTCTCTTACATTTTTACTGTGATAGGAGTTATAGCGCAGTGCAGCAAGAACGAGAAAATCAGATTAATTTAGAAAGTTGTAGGCGTGAACTGTTTAATCCATTTTTTGTCATTACTCTCAAAAGCCATGCGGCACAAACCACAACGACGTTAATTAAGTCAAGTATTGTTTAATTTCGCGAGGTTTAGTGCGCATTTACTTCGGAGCTTGAAATTTTCAACCAGAATTTATTTTAGAAGTCAGATACGTTTTACTTAAAATTTTCAAGCAACGCATTTTGGTTGATTTTGATGTATTTTAATTCTGGACTTTTGCCAAATTAAAAAAAGCTTTGTTTTTTGTTCTATTTTGTGTATTGTTTTCAAAGATACTGCGCTAAATCAAAACGCCAAAAAAAAATTAAACTTTAGTTCTCATACAGGGTGTCCCAGAAGTTGCGCACCATGTAAAAATTTTTTAAATTACATATGAATAACAATTTTATTAATAATAATCATAACAGATGCTCAAATTGTTCACCCTCTGCATTGATACATGCATCAATTCTCTTTATAAAACTGTCTGCTACTGAGCAACTGAGCCAGTTTCTTGGAAACGTTTAATTATGCGGATGACAGTAGTACGGCTCAATCTTGCTCAGAACGATTACGATTAATTCTTCAGCTACGGAGCGGTATGTTACTTCATCTTTTGCAAACATAAAGACCAATTTAACTCTTTCCTGTATAGTTAGTTTTTCACCCATATCTGGAACATAAAAAATAAATTATTAAATTTACATGGTGCGCGACTTCTGAGACACCCTGTAGAACTATCTTTGCGTTAGCAGACCTCTCCAAAATGTTCTTGCGTACATTGATCTGCTACTTGATAATTTAAAACTTGTTTTTATCCTACTGTTGTCAATCGTTCAACTTAACTCGTCATTTACTGAATTTCCGTGCTTTCGTTTTAAAAGCACTAGGTTACGTTATGTCCTGTTTTTCTTTTCATTTTAGTTGTCTTGAATGTTCTTGATATGCTAACTTTTCAGTTGCGGTAGATTTGTACAAAAATATTAAGTAACAGCTTTATTTGAAAAGTTACTCGGAAATGTTGTACCATTAAATGGTGCGTCTAAAATTGACATATTAAATAACAATTTACAAGAAATCTTAACGTCAATAAGTTGATAATCATAATTTTATCGAGCCGTTACAATAACATACGATTTGGTTAGAGTTCTTAAACTAAAAGTTTATTAAGAATCAACTACAAACTTTTCTTCAACATGAGGTCGGCAATACAAAATAAAATTCAACGAAAAAGAGTATTCGATGTATTTGTCTGGTTACTTTACTGGCAACGTTTTGCAAACAACGTCTTTTCATATTTTATTGAAATTTTTTAGAAAAGACGAGACTCACCAACGATTCGTAATTCAAGTGCTTTAGCTCAACTTGATACAGATCGCCGTTGCCGACCACTAAGTTATTTATAAGTTAATGGTGGCAACCTTTTTTTACAATGGCCCAAATTCTACAGACATATATATTGTAATTAAAGCCCTAGCATTATACTTGTAACATACAATAGCTATTACCATAACACTTGAAACATACAAAAGAGAAATATAATGCATAAGACTTTATTTACTAATCTCCTTCGTCCATAGGCATAGCAGCCAAAAAAATTTGTGGGCAATAGAGTTTTGACCAAATTCTGTGACGTTTGCCAAATTATGATTTGCTAACTTTACAAATTCAAGAAGAAAACCTGTCTAAAATTTAGGGTGAAGACCAGAAAAAAGTTCTTCATTTGATTTCTTGATTTTCAACCCAAAAACATAGTGATCTTTAAAAAAGGGGCTTCACTTGGAGTCTATCTCTGATTTTTTGATTTTCGACCCAAAAACATAGTGATCCCTAAAAAAGGGGGCTTGACTTGGAGTCTACCTTTGATTGCTTGATTTTCGACCCAAAACATAGTGATATCACGCTGCCCATACTTACTTAAATATGAAATATATTATGCGGCTCAATAGTCAATACATATTGCTAAAAGGCCCAGAGGTTGTCGACCACTGAATTAAGTTGAAAAATGGGCTGCTGAATCCCTTTATTAAACTCGCTTATTAATAAACGGAGGTTAGCCTTTAGCAATTTCACATGGCGGTCATGCACTAGTAGAAAGCTGTTATTTTGCATATGGTGAAACTGCTCGAACGTAATTTTTTTAATTAGGTTTGGTTAACACAAAAAACGAAACTTATTTGCATAATGGTGAGTTTACTTGTCCTGTTTTTCTCTTTCACCTTTAATCTTAAATGCACCATACATCTCTATTTTATTTCCTTGTAACTGTGCAAGGTAGTCAAAGCTATATTTTGAAAATCAAGTTACTGTGATCCCAGGAGCTTTCTGGGTATTTTCAATTTTACATTTAACATTCTGAATTTTCTGAGTAAGTGTTGCACTTTATTCTTAATTCTAATCTTAACTTCATAAACCTGCAGTTGATTTTTGATCTTTTGTAGTGATTTTTAAACTTTTGATTAAGACTCTTTTATTGTTACGTAATCATTTCATAATCGGTACACCCGTGACGTCATGAAACGCTTTGTGTTATGTACGTAGAAAGATTTATGAATTCTTGTTCGCTCCTATATATTCGGCTTTTATCGGAAAATTTCGGCTGATTAGTATATAGCTTGCAGCTTGTTTTTCCTTCAGTCAAGCTGAATAATTGGCTCCAGTTAAAGTATAGAAATCGCTTTGTGCTACTGTTTCCTTTGGGCTGTTGTTCAAGTATTTAAGCAGTCAAGAGTCAAGCTGACGTCGTAGATGCTAATTCTATAGTAAGATAGAATTGCTCAGACGAACTATTAAGTTTAATATCAGCCATCGGTGTGCTAATTTACTCTGTTATTCCGTACGAAATTGTTGAGTGATTATTCGCAGTTGTTGGCGCTGTGAATTGCTTTGAAGTTTTGTATAGCTTGAGAGTCAAGTTTTACCAGTAATGATCAAGTTCGTTGGTTTTGTGAATAATATATAGTCAGAAACTATGTTTTTTTTCTATTTGTTGAGAGAATTCATTTGTACTTAGCCAGAACTATAACTGTATTAGCAACTCAGTCTCGCGGCACACTATTTTTAGAGCCGCAATAAATAAAAATAAACACAGCTTTACTTCAGCATTTAGGTTGCCTAGTTCAACTGGTCTTTTAAAATTCTTCAGTAAAGTTGTGACAGTAAGTTAGGTGTTTATAAAATATACAATGTGTGATTCTTTAAGGGTTTATATTTTGATACTTGAAATATCCAAATTGCGTTGTTGGAGCTACATGTTTAGTACTCATTTAGTCCTCCGTAAACCGCTCACTGCATAATTGCACGGTTGTTTTTTTTATCGAGCGCTTTTATACATATACCCAATATATATTTTTAAAAATCTATTCGTCCAAAGTTTTTGATAATTAATAGCATTTTTTTTATTCTACAGCTCTTATAATTTTGTTAAAAAATCTTTCGCTTAACTTGTATAAACACTGGTTTGTTAGCGTTCTAATCCAATTGGCAATGAGCCAGGTCTCGCATGATGGCAATCTTATGAATACTATTAAGCTTTCCCCTGATGTTGTGTTTGAACGAATCAGTGACATCGGTTCTCCTTCTGGATCAACACTTTCCGTAAGTTGATTTTGGCTATTTTTTATTGTCCTTTGTTGTGACATTCATGCTTTTTGTTGGTGAAGACCACTGTGATCGTAGATTACATGTGCAATCATTATGATTAGGGCTGCACCAATTTGCAAATTGGTCGATAATCGATACATTGGCGCCGATACAGTTTTTAAAAATAAGTAAAAAAATATGGGAAAATTTACTATTAAAACAGACTTTTTTCTGTGTTAATCACAAGAGTAAATGTCACTAATAAGAATAAAAATTTCTAAGTCATTTTTTACTTCAAATATTCGCAGAATTTTTATCTGAATCGTCAGACGTGGAGCTCTCCAATACCCCAGTCGATTTAAGGGTCAAAATCTATTTAGTAAAATTTTTTTATTGCCAGAACTGTCTAAAAACGGCTGTATTTCTTCATTCATTCATTCATTCATTCATTCGTAAAAGTGAAAGCAAAAACAAAATAATGGTACTGAAATACCATCAGACGTGGTATGTGTTGTATTAACTGCTTTAACTAAGCCAATATATTGGCAAAATACGGCTGATGTGGATATATCGGCAAAGTGGCCGATATCGATACCTTGCTGATAATATCGGTACAACCCTAGTTATGATTTACAGTTCTTCAAACGCTTACATTAAACACCCGTGTTTTGTGGAATAAGGGCTCGTTTCCACTACGAGCGTGAAATGGAGCATTCTTTGTTTGTTTTATTGCCTTTTTTTGCTTCGCTTAGCGCTCGCTTACATTTTAAGCGCGGAAAGGTCAATAAAAGAAACAAAAATTGCTCCGTTTCACGCTTGTAATAGAAACGAACCATAAGTCCACTTTTATGCCTGTCGTTTTGCAACCAAGTGGAAAAATTACTTTTGTTTTAGACGTACAACTTCGTTTTAATACGGCTTTGATATTGACGAGGTTAAAATAAAGACGTTGAATACAATATTTTTAAGATTTATTGATATATAAAAGTAAAATTTATAATATAAAATGTTTTTGCAAAACTTTCACACTCAAAATATTGAGTGTATTTTTGAAACAGGGGAGGGAAAACTTTTTTGCTGATAGTATAAACCAGTGGTTCTCAAAAGTCTTTGCTACATCCTCTCTTTCAGGACTTGGGTACTACCATTTCCCCCTTTTAAAAAAGAATACCTCGATGATCAAAGTGAAGAATTTTTTTGTCTTCATCCAAATTTGTGATCCAGATTCCAGTTATCCCAGAAAGTTCAAAAATTAACATTCATTTTTGAATCTTTCTCAGATTTCTCAATTTTTATTTTAATTCTTCTCTATATTTATCTTCCTGACTCGCAGAAAGCATCATAACACAATAGATAGGGCAAGCAATTAACCCAACCTGCTTTTGGAGATGCCCAGATATTGCTGTCTGGTTGAAATTTTTTTTGTTTTTTTAGTTATACAGAGATATGACTGAAATTTGGAATTGCTTGTGAAGACTGCCAAGCAAAGGAAAGTGCCGCAAAGTGTCTTTTTCAAGAACGCAGCGGAATGGTGCGAGTAGGTTTTGAACTGAGACCATGTTGATCACAATCACAGTGCTCTAACCACTCGACCACACTGCTGATATTTTCATCCCTAAAAAGTAGTAATTCCAAAACAACTTTTCAGTTTAAAGTACCAATTTTTTTGCCTCACATTGTAGTGAAATTTTCAAATTCCTCCCTGATTCCTCCCCTAGTGATTTTTACTCCTTGGAGATTTCAAATTCCTCCTAAGGGAGCCAAGTGGCTCACTTTAAGAAACAATGGTATAAACCAGGGCTTCTTAAACTTTTTTGTTGTGCGACCCCGTTTTAAAAAATAAAATTTTGTGTGGCCCCAATTAGTGGTGGATATTTAAAATTAGGGGCCCGAGGCAAAAATTCTCAAAAATTGGTGTTCTCTAAAAACAAAAGAGGGTTTTGATCTCGCACTTTGCAATTTTTTCCGAAGATCATAATGATCTCTAAAAAAAAGGTCTTCACTTTGAATCGATCTTCTTTTTCCGTATTTTTCTCCCAAAATCATGCCGTTGTCTAAAAAGAAAAAGAAAAGTCCTCCCTTCAAATCGATTTATTTATCTCCTATCAATTTATTACGTATTTTTCTCCCGAAATCATACTGTTCTCTAAAAAAGATCTTCACTTCGAATTGATTTCTTTTTTCCGTATTTTCCTCCCAAAATCATGGTGATCTCTAAAAAAAAAGGTCTTCACTCAGAATCGCACTGCGATTTATCTATTTTCGTCGCCAACTTTAGTTGTACTCTAAAAAAAAGGTCCGCACTCAGAATCAAACTCCAATTTGTCAATTTTTGTCCCCAAATCCTCTGATTTGCCGATTACATGTGCAATAACCATAATTTTTCCCAAAAGTTCCGCAGCACTACTGGGATTTTCAAAGTTTTGCGGCACAAAGCACAAAATACAAATTTGTTTCGCGACCCCAAAATTATTTTAGGCGACCCCATTTGGGGTCGCGACCCATAGTTTAAGAAGCCCTGGTACAAACAATCACTTTTTGCATTCAAATGAACAGCGTATTTTTTGTGTAGTATTTTGATGTCAGTTTCTATAATATTTGTTCTTTCGTAACGCTTTTCATTACTGTTAAACGTTGTATTCGAATCAGAACTAAACGAAATTGTTTGGCCGGATGGATTTATCTGTGAAACTATCTGCATTTGACTCGCTGTTCGTAGTTCACCACCCGGCTTCGATGCTTAGTGTTTTGGGCGTGTTTAATAAACCTATATTGAAACAAATATAAATGCTTTACCGCGTATAGATGCTTAATCCAATATTTACTCGCACTTCATTTACTGACGTTTGTCAAGCTGATTTTTGAGAGCTCGTTAGGATGGCTTAATATCAATTTGATCGAGTGTTTGATCATATTTCAAGGCTCGCTTTATTTGAATTCTTTGTTGCTTTCGTGTTGTGGAAAATTTGAAAATGCAACACAATGCCGCTGCCGCTAATATCCGAGCTAATTTAAATATATGGACTAAACTCCACAAAATCACTTGTGACATGCTTTGATGTTATGAAAAGAGTTGGTTTCTTCTGCTTTTGCTTATATATTGCTTACGATACACGCTTTTAACAACTTTAGAATGTAGCTATTTTTGTGATCTTTAGATTCTAATCCGCATTTTTTTGTCACTTTTTAACTTTTGGCTAATCGCCTTTTTCTACAGGAGCTTTGCTGAAGCTACTAGCCTTTATCCTTCTCGAAGAAGAATTTAAGGCAAAACTAAAACCACACTCAAGCATTTATTAAGTACATTGGCTTGAATTCATAGTGAAAAACTAACATTTCTTGATTTTTGCGATGGTGCTGCATTAGCCATTAATCTTATGCATGTTTGTTGACATTGATTCCGTTCGCCCAATTTTTGTTATCATTACTATCATTTTAACTATTATGCAGATTTACTTTTTAAAATAATCAGTGTCTCAACCTCATACGTTAATGCGATAAAAAACAGTTTTTTTTTGTTTTGTTTTTTCGATTTTATGTTTTAGACCACTGACTATGGTAGTTTGATCCAAGCATATGAAACTTTAATTAAAGTGCAGGTTAGCTTTTGGCCATAAAAGTAAAGTGTACGTATGCCTTCACCTTCAAATGTTTTATTCGGGATGTTTTACCACTTCTCGGTATTCTACTTTTGTGTGAACTTGTTTGTTGAAGTAACAGAATTATGCTGGTTTGATTAATTTTATTAATTTGTTATGTTTTCGGCTCAGGAAACTGGAATATGTTTCTGTCGATACAATTTCGAATAGCTGGACATGTTAGGTGTGATTGATTAGCTATGTTGTTACGGTCGGCATACTGCTTTTTCTTTTTTGAGTTTTTTTGCACCTGATACGGAATTAATTTCGAGCGTCGGAAAAATTCGAAGCTCTCTCGAGGATAAAAGCTTTGCGGTTTTTTCGATAGTAAGTTTGGTGATAAAAAAATATATATATAAAAAAATTTTACCTGATTATTTCGGCTTAAATAAAATTTATTCGATTTGTTTAGGAAAAAAAACGAAAAACTATTTTTTATGACTAGATCTACTTGTATTTTCAAAGGTAGTTTCAGTTTAGACTTTAATATTTAAATTAACGTTTCTGTCAATGTAAATCGTGGTTGTTCTGGTACACGCGAAAGTCATTGATTTAGTCTGTCAATCCATTGATCATTTATTTTTTAGCACACAAAACTCAATAGACTTGACCTTATAAATTAAAATGTTGTTTCTACTCTATATTGATTTTTAAATTGGTTTGCTTTTTGATTCCTTCGCCGATTCAAAAGATTTTTACTGTCAAATTATTGCTCTGTTACTACTTTTTATTATGAGTATGAATCAACTCTTAAATCTCGGTTATTTAAGTTCTGTTTCAAAGGATGTTTATTGTTGGCATTTACCCATTTATCCACTTCATATGGTCAGTTGATATTGCATCTATGATGCAATATCTTGGGTATGTCTTGGGTAACAGTCTCCAGTGCGGTGGTGTTTTGTTAACTACCTGTCTTGCACGAAAGTTAAACTGGAGATTGTTACCCAAGACATGCTGCAGCATGTTTAGGAGGAGCCAGAGTACCGACTTTACGTGTGCCGCGTTACAGGCGGTGCGCATATTGAACATTTGCGAAAGCTTTCATGGAATTCACGTCTTTGAATATCTTATTCAAATTTACAGGAATAAATCTTGTTCAGCTCAACATTAACCCTGTTAAATTTCATTTGATTCGATTATGCAGTTTCTGTAATTTTTACATGTGAAATGATGTCGAATTTTTTGAAACACCCTGTATATTTTTTGTAGTAAAACTGCCAATGGTGTTCATTTACACGACCCCGGATGAAGCTGTAATTTTGGAAACCGCAAAAAAGTGCTAGTTATTGGACTTGTACTTTTTTTGAAAGTGTGCATGCTACTGTCGTTGTGGTTTTCATTAATTCATGCAAATTTACCACCAAATAAATGCGACATTAATTTCATCGTTTCACCATCTTCTAGTACTTTTGATTAAATGCTATGTTTGTACATTCATAATTTTGTTTGCCATGCTGCAATTTCTGATTCTTAATTGATTTTGTTCAAATTCAATTCGATCTTTTCGAAACGTTTTGATTGTAGACCTGCTTTTAACCCCTTTGGTGTGTTTTTGTCTTTTCAATTTCACAACAACGAGCGCATTTAAGGCACCTCGAACCCGCGACTTAACAATGACCTAAATGTACTGACGTTGTAGTATCTATGTCACTTACGGCGATTTGACGAATAAATAAAATATTTAGTATAATCCCCCTCCTCAAGACCAATTCTTTTCAAAATATCCAAAGCGACGATTCGCCGATTTGCCCATGCTCAATTCAGCGCCTTCGACGTTACCAAGGCAACGCCATCATCCATCGGATACCGGAAGTAGCGATCAATCGTCCCTCGAGCCTCGCAGCAAAATGTCGTCTCGACCGCATGGGGGCTATAGCACTCTCGATTCCGCGAGAAAGTTCCCGAAGCCCAACGTGGATGCATCGATCGCGTCCGATTATGGCGTCGCCATAAGCATTAAAGGAATCAAAGGTACGTAATTTGATTTCTAAGCAATATAATTCAATAGAGTGAGGTTTGCGGTTGCAATTATCGCGCTTATAATTTTTTTGAATGGAATCTACAAGTCTTTTTCTGCGATTTTAATCAATTTGGTTTGATTAAATTAAAAATGCGTAATTTTTTTGATCATTAATGCAATATAGCGATATTTAAAAGTCGCTTCATAGTTTTTAATTGTAAAATCGACGAAAACGCTGTGACAGTTTTGCTTATTGCAATTACTATCACCTTGCAATTAATTAAAAGTACGGCAGCTCTCCAGCCTTATCTTGAGTTCCTAATTAAATCAGACTTGAGTTAACCCTATGCTTAGAGGTCATGCAATTCCCGCGCTCGAACAAGTGCCGTTGTGATATCATTCTTTAGTTAATCTTATGATTAATTTTGCATGTAGCCTCTTGAACTACTCTGTCCTGCCCTTTTACCAGATTAAAAACTTCATAAATTGTTTTGAACATTTTCTGGGATTAATGATTGTTGCAGCACTTTAACTATAATTTGACATGATATACTGAAGACAATTTTTGTAGAAATAGTTGAACAATAACTGAAGTGGTTCTGGTTTTAAATGTACAGATGTGTTTTCCAATTTTACGTTGACTAATGATCATATACAGTATATAAAATTTCCAAAAACCGTGAAAAATAGAACTTTACTATAAATTTGCCAACGTTCCAAGGTTGACATTGTGACCGAACCAATAGTAAAAGCATAATCCCTTCCAGTCGAATGAGCAAACATGCCTTGAAGGTAATTTTGCATAAAAAAAATTAACATTTTTAAAACCTGAAAATATACTACTTGACCTTCCAAACAAAACCATTTTGTTTTAATGTTTCGATTTGCTACATCCTGTTCAGGGTCTGGTGCACACTATTACACACACCGCGGTGTAACGTACGCATGATTGAACAGCCGTTACTTATCTGTAAAAGCTAAATCGACAATTCGGTGATTTTCTTTTTATGAAAATATTGACATTGTTGCTGCTTCCTATTTTGAGCGAAGTCACTATCGTAAGCGGATTGAGGATTTTGTCGTAAAGTATCTCAGAGGGACTGAGCGTCGAACTCGCCCCCTTCTGCTCGTAAGGAAGAGTTTCAGCACAGTGAGCTGCCTCGCCGACACAAATTTGATAATTGCAATGAACAAGACATGTTAAAAGCGTTTATAAAATCGCGAAGTTACCTCGCCTATAATTGTTGGTGCTATTTCGCTCTACGACATTCTCGCGCTGTTGCTGATACTCGTGTGCATGCAAACGCAATCAAACGCGCTCTGTCGTGATTGGACAGGTCACCCGTTCGTGATTTTGGAAGACAAGGAAAAGCACCGCCACATGGTACCTGCCCCTGACCCTTCCGACACCAGTGACGTGTCATCTGGTAGCACCAATCAGCTTCCGAATGGAACCGTACCAGGTGTTTACATGTCAAGCGCTTCCTATGAAGAATTTGACTTTTGTGCAAAAAGTTAAAGATTTTGAGTAATATCGATTTCTTTCTACTCAAAATATACTTTTTATTACGACTTATTTATGGTCGTCTTGGTTTCACTTTCTAATTCTAAGATGTAATTTTTCAGTTTGGTGCTTTGATTTGATAATTTTGTTGAGAAAAGGTTTTTAAGTTAAATTTTGCTCAATCTGTCAATTTAAGCTTTTTTAATCGGTGTCCAGTTCCAATTACTTTTTACGATTTTAAGCAAATGTGTTTTTCTGACTTAAATGTTTACAAGAATTTCTTTGTAAATATTCTAAAATCGATGTTGTTTCACCTCAGACGGCCCATCTCGCGCTGTGGCGACCCAATTAGAATCTCCGAACAAAAGCTGGAAAGATAGGCGAAATACGCCTGACTTGATCAAGCCGAGTTATTCGAGACCAACTAACGCTGGCAACAAGCGTATACCTGAAGGTTCTCGTTCAATGCCTTACAGCGATCACTTGGTCAAAGTAGGTTTTGCTTGAAAAATTCGGAACTTTTGAGACCCGTTTGCAATTGTTGTTTTTATTGTTTGTGTGATTGTTGTATATTTTTTTCTATAGATTAGAAGCGAAACGCTTCTTAGTATAGTTTTCTGCGAGAGCAGATTTCGGGGTCACTTTTATACTAATGCTAGATTTAAAGTTCTTAACCCAATTGTGTATTCGTCTTCGTCCTTTTGTTGTTTTTTTGCTATAAAATTTGCCGCCCTTATGCCTTCAAACTTTGTATATACAGTATCCAGCTAAGAAAAGATATTTCGCTTTAAACGAAAAAATAGTGCTAATTGTTATCAGAATTCAGCTGCAATGTTTTCGTTTTATTGCTGCTTATATCGTTTCGAGCGCTTGACTTGCTTTTGATACCACCGGCACTCTACATTTTACTTTATTACTAACGTCCGGTCTTATTTGAAAGCGCGGTTTTGACTTTTGATTCATAGCCTTCCGATATCAAAGCGGCTCAAAAACCGATCCCTTCCCCCACCGCTCGTCACCTGCGGTCTGCACGAGCTCGAAATAACCACGAACGCTCTCAAACCCTCCCCAGTAGAACGGCGGAAAGGTCAAGGAGCCTCTCTCCGAACCGTGCCCTCGCTTTCAAATCGAACAGGTGAGCCAGCGACGGACATCCGGACTCCACTAGAGCGACTGCGGTGTTTTTCATATAATTCAGCACTTGTCAGCATTTCTTCGTTTTAATCTCACAGAAATGTCGCTATTCACTGTGTATGGTAAAGCAAACATTTTTAATCATTTTCTTATTTGAACTTTATCGATTTTTTGATGTCCTCCTCAGATTTGCTAAAAAACTCTCTCACTCTGCTATTGAAAAGTTTGTTCTCTCAGCTGTGGTCTGGCTATAGTTGTGCTAAAGCGCTTTTTGCAATCCTGTAATTGAGAAAGCTCTTCTACACAGGGATGAAAGTGTTGTTTATTGTCCAAAAAATTAAAAACATAAAAGCTCTTTATGTAGCTTGCCCTAGTTTGTTTCCTTGTAAATTGTGTGACGTCATCAGGTCGAGAAGCGTCTCGCCGCCACGCAAGGGACGACCGAAGTCCGTCGACGACAACAACACGCGCCCGGTCTCGAGTCTGATCGGATTCTTCGAGAACGAAGATGAACCGAAGCAGGTGGCTTCTTCTTGCCTCGATTAACAAAGAGACAACCCCTGTTGCTTGTTTCTGTCTTTTTACAGGCGATTTCACAGCGGCGTAGCAAGTCAACCTCCAGCAACACTTACCCGAGACGTTCTCCTGCCTCAGCTTCATCCAATGGGTTAGTTTTAAAAGTCTGGTGTATCTTTTCGATTGACATTTACATATCGATTTTTGAGTTAATTTCATGAACAACCGATTGAAAAAATAAACGTCACAGACCGACGTCAAAAAGCGGCGACGCCCGTCATCTGTTGAGCAACGATCCCGAAATCGAAGTGACCGCGGATTCACGCAAGTCCAACTTAACCGTCGCAACCGCCACAGCTCTACCGTCATCCGGAACAACTCCGGCTGGAAGGTATTATAATTTCATTGTAATCTCGTCATGACGTCATAAAGCCCGTTGTTCTCCGTAGATACTTTGCGATAACTTCCCCCGTCGGTACATCTCCGAAATCCACGACTTTCAATCAAACGTCAAAGCGTCCCTCGCCGAGGATAGCTCAAATCTTCTCTCCCGCGTCTTCCGAAACCGGTCTGTCAACCGACGAAGGAACTTTAAATCTCGCTGGCGGAAGCCCCCGAATCAATACAAGGTCGCATGATCACGGATTAAATAAAACGGAAGCTGCCAGACCGGAACTGCAGCCTCGCCGTTCCGAAAAATCGAAGGTTTCCAGCGGAGTCGCCGCTGAACCGTTGATGAAGCCAAGCAACGGGAACTCGATCTTCGGCGCCGTTGGAAAGAAAGGTAACAATTGCACGGGCACGACCGCATTGCGTCTTCTGTTGTCTACG
The DNA here is from genome assembly GCA_963680785.1 of Diplosoma virens. NCBI lineage: Eukaryota > Metazoa > Chordata > Ascidiacea > Aplousobranchia > Didemnidae > Diplosoma > Diplosoma virens. Next base: position 17,980,805 of record OY796884.1, on the reverse strand, counting down.
ATCGTCTTCTAGTAAGCTCGAAGTTTTTGACAGGCTGCAAACGTTTTAACTTCAAAACCAAACAAACTTATTATTCAAAATTCAACGATAAGCGCTTCGAAAAACAACTCTCTTTCCACGACTCTACTTCTTCCTTGACTTTCACCAAGAAAGGTGATCGATCACTTTCCACGGCATAAGATTTCCACAGTGAATTTCTGAAGTTTTGAGTTTTGTTTTTGCACTTTCACTCTGGCATGTTTATGTTTTATAAAGAATCTTCAATTCTGCATTTCCGGAAAATGTCTCGTTAGCTGTTTTACGTAAAAATTTAACGAAATCCAAATTAATTCTTGCGGTAAAAATCAGTTAATCTGGGTAAAAAGTTTGTTTTTAAAAAATACTTCGTTTTTTTTTTTGAAGAATGTTTCAAAATTTTCCTTTTTTTTAATGTTTTTTTGAAAAAACAAAGTTTCAACTTCTTTGCTTTAGAGGTTATATTTTGCTTAAAAATTACGATATGAAAAAATTGAAAAATCGAACTAATATCACTTATTGCGGTGTTATCTTGCATTTGAGCTTACTACTTTCCAAATTTGCTTTTAAGCTTTGTACGTAAGACACGAAAAACAAAGTTAAGATGGAAAGCTGTACTGCTGAACACTTTCGCCGCGATTTTCATTTTCAACTAAAATCAGAAAAGATTTGCATTGAAAAAACTTTGCTTAAAAAAGCCATTTGCATGTTTTGAATTGACTCTAAATGTCATTAACATTAACAGTAAGCGAAACCGGTGAGATTCGAGCAGTTCTTAAGTTGAAGTAGATCACTGAATGATGCCTTGCGGTGTGGTGTAGAGGCTGTTGATATGATTCACCAGTAATTACCAGTCGTTTTTCTCCTTTGCAGTTTATTGTATTGTTCATTTCCTTTGAAGTTTTGCTGAGATGTGTATGATTTGTTGACGAGAAAATTTCAATCTCTTAAATTGATTATTACTTTTAATTTGAATGTTCTCGAACTAAATAGTTTATATTGGAATCGGCTGTAGAACTGAGAAAACAATTACCAAGGTCGAAATCGCAAACAGCTGTTGCCAAAGTGCTGGCTCAAGAAGAGGAAGTGACACCGAAATTTGTCAGAAACGCGCTGAACTTCGGCAAGCCTCTGACCAAAGGTGACCTTTTCGCTCTCTGTGAATACTGGCACTCGTAAATGTGATTGTAAACGATGTCAAATCGCGGTATTTGCTTCGCAAACAAATCGCCGCTTTATCATGGACTTACTGAACGATGACGTAAATTTAAGTCGAAGAAGTTTCTTTGGTTTAAAATTTTTTTTAATTTTAAATTGGACTTTTTTAAAGAGTTTTAAATAGGTTTGGATTAGTTCAAAACCGCCAATGGTTTGAGAAAAAAGTTTTTTCTGTTTGAACTTGATTTCAAATTTGTAACCTTGCAGAACTAAAATTTGTGGATTTTTTCGTATATCGTTGCTTAGGATTTCTCAAGGATTGAGAAATTTTCTCAGTCCTGTTGTTTTTGCGGCAATTTTAAAAGCTTTTAACATTTTCCAGTGGCAACTGAACACTTTGACTCTGAGTAAAGGTCGGCTTGCAACGTTCGTAACTCTGCTTTGATTCTAACATCGACTTTCTTGTTCGTAGATAAGCAAACCCGCAAGTCAAAGCGGTCCTTTGCAGATGTAGTTGATTTAATGTCGCGAGCAACAGCGCAAACCGAAAACCAAGACCGAACTTTGGCATCCGGCCAACATCGACGCGATCGAGGTGATGTATCTCGATGTGACATAATAGCCGACGTTGATCATTGCGTCTAAGTAGCGCTTGGCTAAGCGTGCTCTTTGCATTTTTTTGGTTTTTATGCCATGATAGCCTATCAAGAATGTCTAACTCACGACCCAGTTGATAAATTTTTGCGACCCACACTCAAATTCTATGAGATTAAACTGGTTGTCTTCACATGTTGTTGCTACTCACTGAGCGTAAGTTGGCCCATTGGAAAAAAAATTGAACACTTCTGGTTTACGTTGAACTACAATTCCCACGCTTTGTTTAGCCCAGGGTGGTCCAAGCTCGTTGTTCCTGCGGGCCACTTTTCAAAACTATGTCGAACTTGTTTGTGTTGGAAACTATATTGGAAGGCCAAAACTGATTGTTAGGTGTTTTTTTCTGATCTACGTCAAAGTTAAGACCGAAAAATCTTCGTCCGTTGGAGAATTTTGGATAATAAAATTTTTTTGTCTTCACCTTGAAATGATGTGTTTTCCCCCACAGATTGCCCGAGACTAACGAAACAAGGTTGGTGAAGGCCAAAAAAAGATCTTTACTTGTCAATTACAGAAACAAATGTTTACGAAGATAGTCTTAACAGAGCTCTTGTTTAATTTCTGGGAAAAAAAAGAAAATTGATTGGTCATAATGTCAGAAATTTGGGAACGACAGGTAGGTCATTGGATTTCGAGGTGTGTGGCTCGCCATCCCTTATGTATAGCAGCAGAATTCTATCAATGTCTTTTTTTTCCGGTGCAGCTGCGGGTCATGGTTTGGACCACCCTGGTTTGGTGGAAGTTTAATTTTGCTATTCACGTTGCTCTAAGTGCCTCGATGGTGTATTTAAAGCGTACTTCCACGACCTAAATTTGATATTAAAAGCCAATTTAAAAAAAAAGATTTAATTTTATTTTAAATTTAAAAAATAATTTCAATTTCTTAATGGCCAGTACAATTTTTCTATCGAAAAAATTAAATGATTTTCAAAATTCTCGCTTCTCTAATTGTTGGTTTTCAATTAATTGTTATGTACGAGCAGCAGTAGCAAGATGTTCAAAAACGATAATTGATAATGTAAAGAAAGATATTCTTTTTACAATGGTTTATTTAGATTTTGCTTTTTTGTTTTCATTAGCACAAAAAATGTTTTGTTGTCTTATATGTTATAAATATTAGGTTGTTATTTTTATAAAGTTTTTTAACTCGGTATCAGTATTTCGTGAAATTTGTGAAAATGTATGACTAAATTTACTCAATGATAACCAGATGATGAGTTTAAAGTTTCAAGTTCAATTTTTTAACATTTTAAAATTCAATTAACTATTTAAAATGAAAGTTTTATTTAAATTTTATTTTGGATTTAAACTTTTATTTAAAATTTGAATTTTTAACTATTTAAATTCAACTACAATTCAAATTCAACTTCGATTTACCTGTTGAATATGACATTTCGGTATTTTAGCAGCCAACTCGTGTCAATTGGTCGAAGAAGAAAAGATAAAGCCAAAGCTTGTTAATTCGAGCGTTAAAATTTCCAAAACAAACCGAGGTTAGCCTTTAGCTAGTTTGGATTTGACCAATCGTAGACAACTGTTATGTTTTGAAGCCAATCAATTGGAATTGTTATCGAGTCGGAAGTGTAATTTTGGTTCTTGCGTTTTAACTAACAATCGCTTCGATGCCAACGCGACTGGAATAAGTCGCTTGTATTGAAACTAGCGGATTAGAAAATCTAGTTTGCTCAATTAATAAAAAAAAACAAACATATACTAAGTGAAGCATTTAACTTTATACACTTTAAAGCAGGGGTTTTTAACTTTTTTAACACCGTGGCCCAAAAAGCTTAAAACGCAATTGTGTGGTTTAACATGTGTAACCCCCAATTTTACCAAATCGTTTCCGAATTATAGGTGAAAATTAAAAAAAGGTCTTCACTTTTATTCCGTCCCGAATTTCACCAAATCTTACCGTCACAAGTAAAAAACAATCTCCAAATATATGATTTCGACACTTTTTCTCACTACCTCTGTTTGGTCCACCTAAAAAACCCCCTGTGGCCCACCGGTTGAGAACCCCTGCTTTTAAACAAAAAATTGTGTTCACCTTGAAATGATGTGCTTTTTCCACAGATTACCCGAGACTAACAAAACAAGGATAATTTCAATAAAAAAATTTTTTTGCTGCTTGGCCCCAAGATCGTATGCAAATTTGCCTTGAAAAGCTGGTTTTATCATTAGTTTTTTTAACTCGCGTTTGCGGATAGTTTTGCTTTTCGAATTTTTACGAAATGAATCCTGCAAGTCACGGTAATCGTAAAATAAACTTATTTGCTGGATTAGCAATGTCTGGCTGATGTGAGTAAACAACAGATGAAAATCATCTTACCAATAAAATGCCAAGAGTAATTTTTGATTTGATTATAATGATCATCTTACCGTAATCAATTTGATTTTCAATTATCTGATGCATGCATGTTTCATAGTGTTGCTTAGAAGATTTTTAAGTTTAAAATTTTTTTTCGATCAAGACAGGGTGGGTATTACTATATGAGCGTTTTAAGCGGGAAGTCGTCAGTTTTTTATAATTATTATTGAGCATTGTCAAGTTAAATTTTTTTTAAATTTGAGTTTCTCAGTTCACAGTGAAAAGAAAAAGTGTTGCTAGTTTCTGCTCTTAATCTAAACAAAATTCCAGATACGCTCTAGTTCGAAATAAACTAAGTTCGTGGTTTGAAATCTTTTCGACTTCATGTTAAGTCATCGTATTTTCTCTGCCACCCACTGCCACAAGGTATTGCCAAGAAGCAAGCGTCTACTCCAGGGATGGCAAAACACTGACTCCCAATTAGAGGTTCCTCACTCATTTTTGCAAATTCTCCACTTGATAATTTTCATAAAACTTTATGAGAAAGGTTTGTGGTCCCTAATCTACTGTATGCTGCTAGCTGCTCGAAAACGGTTTTGCAATTTCTTTATATTTTGGTCCTTCTCACCTGCCCAAAGTAGGATAATTATTACAGGTAAGGTACGTGATTCCTCGTTCTAAATTTAAAAGTATTTTGTTTAATCTAGTCGAAGCTTAAACTTATGATCTCGAATGTAAGTTTTGTGCAAGTGCTCGTGGCCGGATCAGTGTAAAGTTTTATTAAGTGATGTACAAGTTGATTCTATTCTTTGGCTTGTCCGAGTTTCTACAAAAGAATTTTTTATCGTAATCGATTTTTTAATTTATTATTAATAATTAAGTACAAATATATAGTAAACAGCATGAATTTTGGTTATTTGCTTAAATGTTTGCATGTAATGCCGCATTAATATATGGTTGAAATATTTAAGCATGGTGTGTGTTTTTATTGCTGATTTATAAAAATGATCTAAATTTTTATTGATCTCTCGTTTTTTTTTTTATTTCCGTTACGCCATCATGAGGAAAATACATTAATTAATGTCTTTATGTTGGATCGCTGGTATAATGTTATACTGGGTTTTAAATTAGACCCGAACTTTATTTGAATGTGAATTACGTGAAAAAATTGAATTTATTAAACGAATCATGTGATAGACACGCAGGGAGCCCATATGCATGGTAGACACGGTCAAGATAAAGTTAGTTGAAGTTCGAATGTGGCCTGAGTTACTTAAAAATTGAGCCCGAAACTGACATACAACTTTGTTTTGACTTTCTAACTTTTTTTGAAATCTAAAACAAACTTCTCTCTTTTCCCACTCGACACCACGCCAATGGTTTGTGAGAAAAACCTTTGCGAGCTGTGGAGGTTGTTCAAGAGTGGGAGTTTTTGGATTCTAGAAATGGTTAAGAAATGGCTTCTCCAAGATGGCCTTGGAGGAGGGGTAACAACAATAACAACCGCTTCTTAATCCTTGCACGTGCAACGGTTATTCGAAGCAGCTTTTTTTTGTGATTCGACTTGCTCGAGCAAAGTTATTTTTCCAGACTCTCCTTCCGCCGCGGCTGACCAATCGCCTACCAAAGTGAGCAAGGCGAAGATCATCGGTCCGAGCCATCAACTCCTGAAGAAGACCAGGAGGAAGAGGAACGCGAAGAGAATATCGACTTCCAATCCTGGGAGCAGGAGTAAGAGCGTTTTTTTTTGCCTCTTGTCCAAATTAACTAATTATCAATTTCATCAAGACGTAAGCGGAAGTGAATGGAGTGAATCCGAGTATTCGGAAGGGGAGTCTTTAGCATTCTCAGTTCAAAGTTTGGCTGGTGATGAAGATGACAAGGTATTTTGCTGTTAAAGGATTCTTGATGGCATTTGAAATTCGTCGGCTTTTTGACCACATCAAACTTTTTATCCAAAATTTATACACCGAATTTTTCGAAGAGCTTTTCGGTTTTTTAAAACTAAACGAGAACAATTTTGTAAAGGCAAATCAAACTTTACTCATTTTCTACCCCGAAAATATGTCACGGATTTGCGTGTCAGTCCTCGCAGTTGCTGCAAACCTAGCAACATTGTCGAATTCGATCGACCCAAGGATCGAACTTCTAACCTTCATCGCCGAGGAAAATTGATTACCACTAGACAATATGTCAAAACCAGACAATACAGCCCTGGAAGTAACTACACGAACATTGTTTTGGCATAAAGTCATGGATTCCAAATGCGTATTGAAAAAAGCCTTACTTAGCACTGATGTAACCAACTAACTCGATCGACTTCGTAATAAGTTTTCGAGTCAAGCACGTACCTTCAAGCGCATTTGTTTGTAGTGCGAGAAGCGAAAGTGGCGTTCTTGTGCATAAATCTTGATCTAGAGAAAACATTTGAAATTTTTGCGTTGCAATCACGTAAGTATTCTCACGCTTCACGTAGTAAACACTAAAGTGATAAGCTTCAAACGACCACTATGTAATTATTTTGATCTATTTCTAAGCGCTAATATTCTGCTTTTAAGCCAATGACGGGTTTATTGATCTTTTGAAGGCAAATATATATATCGGAAGAAGGGAGGGGTCACTTGTAGTTACCCTACTTGCATGTGACGTTTAAGTGTCCATCTGGTTTATGTTGTTAAACGTCTATTATTTGTTTTGAAATTTTGACCTTGACTATATTGGCCACATACTAGCTAGCAATAGAACCTCTGCTTAACGTCACGGTTACAAGCGTCGTAAATTTTTGTCGATAGACTTGTGCTTTACCATTATGATTCTCGCTTCATTTGTTGGCCACAGCTGGTGTTTTTTTACTGCCTATGTGTTTGGAGCTTAATTTTGTATATTTTTTGTGACGTTGCACATGATTTTTTGCAGAGTATACCTAACGACGAAGATTCGCGATCGGCGTTCAGCGTCAGTTCTCCAATCAGGTACGAGCTGTTTCGTTTGTTTCTGCGTTTTTTAGGACATCGCTTTATGCATTAAGAAAAAAGGTTTGTGTTAGTGAGTTGATCTTTGTTTGTTGTCTGTTGTCAGACCGTCTATTGTATACTTCGCATCTTTTTTGAAAAGCGAGTATTTTTATTCTCATAAGGCTTATGCTTGAAGGCTTTTTTCCACTACGAGCGTAGAATGAAATATTCGTTGTTTCTTTTAATGATTTTTTGCTTCGCTTAGCGCTTAAGCGCAGAAAGAAGGAAAAAAGTCAATAGAACAAATGCTCAATATAACAAAAATAAGAATGCTCCATTCTAGGCTTGTTGTGAAAACGGGCCGTAATGTTTGTCACCACTGTCTTATCTATAAAATTGCAATCAGCGCACTTTTATCTGAAGATCGCTGTCGTTCGTCGCCCGCGTATCGCGATTCACATTTCAAGTTCTCGTTACTTTCCCGATTTAAACCACTTGTACTAGTGAATAGCCACTTATATCAATCCTGCTGCAATTGACACCGCTTGTCTTCCTTCGCTCGTTCACACTCAGTCGGCTACAAGTGAAGCGAGTTAATCTGTTCGTAAATATAATCGAGTGCTTTGACAGTGGAGTGCTCGAAAATAATAGCTTTGGTTTAAGCGCTGACTTTTAAAAAGTTTTGTCTTCATATTCTTGGTTTAATTAATTAGAAGCCGTCATTTGAATTAAGTAAGTCTTTTAAATAAATTGGCTGCATTTACTCTTTATCCATTGCTGTGCGTATCATCTCTGTTTCCATAAAGTACGCGGGTCATTTTTGCCTGATTTTGAATCAAATTTGTTTGAATATGCACTTTGCAATTTAAACCCTACCATTAATTATATTAGAAGTCAAAACATTGTTTTTCCTTGAAATGTCATAACTGTCATTATCGTTTTTTACACTAATATCTTTTTCGCACTGTCTTTATTTTTCTCACGCAATTTTATAGTTTCACGTGATAATTTTTACAGCGATTTTATCATTATCATTTAATCATAATTCCACCGCCAAAACAACTACTATTATTTAACCATTTCTTTTATTCACTTTTTAATTTTTAGTGCGGTCGACAGCGAATCAAAATCACCGAAACCAATTATTTTCGGAAAAATAACAAGCCAAGATACAACGAAGGTAAGCTGATCTCCGAAATATGTTTTAAACCGAAGTTGTTGATTTTACATGCTGTATGACAACAACCTTAGCACTCCGCGTCTCTTTATTATTCGATTAACATTAAAACCTTATGTTCGTGTAGTTATGGTTGAAGAATTTAGCTTTAGCGAGTAAGATGATGTTTTGGAAATAAAGGAATCAAAAGAATACAATAGTGCTGTTTCATGGATGAAACTTGTTTTTACATTAATTTCATCATCGATTTTCCCGAACTTCGCGAAATTTTTTGTTTAAATAAATCTTTTTTTTTGAAATAATTAAAGTAGTAGTGTCCAAACACAATCATTTTTAGATCTCGAGTAAATTAATAATATTCGATAAAGACTTGAATGTTAGAAAGCGGAATTACTTACGAATGTAGTGGACAAATTAGTATATTTTAACATCTGAGGTAACCATCTTTGATTAAAAGACTTTATTTATCTTTTGCTTGTACAGCAAATGTCGTCGCCGACACGAAGATAGGGTTTTCGCAATGTTCAACGTGTTCGTAATCATTTTCCGATAAACTCTTCAATGTTTGCTGATGCTAATTAAAAAATTTGTAACCTAGTTTTTCGCTCATAAATATTCATTTTTCGTTAATGTTAAGTTGTTTTTTCTGTGAGTTAAATTCTTTCAGCCGTAAGGAAAGTTTTTGCCCTCAAATAGTAAAATAAATAAAAACCTTACGACTTAAGTTGTGGGTAATTAATCAATAAATTGCTGTAATTAAGGTAAATAGGGTTCACTTGATTGCGCGCCGTAATCATTTGACAATAATAACCATATTGCCGGTTTTCTGATTACAATAAAGCGGCCAGTAATTAAGCGATAATGTGCATCATCGACTTTTGAAGTGCTTCAAACAGCATGCTTTGAACTTCAGAATTTAAATTATTCATCTTAATGAATTAACATCGATTTTCGTGGTTTGCTAGCACATGCTTCTTGACTTGATACTTGTTTTAATTTGGATTTTAGTTTTGCATATGAATTTAAAGCTGTTAAGATCTATGTTTCTAAAGTTTAGCCTTAAAAAAATATTTTCTTGTATCCCTTAAAAAGTGAAGATTTAAATTTTTCTCAATTAAATTCATTTTCGAGCAAATCGAAGGATAAACTTGAAACTGAAAATTGGACAATCGTTTGATTTTGTCAATTTCTAATCGCGCTCGTCAACGTTTGCCATTGAGTAAATCTGTTTTCCTGATTTACAATTAATAAAACGTCGTAAAATAGTGTTCAATTAGAGCAGCTGTGTGATTAATTTTGAGCAAAATAAAGTCGGTTTTACGCCGAATTAATTCAAAAAAGTCTTCTTTGCTTTTTACTTTGTTTCATGTTTCCCGGATCACAACAAAGCACTCTTCTGAGTATGATCCAGCGAAATATGTCAATCTTAATCCACTTTGTTATTTTGTGTCGTTGGTGTGAGGTTCGACTTAAACATTTCTACGCGCTTTTTTGACATATTCGGCAACTTGCCGTTCTTCGAAAGAATAATTTGCTCACCTATCAAAACGATTCGGCATTCTTTCTGGTCACGTGATTTTGACGTGACGTTGGCAAATTTTCCCGCGAGAGCGCGCGTCAAAGCCCAAACAAAAGCGAAATTTTTCGATTTTTTTTCTCCAGGCAACAGAGCACGTCGACGGCCCGAAGACCGACTCCCCCCAACAATCGCCGTCGACCACAGTGGCCGAGCTGCAAGACCACATCGGGGAGCTGCGGAGCACGGTCAAGCAGCTGCAACGTTCAGCTGATGTAAGTCGATGGTTCGCTTCGTTTTACATCACTTTCGACTGGACGAGCGATTGCCGCTGTTTCCCGGAATTCTGACCCCACGGCAGTTGAAAGTGTGTCGGTGTCAACGGTCATTAAAAACACAAAACGCGCGTCCGTCGGACAACCACCTTGATCACGACTTGGTCCTTAACCCACGTTTCTCGCTCGTCAAACGTGCGAACTTGCTTAGAATCGATAAACCTCAAGCCCTTCGTCATTTTTGGATTAAACCTTAATGGTTGAATTGAGAAATCAGAACAAAGTCGGACAAACAGTCGCGTATCGGCTGCTGTTGATCGCGGAGCCTCGGGCGAAACCGGGCAATGCTGCAACGGCAATTTCGTCCGGTCAACCTGCTGCGTTTGAAAACATCGTTTGTTGTCGAGTTTTCTCATAAAGCGATAAAATATTACGAATCAACCAACTGGTTCCGCCTCGATCCGCTTCAGTGACTCTGACGTTTGAGACAAACCAGCTGTGCTTGCTTCTTGCAACCAGTCAGTTTTCAATATTGTTAAAACTTGCAGCGATGGCTTGTTTGAATATCGATTGACGAAACTTTTTTGATGCGTATTAGTTTGATTTTGGATTCGATAAAGTCACTTGTGAATTGTGTGTTTTGTCTGGTTAAAGAAAATAAGTTTAAATAGGAAAACAGAGTTTGTTTAAATATTGACGTGAAAATGGTAAGAGATTCAAGTATCCTTTGTACGTACTCATTTCTTGGTTGCATGATTATTAAGCGATGCAAATTATTTATTTTAGTAGTAATTACTAATCCGGTTGTAGATGAGTCAGAAACAATTTTTTACTCTTCTTTTTTTATATTTTCATGCTTGCCACAGAAGATTAACAAATTTTAACACATTTCCATTCATTTTAGACTTTTCACAAAATTTCTCTTTGCGTCCACCCAATTTTTGTTCTAGTTTTTCAACAACTATCAGTATCTTTGTGTGATCTAGCTTTAAAACAACACTTATCAAGTTTTAGTTCACGTAGAAAAGTTGATTACAATATTTTTTGTTTCGTAGAATAACTTTCATAACTACGAGCTCCTCAACGAACTCCAAAACAAGTTGCGGGATGTTGAACGAGAGAAAAAGATGCTCGAAGATGAGATACGCGATGGAAGGAAGACACTGAAGGATCTTGAAAAAAGACTGGAGCGAGCACAAGACGAAATCGGTGACCTAAGGCGAAAGTGAGTCTGATTTTAATTTAAGTTTTATGTCACGTAAATCACCGTGTGAAAAAGTTGCTTTTTTCGTTGATAAAATTGTGGTATTTACTCTCCTCACTTTTACCACAGTAGAAATTATTTCTACCTTTTAAGCTGATTCTGGTGGCATTTGTGCTTTTTTTTATGTAGGTTTTGTAAGTCAATAAATTGTTCCCAATCTTTCTGGCGTTAATGTGTTTTTAATTGGTTTCTGGTTATTTTAATTAATTTGGTTTTCAAACACTAAGAAAAAGAAACACAGCAACAATTTAATCTTTTACGACGCAAATTTTTAATTAGGGGGTTCAAAGCATCAAAGCAAAGGGTGCCATACAATAAATCATCACGCTTATTGTCATTTTGATCAAGGGTACTAGAAGACTATATGAAATCTGAAGCGCTACAAGTACAAAAAAAATTTAAATTTCTCGCTCTGATTTATTCAATCAAACACTTACCAGAAATTATATTGTAATATTACGTCATCTTTTCTTAGCTTTCTTACGCTAATGGGCTACAAGTTGTTTTCGTGAGTTAGATGTCGTGCGTGCATATAGTTGTGTGGCGCATGCGTAGTCTTTATTGTCGTTTTCGTTGCGTTTCGCTCCAGTTCTGTGGTTATCTTAGTCGAGGACGAAGCAGGAAGAACAGGCCTCGCGTATATATGTGAAATTGCCGGATAATATCTCCCGGCAAGATAGCTCGTAACACTTTGAACTTTCGAGCAGAAGGACACGAGTTCGATGCTCAGTCTATCCGAGTGATTTCCGTGGTCTCCTTAGGAAAGGCGTTCACCACCAACTCCTTCATACAGTCGCGCTGCTTCATACAATGGCGACTCCGATCGAAAAGCATTCAAATTCAAATTCATTCAAACAAACATGTAACGCTAATGGCCGAAAGAAGGTCTCGGCAGCGAACCGTCTTACGTTGATACTCGACCGGTTGAGAAACTCTCATCTTGATACATTTATTCTCATTGATTCTGATGGCAATTTTTTCCTGAACTTTAAAATTGAAAGCTTTTGTTTTAAACCAGCGCTCGTTTTTTTCATCGTCAGTGAGAAGAACGATCGAATCGTCAAAACGCAGCAGTCGAAAGAGTTGCGAGACTTGAAGTCGGAGCTCAATGAAATGAACGACGCACTCGACAAAGCGAGAAGGTTGCAAGATCGCAGCTTTGATCGATCGCATCTTGACGAGGTGAATTTTATGCTGTTTGTGTATTCTGTTTTAAAGTTATTTTCATTGCCATTGTGTTTTTCAAGCTGTTCTACTCTATGTACGTTACTTACGTGAAAATGCCGCCGCGATCAGTTCTTTTGACAGTTGACTTGAATTGCTTTCATTGAAGCATCAACACGATTTTGGTTTAAAAGACAGTTTGACTTGACTTAGCAGTTCATGGCTATTTTGTTTTAGGATTTGCAGCACTTGCGCAGTGAGTACGACGATTTGCTTTCCAAGCAAGACCAACGAGAGAGGCTGCTACTTAAAAGAGAAGAGGAACTCTTGTTTGTTAAGAAGGTAGCTTTCTACGATTCCTCGCTAGCAGAAAGAGCAAATAGATTTTTTTTTTGTTAGCTATACAGTTGTAAAACAGCTTTCTTTTGTTTAACTTTCTGCGGGTTGCAAAGACCTTACGTGGTAGAATGATTCCGCAAGAGCGGTGTACTCGAAAAAGCGAAACCCGTCAGCTGCTGGTTAATGCGCTCTGTAGCGTGCTAACCCCGCTTGCGTCATGTTCGGCTTCATCCAAGTCGCTGCGAGAATTTCTTTGGATGTTTCGTTCCACCCGCCTCTAGTGCTTTTTTTCCTCCACACGATGATGAGGCAATCTTTGTTACAGGCGCTCCGTGATGAAACAGCGGGCCACGACGAAGAGATCGAGATGATGAGAAAGATGCACGATGACGTCCTCTCGCGTCTGCGCGAAGAGCTCGAAGCGCTTCGTCAGGTTTGCTCGAAATTCGATCATGGTCCGAGTCTTGAATAAAACGTCGCCTTTCAAGTCTCCGTGCACGACCTTTAAAATTTCAAGTTTGAAAAAACACAATCGTGGAGACACACAGCAGCTTTGTGAGACTGCATGGCTCTGTTCACTTTCAAAGTTACCAAAAGACTTCTTAAATGCTCGTAAAAAATGTTTGCCAAGATTTTTTACATTAATTCTGTCAAATAACGTTAATTTCTGTCTTCACCGGGGTTCGTTTGTATTCTGTTTTTTCTATCCAGGAAAATGTCGGTGCCGTGGAGGCACGTCCACGCCTGGAAGAGCAAATATCCCGTCTCCGGAAAGAGCTGGAAAGATTAAAGAGCGATCGTGTCAACGTGGAATCCTGGAACTCTTCCAGTTCCGATGAAGAGCATCTCAGCTCAGCTGCATCCAAAGCAAGAGCAGAAGCAGGGAAGAACAAGAAACTACTTCTTCAAAGCGAACAAGAGTTGAAAGTGAGTTAAAAGTAGTTAAAATAGTGAAATTCTCGCTTTCAGCTTCTCAATTGTTTTTTCCATTTTTATTTGGCATTAATAAAATTCCTTAGAAATCGTTCATTTTTGTTTGTTTTTGCAGCTTCAAAGTTTTCCTCTTTAATTTTAAAAGAATACACCTTTAACAAAATACGATGATTTAAGATCATCTTAGATCTAACTTAAACGAATTCAATCTAGAATTTTTATTCATAAACATCATTCCCATCGTGTCATGATTATTTTTATTCATAAACACCATTCCCCGTCGTGTCATGATTATTTTTATTCATAAACATCATTCTCAGTTGTGTCATGATTATCTTTATTCATAAACATCATTTCCAGTCGTTTCATGATTATCTTTATTCACAAGCATCATTCTCAGTCGTGTCATGAATATCTTTATTCATAAGCATCATTTCCAGTCGTGTCATGATTATCTTATTCATAAACAGGCGTCCCAAGCAACTGCTGAGGAGTTACGCAGCGAGCTGAGTTTCCTCCAGAAGAAACTGGACACAGATCCGTTCAGACGTGGAGCCCTCGAAGAGGAGCAAATCCAAAAACTGACAAATTCCCTTATCCTGGCGCGCGAGGTTAGATCCAAACGTCGGCTTCTCGGATTCGCCCTTGATTCAATTCTTTGTACCGTATGTGGTTTGGGTAGACGAGATCACGTGACAGCAGAACGATCTAGCGTCTGGGACGAACCTTGCTTTGCTCGATGACAATTTAAGCGATTTTTCCTTGCGTTTTGTTTAACTGTTAATTCATAAATTATTAATACTGTAAATGTTGATTTAATACGAACTCTTCATATTGTTAATTTTTATATGTACTTAGTTTTGTTTGATTGAAAGTTATTTCTCATCGGTCAATTTTCTTCGTCTTTATTTGCACTAAGGGTTCTTTGGAATTTTTCGCTAAAACAAAATAGTCATCGCTTTAAAGTATTGAGTACTGGTAAATGCTTGTAAATTTCTTCTCTTTCATGTGTAAAGTTGCTTTTAGGAGAAGAAAAGCTTGGAAGCGAATCTCGCCGCTTTGGAGCGCCAGAGAGCAACATTGCGCGGCCAGATCGAAGAAGCCCGAGCTGAAAGAGAAGACGCCGGAAGAACGGTGAGAACTGATCTCAGTGAGAAAAGCGAGTAGGTCGCCATCAAAAAGACGCGATTTCATTGCTCTGTCGTTTCTATTGTTTGCCGAGCATTTCAGTAAAGTCATTTCTTACGCAAAGCGTGTCACAGGTTTCAATTTGTTGAAAGCAATACGAACATCACAGAATGGTTTTTGAATAAAGATAATTTGCCTGATCAACATGAAATTAGACTTTTAATCGACCGTGAGCTGCGGTTAAAAACATAAAATTTAAATTTGTTTTCAAAATTCAAAAATGATCTAGCTTTGTGACAAGACTCTAAAGTTTCAATGAAATAAACAAAGATTTATGTTCTCTATGTTACAAAGGATGTCAATATTGAAATCAAAAGGAAAGAAAGCAGCTTTTGTCAATCAGTGAGTTTTCTTTTAGATTCGCAGCCTTGAGATTGAGATTGCGAAGTTAAAAGGGAAAATCGCCGAGCTTGAAAACGAGGTCGACCGGATGAAGAAGGAACTTCTGCGCAGCCGTCGCCAGCTCGAAGTGCGCACGTTGTTTCGTGTGGTTTTTGTTTATTTTTTTCAATTTTGTGGGTTTTGAATTTTGCTAATTCATTTACCGAAACCTAACTGCAAATTCGTAAGAAGGGGAAGCTTTTGTGATTTTTTTTTACTTTGTGGACTTTTAAATGAGAAAAAAGGGTGTATGGAATGTGAGAGGGTTATAACGTTTCTGTTTGTTTTTTATTTGGTCTAGAATTTGTCTGATATATGTCAAGAAAGAAGTCATAACAACGCTTTTAAAATATATAGTTAATTACATACAAATTTCAAAAACTACTATTTTCGGCTTTTAAAAGAACTCTTCAAATGTTATCACTTTTTAAAAGTGTTATTAAAAGTAGGAAAAAAGTAAATGCTTTATTTAAAGTATTTTCTATGACACTGTAAAGGTTGAAACCAACAGCTTACTGCTTTAATCCAGATCCTCTCAATATTACTTCATCTTTATTTGTGTGAAAATGATAGAGCGGTTGTTTTCAGGCTCAAGTTTACGATCTCGAACATCAAGTCAGCGACTTCGACAGTAAGATATCGGAACTACAAGCCGAAAAAGCTACACTCGAAAAAGAACTTACTGAAGCAAAGGTTTAATCATGATTTTTTAATTTCTAGCATGCTCGCTTTTAAGTCTATTAACTAACTGCTTTTCAACTTGTGTTTTTAGGCTTTGGTAGAAGATTTTGCATGAAATTACCGCTTTTAACTTAATTCGTCTACCTATTTGTAATTTGCGAATGATTTAAACAGAGCAATTTTTTATAACGTACAATGAACTGATATTTTGTGTTCAAAAACATGACTTTTTTTATCCACTTGACTTTTTTCTTTATCTTTAGACAGTCTACATACAGAAGCTTATTTAAAACCATGGCATAGTTTCAGATTAAATAAATTTTCCACTATCAAAATTTATTTAATCTGGAACTATGCCATGGTTTTAAATAAGCTTCTGTACGTAGACTGCCTTATTTTGTCCTTTAATTGCTTCTCGTTTGTATTCCACCGGTATAGATTTTAGAATGCTATAAGGATGTCTTCGAAACAAAATCATCTTGTCTTTGCTTTATTTTCTATAGATAATAATCCAACTTAAACCGCACGAGCTGGCACTGCACACCAGTTATAACACAAGCCAATGTTCAGCGCTATTTATTAGATTTTTCTTTGCAGACTGATCCATCTGCATTCATGATAAGGTTTGAAATTTGATAATTGCCATTTTATCAGTTCATGGTTTGTAATTAATAAATTTTTTAGAAATTTGTTGGCACTATTTTTGAGTTTTATTTTTTTGTTTGTGGTTCTTTGTTTTATTTCAGTTTTACTTTTAGCAAACATCCAGTGATCTGCCATCATAATTCACAAAACTTTCAAAGCATGTTTTAACCGACACAGGTTTTAACTTCTTCCGAGCTCTTAAACTCTCTGCATGACCTTGACGCGAAAAAGTTTGAGCTTGAAAGGTCGCTCATTGAACGAAAGAAAGTAGCGACTTCGAAGCAAAGCGAAATCGAGGAAATACGGCTCGAGGTAGTAGACTCTCGCCCGTTCAACATTCATTCGCTTTCGAAATGTTGCTGGCGCACGGAGTTTAGGTTTGCGAAACAAAATCATAAGTGTTTGTTCTCGATCGGTGCTATATTATTGTAGTCAGTCATTTTTGAAATTTGTTGCTGGCAATCAAAGGCAGTTATGGTCATGTTGGATTCGTCGCGTAGTGATGTTGCATGATATTTTTTTAAGGTTTTGCGTAATGTTGCATGATGTTTCATGCATGTTTGCGTGATGTAGTGTAATGTTCTTTTTGCGTGATGCTGCATGATTTTTTTCATGTTTTCGCGATTTTGCATGGTGTTGTGTGATTTTCTTTTGCATGTTTTGCGTGATGTGGCATCATGAAGCAGAAATTCTTGATCTTACCTTTTAAAAAGGCAATTGCTTTTGTAAACAAAAAAATGTCGTCATTTGCATTAAGAATTGTATTCGGGTTTGATATGTTCACTAAAATTGAGTAACATTCGTGATTTTATTAAATGTGGAAAACCTCATGATGCTCGATGATCTTTTTCTTGTATCGGAGCGGATTTTAGCTCCTCTTGTTTTCAATCCAGCTTAGTCGCATCTCGTCATCCAACGCCGCCAGTGCTGCCAACGAGACGCTCCGAGAACTGGAGGAGTTCAAGAAGAAATCGGCTTTTGAAATCGACTCTCTTCGATCCGAGCTGGAAGCGAAAGCAAAAGCTCTGAGGGAGGCAGACCGCACCAACAGCAAGCTCCAAGGAGAGGTGGAGCGATGACGTAGTTCTTTGATTGATGACATAGTGATGATGGAGTGTTGACGTAGTTCTTTGATTTAGGACGTTTGTTGATTGGAATAGCAAACCTTGTCGCTTGATCGTTTTTAGTCGCTGCATTATATTTTATTTTGAGGTTTTCGCATTGGTAAAGGTTTGTTTTCACTACGAGCGTGGAACGGAGCATTCTTTGTTTTATTGATTTTTCAGCGCTTAAATCTAAGCCAGCGCTAAGCGAAGCAAAAAAATCTATAAAACAAACCAAGAATACCCCATTCCACGCTTTTAGTGGAAAGAACCTTAGTCTCTAAATCTTAGCCCAATTTTTTTTTAACCAAATTATTAAGCCATGAGATTACGACACATTAAGAGTGTCTGTTATCGAATCAAACAAGCGAGTTAGTCTCGAGTTGAAATTACATGTAAAGTGACATTTTTACGTTTGATGACCGCTTTTTCATTCAAGTAAGCGAGCTTGAAAAATGAATTTAATGAAAAAAATTATGAATTTTGCATTGTCTAAAAGTTCTGGAACGAATGTTTGATCTATTTAGCTCCGGAGAATGGATTCCGAACTGGAGGAAGAACTCAAGGAGCGGGAAGCCACTGTTGCCGAACATCATCAAGCTTTGAGAAATCTCAACGAAATGGAAGCGAAAATAACATCGCTGAAGAGAGAAAAAGAGGACAGCGAACGAGAGATGGAAAAATTGCAGGTCATCTCACGCATACAGGATGACTAATAATCTTTTTTCATTTTAACACTTTTAGCTGTCTTTGTAAACGGTTTTACATTCTGCGGGTACGTTTTTCAAGTGTATATTTTGATAATAATTATTCAATCGTTGAATCTAAAAACGCTGCATGCTTTTAAATGCCGTTGGAAGAAAATTAAGAACAAATTACATTTAAACGTGGCCGTGGTCATAAGTTTAACATCACCTTTTCAAAAACCTTTAATTTTATATTTCAAGGGAATGTTATCGCTGGTCGAAGACGACAAGCTGAACCTGGAAGAAAAGCTGGATGAGATCGAGAAGACGAAGATGAGCTCGGCTCGTGATCTCCACCACCTCCGGGAGGACCTCAAGGACAAAGATCTGGAGCTGGAGGAGCTTAGGATCAAGGTAAAATTTTTATTGCTCTCGTGCGTCACGTGATACGTCATTGTCTTTCAACGTGAACGCAGATCAGAAACGTCCAAGCCGAGGCCGAAGCTGAAAGGTCAAAGGTCAGCGAACTCGAGCATCATAAATACGTCACGGACATGCACGTGAGCGGCTTAAAGGAAGCGCTCGAAGCGAAATACGAGGAGCTCGGCGAAGTCGAGATCAAAATTAAAAAAGTGGAAGCCGAGGTTTGTGTTTACTGTAAATGTGCCTTCTTTCTTCAGCATCTATTCTTTCTCCTCCCCACAACCGAAAAAAGTTTAAAAATTAAACTTTGGTTATTGAACGATTTGAAAATTTATTGTTCGCACCTTCACTGCCAGCTTTTTCAGTAACCTGTCGCAAAGAGAACAAACTTGAGGCCACCTCAATCAAACTAAGGATGTATTTACATTAAAGCAAATTATTTTCCACATGACTTTCGGATTGCAAAAAAAGATAAAAGTTGAGCTTCACGTTATTACTTTTAATAGTCTAATTTTTGTCGTGTCAGCAAGATGCTTGCTGTCTTTGCAAGAAGTTAGATAACGAGTGTTTTTTAAATAGATCCATTTGTAGCAAATAAAGTTGGGCACATCACCGATTCTTGAATCCTTCTTGAGAGCCGGTTCTTTATCGACTTAATATCTCAGCTTTGCAGAATCAACTTTACAATTAAAACTAGTTTTGAATTTCATTTTCTGCGTTGATTCGGTTCTAGTTAGAGTTGAATTTTCTAGGCTAAGGAAGAAATTCGAAAACATGAAGAAACTGTCAAGAAACTTCGCGACGTCGAAAAGCAGCGACGATCCACCGCCAAAAAGGCGGAAGACTTAGCGCTTGCTCTCGGCGAAAAAGTCGCCGAACTAGACGAAGCGCAGCGACGACTTCGCCGAACGGAAGCGCAGGTAAGAACTGCTTCTTTGTCATGTAGTTGAAGCGATAATTTCGTGCTTTTTAATAATTTTTTGATAATTATTTTAATATCTTCGGAACTTTAAAAGACTCTTTCGGAAAAATAACCCTTTGTTTGCTGGTTTATAGATTAGGGACAAATTTGTTGCTTTTAATTCCCATCAAATGGTGCAAAACATCTATGGCCCTTACCCCTTTATTTTAATATTTTTCGTCCCCTGTGTTAATTAGAACTTCTCGGTGTGCTTCCCGGCCTCTATCTCGTAGAACGTTCCAGAACAATGACCACCAACACAACAACGATACAACAAAAATATTTCCATTAACGTTGAGCTTGACTTCAGCTCGCAGACATGAACGAGGCGAGTTCGATGGCGACCAGCGCGCGGCTCGAACTCGACAAGTTGAAGAAAGTTCACGCCGCTGAACTCCGTCGAGCGGATGAAGAGAAAGTTGACGCTGTCCGTGCTCTGGCTGTTGCGGAAGCCAAATTGAAGTCGCTCGAAGACGAGGTGAGCTGCGATATTGAAACAAAATCGAGTTTTATCGTCAAACGGACCTACTGATTTTCATGCTGAGCATGTTTCCATGGTGACCGAATAAACACAAACAGTAACGTTAAATAGAACGTGTTGAAAAAAATCGGGTTTCATCGTCAAACGGACCTACTGATTTTTTACAACACGCACTTTTCTACGTTACTGTTTGTGTTTATTTGGTCACCATGGAAAAAGGGTCAGCAGTGTTTCCCATAAAAAATGTACCCTTTCGTTTTAAAAGCTAATTGGTTAAGGGTTTTCTTAGTAAGGCACCAACATACGCTTAAACGTGGATGTTAACTTTCGTTTGTTTCCACTTAATCTTTTGCAAAGTGCTCTTAGGTTTGTGGCTACGTGGCGTTTTTTAAATGAGAGCCTAACACAGGCCTAGACACTGTTGAACAAATCTAACAGGTCCGAATACTTTTTCTTTTGATTCAAATTTACTTTATATGAAAAATGTCCATGCTCTAATCTTATTAAAATTGAAGCTACAAGCGTCGGAGAACAGATACGAACTTGTGTCGTCGGAATCGCTTTCTCTTGACAAAATGCGTCGCCATCTTTCGATTGAGGTGGACGAAGCGAAAGATGAAACGAGAGAAAAAATAAACGCCCTAAAGAAAGCTGAAGATAGAATTGATTTTCTGGAAGTCCAAGTAAGTCGATTTCTTAATTATTTTTCTCAAACTTTATGAGGAACTAAATCAAAATTTCTCCGTTTTTGGTTCTTTTCTTGAAATTTAGTAAAATTAAAAATATTTGTAAAAAGTCAAAATCAGTCACTGGTTGAAAATGAAAATCAAAACGTGGCTGGGCTTGCTTCCTGTTAGTTTTATTTTTTCTGTTTGATAGCCTTTTTCTGGACAATTTGCAGCTTGCAGCGTCGGAAGAAAAAGCAAACCGACTGACCAATCAACTTCGTGATGCTGACCGTCAGCGAAAAGATGCCGAACGACAAAGCCACGAAGCCAGTTTCAAGTTGGAAGAGAAAGAACGAAAGTTAAAAGATGCCGAGAAGCGAATCGTGCGTCTGCGCGACGAGGCAAGCTTATGATTGGTTGCTCTTCAAATTTCAGCGGAGTATAATTTCCCGGATGTTTGCATTGCAGGTTGAAAGATCGAGTGAATTTGGAGAGGAATCAAAGAAGGCACTTGCTGATCTCGAAGAAGCGAGAGTCGAAGCCGAGAGAGAAGTCGCGAGAACAAAAAAAGAAGTAAAAGACTTGAGAGAGCGATTGAGAGAACAAGAGGACGACGCGAAAATGCTTCGCGATAAGGTGAGTTGCTGTCACGTGACTTGTTGCGCTTCAACTAAAGCGGGCCTGGAATCCGAAATAACGCGATGTTCTCCACATTCCTATGAAAATCTTAGAATTTACGAAATTTCGAGAACATCACGTTTAACTACAATGGTCCACCAACGAACGCGAAACAAGATAAACTAGGCTTCATTGCTGCTGTTTTCTCGTGCAGTTGGGTTTAGCCGAAGACGCGATTAAAGATGAAATTCAGCAATCGCGTAAGGCTGCAGAGGAAAAGAGAAGGCTGCAAAGCGAAGTCTCGAACTTGCTCCAAGAGCTGAACGACAAGAATAACGCGCTCGAGAAAGCGCAGGCCGCTATCAAGAACATCGAAGCGAAGGTATCAGCATTCAGCGGTTCATCTTCACTTACCTTTGTTCTAATTTAGGATCAGGTCGGGTTCAAGTCGCCGAATCGCATCATCGTTGCATTTGCAATGCGTTCGTTAGTTACATATGATTACGTCACAAAAGCTTTATTTTCTAGATGAAAGAATACGAAACTGGTCATGATCAGAAAACTTTTCTTTTGAATCAATTGAGATCAGACAAGGAAGAAGCGAACCAGAGGATCGTGGATTTGGAGGAGAGGATAAAAAGCGGAAGAAAGAAGTTAAAGGATGCGGAGTCTGCTTGTTATCAATCCGATCAAGAGGTAGATTCACGTTTAAAAAAAAATTGGCAACATTGTAAAAAGCGAGACTAATTTTGGGTGAGATAATCCGCTTTGTTGGAGTCGCTACTAACTTCCTTTGTGCTCGTTTCTGCAGAGATTTGACGACAATTCCGATGAAGAGGTATTTCATTGTTCAATTCACTTAACCGCAATCATCACATAATTAACACATTGATCATGCATGTCGCTACTGTTCATTTCTTGTTTTCGTCACTGCTCGGGTCACGTCGCATGTAATAGAGCGGAGAGATTTTTAGTATACCTTCAGTTCGAGGCGGTTTTCCGTTTGAATTTTTTTAGCATTTTGTTTTCCGGAGAAAAGAAAAGGCGTTTAAAAAGTGACGTTTATCTAAGACTTAGAATCACAGCTATTTGAATCAGCTTTTGAAAATGTTGCAACAATTTCCAAAAAAGAAAAAACCTCCCTGGAAATCTAAGAAATTGCATGATTGCGTGCTTGTGTCTTTTTTGTTGTTGTTTGTCCAGTTTATCCGGTTTTTTCTCCGGTTTATCCGGTTTATCCAGAATATAATTTTATTTTTATGTTTCCAGAGGTGCCAGAAATATTTCACCTTTTGGTGATCCTCCGCATCGCATTCACTTTTTTATTCCATCTGTAGCATTTCCTACTTTCATCTCTTATATTTTCCTTAAGATCCCTGCTTCTTCATCTTATCCTTTTTAATTCTAATGTTTTTTTCAAAGCGTTTTCATCATTCTTCCTCATGATATGCACAAACCATGGCACTTCATAAGCTTTCGCTAAACAAATTGGTTTTATTTATTCTTTCAAAATTAATTTTGACCTTACAATCGATGTTGATTCAAGGGTTTTTACGATAACATAATAATCTATGATCTTGATGTGAAACAACATTATGTTTTAGCGAAAAAGTTAATCAATTTTGTACGTGATAACATTTCTTTGCTATTCTTTTCTCGTTTATATTTAACATTTTAACCTAACATTAACACTTTAATTTTATTTGACATCTATTATTGCTTAAAGTTATTTTCCGTCAAAATTTTTTAAATTGTTTTGACCCCGGCACTTTATTTTCACATAGTGAAGTGGACAATTCAATTTTCAACGCAGTTACTCGGGGAATGAGTTTGACCTTCTCAATGTGTGTTTTAATTTTAAGTTCGGTTCACGTGAAAAATTGTCCGATCACGGACGAGATAATGTTGGTAGGATTCTGCGTTGATAGTGACGCAGGCTGAGGGCGATCGCGTTTCCCGATCGGTTGAGCTACGAAAAAATCGATTGTTGCTCGCAACGTTTATCGGCGAACTTAATTTAAAATAGACCATGGTGTCCTAGCCAATTCATCATTGTCTTGATGAACTTCTACTGATTCATCCCCGTTTGTATGGCAACTCAAGTGTAACTCTCATGATTTCAACTCGCTTTCGGTGACGTGCGCACTCACGTCGATGCGTCGCCTTTACGTCAAAGTAAAAAGCAATCGACGTCTGACAGAGAGAAGCGTCAAGACGTCGCTGCGACGAGCTGGAGATTGAATTGATGCAGAGCAACCGGCAAACCTCTCAGTTCCGAGAGCAAATTAAATCGGTTGAGTCCGACGTCGCCGCGATGAAGCAGGAGAAGAAGGACGCCGAGCGAAAGTGCGAAGTCCTCCGAAACCAAGTGCGACTTTTTCATATTTCTTTTTTTTATTATGACGTCATAAGAAAAAGGGTACTGCAATTGAAAGTTTAGCTCTCTGCAGCAATTACAGTTTCTTGTAGTGGTTTTAAGCAAGAAATTTAGTAAATCCTCGTATGAAAAACCTATTTTTTGCTTCTGTTTTTCTACAGGGTGCGCCAGATATATGTAACGATTCCGAAAATCCATAACTTCAATAACATTGACTCATAAAATAAAAAAAGATTTAAATTTTAATGTAGTCGATGAAAGCGCACAAAAAAACTGATAAAAATCCGCACAAGTCCGAAACGATCCAAGTAAAATGACTCGAGAAAAAATTTATGGCCGCCATGCTCCCCAGATCTAAATCCGATGAATTGTGTGGGCTATCTTGAAAAAGAGGTATGCGTGGCTTAAACCACACGAAAATGTCCCGTCTCTTAAAAAAGTTTTGGTTAAAGGCATGGAAAAAAACTCTTAAAAATATTGCGTGCCACTTCAAACAATGTGCTCTGACGATTAAAGGCTGCAATTGAAAATAAAGGAGGTCATTTTGAATAAATCAGTTTGAAATGTTATGTTGTTGTGTCTTTCACATAGAAATTAAAAAATTTTTTTCAAGAGTGAATTTTTGTAAAGTTATAGCTTTGTAATTCTCTTTTTATTATGACGTCATAAGATTCGTTTCAGAGATTGCCGCGCCCTGCAGTTTGTGATCCTGGTTTGATGAGTTTCAAAACAATTTTATTCAACTTAAAGTCCGATTTTTTTAGCATAAAAGTTTAAAAAAATCACTAAGCAAACAAAGAATAATTCCGCACACGGGCTTTAAAACGGCTTGATGACGTCAATAACAGCACACATGTCATTGTTTCAGTTTAAAAATAGTCAAATTTCAATTTTAACTTTAGAAGAGCTAAATTGCTGCAATCATTTAATTTTTGACTTTTCGAGTAACAACTTGTATTGAAAAATTACAATTTTATACAAATTTTTCATAATAGGTTAAGTCGTTACTCAATACGTCAAAAGAAAATGATCGCAGCAATTTTGGCTTTTTTATTTAAAATTCTTTAATCGTTCAAGCCATTAAGTCCTTTGAATTTCAATTTTCTCGAAAACTCCGCAGTTGGAACTGCTTCAATTGGAACTGAAAGAACGCTCTGATTGGTCGGATCGAAAAGAAAAAGAATCAAACGAGGAAATTCAATCTTTAGAAGGCGAATTGCGCGCGCAAGAGCACGAATTGGACAAAATTATGAAAGAAAAGACCGACCTGCAAGAAAAGGTGAGCTTCACTTTTAAATCGCGATCACTGAACAGCCATAATGTGTTGTTTGGGAGATTCTTTAATTTGAATAATTTGATTATGTTATACAATGACGTGTTTAATTGCGTTGTTTGCCTTATTAGAAAGTAATTAAACATTTAATGTTTGGGTGCTCCTCTTTATCTTTTACTTTATTGCGTCAACCGCAGTCTGAATGAGGCGCATAAGATGCATTGGCGCGAGAGTGCGCTATTCAGAATACCTTTTTTCAGCGTAACACTTCATACACCTGGCCGGCGGTTGGAAATTTGTTTTTTCTAAAAACTGGAATCAACAAGTTTAACCGCTCAGTTTTTATCAGGTTTTAGAAATATGTGTGTTATTGTAAATGCCACGTAATGGAACTTAACTTTCAATCAGTAGAATGTCGGTATAAGCTGCGTCGGTTTTATATTCAACTTAATAGTAAATATCGGTCATTACTTGGACAAAGGGAAACCTGTGAGTCGACTTTCCTCCTTATAAAAGACAAAACTACCCGCCTTCCTAGTTTTTGGCGGTTTGCTTGTTATTGTATATCTTGCTATATGTTCAACCAATTTGCCATTGTGCAAGCTAACGTAGAAATATGACTCTTTCGATTGGTGGATTTATTGCTCTTCCTCCTTGCTTTTAAATTACGTTTGAAAAGTAATTGACCCTCGATATTATTTTTTGTACAGAACAAGGTCAGTTGGTTCAGGTGAGCGTCAAAGCAAAGGCCTGTTGATGATTAGGTCACGTGATCTACACTTAAGTCCTTCAGCGCTACTGTTAAGCTTGTTGTTTGTTCTCACAGCTGACCAAGATAGAAGCGGATGTCCTGACAAGGATGAAGGATCAGGATAAGGACTTGAGGAAGGAGATCCAGCAACTCCGCGACAGTCTTGACGAGAAGACGCAACAGATCTTTGCCGCTGAAGACACCATCTACCGCCAGAAGGAAGTGGTGAGTGCTTGACCTTGCATTCACTCTTTCTCCCATTTAATATAACAGAATGTAATTGTTATCTAAAATCTTCTTTAACCGTCACAAAAGTAGGCATCCGAAAATTATTAAGATTATTATGTCACAAAAGCAGCATCCGGAGATTATTATCTAACAGCACTTTCCTTTTTAATCCTTGGGGGGCCCGTTAAAAAACCTCTGCAGGGTTTAACTTTTCTTCGATGATAACTGCTTTCAGTTTGACAATTTTCAATGACCCTAAGTTTAATTCTAAAACCCCTGGTTAAAAAACTTTGCTTTGATTCGAAAATTCTGCTCTTATCGATAATCCTATTATAGGGAAACAAAACACTTTACTTCTTAAACAAAAGTTTCTAAAATTGGATCTTGTAATTAGATTAGAGTGACCAACACAGCTTTGTTTAAGTTACACTATTTTCTGTCTAAACAAAATCACGAAATTCTTTATTCTAACTTTAGTTATTCCATTTTTGCTTTCGCTTTCGCAATTTTTGAAGTCGTTGCGATTGACTTACATGAATCGGTTTTGAAGTGTGACTATAATTTTCGAGATGATTTTCTTAGAATAAAATATCGAAATAATTGTTTTTCGGCGAACATTTTGCTCTACAAAAATCTCGTCACCGTGTAAGGCTTGTTTCTGATCAATAAATTACTTCCCGTGTGAATCTGCCTTCTGCGAAAGGGAAAATTTAATTTTCGTTAATCTAAGAAAGCAAGAGTCGTTCTACCGCTTTGTTCGGAAATTCTGCCTTGTGCAAAGAAACTTTTGAAAATCCCTCATATTGTAAGTGTTTCGTTCTGTTGAAAATTTCCGGAAAAGCGTTTGCGAAGAAGCGAAATTCGCTTTCTTTACGATTGAACTTGAAACTTTGTCCAGTTGACGCGCATTCGCGTCTTGAAGAAATACTTGCCACGTGGAAGTTTTCTATTCTCGCTTGGCGTATGCTCGCGGGTCGATTGTCCTGTTGCTTGAAAAGAAACTCGCATCGCTGCTATTTTTAGGTTTTCCGCGACTGAAGAACAAGCGCATGACACTCTAACCCTTAATTAATCAGGTCCCAGCTTTTCATGGCGTTAATAACTCCCTTTGAAGTCAACTTTGTCGCTAATTCATCGAAGGATATATCTGTAACTTCCGCTTGCACGCCCCAACAAAGATCGGCCAGCTTTCGTTCAATTTTCTTGCCTAATCCCTGGAAAGAAGTTCAACTTTTCACCCGAGATAATTGTCTGTTTGTCCAGCTGCTTTTGTGCTCTGTATTTTCATTCCTATTTTCTTCATCGATGTGACAAACAAAACGTCGCGCTAATTGCAGCTTGCTTCTTTTATGATGTCATTTGGTTGTCATGCCAATGATTTGCGAAATGGTTGTTTAGAATAATACTAGGGGAAACAAAATAGATATTCACATAATTTCGTCACTTCTAGATTAGCGTCGGTGTGACTTAAAGGTTATTTATTTCGTCGACTATAAATTTCTTCATTGCGATTACGCACGAAACAATTTTTGACAGCAATACTCGTTTTCTTGCATCAAAATAGACCCTCATTTCCGCCCTCAAATATTTTGTTATTTTTCTGCCCAGATTTTTTCAAATCAGATTCTTGTTTTTAAAAGTCTCTGATCGCAATTTCATTTAACAGCCACCGTTTATAAAAGAGTGTTGGCGTTCGCAGGTTCTTACTTGAAACCATTAGTTTTTTCGCGAAAGATTGGCATTTTGTAATGAGATAAAAGTACTTCAAACTGCGCCCCAAGATGCTGAAAAGCGTTTATCTTTCGGCATTAAGACTTTCGATGCTCAGCTGCCTTCGAAACCTGTTGCAATTTGCTTTGACTGGTGCAGTTGTGTGCAAAGCACATCGCCCTGCTGTGAAAAGGGCTTTGCGATGTTGCAGGACGTAACTGGTAATCGAACTCGGAAACTGCTTTCTTATTTCAAACTATCCAGTTTCGATTTGACCTAAAAAAAAAACAACTTCGACTACAGACTTAGGAACGACTGAGACTGGAAAGCATCTGCCAGTAAGTGCCTCCCCCCGCACCTCCTGTAACATCAAAATTTAAATTTTTCTGGTAAAAACTCCCGCTGCTGCCACCATCTGGTTCGAATCGTGACCTCAAGTCGGGATTTGTAAAAAGAAAAGCTTTCGGTTCCAGTTTTCATTTGCATCTGATCTGGAGTGAACGAAAAAAAGCTACTTATTTTACTCCTTTTGACTAATTAATTACTGTGTTAAAAAAGAACTGGCTTGTTCACGTGATCAACGGATTTCCCCCACACGTTCTAAATCAAAAGCTTACGTAAGGTCGATAATGAAACTTTCTTCAGCGTTTAATTTTTGTTTGAACTTGATGATTGGCCGAACAAATAACTTCAAATATTCTTTCGCTGCGTCACCGGGTCGCCGTGTCGTTCAAAGATAGAAGTTTCGTTCCGAAACCGCTGTTTACCGGGTCCCGTGATCCTATGGCTGAAAATAGCGGCCGTGTTTATTAAGAAATGCTTTTGTCTGTTTGTCGGTAAATAACCGGTTGATGCTGTCCCGAGTCGCGTTGAAGGCCGCTCTAATTTGCTTTGTCATGTGATCGTAATGACCTCTTTCAACTTGGAATGCAATCTTGATGTTTGACGATGCCAATGACGTTGCGCTAATTTTTATTTAGGGAATTTTCTCCTTTAGTGTTTGGTGAATTTAAAATAAGTTTTTCGTTGTTGATTTATGAACTTGCCATTATATTCATGTATGTCAAAGTGAAAAAGAATTCGCCAGATTATTTGAAAAATTGCTTTAGAGAATATCGTCTTGACCTAGATTGTTATTGAAACTTGTTAAATTAATTGCTTTCTGCTATCGCTTTATAAAGGGCTCTGAAAAATTTTGTTACCAGCTTTTGGTAATAATTTTTCACTTTAAACAGCTATAAATTTTGTTAGGTAAGTGATAAGAAAAAAAGTATTTTGGCTTGTTATCGTCTCTTAGACGTCATGTGCTTTCGTTTATTTTTAACACTCTTTCTGTCATACATATAGTATGCTTCTATTCATAGTTGTCTAATTGAACCCATTTTACGAGCTTTTACGCTTTTAGATTTTACGATTAGGCATCTAACCACCTTTTCAGTTACTAAAAAATACGTTGGGCTATTGTTTGTCTCAATTGATGTCAGTGAGAATGTAATAATAATAATTGGTTAAAGTCGCTGAAAAAGAATACTTTAATTTTCATGAAGTTTTTTTACTATTTCAGTAACACCTCAGCCGTGTTAATAATGACTTGGTTACTGGCAGGTGTTTGCTGTTATTTGGTGACCGAAGTTAGTTTAAACGTTGTTTGCGATCTGGCTTCAATGTACGACTTTGATCTGCAACTACGATTGGCCTTGTTCACGATGTAATCCAAAAGTTTGCAAGCGCATCATATTTCTCAATACATTGTTGTTATTTAATTTCCTATAAGATTTTTAAAGATTTGTACTTAAGTTAGTGGGAATTTTTTATTAAAAAGGTTTAGCTTTGAAAAAGCCCCTAAATGATTCGCTTTTAATAAGGGTTTTTATAAAAAGTTATAATAACTTATTTATTTACCGCACAACAACGCCGTTCGACACAGACTCGTTTTTCACGATGAGGTTGTTGCTTGTGACGCTGTGTTTTGATTTTGTTGCAGATAAATGTCATTTAAAATGCTTATCTGCTTGAGTTAGCGATTTATTCGTTAAACCTTGCTAAGTTTAAAGAAGCCTTCTCAACGTGACGTTATCGTTATGTGTGCTGTAAACAAAACTTGCATCTATATTTTGATGTCGATTTTTCCCATCTTGCTGTAAAAGAAAGTAGAAATTTCCCTCGACTCGTGACTATTTTGGGATTCAAACCCATTTCGGTACCGTTCGCGGCAATCACCAAGGCTTTCAATTTTGCTAAAGTTAACTTTCCTTTTATGGATGTGACAGCCGATTATCAAAATTATTCTGTTAGTGGCAATCATACTTCGTGCTTTCTACGAGCAACTTCAACTAGTAATTTGGTGAGGTCGGTAAATGAAGATTGCACCCCATTAATTCGATACTCAAGATATTTTCTCTTTCTTTCCTGTCATTATCGTCGCATGACAATTCGTCTCTTGTCGTTGAAAAAAATGTAGGTTAATATTAGACGGGCCTTCAGTGTAAAGTATTTCTACAATTCTGCAAGGTTGCGTGTGAAACGAGCATATTATTTTGCATCAATTAAATTGAATACGTTTTTTATAATTAAAAAAATCCTTTTGTCTCGCTTTGTTTCCTTGGTAAAATTTAACAGCAGAGAGAAGTGTTTGGTTTGGCATGTAAAATTGAGCCAAAACTGTCCTGTTTTTTGTTTTTGTGCTTTTAGATAACTACCGAACGAATTTTGTTAACCGTATGAAATGTAACAGATTTATTCCGATAAAAGACAATTAGTGAATCACTTAATCAGAACAAATTCCTCTATTTGATTGTGAATTTTCAAAAATGAAACGAAATACCGAATGTACAGTTGCTTAAGCGCTCATTTAATTAAACACGATTAAGTCGAGGCGTTATACCTGGCTTTTTTTTGCCAATTGACTAGAACTTGATTATGATTTCTTATATAAATTTACCTGCAGTAGCGACTCTATTTTGGACAAAATGCTGCCGCACAATCACCTTCATCATCCTTTGATGATTTTTGTTATCAGCTTGCTGTAATTATTGATTCAACTTTTCAATTTTTGTGCTATTGGTGCTTTAGAAAAATCCTATTTAATTTTCCTGTAAACACAACGCTTTTTTTCATTGGTCTAATGCAGTGTTTCTCAACCTTTTTCCGATTGCGGCACATTTTTGAAATTTTTCAAAAATCGCGACACCTTTAGACCATTTTTATTAAATTTTGTTTCCAAAATCAAGTAATCACTAAAAAAAAAAGTTTTCACCCAGAATTTGGCTCAGATTTCTAGCTTTTGACCCTAAAATCAGTTTTATTGTAAAAATACCATTGTTCTGGCCGCGGCACAAACTTCGTATCTTTCAAAGTTCGCGGCGCACTTTATCTAGGAACCTTGATTTCCGCCCCCAAAATTATGTGATTTCAAAAAAAAAAAAGCTCTTCACCTGAATTTATTGTCTCTCTAGTGAATTTCCTTTCCTAAATCAGTTCTTTTAAATAAAAACGGTCTTCGCTCCGAGTATTACATATTTCACGTGTAAAAAGCGCAATATTCGACGTCGCTAGATAATTTTTTTCCGAAATCTTTAGCGGCACATAGGTTGAGAAACACAGATATACTGTATGTAGTAACATTGAAGCTTATAATTCAAAATAACATTACAACACTCAACCCTTTTCCTGGATTAGTGAATAATGTGCAATAACTTGCGGCACCCTAGCAAAACGCAAATGGCACTCTAAGGTGCCGCGGCACCCCGTTTGAGAACCACTGGTCTAATGGCACGTTATCGACAAAACAATAAAAGCACTTTGTTAGTTCGTTTCTATTTTTCTTAAAAATACATGGAAATTGGAAAAAAAACATTCAACAATACGATTGCTGTCAAGTTGGTAAAGTCCGCCGACTCGCAGGTGTTTTTAAGCCAAGCCTTAAATATTATCTCAATTGATTAATTACTTCATTTAATTCGCAATAATTAGTATAGGTGCAGGCAATCAAACTCTAATTTTTTACGCAGCAGTTGTAATGATCGACGAAGTTTACGAAATAGTTTTGAAAAGAGACTGCTTTGTGTAAAAGCACTACTGACACAGATTCGAGCAGCAGCACTGACATTTCACTTTTTGAAAACCATTTTGGTTCTGGATTGAAACGTATGCACACAGCAATAAACTGAACGTTGACAAAAGACTCAAGAAACGTGAAGCAGTATAAAAATAAATAAACGAACAAAGAATAAATAACGACAAAGCGACGGCTGCTCAAGGAATACGACTAATACTGGTGAAAGGCGTCGGTACACTAAATAAAAAACGAAAATAAATAATAAAAAAAACAAACAACAGGTAAAAATGCTCTAATATCCTTCACCAGGCATGTATCTTGTCAATTATTTTCAATGCTCTTCCATTCGCAATGGATGACAGAGACGAGCTACTTGGCAGTTGTTATAAAACAATTGAATGTCCCGCCAAATGTCGGTTTAGCTCTGACTGACGAAACGTCATTTTAAATAAAAATGCCTTGTGTTTTGTGGTAGGCTTTCTATGACAACCAGAAGAGCATTCGAAATAAATAAAATGATGAACGCCTGGTGAGTTTTAACCAAAAAGTAAAAAGAACAGCAGGTGATTTTGCTACGACTTCGCGTATAGTCGACCGCGTCTCGAACTCGCATCGCTTTCGATACTAGTATGTCTGCTGCTCGTTCTAATTGAAGGTGTCAACATCGCGCCCTCGTATCTCGACGATCGCGCCGAAGAGTGTCTTGTGGTGTTCGCCGATCGATGCGACGTCCGTGCGTTCGATTGACTCAATCGCATCGACTCGGAAACATTAGCGACCGAAGCCGGGATTGTCAGTAATTCGGTCCCGCTTAATACGTTCGAACTCGTCGATGTGTCGCTCTTGTGCTGATCGACTGCGTCGTAGACATTTTTGGTTCGTCGGAGCCGACGACGGAGATTGAAGACGTAGACTGAGCCGAAAAGCAGAACGCAAACAAAAGCCGCGCTCACCAGCGCAATTCCAACCGTCAACTGTGACGCCGATTCGTTCGCGGGTTCGTCTGTGGTCTTGCTTTCAAATGCGATTACTGTTTCGCATCGGGGCCCGGTGAAGCCGTCCAAGCAATGGCACGACTGAATCTTGGGCGAATACTGTTGACAAGTTCCCCCGTTGAGGCAAAAATGTTCCCTTTCGCATTTTAAGTCTTTCACTTCCTCGGGCCCGTGCACTTCTACGTTGGTCGTGGCCTTCGCTTCTTGTCCGTCTTCGGCCTTCACAATGCACTCGTACTTGCCATTGTGTATTCGGTTTGCGTTGTAAATCGCGATGTACGCATTGTCTCCCTCGCGGTTCATGCATACCCCCACATTTCGGTAGCTGTTTTTATCGACGCTTTTGCCGTCTTTGAGCCACGTCATGTCGACGATTGGCGACGATGTTTCCACTTCGCACGTGATCAACTCGATCCTCCCGATGTAGAAGATTTGGAAGGGGGAGATAGTAACACGCATCTTGCACGTCCTCCCGTCCTCCAGAGTCGTGCACAGTTTTTTCCAGAGCAACCGTCGATGGTTTGTTCCCGCTTTCTCCGACAGCAATGGCGGCGCCAAAGCTGCGAAGACGTTGTTTTCTTGCGGGCTCAGTATCAGGACATATCTCCTGGTTATCTTGATCTTATCAAAGCAATCCCGGTATTTAAAGCCAGCTGTGTTGACGCCGACAACACTTTGCAACTTCAGGCTTCCGTTGTGTCTTTCCCACGTTTTTTCGATTACAAATCTGCACAAAAAAAGTTGTCAAGTTGGGAGTCGTTTAGTTTCATGTAATTAAATTAAATTGAATTTCATTTCATGATTTTTTCTATATCAAAAGCAAATTTGATTTGATTTTTTTGAATACGTGAAAAAACCGTCTTCCGATTAACAATTTTTTCACAGCTAGCCTTTCGATTTGAAGTCGTTTATTGTCAACAACAAAAGTAAGAACTGTAAAAACTGCTACTGCTGATGACATCAAATTTTTCTTCAACTCACCTGTGCACTGCACCACTTTTACCAACGTACGCAGCTTCGGCTACGATGTCACTTTCCTTGATCGAGCGAAGTCTTTGGGCTTGTTTTTTACGGCAAATTTTTCTTGTCGGACACGCTTCGATTTTTAGCAGGCAAATTGAAATAATTATGACTATGATCTGATAGTAAAGCTTCATCTTTATCTCAAAGTTAATTCGTTTACTTGTGCTTTTTTGAATGGAACTCGGTAGTAAATTGATTGATTCGACAATTTGCTTAGTTTTATATGGCTGACCCTTTCAAAAACTTTTTTCTAATTCTTTTTCGTTTTCTCGCGCTGTACGTAGCGCCCCCTCGCGGAATTCATATTGATGGTACATAATTTCTAATTTAAATAAGCGACGAAAGAAAAAAGTAAATGTTGCAGTATGTTCATATGTACGAATGTTTTCAAACTTTTAATCGCAATCGCCTTAGGTTTTTCAGGAAATTAATTTTAGAGTAAAAAAGGATTTTTTTAAGAAGTCGGTGTAATCACGTAACTATTGTTTTTCCATAACATCACAAAAACAACTTTACGAAAATTTATTAACTCGAGTACAGTATGCACTGTGAATTGTTACACTTTAAATGTACTAAAGTAGGGTTGGCGTGAATCGAAGTTTGTGTTATTTGAATATTAGTCGACGGTTTGTCTATCCCGATTTTTGCCGTTAAAACTTTGCCTGAAAAGATGACGTCACCGTTATTTTCCTAAGATTTATTATTTTTCACACTTATAAATTCCATCAAAAATAAGAAAATAAGAAATTTATTGTACATTTGTATTAAGTCCATAAAAATGATTGGTTTTATTTTAAAACTAATCACTTTCAATTAAAACTCTTCAAATTGATTAAAAATAGTTTATTTTTAAAATATGAGCAATAGAGAAAGTTATTCCAGGACATCCAGGTCAAAACGTGGTTTGACTTTCTCTAAAAAATTATTAACTTGAGGCGTGTGCTTATATTAAATAGTAAAATTACTAACTGAATTTACTGTCAACGAACGTGAATAATATTTCGATACATTTGACGTAATTTTTTATATTCTCTTATGTTTCTATATATTGTTTCATACCTTGCGACAGAACATTAAAAATCTTGACAAGGTTGTTGGAATTCCTTTTCTGAGAAAATATTCGCTCTAGATTTATTTATAATCGATAAGCCTTCTATTTTTTCTCCCCAAACTAGTTTCACGCATTGCCATGCTTTTTTCTGATTGTCATAGCAACAACGCCAAGGTGAAAGGGTTGATTAACCTATCTCATCAAACCGCATTCACCGCCATCCAAGCCTAACCATTCATCAAGGTTCTTGTAAATGTTGATGGTAAACACCCGATTCGCAGCATATCGAGCTTTTTTTTAGTTTTGGATCCCGAAATTGTTTCTTTAAAAATAATTTTGTTTTTGTTATGTCAAAGCAGGCGAAATGCTTTTGAAATGTGGTTTCGCATTTCGATGCTTTGTTTAACTCCCATCGCCAAGCCTGTTCTGAATTGTCGTTGCAACACATCATCGCCGACGTCACCATTTAGATTAACCGAATTTTCACTTTTTTTTCACCTTTAGTGAATATTGGCAACTTTTTCATAAGATTATTTTCAAATCTTTTGCGTCGGCACCTACTCGATTCACTATATTCGAAATGTCGTGTCTATTGTTTCTTAACCTTTTAAACTTGGATTGTTGAAAGTTTAGTTGAACATAACCTTTACTGAATGCTAGATGCATCTTGATGTCACATTTGCAAGAAAAAAGTAAACTAGATAAAATATGAAGCGAGCCAATTGGCACTCCTTTGCTGAAATAAATTGTTGCTTCCAGAGCGCTCGTAGTTTTATGGTGATTCCCTGCTTTTTGCTGATAGTTATCTATGCGAATGAAATTGATTTATGGACTTGTTTGTCGCAGGTGCGCTACGTCAGTCTGATTTCGTTTTAAGTCAGTTTTTCTGCACCATTTTTGAACCGTACGTTGTTTTGCTATCAACAAACTAATTTTCACCTTTTTCATACCGATCAGATATTTTCGTTCGGTTCTTTTTCAACTTTTCTCATAATTGGTTTAAAGGATTACCGGCAGGATTACGCAAAGTAACAAGAAAAAACAAAGCTATGTTCCTATGAATACGATGTGATACCCTTCGTTTGAAATAACCGATCTGTTTTCTCTTAGGCGTAATCTCTGCTTATTCGAGCGTTAAACTTGTTTGCCGAAGGATTAGCTGACCGCTGGTTCGAGCCTGGTTACGCAGGTGACTGTCAATCACGAGTCACGTGATGGTTTTGATATTATTCAAACTAATCACGTGGCTGCTTGAAAATAATCCAAAAGTCTTCAGGTTGCACGTGGCTAAGAATGCTTTGCTTGAATAGAGTGCTTTTAAATTGTTTTAGTTCGAATGGTTTATTTATAGTAGCTGCGGCAACGTTTTGCTTTGGGTGAATCACCAGGACATTTGGAGGTTTGTAAACGTATTTCTTTCGTCGTCGTCGCGTGCCTAGCGTTAGCTGCGCTGGGGCTTCTCATGAGAAAGGACTAAACGTTTTGAAAGGCAGAATCTTTTTTTTAGCTAAAAATGTAAAAACAACTGCGAGAAAAGTTGAAGAATTTGTGGAAGAAATTTGAGACACCGTTGGACTCACGGAACAGCAAATGAAAACTAACATGGGCCGTTGCGAAATTGTTAAAAAAAAGTTAACCCTGTCATTTCTTCACATAAACGGCAACTCATTGTCGCGGCCTCGCGGAAACAGCGTAACTACATGTTGTTAACTACTGCTCTGTAAACTTTTTAGTGACATAAATAAAATCAACAGTACTTTACTTTTTTTGTTTGACTTGACCAAGAGTAAAACTTGTGTCGATCTTTTTTTACTATCGCCCCGTCGATTGTTGATCTTTTAACATCTTTAAGTCCACCCTCGACAATATAAACACAAGAATAGCACAACAATCTCCTGTACAGTGCATCGAACCAATCTTTATTGTTACCCGATGAATACAATGATTTTGGTGCTATTTTTAAAGCTAATTAGATCGGGTATAATTTTATCCTGCCATACGTTAATGAAAATTAATGACATTTTATTCAATCGAACTTGCGTAAGAAATGTCTTAACCCGTATTTTTGGAACTGGTATTTCTAGAAGATCTATTACAAATATCTTTTTGCGGTTTTACGTACGTAGAGAATTGGCCATGATTTGATATTTTCCACTGATTTTTGCTCAATCTGATATGCGGTGACGTCGTTTCCGCAAATAACTGACGGCGATGTGATTGATTAAAAGGCTGACTATTTTTAACACTGTTGGCCAATGTGCGCTTTTTCGTCTCGTTACGCCATACGAGATCGCCAAATTTAGCTCACTTCGAAGCAAGATGTTTTAAATCCAGGCCCGCAGTCCACATGTGGCCCACGACAGCATTTCTTATGGCGCGCAGACTGACCCTGACTTAGCCATGGGCTTAAAGCGTGTGCCAATCTGTTAAATTTGAGATTAGGCTAAATTAGTATTTTCGAAGATTTTTTAATTACAGTCTGTGATTGATTTGAATTATGCCAACCCTCGTTACTCGTCGTTGATTTCTTTATAACTGGCCATTCGACCTAATTGCTGTCGTACAGGATAATGGCCTAAGTGGTGCGAGTTTGATTCCTGACGAAGAGTTTGTAATGACTCGTCACCATGGTGATAAACGTTGCGGAAGGGCACCGCGAACTCGTGACGCAATTGGGGATGAAAATCGAGTATGATAAAAGGTTTTAAAAGTAATGCTCAGAATTTTTTTCCGATTTCTTGAAATTAACTATTCAAATTTTTTGCGCAGAAAATAATTAAAACCGAGTGCTGTTGTCAAGTTGTCTTTAACATGGATTTGTAACGCTTATTATCTGTTTTATAACCCTAACGTGTATGCATGTTACCTACAGGGGCGGAGTGATTCGAGGATAAATGTAATCGATTACGATTACTTACCCATTCTGCAATTACGATTACTTACGCATGCTGCAATTACGATTACTCAAAATGATCATGTTTTTTTCGATTGCTGCAACAAAAATTCCGAAACGCATCTGGAATAATCTTTTCGTTAATCAGTATCACGATTAGCATTTAAAATCTATGTTACATCCATAAACATGTTTTAAAATTGTTTATCTTACTGGTCGAGGTGACCACCTATAGTCCACCAGAAATTTCTAGTGGTCCGCAGAGAGTATGATCCTTGATAAATTCTGGTATAAATTCTTGATAAAACGTTCTTGAAAATTATAAACGTTACAATATTTAATTATGTTTCGAAGTGCTCTAAGTAAATTATGTAGCTCGCCCCGGATCGCAGCTGGATTTTTTCTTTTGCGTTTGATTGGTGTCTGAATGGCCATTTTCTTACATGATTTTCCTGGTACTTGGCACAGAATGCTGTCATGTGCATGTAATTAACTTCGTCAAATTAAACTTAATGAATGATGGGGTGTTTGTGCTATTCTTTGATGATGGGGTGTTTGTGCTATTCTTTGATGATGGGGTGTTTGTGCTATTCTTTGATGATGGGGTGTTTGTGCTATTCTTTGATGATGGGGTGTTTGTGCTATTCTTTGATGATGGGGTGTTTGTGCTATTCTTTGATGATGGGGTGTTTGTGCTATTCTTTGATGATGGGGTGTTTGTACTATTCTTTGATGATGGGGATGTTTGTGCTATTCTTTAAGACATTGTTATTTCACCCGGAGATGAGACGCTTGTCAAAAGACCTCAGCCTTTAAAGGCTTGTGATTTTGTGGAAACAAGTGATCAACTTTCTCAAGTTCAAGTCCCAAATGGTTGATTGTAAATACAGAAAACAAATTTAAATTATACCAAATGGTTAATTGTACTGTAAATACAGGAAACAAGTTGGTAAAGCTCGAGAAATTTTGGAAAAACTTGAGAATACTGAGATACAATCAAAAATATACTAGTGTAGTTATATCTTTAAAACAGTGAATATGCTGAACTTCGAGCTGCAAGGTAAAAAATCAAACTTTGTTACCTGCGCTCAGCAGATAAAAGGTACATCGAGAAACTGAAATATTGGAAAAAGCTATACAAGAAAAAGAACCGTTAACATTTAAAAATTTCAATAAAACTGCTCCTACATTTAAAATGCAATACTGCATGCATTGCTCATCTTGAAGGTCTTCACCCAAACTTTGGGAGAAAATTTGAGGATCTTTTGGAGATGAATTATCCACTCTGGTTAGTATAATTATGAGCCAGGAAATGAAATTTCCAAGATGACCGGAACACTTTTGAATTAAAAAAAGTTTGTGAAAGTAAGAGCAAGAGTTAAAAAGAAAGGGTATTTGCATACATCTTGATAAAGAATTCACACCCAAATGTTTTGCAACAATTAGAAGCAAGTATTATTGTCTTCCCTACTAAATAGATAGTGGAATCTGCATTTTCAGCTGTACAGGATGTATTCAGTTAAAAAAGAAGCCAATTGGACATTAACAGCAGAGAAACTATCAGATTAAGACTGAATAATTTTGTCAAAATATATTTTGATTCTTTATCCTGAAAACACCGAAGCCGAGTTAGTCATTAGTGCTCTAGACTGTTCTATTGATTCTGCAAAATACATTGTACCATATGTGCGTGTTTTGTTAAATTAACATTTGAAATTAAAAGTATGTTTTCTCACTTATCTTTAAGTTGTTAAAATTAAACAAGTAGTCAGATTGAATGTGCAAATTAAGAGTGATTGCTTAATTAGTTTACTTGTGTATTATTTTATTAAGGGTAAAAATTGATCATGCCTTTGAATTCACAGTCCTATGTGCAATACAGTTTCAACTGATGACGTTGATGAGGTGTCAACCTGATGTCAGCATAGCGAAGTGGTCCATCAGATATTTTTCTTTAAAAAATATGGTCCATGGGCCAAAAAGTTTGGAAACACTGATTTCTCTGAGCAAAAGCAACAAAGGCGACAGCACGTGACGTCACGAACGGGGTTTCCGTGCTTGAATGCTGGATCAATGTAATTGATTACATCAAAGTTTTCCTCAATGTAATCGATGGCGATTACATAATTGCTGATTACGATTACCCCACGTCTGGTTACCTAAGCGTCAACTGATCGCGTGGCTCCGGCAAAACCCCGTTTGCAGTGCTTCATTTTACTACATTTAAACAACTGGAGATATTTCTTGGGCTCTATTCATTGCTTTAATTGTCCCTCGAGTTTTTTTGTTATTATCCTACTCTTTACTGTTTATAACCAAATCGCATGGTTTGATTTGTTTGGAAGCAACTTTTAAAAGTTCAAACTGATAAATGAAAGTTTATCGCAAACAAGAGATCGTAATCGTTGCAGTTCTCTCAGCGCGTCAGCTGTTGGTCACGTAGCAAGCAACATTTGAGAACCTCATTATCTTTCTTTTGTTATGTAATCGTCACTGTTATAGAAGGTGGTTGCTTTGTAAGTCCTAATTAGGACAACAAACGTTTAGTTTAGTTGTTTTTGTTTTATTTGGAAAAACTTTCGAGACTTCGATTTGACTCGAAGGATCTTTAAATAGATAAATTTTGAATATTTTTCTAATAAAAGATGTTGAAACTTTTTGTCAATTTTTTTGATATCATTCACCGATTAAATAGCGTTTATATATTTGCGATCCTGTTTATAGGATTTTGTGGGGTTTTCCAGTTTTATTTTTTGTTTGAAAACAGAATTTTATTGTTGACGTGGACAGAAAATAGTTCTTTTGAACAAGATAATGGAAAAAATCTGGCACAGCTGGACTTTCCCGCCCTCAAAGTCAGTAAACTGTATGCTAACGACCGATTGGTCGAAGTGGTTAGCAGCCAAATGCTTACGAAGAAAATAGCCATCACCACTATGGACTACCGTTTTTTTCCTCTCCTGCCCCCTACTACCACAATATCAAGCAACAACTCACTGACGTTGTTCGGATTTAAATGTCGGGACAGGGCACTCATTCGTACAAATAGGCCCAAAACAAAGAAGTGATTTTAGGTTTAGAAATATCAACAGGAATAAAAGCATGTTAATTGTCACTAGTCTAGGTCTAGTACATAAACGCATTTATCTTTAGGTTTGTGAAATGGATAAAAAAAAAATTCAAAATTGCCATTGTTCAAACTTTGAATATGCCCTACTCTGGCAATTTCTGAAAAGGATTTAAGTTTTTTTCTCTGACACGTTGAGGAATTTGATAATATTTTATCGGTTATCTTCATCTTTTTAAAACTGCCTGGA
Organism: Diplosoma virens; assembly: GCA_963680785.1. Lineage (NCBI taxonomy): Eukaryota > Metazoa > Chordata > Ascidiacea > Aplousobranchia > Didemnidae > Diplosoma > Diplosoma virens. The sequence continues at coordinate 17,939,538 of OY796884.1, read as the reverse complement.
TTCAATAATCTGATTGTACTTGTTTCAAAATAACAACCGCTACTGTTGCGTTAAATGCCAAATTGACAAGTTTTATTTGATCGATACAAGTCACTTAGGTTACATTAAGTTGTTTGAAGAAATCGACTTGGAAATTAGAAAAGCTGCTTTTAACTTGACCGAGTCGCTACTCCGTGGTTCAAAGACAACAGACCTTGGTTTCAAGACGTTAGTTTTGGGCTGCGCATGACGTCAATTTCAATCATGCCTACACAATTTCTTTTTATAACTATAACGTTGCTTGAAATGTTTACTTATTGGGTGCAACAAGCATTTGAAACATGAGATTGCGCTCATTTTAAATGCTCGGCTTGTAACGATTAAATCTCGGTTGCATTGGCGATATGCTGCTGCTTTCTTTATTCTTTGGTTATTGCGTCAAATAGTGAAGATTTAAATATCGTGAATTCGATTCCATGCTGCTACGAGTATGCAGCGCACAAACTGGCTTGAAAAGAAAATCGAATTCCAACCTGATCGAAATCTTTTGATCAGATACTTTGTTGCAGCCATATAAGCCAAAGTTTTCTATAATTGCGAAATGTTTTGCGTCGGCAACACTAATGTTCGATTTCTTCGATATATGTTCAAAGACTTGACCCATTTTTTTTGGCCTAAACTTTTTCATTCACTGAAATTCGTTTTTTTTTTTGCTGTTATTTTAGTACATTTTTGGAAACCCTGCTTTCGGAAATAGTTTTCGTGCTTTTAATTTAAATGGCAACGAAGTCAACCATTCAAACTTTCATTTCGTTTGTTATCATCTCAACTTTATCAACTGTTATTTGTGTTAAAAGTTTAAACGTCATTCGACTATTCATAAATTGAAGACTTGACATTTGTGACTTTTTGACCAAATTTAATTTGCAGTATTGTTCCACATTTTTCTCGATGAATACATTGAAAGAACCTTTTTTGTAATGAGGCTCATCGAAATTTCTCGAATCTTTCACCACAAGTACACATTTCGTGAAAGAACTTGAACGATCTCGACGACTGTGACTTTGATTGTTAGCTTTTTAACTATTTTGAAGCTCTTAAATAACCTTTAAAAATATCTTTCAAACACATCTGCTTTGTCGACGAAAATGTTAACCCTTGCCGCACTTTTGAAATATATCATTTTTATCTGACGCATATCCACGCATGCATGGTGTGTGCATGCATATCCACGCATGGCGTCCTTTAAAAAAGCGGTTACGACCCCTGTTGCAAATACCAGAAAGACATTTACGAACGTTGTCAGTGTTTTGTTTTGGTCTGTTACAAAACCCTTTCAAGTTTGTTTTAATTTCATCAAAAAAGCGGAATTTATTTAAGTTGCTACATTTACTTTTCGACGTATGTTACGTATGTCAATCAGATCATTATATTTTATTACCCAGCTTCACTGGCTTAAAATTCAATTTTGTTTACGAACGTTTTTTAGTTATTGCCATTTCGAACAAAAGAGTGGCCTCCAACTTAACAATTTAAGAGTTGTTCTTTGCGCTTGAATTATCTTGTTTTCTGCTGATTTTTCGATAACCGAAAACGGTAGAGCTACAACAGCATAATGAAATTGGGACCCATTAATAAGGTCAAAGTGCAATGAAGGTGACACTCTGTCCCAGCTCATGCGATACGATTTCCTGTCCAGTGGTATTGACCCATCTTAACGACATGACGTGTGATGAACATGAACGATCAATGCCATCAATAATGTTAACATAATAATGTTTAAAACCCTTATTTCAGGGGTTTCCAACCTTTTTGCTATCTCTACCACTTGGACACCCCGTGTTATCAACGCGTGCCATTTCTTACCAAAAGCTAATTTGACGGAATATTAGTTGATTCAGCAGATAAATAATAATATACATTAAAATAAGAATTAAACACCAACTAAATTTAATGAGATTTTAAAAGTTACTTACGTATAGGCATACCATATTTTCAAAGGGGCAAACCGGGACGCTCGTTGACAAAAAAATCCGTTGCTGAAAAAGTAGTGCTTACTTAAAAAAAATTTTCACTTCGAATTTTCAGATTTCATGATTTTTCGTCCCAAAAAAGAACTGCTCTCTAAAAGGTTTTCACTTTTAATCGGGGTCGAATTTCATCATTTTTGTACTAAAAATCAAGTGCTCCCTAAAAAAAAAGTCTTCATTTTGGATCAGTCTCGGATTTCATGATTTCCGTCTAAAATTCAAGTCTTCTCTCCAAAAAAAGGTCTTCACTTCAAATCTGTCTCGGATTTCATGATTTTCGTCTCCGAAAACTAGTGATCTCTGAAAAAAACAGAAAAAAGAGTGTCTGCACGTGAAATCTGTCTTCGATTTCTGCTAAAAATCGGTACTCTTCCGCCAAAATTGGGACGTATGGTAAGCCTACTCAAGTACCACCTAAAAGACCTTTGTGTGCCACAAGTTAGGAACCCATACTTTATTTCGTAATAAAGCAATATTTTTGTTTCTACTTAATTTTTCAATAACGTTTTTGGACATTTTACTTTACTCTTTCGATTAAAAAACGTACATAAATTATAGAAAATTTGCTTGAACTTTTGGTTTCTTATCAAATGCATTGCTGGACTGACAAGAGAGGCACAGGTGACACTGTTGAGTGCTCACTAATCGATGTATAAAATTTTGTATATAACACTTAGGATGTTGTACTTAAATGCCGTGTCTTGAAAGATTTTCTCTTTTCTCGTTCAATGCGAAAACTTTTACTTTCAAGAGCTATGGTTACTGTTTGTAGTTTGTTGATAGCAAAAGTTCGTATTGAAGAAGTGATATTTTTGATCGCGTTTTCTGATCTCCAATGTATTTCACAATTTTTTGTTGTTATTTTTAGTTTCTTTGTTATTTCTTTTAATATACAGGGTGTTTCAAAAAATTTGACATCATAGGACATACTGTATAAGTATCAGAAACCACACAGTCAAATCAAATGAAATTAAACAGAATTAATGTCGAGCTAAACAAGATTTATTCCAGTAAATTTAAATAAGAAATTCAAAGGCACCTGAATTTCATGAAAGGTTTTATAAAATGTTTGATATGCGCACCGCCTGTGACACGGCACACGCGAAGTCGGTACTCCGGCTCCTCCTAAACATGCTGCAGCATGTCTTGGGCAACAGTCTCCAGTTTAACTCTCGTGCGAGACAGGTAGTTAACAAAGAAACACCACCGCACTGGAGACTGTTACCCAAAACATGCTGCAGCATGTTTAGGAGGAGCTAAAGTACCGACTTCGCGTGTGCCGTGTCACAGGGGTGCGCATATTGAACATTAAAACCTTTCATGAAATTCAGGTGCCTTTGAATTTCTTATTCAAATTTACTGGAATAAATCTTGTTTAGCTCGACATTAACCCTGTTTAATTTCATTTGATTTGACTGTGTAGTTTCTATTTTATACATCAAATGGTGTCAAATTTTTTGAAACACCCTGTACTTTTATTGTTATTTATTTTCTATGCTGTTATAGCAACGTTGGCTCGATACCAGCGAGCATGCTAAAATCGAAGAATTACGTACACGACAGTTCATTGTTAAAAACGAACAAGACATGATATTGTTTGTTCTTTAAATTCCTGCATCGAGCTTGGTCTTTTATTCAGCGAAAAAAAAAAAAACTAAATGACGTCACCCAAGCCGATGTTCAAAGCAACGCCATAGAGATGCTCTTGTTCGCTTTTTTCTCCTTCAAAACGACTTGTAAATGCGATTGCGGCTTCCTTTCGGTGTCCAGTTACGTCTAAAAGATCTTGCGAAAACCGCGAGTCGCAGAATCCCGACAATCATCTTTGTTTTTAAACAACGATTTCAATTGCGGTAGATTTGTTTAGATTGTGAAGGTTTTTTTTTTCGCGTCTTGCTGTAAATTGTTTTCGTTTGACTTCCATTTTTCAATTATGAAAAAAAACATAATAACTTCTTTTAGAACAAGTTATTTTTAGAAAAAGCAGAACGCGGTACGTTTCTTGGATAATTCTAATTTTCTCTTGTTTACAAAACAATTTCCTATTTTTCAAATTTGTCAAGTTTCCCGTTTTTGAATATTATCAACAGTAATTATGAAAGCGTTCCGTTGGACTTTGCCGATTCAAAATTTAATTTAATAAACGCGAAAGCGTTTAATAAAATGGACCGTGATCCGACAGTTGATCGAAACGACACTTGATCGAATAATGAAAGAGAAAATTTACAGCTTTGAATCTGTCCCAATTTTGTCAATTTTTCGTTCCAAAAACATAATGTTTTTTCTTCGCATCTGTTTCTGATTTGTGCAAGGGGTCTGCAAAGGTAGGGTCATGACACAATTCCCCCCTAAATAAGCCCTAATCTTTTTTTTTAATCAACTGTCATTTCGATCAAGTGTCATTCGATCAACTGTCGTAGCTAGAACAAACAAGATAGACAGTGGCTGCCGATTAACCTCTGTCATTTGCACGAGCTTGCATAAGACTCTGTTAATTAGAAAATTACAATCAATTAATATTTCATCCCCAAAGCGATGTTTAAGCATTTAAATCATATCTGAAAATAAACGGTTGAAATCGCAGCAATTTAAGAATGAAGAAGTCCAACCATGTCTTCGATCTACGTCAGAGCAGGGTGATCCGGGTTCTTTGTTCCTGCGGCCCAATTTTCAAATTTTTGGACTTAAAGCCCACGAAACTGTTCGAAGCGAGGGAGGAAATGAAGGAGGAAAACGGTTGTTTTCATTTTGTAGGTCTAGTGAAGACCAGAAAAAAAGATGTTGAAAAGCAAGTGATGACATCTTTTTATACGGTCGTTAAGAAGAGCTTTTTTGTACCATTTTCCAAAACGTTTTTTCGGGCTGTTATGAAAGGCGAGTGAATTGTTCAGCAGGCCACGGTTTGACCACCCTAAGTTAGAGCTTTAAGGTTTCATTTTTCTTTTCAATTAAACTAGCATGCGTATTATTTGAAATACTTTTAGCTGCAAAGATATTTTGTAGTCATCTGTTGCAGTTTTCATATACACATGACGGCTTAATATCGCGGTAAAAGACTGAATTTGTTTGCTTGGATGAGGATCGGGATAATTAAATGCTCGGTGATTTTTTTTACTTTGATTTAATTGCAATTTTCGTTCACCATCTTGTTACTTTACGTCCATTTATTTAGGGGAGCCATTATAAAACTAAAAGAGATAAGACTAAAAAATGGATACACTTGTGAAAATATTAATCAAAGTGTCGGTATATTTAATTTGAACACTCTAATTTTTGTTTCTAGCCTCAAAAACTCATAGAAGTGTGTTAAAATACGTTTTTGACAAATTGCGATTGGTCGAACTGCCCCTGTAAAAACGTTCTCAATTCTAGTTCCTGTGACAACTTCTATTCTTGAACGTTGACCCTGCGATACGACCCAAATACTGCTCTTTTTGAAATACAAATAAAGTCACACCTTCAAGTGATGATTGAACGTTCTACCATAACGTCCTTTCTCTCTATTATATCGAAACCTTCGTATCGCTTTGTGATGAATACGTTTGCTGGTTGTCGGCCGGGTTTAAGACTCGGAACAAAGAACCTTTGATCATTTAAACTTTTCATGCATTGTGAATTGTTTTGATTTACGTCATCACACCCTCTGACACATCCGGTTAACATCAGAAGAAAGAACAAAAATTTTTGACGATTATTTACTTACCTAAACCCTATATTCACGTTGAACGTTTTTACGTCTTGTTGCCCGTGGTTGTTTAGTTGTAGCTGCGTTGCCTAGCAACGATGGTTTTTATTTTGTTTTAAAGTTTAGCAGATTTTTTTATGCTTTTCATTATTACTGCTGCAAACTGGTGATAACTTGACGGTTCATCAACGTCATAGCGCGTTACGTTTATGATGCATGTGCGAAATCCAGTATTAAAAATGCAGCGCGTATGCGTAGTTTCATTTGTTATGCGTAACTTTCACGTAATATAGTGTTATAAAAGTCGAAAAAGTATTTTGATAAATGCTTGAAAAAGCGGTGATTTTTTTCAGGTGGCAAATTTTCTGCCAACTTTTGTTTGTATGCGGCGTAAGGAAGCGATTTTTGGAAAGAGCTTCGGTTATTAAATCTTAAAAGTCTATTTTACAGAGGTGTTTTATACTGTATGTGGAAAATTTGATCTAATGTTTACCAGCGCTATTTAAAATCGAAATTCTTCAAATTAAAAACTTGGGTCTGTGTGACAATTGGCAGCTTGCATAGTTTTGACGTTTTGCACAATGCCGTAAGTGGCACTTACAATACAATGATTTCTGCTTACGACTTGAATACATGTCCTTGCATCTGGTCGATAACCGCACCTGCCTGTGCAGCGATGCATTGATAGGAATCCCAAATCTTAACGATTGATTTTTTCAGATCGAAGAACTGACCACGATCCAACGAGAAGCTGAGAAGTCGTCGCTCGAGCAAATGGAAGCTTATATGGCGGAGAGCGACCAGCAGTTCCAACAACTCAAGTTGCATTTGCAAGAGAAAAGTGACGTCATTTCAGCATTGCAGCAAGAAAAAGAAGCTCTGCAGAACGAGGTAAAAACCCAAAGTTCAAAGGTCGCAAGGTTGAAGTTCTTATTCGCTCGAAGTTTTTCTTTGCAATTGGTGTCTTTCATCGAGCGTTTTTTATTTTCCTAAATATTCTCTTTTTTCAGATGGAAACCTTATCCGCGGATCTCAATCGAGCGTCTTCCGGAGCGGATCGGATGCGATCCGCTTACGATAAGGAGCAAGGTCGTTTGGAGGAGCTCGAACAACTTCTCAAAGAACTCCGAAGCCGTTTGAAGCAGGAACAAAAGGAAAATTCGGAACTTCGCGAACAGGTGAGGTACAAATCGCGACCGCAAGCCCGCGTCTGTGCATCGATGAAGTTTCGTTCGCGTTAAACGATTAGCTAGCGTTAGACATTTGCTGCGGAATTTTGTAATGCTGCGATAGCGAAACAAACTTTTTATTTAGTACAGAGTATTTTTAAGCATTTCAATTAGCAATCCTTAATGCGACCTGCTTGAAATATGTTCTTTATGTTCTAATCGCTGACGAATGCAAAAGTTGATTTTAAACTAAAAACCCGAAAAATTCCCCAATCGCTACATTAATTTCAAAAAGCGATCGTTCCTCTTTAAAAGTTTAGTCAATGCGCTTCTTTTTTTGCTCGCTGCAATCATTGTGTTTCGGTAAAAAGACTGGTTACTGGTGACTACACTTTTGAGATTTTAAAATTTTCACTCAATTGCTTATAAATGTTCAGGTTTCGGCCAATCTTCGCACTCAGTCGAAAGACGTGGATTCCGATGACGACAAAGAAAGATCTCAGCTTCATGATCTTCTGGAAGAGTTAAAAGAAAGACTTCAACTTTCAGAGCGAGAGAAACTGAATTCTCTCAACGAACTCGCAGTTTTGGAAGTAAATATAAAAGCTTTATTTAGTCTTTGCTCAGAAAATATCCCGAATTGAGTAAAGTGAAGTGAATAACCAGTTGGACTCTCCTCGTATTTAAAAATATTAGTAACAAATTGTGTTGTTTGCCCAATTTCCGGTTTTCAATGAAAGTGATTGCCTCTGGTCAATTGCTTGATATTGATCCTTCCGTTCCCTTCTACGCTCCTATAAACTGATATATTCCTTTGTTAATTGCTGCTTCATTTGTTTTACTACAGCGCGAATCCACAGTTAAACAGGCGCTCAATATTTTTTGCTTTCTCTATCTGCGGAGTTTGATGAAAGTATCGAAATGACGTTGCTGTTAAACGCATTTTGTTTCTTGTTGCAAGGACAAGTACAATCAACTGAACAATGAGATCGAGATCGAAAGAAGCAAAGCAGAGCTGCTACAGAGCGACAAACAGAGGCAGAAGAAAGAGGTAATTTTTTTGGGTTATAAATGTTGCATGACGTCATAAAGAAGCAAACCAGAGCTGCTTCAGAGTGACAAACAGTGGCAGAAGAAAGAGGTAATTTTTTTGGGTTGTAAAATTTGCATGACGTCATAATTCTATGCGATTAGTTTTCAAATTCGCCCGAATGAACAAGCTAGAAATTACTTTCTCACGTGTTGAAAAGATCTTGAATGACGTTTGTGCGACTTGCGGTAGCTTTTTTGGTTTTTAAGCTTCAACTAAATGGACTCATTTTGAATTAGGTGCTTTTCAAGCGTTTATATAATATGTGAAATCATGCTCTCAGCTTACGATGATATCGACTTCGAACATTTTATTTAATGACGTTGTCGTTCATGTCATGATGCATCGCTGTCTCTTAACACTACTAAATTGTTTCAACCTTGGCTTACGCTGTATTTTCTCTTGGTTTTTTAACGAGCTGCTTAATGTCGTTTTGGGAAAAATTCCGCTCGTGACTGCCAAAATCATTGTCTCGGGAGATTTTGATTGCGGTCAGAATCTTGTTTTATTCTCACGTGCTTGCGCTATTTATGATGCGATCATAGTTTGTGCGTAACGATTGTTTGCGTGGGTGATTCCGATGAGGCATCGGTTTGTTCAGATGGAAATGCTGAAGATTAGGCTGGACCAGAGAAAAGGAAGCGACAATGACGTAGATGATGATCTCGTTCGCTCGCTGCGTCAACAGATCTCGAACCTTGAAGAGAAACTCGAGCAAGAAGCGAAGTAGGTTTTGCAAATTGTAACGCTTTTCTGTTCTTGTCTTTTGTGGAATTGTATCTTGATTTTATACGGCTTATCTTTCCAATAGAATCGCTTATATTGCAAGGAAAGTACTAATTACAAGTTGTAACATGTAATATGTTGATTGGCAAAATGTTGTCTCAATAACTTTACCCGTGGAAGTATGAACAAATAGGTTATCTATTACTTTCAACAATTTGATTTTTTGGGATGTTATTTCAACAAGCGTTGTTTGGTCGTGGGTTCGAACCCGTTCAAGTCGCTAGTTGTGCCGCTGTATAAGACACCCGATCGCATTATTCTTTTCGGTTGGTCTCGGTTACCACTTATAAATTAGTCGTACTACTCGATGAAATCAATTCGATCGAACAGCAACATCGTTGTCGACTCATCACTGAACAGTTGCTGTAAACCTTTTTCTTCAATTATTTATATAAAAAAAAAAATACACAGCGCAGTGTAAACTGTTCCCATAAACCCGTAGCACTTCTACTTGCTGTTAAAGGGTTTTGATATCTTTACGAAAACCTTTGCGTGACTGACGATCGTAGTTTGTGTTGATGCGAATTGTTTCCAGCGAATTGAACGCGATCAACACCAGACATCAGCGCACTGAGATGAAATTGCGAGAAGTCTTGCAACAAGCGGGAATGGAAACAGACAAAGCCAACAGCGAGAAGGAAATGGTGAGATTAAAATGGAGTATTTTCGACGATAACTTTACCACCCTGTAACTGTAATTTCAAATTAGCTTTGATTTGACGTAACAATGCTCCCTAACAACAGGTCGGCAGGACACCTCAAAAGGTAACACTTAGCTTTCCAAGTAGACGGACCCAAGCTTGACATTGAATCTACCTGGTTTCTGTTGTGCCCTAAGGGAAGGCACTTTATTTTTCAATAGGGTTGCGCTGCTTACATATAATACTAACTCATAGTTATTAATGATTGAATGATATTCTCGTGTCGCTTTAAAACTTTTTTTTTCACTTCGTCGAGGTTTCATTTCTTAGCTTCGTTCCGAAAGCTATCTAAATTAACTCTGTGCTTCAGATGAACTTGACGATACAGCGCTTAAAAGATCAGCTTTCGGAAGCGGATAACCAGCTTCTGATGGTCGAAGATGATCGCAGGCATCTCCAGGAGGAGCTGCGAGAGCAGACTGATGTCAATTATGAGTTGAAACAAGCCCTCGCTTCGCTCAGGTAAAAACCTTGTGATTTGCTTTATAAATTTCACTCCTTCATGATTGAAATCACAGAAATCGATTTTGAAACGAAAACTTACTTTTCGTGCCAATGTCTAATATTGCTTTTTCATATTAATGTATGCAACATTTTCATGTTTTGCTTAATGATTGCTTGAATCAAACCCTTAATTTGACAATAAAATGGTTTATTTTTGCGATAAAAGATAAAAGTTATTCAGTAAAGCATTAGTCAATTTATTGTTATAATTTGCATTACAATAAAACGAATTTATTAATTAAGAATATATCTCACACTTAAACTTTGTCAAAATAATTTATTAAAAGCTACTAGTTTACGTCAGTATTATTTTGTTTATGGTTCATTATCTTTTTCTTAGCTTGTCGTTCTAAAAATGTTTATCTCACTAAATCATGTTAAATAAGAACTGTCGTTTTCAGACCCGGAACCAAATCGGCGCCCACTAACGGAAATCTTTTTACATCTGTTTAACGTTGTGGTAGCACTGTCACTTTGCTTCGCTTTTTTTGCCGAGAACGAACCTGATTGAGAGCTACTTGTCGTGAAGCGATTTTTTCGAATGGCTGCCCTTATTTCGCTAGCAGTCTTTATCACTTAAAGCTGCAATGTTGTTTGTTAAATTTGCAGTTGCGATGTATCTGGGCCAAAAAGCTACCGATTTTTATGTGAAAAATTATCCTTCGTTTGAACAGCGACCTCTAACAGTAACTGGAACTGCCATAATGTCATCACTTTTTGGCGCTGTTACACGCAAAGCCATTTTTTTAATCCGCCCAAATTGACGCAGTGACGTCGCGGTATTGCAGTATTGACGTAATGTTTATCGCCAGTTCATGCTTTTTAATACAGTCGTTGCCTGTATCCTTATTATTAACGCGAGTTTAATTTGTAAATTTTCGTTTTAATCATTTTGTTTTTTTCACTTGTATTGTGTTTATTACTAACCAGAATTCGATCGTGAAATAATACAAATTATATATAGATTGATTGATGTTGATGCTAGTCTAAAAAAATTGTTAAAAAAGCAAAATCCTTGTTTCCCACACCATAAAAACTATCTACACAAGATATTTTGCGGTCCGTATCTGTAAGCATTTTTGTATAACCCTGCCTGTAAATTTTAATTTTTAAACCCAACCATTAATTTTTTCATCTTTATGTCTCGACGACAAATCATCAAATACTATAACAAAACACCAAAACTACTTGTGTTATGTAGAACTCGAGAAGGAAAACTTTTAAAATTTTCAATTTGCAGAATTGATTTTTTCTGTGGGTAGCCGCCCAATAAAGTTGAACAGCACCTGGCTGCCCGCTTCCGGACCGAGAGAGCTTATCTGTAACTGTCAGAAAGAAAAAAAGTCAAAAAATGAACCCGAACCGTCTACGACTTAAATTAAACTTCTTAAAAAAAACTTCTTAATAATTTTGGAACTAACAACGGTAAAACATAGATTTCATAAAGCCAGGGTATTGCAGTTATCTTTAGAATATTTTTACTTATGCAGCAAGAGTGTGTCCTAATGGTTTTTAGCGAATGGCAATTCTTGATAATAGAAAAATAAGGGTAGATAATTGCTTCAAGGTAAATGTTTTTTTGCTCAGATTTGTATCACTTCAATTTTGAATGCGAAATAATAAATTGTTAAAAGGTGAAGAAATTTTTCGCAACAATGTAAGATATATCTCTTTGACGCAATGGTTCTAAACCTGTGGTACGCCAGAGTTTTTTAGATGGTAGCCTACGCAAACAGTTTTAATAAAATCTAACTCTAGATTTAAATTATATTTTGTAGATAATTTTTGGTGCTAAATTTTTTTCTCTGTGAATTATAAAATTAATATAATAATCAGAGTGGATAGTAGGGGTGCAATTTTTTTATAAAGTTGCGAAAACCTTTGCGCTGCAATTATTTCAGCCATTTTTGAAGCGCAAGTTCAATATGGTACAAACAAACTTCTGAAAAATCTTTGTCTATCAAAAAATTGTTGCGTTTCCATTTTATGTATATTGAATAACTTTATGAATGTTTTGAAGAAAAAAAATGGCTAATTTTCTATACAAATCCATATTGGCTGTTACAACGATACATATGGTAAGAGTAGTTTTTAAATTAAGGAAAGAGTTAATCGAATTTTGATTACCGGTAAGAAAAAAATCACAACTTGCTTAGCTTCGAGTATTGCTCAATACTAGCTACGTATCAGATATTTTTGACACGCTCGACCAGGGTTGCGAACTCGATAGATTTTTATTCGAGTTCTTCGTTTTCAATTTTTCAAATCAAGTTCAAGTTCGAGTTCTATCCAATGCTGTAAAAACCGAAAGCTCGATTTAGCCTATCAACACAATTACTTAAACCTTTTTAAAAAATTGGAAGATTACCACAAAGAAATAAACAAAATAAAAGAAAACAGGCCATAAGCGTACCAGCCGAAAAAATGTTGGGGAGCGCAATACATTTTCGCCCAAATTTTATGATTTTATTCAAATCATGATCTTTACTAATTTACAGAAAAGAGAAAAAATTTTGTCTCATATTTAAAGCGAAAACCAAAAAAAGGTTTTCACTTGGAATCTGTCATAGATTTCTCGATTTTTATCGCAAAAAAAGTGCTGATAGTAATCTCTGAGTGGTACAAAAGAGAAATTATAAACAGAGGTGGACACTTCGAGACATGTCTCGAGACACGTTTTTCAAAAGTCTCGTCTCGTCTCGGTCTCGGACCTCAACGTCTCGAATCCAAGTCGAGACATTTAATCTGCGTTGGGGAATCGTCCAACCGCCAAAATTATTGTAATCATTTTTAAGATAAAAATTAGTTACTTTTATATGCCAAATTAAATTGGTGTTTCTGCAACTTTGTCAGAAGACTTGCGCTGCAAACGCTAACCTCTGTTTGAAACATAAAAAATTCGATGAATTTGGCGTTAAAGGGTTACTGTCTATTTTCGAAATTTCAGGGAGCGCTAGCAAAGAGATTAAAGAGCCACATGCGGCTTTGGAGCCGCTGGTTGCGGACCCACGCTTTATAGAAAATATTTTGAGTGGCTCGCTCAATTGCGGCGGCGTCTTTGATGGTTACAGAATTTCGAATAAATTTTAAATGTTGGTAAAGATTTTTTTAACAGTGATTTGCAGATTGCTGTTTGGAAAAGCTTTAATCGTTTTTCCTTGTTTATAAGCAGAAAAAAACATTTATGTATCTGATCAAGTTGAAATATTTTCTGTTGTGCATGTTATCAGAACTTTTTGTCGCATTCGAAACAAATATTTCTTCGAAACTGGGTTTGTAAGCCGAAATATTCGTAAGCAGAAACAATCATATCCCGAGGTACCACTATAAATTTTTTATTTTGTTATCAAATTTTCAAAATTATAAAGGCTAAATTGAATTTGTAGTATAGGTCGTTGGTTGCATTTTTATCTTCCAGAATCATAGAGCAACATATGATTGCTTTACTTGAAACAAAATTTTGTTCTCTCTGACTCACTGTAGGTAGCGCACATTATCTTTTTTATTTGTTAATTTTCTGATTATATTTCAAACTTTTGTGACTTAAACTCGCGCTTGCCACTTTCAAAACTCAAGAGATGTTTTTAAATCAGGAGTTTCTAAACTTTTTAAAACGCACTTTTTTTCACCAAATAAAGCAGACGCCCCCTCTTCTTCGTACAAGTAAAACTCGCGCCTGCGCTTGACACGACACAAGCAAAAAACAAAACCCAAGCCCTGTCATCATATTCTTCATTTCGTCCTGAAGTCAAGATAAAGACATGAAAAAAGGTCTTCACTTTTCAGCAACGTCCAAAATCTCTATTTTCGTCCCAAATTTAATGTGAAGACAAAAAAAAATCATTGCAGCTATCAATTTAGCTTACAGCCAGTTACTTGGGTCCCTTAATCAAACTTTCATGTTCCCAGTCTAAGAACCCCAGTATTAAAAAAATATAAACATTTTCCAAAAAAAGTAGTGATTGGCATATCTGCTTTCTATGTAAGAAGATAATAAAAATCTTAAATAATTTTTTGTAACTTTTTGCTGTTTGGAATAACTAATCAAGGTTTTAACTATGCTTTGCATGAGCTAAACGTTTTGAACCGCATAAGTCATTGCTGTACTGAATTATTACAAGTAGCGAGGCTTGATCATTGTTTGTCAAAACAAGCCGATGCTTTAAACAGATTTTTAAAGATAAAGATAGTCTTTGCAGGAATTTTGTTTACTTGTGGTTTTAAGCAGGGCTTCTGAAACTGTGGGTCGCGAAATCGTATATAAAGGCGAAGATTGAATTTATTTTTTACCTGCGGTTTCACACGCGCAGTTACTTAGCATAATACAGCAAAAACAATGGTCACTTGACCATTCAGCAAAATCACGGTCGCCGTTCTATCAGCAAAATTATGGTCACTGTTTGATGAGAGCGATGTCTCTCTATTTATAGTAAACTTGAATTGGGCCACGTGGCTCGGACGACAAACTTTACAATGAAATCAATTTCATGCACTTACATAGAACACTGCCTTGCCCAAAGCGAGGTCACATCGCTACTGTTTAATTAGAACGATGCATGTAGGTCATTCATAGCGGAGATAGGTCAATTAGGTCATCACATCTATTTTAAAAAGTCTATAAATTGATTGATCTGTTAAAAAATGTCAAATACATGAAATCTCCTCGCTACTGGCAGCTGCAAATTTTGCATTGAGAAAGGTCACGAAAATAATCTAATTTTTCGCCGGAAAAGCGATTTGTATTACGAAACACTAAATAAAATCTTTACCTTAAACTGTCTGAATTTGGAAAATTTGTTCTGCAAAAGTACTTGGTTTTCCGGCTAAAAATTTTTTTGTTGCCCCAATGTTTCCTGTCACTGCCTGAAAAATTCGGACTAAGCACAGCATTTCCTAAGTCAAATACAATCGCATTTGAAAATTTAAAATCTAATACCAAGTAAAATATTATTTATTCTCTTTTCAAAACTTTCCAATTAATGAATTCAAATTTGATTTGATGTTTTTTGAGTTTGAGTTCAAGTTTGAGTTGGGGCTCGACAAAAAAGACCGAATTCTTCGAGTTCGAGTTCGCAACCCTGCTCTCAACCTTATAAATTTGAAACAGCTTTATTGCAGATTTTCCTACTAAATTGTATGTTTCTGTAAGGAAGCTATAAAACAGTATCGAACATTTACAGTTCACACATCTTTTCTCGTTGTAAAAAGAACCCAACGAAAAGCGATTTCAAGAAATTGGCTGTTATATAAAACTGCTTAAAACGGTTTTGATGCATTATTTTTTGAGCATTGATAGTTGTTCCTAAATTTTTAATTATTTTTGTTTTTCCATCCGATTTACTCCTATGAAAAAAAGAAAAACAAAAATTATTGACATTCAAAAGTGACAAGACAGCTAGCATTATGCAGATTGCTCGCCAACTATTTCTGGTTAATGATGGCCTGTACTTACCCAACTCTGACTCAAGTTATTTCGCAATTGCTAGGGAGTGTCAGCACTCAGCAGGGCTTTTCTGCAGAGATTAGTGAAATCAAACGTCTGAATTACCTTGCTTTTTCTTGACACGACTTTCGATGTACAGTTGATAGGTGGGTCAGGGCATAAAGCAATTAAGGCAGGAAAAATTAGTACAGGCATCACACTAAATACCATTAGAATTTGCATTTAATTCAAATTGAATAATTAATTTTTTAATAAACTTTGTGATAGCCTACGTGGTGCAACAAATAATACCCAGATGGCCAGCAAACGTCCGAACCGTGGCCCTTGCGGTATTCTTTGAAATGACGTAAATTAAATAGGGTACGGCGTGCAATTTTTTTACCCCATTTTGGGCCAAATTTTTGTAGTTTATCAGTGCAGTAAAAAAGGTTTTACTTCGATTCTAATACTTTTTTTCCATTACAAAGACCTTTATTCTTGGTCTTCACTTTAATTTTTTATGTTTCTGTGTTTAGTCACTTTAATTGTCTTCACTTTAATTTTCTGTGTGTTAGTTGGGACTATAACATTAGATAAAGACAAAAAAAAAGAGAGAAAAAAGGTCTTTACTCGTATAATTCTTTGCTTGGCCCGCAAATGTTCTTGATAAACCAAATTGGCACTCGGCTCAAAAAGAATGGACGCCCCTTTAAAGATTGCATATGATCAAAAATTTCGAAGGAAATTGGCATGTTTTAATCTATAACAAGCCAAAATACTGCTAGCAAAATCTTTCAACTTAAACTTTTAAATCAAAACTGCAACGAACCGAATAAGATAATTTGCTCATTGTTTTTTTTTTCAGTATAGAGTTGCCATTCACATTAAAATTTTCCCTTATTCAAAAAATTTTGTGGTGTCCCCCGGAAAATTTAAATTATTAAAATAAAATGTTTTTAGCATATTAACTATTTCTGCTTTTCCAGCTTGACGCATAAAAATCATAAAATCTTTTAACCCATTCTCATTGCAAGTGCGGTTACATCAAATGTTCTAAGAACTTTGGAGTACCACAATCGGAATAAGCAACTAACAAAAGTTTTAAAACTAATTCAACTAACAAAATAAAAAAAATATTCGCATTTTATTTGAAAGATGGCTGCACAACACTCAAATTAAAAAAATCATCCTTTATTTTACCGTTACGGTAAGAAGTAAAACCCTGATTAAGGCCCATTTCCACTACGAGCGTGGAAAAGAGCATTCTTTGTTTCTTTTATTGATCTTCGATTGAAGCGAGCGGTTAAAATTGAAGCGAGCGCAAAAAGAAATCAATAAAACAAACAAAGAATGCTCTTTTTCACGCTCGTCGTGGAAACGAGCATTTACGCAGCGATCGCAAGCACGAATTATCATGTTACAAGTCTGGGATCGATTAAATTTGTCCACTTCAATACTTTTACGCTCTCATCGGAATCAGAGCCGTCACAATCCATGTCAAACTTGCCGCCTCGGTGCCGCTCCAAGCAATGAGACGGATGCAGCAATTCAAGTTCAACTGATGCACCGATTATATTGAGGACAGACGCCTCGAGAAAGTCGGTAAGAAACGGAGTGTAATCTTCCGCCATTCCCATTGTTTTAAACGCGATCCTGTCGCCGATACGCGGAGGCCAGGTTAGCGTTGTCAACTTTTCGTAATCGTCACATTTCAAAAATGTTTTCACATCGGTCATATTCGATTTCGATGAATTATCGACTTTTGAGTTTTTAATGGATGCTGCATCGGTTTGACGATCGAATTCGACGTCACGCTTACGTAATTTTTGGCTGGGTTTTTCATCATTTTTATCTTCAGTCACAGAACCATCGGGATTCAGTTCGGCTTGAACGCTGCTACTATTATTTATCTGAGTGTAGGATTGTTTATTGAAAGTCTTATCATTGTTACTTTTCTTTTTTTTCTTTTTCTGCGTGCTTTTTGGTTCGGAAAAATCTTTTTTAGATATTTCTACTAAAGTATCCGAATTATTAATGGAACATATTGGTGAATTATTTTGTGTTAGAGAATTATCATCATTAACTTCTGAATAGTGGACAATTTTTTTCTTTTTTTTCTTGTGCTTATGCTTGGAATTAGAACTCTCATCTCGCACAACCTCCTCCTCCTCGGCATCTTTTATGAGAGATTCAGATGATCCATTTTTTTTAGAACAACCAATGCTAATTTCTGAAGTGTGAACAGATTTTTTTCTTTTCTTCTTATGCTTTGGCTTGAAGTCGACATTGCCATTTGGTGACTTTTTTTGAATATCGGCTGCGTCAGCAGAGCTAGGTGACGCGTTTTGAGCAGGCGAAAAACTTAACTTAACGTCTTGACTATCATCAGCTTTTCTTTTTTTCTTTTTACGTTTCTTAGCATTGAAAACAGTTTCAGTCGCTTCACAACTTTTGTCTATATTGTTCATATCATCGACGTCAGAGAGAACAGTTTTTTTTTCTAGATCAGTATCAACACTGTTTTGGCACGATGTTGAATTTTCTTTACTTTCAGGTTGCGCAAGTGAAGTATTGTTACTATTTTGTGACATCGTTTCATGTTGATACAATAGCTGATCCTTGCCATCACAGTAAATGACAGTTACTTCTTCGTCATCACGAATAATGTCAACGTCATCGTTAGGCATCAGCAAAAAACCATTTATAAGCAAGGACAATATATCGGTCGAAGGAAACCCAAACTGTTTGCAGATTGCAATTTTAACATCTGTTATGTTAAAACATTTTTCTTTATCAATCAAAAACATAAACCGTTTTTTATTCAATGGTGATGATATTGGGGGTGGCACTGCAAAATGCAGTCGAAGCCTTATTTTTGCTATCATCATAAAAACTTATACGCTTCCTAGCATTTTTAACTATTTCTAATAAAAATAATTGCTAGTTATACAAAACAATAAATGAGGTACTTATACATGAAAAAAAATTATCAAGAAGTTTGATAAAAATTTTTAAAACGGGATATAATTAAACACAAAACAAAAAACACTTTACTATAAATATAACTGTGCGCTCGAGTGATTAAGAGCACTGTGATTGCCACAGTCGTGATTCAAAACCGACTTCTGTTATTCTGTAGTTTCCTTGGTAAAGACACTTTACGACACTTTTCTTTGCTTGGCAGTGTTGACAAGCAGCTCTAAATTTCAGTCAGATCTCTATTCAGCAAGACAGTAATATGTTGGCATCTCTGGAAAAAGGTTGAAGGAATTGATTGTCCTATGTATATTGTTATGTTTTGCGACATAGCTATATGTATATATATATATGTTGTCCTATGTATAGCACCTCGAACACTTTCTTGCACGCCACGAGGATGAAGATATAAAAAAAAGGCTTTGAAAGTAATCATAAAGAGTTTTGTATAATCTAAACTGTTCTTACATGATAAACTACAGTACATATTAGACATTAAATTTCCTACCTTTAATACACTTAAGCAAAATTATAATATCAGTACTTGTATCATATCAACTGTTTATCTTTTTGACTTGCAGGACAATGTTAAAATCATTAGGTCAAAAATAATTACATACATAACAATGGCATGATGTTGCTGTTTGATTAAAATTTTTCATCTTTTAACTACTTAAATGCAATTTAAATTTATAAATGCTTGATAAGATCAATAAGAAATGTGTGGTCCAGCAGTGTTTCAAGGAAGCAGCAGCAAGATAAAAATATAATTACAAGCAAGAACAATCTTTAATATTTAAAAAACTAAGATGATGTAAAACAAAACACATTCATTGTTGTTTGAAAATAAATGCAATGGAATATTGTTCAGACAGGATAAACAAGTTGAAACTAAGAGAAAAAAAGGAAATAAAAATTGGGCTAGAAATCAGTGTTAAGAGAAGCTAAAAAATAAAAATATAAAAGAGGTTAAATGGTACTGGGATAATAAATTTTCCAAGCACATTGTTATCTTAAGTTGCTAAAATCTTGTTGCTGTTACCCCTTCCCAATAACTGATCTAAGAAAAGTATTCTCTTAATCTGCTACACCAACTACAACTTTCAGCCTTGGGATGTCTTATGTTGTTTGTAGAGGGTTCTTTCACAAACTTTTGGGGTGGTACCAGTATGTTGCAGTAAAAAAATTACTAGCAATATGGGCAGGATAATGGTGTATATTATTCTATTTATTTCAAAACTTTGACTCTTAATCCTGTTTATGTTAGTATTTTTTTTTAAATAAAATAGATATTAATTTAATGTGCTTTCTTATAATAAATATTTGCAGTTCTACATACAAATACATTGTTTGGTACTACAAATTATATAAACAGTAAAAAACATAATTTAAGCTATACACTTGATAAATCTTATGTTTTCATATATACAATACCAGTCAAAAAAAGTATTAGGACAAGATAAATATCTTGTCCTAATACTTTTTTTTTAATTTTAACTATATCCAAAATTTTAATAGAAAAAAATTAAATTATTTATTATAATATTTATATTTATTCAATTTAACAACAACAAATTTATTTAATTTCAATTTTTACTCTAAATCAGGAATAGTCAAACTTTGTGGGTTTGTGGCCCCTTTTTCAGAGACTCTCACACTCATGGCCCCTTGCTTAAAATATTGCGCAGATCAAAAATAATAATAATAAAGGTTCTCACTTTGAAACTGTCTTTTATTTTTTTCTTTTCATCCAAAAGTCAAGGGAAGACCAAAACAAGAATTCTGCTTGTGCTCACCTAGTAAATGCCCCATGGCCCTTTGAGAACTCCTGCTCTAAATTACTAGTACAGTCAAACCTCAGTTTACGAACACAATTCATTCTGGAAAGCTGTTCAAAAACTGAATTGTTCGAAAACCGAATCATATTTTCCCATTATAAATAATGTAAAAAAGATTAATTTGTTCCATGCGCCAAAAGAAAAACTTATTTACCTGTTTACAATATACCTTGTATATCATAAAATAAAATCATTTCTTCCAAGAGTAAATAAAACAAAACATAACAAGTAATTTACATTTACATAACTTTATATACCATAAAAATTTACATAACAATGTATATTTAATAATACATATATTTTTTTTTCTTGACCAATATCACTTCTTGCTTTCATTGGATCCATGACTTTGGGCTAATGAAAAGAAAAGAATGTTTTGTACCATAAAATTGTAAATGCACAGCATAACAATGAATGTTATAAACATAACAATAAAGCACAAGTAACAATAAAGCAACGTAACAATGAATGTACTGTAATTCGTATGCTGGTAAACAAAAAAAGTTGTTCGAGAACCAAATTTTTGTTTGAATATTGGGTCATTTTTAACTCAAAATTTCTGTTCGAAAACCATATTGTTCAAATTCCAAGACGTTTGTAAATCGAGGTTTGACTGTATTAATATTTTGCATAGCAAATTGAAGTTACATCGAAAAATATTTTTTATAGCAAAATATTTTTGTACCAAACAGTAAGTTTGTCCTAAACTTTTGACTGGTAGTGACTACCAGTAAAAGAATCTGACTCTGCTTTAAAACACTTGACTCTATTGATTCCATAATTCTAGTCATGGGTATTTATAAATGTAAGTTTTACATATTTATAAATGTAAGTGAAAGTATTTAGTATTTATAAATGTAAGTGTAAGTAACTTTGCAAAAATATTATTTTTGTTGATTCTGAATTGTGTTTGACATGATTATGTTTGCTCTGATAAATAGATATCATAAGTACAGTGTTGATGACTTTGTCATCTTATTCTTTATGTTACTAATAGGATATTATTAAATCGTATGTAATTTAACACAAAATTTGCATTCACTTTAATAGTTACATTTTTGTTTTATTCTTATTATGCTTTCTTATAAATTTCTCTTTATCAAAAAAACTTTAAAAAATGTTTTACAAATAATTATAGCAAATTTTAAAGCAATTACCATATCTAACTTCATATTGAATTCACACAAAATTTTTTTAAAAAAATACTTATATTTAGCCTCATTCAAATATACTGTAATTTGAAATGAGGTATGTGGAAAACTTAAGATTAAAATATTACTATAATTTTAAAGCTATTAAAATTATATCAATAAAAAAATAGATATTACCAATCAAAACAAACTTCATGCAAATTTTATTGTTTGATTTGCTGGACAAAATTCTGCTAGCCAAAATTTTGATTCAAGTTCTGATTCAAAATTTATCCAAAATATTTTTAAATTAAATTTGACAGTGTTAAACAAACTTGGTTAAATAAAGATAGAAACAGTGGGTCTCTTGAATAAGTCACTGTAAGGGATTTTTTTATGGGAAATCTAACTCAGAAACCCCCTACAACACCAGGATGGCATAACAATAAACCAAGTGAAAAAAAGATTCTTTTCAAGAAGTGATAGTAACAAAAGGGGAATTCGTGTAAGTTTCACAAACAAAAATTGCTTGTGGTGGCTTTTTGAAAAGATTCGAAATAGCTAAGAGTGAAAAAACAACTGAAATCTAGTATTCAAACTAATATTGACAAAGCATTGTAGGTATAAACTGCTTCTAATGTTGTAATAAAGTTTTTAATATTAAACTATTTATTTATTATTATTTTTTATTTTATAATTGATTTATCATAATTGTTACAGTGTCATTTACTTCTTGAAAACAATCACAGATCTCTGGGTATCTAGCTTTCAACTCCACATAATAAAACTATAAACAGGTATACTTTGGTGACTCGATTTAGCGGTAGGTAAGGTATATCTTTATCTTATAACAAAAATTCGGCTCTTAATTTTAACATTTTTAGAAACGCAGACTCGGCGACTGCCTGGCTTTGATCTTTTAGTCTTTCGTGTCTCCTCACTGAACACACAAAAACTATGTTATTTAAAATATTTATTGTTATTTAACCAGTGTCTGTTATTTTTGTTTTGCAAATTAAGTGAAAAAAAATGCTCTAAAACCAATGACAGTGAGCGGTGACTTGTTATTTTTAACGTTAAGTTACAACTTCGCCTAAATAATTAAATTTAATTTTAAACTAAGCCTAAGTGTTAACAAAAGTTGAAGATTGCATTTTCACAAAGCTAGAGTATGAAATTCAATTCCCAAAATATTCGAGTTATGGTTAAATTCATAGCTGATCAAAAAAGCGTTTGAATTTACGATTAAACTTATAAAAACAACTGTCAGTGATGAAAAATTAAATTATATGTTTAGAAGTAAGTTGAATATACCACTTTTAGACAAGATTTGGGTTTCTATTTGGGTGTTGCTAAAAAAAAATGCATCAAAACTTTAGAAGTAAGTTTACTTCTTCTGTAGTGTAAACAAAAACGAAAACATTTCTTTAAAGTGTTTTTTAAATTTCTTAGCATATCCGTAAAGTGGTAAAAGCTCATGATTTAGGCAAACATCTGGAAAATTTGGGAAAATTATATTGCCCCCAACATTTAAACATCAATTCTTTTAATTTCAGGATACGGCCCACAAGTACAATAAGGTTTCTTACCAGGCACATATTCAGGTTTTTTTCAGGGGGAGGCAGAAACTTATTTTATTATATCGAACGAGAAAAGACATAAAAAAAACGAAAGTACAAGTAAAACTGTGTGATTTTGTCCATTGTTTTATAAACGTATATTCGGTCAAAAAATATTCCTTTTAAGTTTAAGGTATATTTTACTCTTAAAAAGACGATAACTGGACCAACAGCAAAGAGCAAAATTTGAAACAAAAACTATCAATGTAAAAGTTGTCAGTCAGTTTTTTGAGAGTATCTTCTCGTTGTACGAATGATTCTTCCACATGTAGAGTAGGATTACCAGCATGCAAAACCGGAAAGTATCCTTGTCCACTCTTTTTATTATTATTATTATTGTTATCTTTTCCTTACTCGCTGAAAAATGTCGTAAGGTTGTGCTTACCTTTTAGTAAATATCCCGACCGGTTTTTGCAGATCTAATGTAATGCTGTTTAGTTGAAATATTTTAGTTGTTTTCTAGTTTTTATTTAAATATATTAATGAAATTTAGAGCTGCTTGATGAGACCCACAAACAGAGGAAGGTGCCCTAAAGTGTTTTCTCAACAACACTACAGATTAATGCAATTGTAGCCCTCAAAGCTACGTCACAATCCAGCCTTGTCCGGAAAACGTGCGGGAAAAAAATAAGAAGCGTTTTTTCATTATTATCATTTTGACTGGCGAGGAGATAAGTCAGAAAAGGAATAAAGAAATCGTTGTTTTAATTCTGGTTGCTTTTGGCTTTTGGGTTTCGACTTTTGCTGGTTTTAAAAAGTTTCTATTTGAATAAGATTCTATTTTGAATAAGCTGGTAAACGAATTGTTCTGTAATAATTAAATAAAAATAAACTGCTTGGATTACTCGAAGAGACTGGAAAAGAATTAATTCCTTGGACTTCGATCGATTATACATGTAGGCTATGTGGTGGTAGTAGTATAAAAATATATACTAAGCAATATACACATATCTACTTATATAACCGCTGTACAATTACGTTTTGAACAGTGACTGTGTCGATCAATATCTTTGCCAGCGGCGCTCCTACTTACCCGGCCACGACGCCAGGGACGCCGCCGCCACGTAGAACCTACCATTTTTTGTCGCTTAAGTGAATCAAACGTTATTTATGCTGTAGGAGTTGTTACAAAAAGAGGACCTATTTAATGTGAATAATAATAATAATAATATTTATTTGCCAAACGCAAAACATAAATTTTATAATACACACACACAGTAATGTAAAAGAAAATCGAAATATGTGTGAAGGCAGGGGGCACCGAAGAACATACGTTATCAAGTTAAGTGTCCCCACATCCAGTACAAGCAAAAACAAAATTTACATATATATTAATTAAGTATTTTAATACATATACTGATACAAATCTTTTTGATGTAAAACCGATGCAGTAAAAAATAAACAAAAACAAATTATTGAAAAATAAAGACAAAGATAAGAACCAAATCAGAAAAGGGCGACAATGAAAAGAGTAAAATTTAATACTGATCAATTAGGTGCAGTAGGCCTATTAAATTTTAAAGTAAATTTAAAATTTAAATGTGAAGCTTTGCTGATGCTATTGAAATTGATCTTTTGCTGCAATAAGCCTATTTTTGAAATCAGATTATTTTTATCAATCTTATTATCTTCTCCTGAAGCGCAAACCAGCTTTCAACTCAGGCTGTACCGTTGAACTTCAGCATCAAGGCATTCTGAACTCACCTCCTCCTTTTTGCATTAATTGTTTAGCTTTAACAAAATATCATGAAGCTATTTACTGCAGGTGCTGTTCACAGGCATTGCATAGTGGACTTTAAATTGCACTAATGTTAATTAACTGTTTGCAATCGTTGCAGTGTGACGTAGCCTATATACAACCTCAAAAGCTGTCAATCCAATTACAAAAAGTACAGCAAATTGATATTAAATTGCCAAAATAGAACTTATCTTATTTAAGAAATGCTCCGATCATTTCTCTAAATACTATAATAGCATCGTGTAAGACATAATCGAAATAAACGTTGTTTTTTGTTTGATCTGAATGGAATTGATTTAACATTTTTGTCCAGTTTTTAAATTTTGATTGACGACAATTTATTTCTAGTCCGAATCTTTAGCTGAAATTGAAAATATGTAGTGATGGGATGGAAAATTGCATGATTTTGATAAATATATATGTGTAACGTATGGCTAAAGCTATTCATTGGATATGCAAGAGGATTTTTGTTTAAAATAATGTTTGCAACTTTTGTTATCAATAAAATAAAAAAATTTTACTCATCAGTTGCAGCACTATCGTAGCTTTGGCCTTTACTTTTTGCTATGTAAAAACACAGCATTTTTACCTTCTCCTTTAAGAACAACACCAGTTCTGATCCACTTTAATCAATTGGTTAACTGAAACCTACAAACTCTTCAGCTATTGAACTGCGTATAATTGATAGATCTTGCAGGTTGACGCCAAACCTGACGTATTTTGGTTATCAGAAGCCCAATTTGATTCAATAACTTGTTGAGCTGATAAGAGCAACTGCACAGTAGGTCTAATAACTTGCAGTCTAAAAACTTACTGATTCGGCAGCGTGGCCTAATAAGTAAGAGTGCTGATCGACGCGATCGGGTTTTTACAACTTGTTCTCGTTATTCTGTTGTATTTTCGAGAAAAATGGTTTTCTCTGTTTGTTCTTGTAAGCAGCTTTGACTTTTAATCATATCTCTAAATGCAAAGTAAAAAAAAACAAATAAAAATTTTAAATAAGTAGCAATGTCTTGGCATCTTCAAAAGTAGATTGAAGTGATTGCATGACAGTTGTCCCAAGTTTAACGCCTCCGCTGTTTTCTTGCGAGTTACGAAAATGAATAACGATGATAATATCAATGATACAGTAGATTAAATAACTTGTTTAAATAATTTCGTGGGTGGAACCGGCTCCTCCGGGCTTCTCTCCCTTAAATCGGCCCTTGTTTTCTACCCTGTTCTGATGCTAAAAATTGTTCTAACTAGTTATACGTATTTAGCTTGATGAAATGATTGTCAAAATAACTGCCAGCAACATTGTCAGAAACCTGTGGATGTCGTAAAGTCCAAAAACCGTGCAGTGCAGCATCGAACTTCGGACGCCGAGATTGTCGGTTTTAAATTTCACTTCAAAGTTTATACCTCGTATTATATTAATATTTATCTGATAGTATACGTATAATTCTGAACCGACCTCAGATCAAAAATTTTACAAATCACACAAAGCGTAAGTACAGTAATAGTTATTTCATTCCATTATTTGAATTTCTGTTAAAAAGCATTAACATCGACTCAACATTAAAACAACTACGATAAACTTGCCTATCAAAAATAAACAGATATAAAAACGAAAAAGCCTCAAACACCGAGCACTAATCATGCAATTGCAGGTAAAGAAAAACATACAAAACAATTTCTACATAACAAGCAAAACATTACAACGAAAATCAAAATATTAAATTGTCTATAGCCCAACATCTAAACAGAAAATTGAAGAAAAGAACTTTGATTATGAAAATTTACGATCCAAAAGCAAGAACAGAGTACATTTTTTTTTATAAATCTACAAAGCAATTTACTTTTAAACTTGGTTGTAACATAAAACAACAACATGTAATTGATTAATTGACATTCGCTCAACGGCAGCGGTTCTCGACCAAGGGGTTCGCGAGTGCACTAGAAGTTGGATGAAATTTGAAAAAAAATTGCAAAATTATTAGTCAGGGTCAGTCTTAAAAATTTGTAAGTCAGTGGGCTTGTGACTAAACAAAGGTTGTGAACCAGGGTGAAGATGAGCGTTGTCTAAGTCCACCCTTGTCTAAAAGTTGAAACTTAGCCAATGCTAATCCAAGACATTTAGAAAGAGGAACAACATAACATGGTGTAAACGTTGCAAATTGCAAATACAGTAAATTAGTTTCAAACAACCTTTTCAGCTATATACAAGCACTACAAACGATGAAATTATGGTGACAAAACAGGAAACATAAAACCTATATCGTACATATCGTATCTTACAGGTAACATTAAAATATGAGAGATTGATGGCAATTTAATTAGTACGAAAACTATGTATTCAAGGTTTGATTTTGCAATAAATTTCGGAAAAAATTTGATGAGCAGTTCAGTTAGTAATACTAAATAACATTTTTTAAAAGCAATTCTTAGTTATCAAAATTTTCTTCAAATATAGCGCGTTTAATATATTAAATTTACAGGACATAAAAGCACGAATAATACTTCAAGCAGCAGTTTCTGTCTGATTCAAAAATTAGCTTCACAAACAATAACAAATTAAATTTTAACAAAAAGGCTTTCTTCAGTTTACGATCAACGGGTAAAATCATTCAACCAGTGACGTCATCTGACAAATATAATAACAATAATCATTATTAATCTTGATGATCCACTTATATGTGATCTGTTATGATTTACATTAATTCTGGTTTTTCCTTTGTAACTCTTGATTTAATTTATCTACGTAGGTCTACGCTGTTATCAAGCAGTTTTTGAAGCAATGATATCAATTCTATTTAAAGGTATAATTAGAGTCAGATTTTTTACAAAAATAGATTTTAAAACCACTTCCGCAAAATTTGACACAGATGTCGCCAACAACTTGCTAACGTTAACGTAAGTAACGTAACTACCGTTAACGTAAGCGACTACGATGTCGTTCCGGTGACGGAGACAGCGATCTCATGACACAGTTCAGATTAAAGGTTAAAGGTCCGTTTGCACTACGAGCGTTGGCGAGATTATTCTTTGTTTGTTTGATTTTTTAGTTCTCTCAACGCTTCAGCATAAAAAGATCAATAAAAAAACAAAGCATAATCCAGCCAACGCTCGTAGTTGAAATGGACTGTAATGGATATCTGATATGGTTACCAGATTGTAGTTAGATGCTTGACTGCATTGAACCAGGACTTAGTTCTCAGTCGAGTCGAAGAAAAAAAATTTCACAGCAAAATAAAAGCATTTGTTCCTTTTTTGCTCAGAGTTTTCACCAAGCAACATCAAACAAAAACAATAATAAAATTAATGAAAGCTTGGCGAAGTAGCAAATTTTCAAATTACAATATATACGAAACATGAACAATGAATGCGATTGAAATGCATTGTTTTCACCAAGCAACATTAAACGAAACTTTTAGTTCTTTGCTGAATGCCGATTAGAATGATAAAGCAACACACACATCTGAAGTAGATTAGCATTAATTAGGAAAATGCTTTAGCTTAAAGCTTAGCTCTGTTTTTCTTATATTTTTTGCATCTTATTTTTTACTTATCTAATTTACTCACCAAGGCTTTGTAAGACGTCGAAAAGTTCTTCAGCTGGTGTTAGATTTTCAGTTGGTGGCGACCCGATTGGAGCGTGTTTCAAAAGTTTCAACGGCTGAAAAAAAATTAAATGCGTTGATTTGAAACTTAGCTCTTGAAACTTAAGCATATAAGGATTGCTAATCGAAAGGCACATTTTTAGAGAAGTGTTAGTCTCAACATGTTTATATTTTCATCAAGGATAAGCAAATAAAAACTTAGAAAATGACAAAAGTGAAAGCGGTTTGTTGTATAATATGACGGAAAGAGCGTACTGAAGAAGGGTGATGAGACAATGTGGGAATTTCTTTGTTCGGTGACGATTCTTTCTTCCGCATTAATTTGACATCTGCTTTGTCACTTTTCACTTGATTTGGTTTCAAATAGACGCCGGATGGACTCTGTTACATACAGCAAAAGTTAAAGGTGTTTTTTGAAGAAGTTTAAATGCGTGTGGGTTATAACCAACTTTCTGCGCGTTACAACAAACAAACGTTCAAACGGCTTACATTGCATGAACAAATTGAGGGTAAATGGGAATTCACTACAAAGCAACTAAAAGGCATATCATCAGCTATCATGGTGGCAAAGAGTGCAATTCTTTTGTCTTCAGCTGACTTTTATCTTTAGAAGAATGCAATTTTCAACCGTAAAGTGAAGATCTTTTTCGGTCGACTGTTTCACAAAGTTACGTGAAATGGATTGAAAATATGATAATGATTTCCGCGAGTGCATCAAAGCAAAAACTGTCACAAGAGCATTGCTCCACAGCTTTTCATAACGTAGTAATAATTTAGTACTAACTGTATGATATAAATATGTTTATTTATATTTTATATGTCCAATGCAAGATTTTGTCCACTCTAATAACTCAAATTACATTTTAAAAACAAGTCATGGGTTCAGGGATGCAAACTCGGGACTTGCCAATTTGGTGCAATAAAGCTGGACTCGAATTCAAACTCGCCAAAAAAGTAGCGAGTCTGGCGAGTCCGACGCCTAGGTTTCATGCAACATCGACGATTTGTGAAGGTTTCGCAAATTATTATTATTATCAATTACTTATTAAGGAAAAAAAAATTGCTTAAGCTTGAATGAAAAAGTTAAAATATAAAATCTTTCATATTATTCTTCTTCACAGTATACTGCGTGTTTAACAGGGGCGCTATTTTGTCAGGAGGTAGATTTCTTTTAAAAAAGGCACCTTTATTTTTGAAAAAAGTTTTTATAAACTTGTTTTTAGAGTTGCCTTTCGTTATGCAAACGTCGATGACTAAAAAAAAGTAATCACTTTTAATCAGTGTCCAAAATCTTCATTTTGTCCCAAATTTTAGGTGAAGAATAAAAACAAAGTCATCATTTTCAATCCAGTCCATGATTCCTACTTTCGTTCTAAATTTAAGATGCAGACCATAATCCTGATTTTGGTGCAGTTTCGGGTTGTAGGGCAAATCTGACCCAATGCTTTATGTATCTGTATCTGAGCACCTGCAAAGCCGCACCTGCCTGGGGGCAAGGGGCAACTGCCTCACAAGTCTCAAAAATTGGGAAAAAATTAGAATTCCTCGGGCAGCCATAGGAAAAATTTGGACAAAATCATGAAATTTAGGGTAGCGAAAAGGAATTTTTTTATGCAAAACAATTTTTTGTGTATTGAAAATGAACAATAAATGCAGAAAAAAGTAAAAGATTTAAGGTAAAGATTTTTTTAGAGAACATTATGTTTCTGGGACGAAAATCAAGAAATCACAAACAGATCCAAAGTAAAGACCTTTTTTTGTCTTTGCCCTAAATTTTAGACAAATTTTCCTTTCATATCCGTAATGTACCAAAAAATTATGATTTGGGCAAAATTCTGTTGGCCCCTATTTTTTTTCGGCTGGTACGCCTATGGGTACCTGTAACATCCCCATTTTGAAAAGGGAAGGCGTTTCAATTTAAAGGGGTAAAGAAACAAGGGGGCAATTGTCCAACTGTCTTTTTTTTATTGCCAGCTAGATTTTTTTGCATCATATGTTACTTTTTGGCTGGCTTCTTTCATAGAAGCCAAATGTAAAATTCTTAGTTTTAGACAGGAATGCGGACTCCGGCTTGGACTCGCTTTAAAATTTTGACAAGTCCGCATCCCTGCATTAGTGAAATCAAGCTTTTTTCGACTATTTTTATTGATATAAAAAATAAAGAAATTAAAGGGTGCGGACGAAGTCCTTGGACAACTTTAAAATGCGACATTTCTGTAAACAGTGAATAGAATTACAAATATTGAAAAATATATTTGACACGACATTGCTGAATATTCGCACAAAATTTCATTCAATATGTCTCCCTATGGCCCGAATTACACGCTTAGATCTGCTAACGGAAGTCCTCTGCCGCTTTACGCAGGTTTTTTTGAGGCATTTTGGCCCATGCTGTCACGAGAGAGCGCTTCAGAGCTTCAACTGACCCATGAAGAGAAGCACAAGCATCTGCCTCCAAAAGGGAACAAACACAAAAGTCCATCGTGATCAGGTCTGGTGATGAGGGCGGCCAAACCTTCCTACTCCAGAAACGCGGAAAGTGATCCTGGCACCACTTCAAATCTGTTTCAAGGCCCGTTTCCACTACGGGCGTGGAAAAGAGCATTCTTTGTTTCTTTTATTGATCTTCGATTGAAGCGAGCGGTTGAAATTGAAGCGAGCGCAAAAAAAAATCAAAAGAAGAAACAAAGAATGCTCTTTTCCACGCTCGTAGTGGAAACGAGCATTTAACGATGTTTCTCATCGTCTTCTCACTCATATTCATGGCACTGGGCCATTCCCTTCATGGATCTCTTTGGATTGCGCCTGACTCGGGCTCTGACAGCATGAACAACCTTCGGCGTCCGAGAAGATCGCGGTCTTCCGCTTCAAGGACGATCTTGAAGCTTTAAGCTTCACTATCTCCGAGTTTGTCTTGCCCGCGCGATGGAGCTCAATAGTGGCTGCATGTTTAGCATTCGTATTTTGTATTAAAGCTAATTTTTTTAAATAAGTGATGAAATCCGAAACATGAGGCTTGTTATAATTCATAACACTGGAAACTTAGTATATACGTATTTAAACATGCATTGAAATCAATTTTAAAATTTGTCCAAGGACTTTGTCCGCACCCTGTACATTTAACTTAAGATTTGTTGAGTTTAAGCAGGTTTTAGTCAAAATAAAGGTTAAAGGTCAAAATATAGATCAAAATAAAGGTCAAAATAAAGACAAATCTGAACACAGCAATTAAGATTTGTCCAATCTTTCACGAGCTGTTCGAAGAGTTTAAATATGCTAAGAGATATCAATGAACTATATTTTGTTTAAATTCTATGCAGTGATCAACTTTTACTAAACTGTTAAATGCACAAAATATACAGTTTGTATATGCATATATAATGAAACGTTTACCTTCTGAATTAAGTCTCACATAGACATACTTGAACGGAATCTGGTAGGTGTTTCCATTTCTTTTCTTTATTTGGTTGATTCTCTCGTTTGATTTTTTTGGCACGAGCCATGCATGGATTACCATCTTGAAGCTGGTGGACTCTTCCCGATTTCTTCGATACCTCATCCAGAGCTGTTGGATCAATCTTAGCAACTGGACTTTTTTTCTTATGACATTTCTTTTTGGTTTCGGCCGTAAACGAAGGAAATTCATTGGCTAATGACTTTGAGGACTCTGGAAGAACTCCTGATAAAGACAGAATTACCAAAACAAGTTCAAAATAATAATATTTTATCGTTAAAAAATAACATTATAAAAACATTTCAAAAAAAAGAGCTTGGGTTTGAAAAATGAGATGAAGATTTAATCCACTCGTTGACGAACTTAGACCGCATTGAATAGTGTGAACTTTGACAGCATGAAACTGTGCAAACCTTGACTAAAGAAAGCTGTTGCAAAAATCTACGTTTATACGACAGAAAATTCAAGAATTTGTTTGAAGCAATGAGTACATCTTGATAATTTAAATACATCATACCATAAATCATATAGTTCCATAAAACTAGTAGTACACTGGCAAAAAACTAAAATAATATACTTTTTGAATATCAAAGATTAGTTTTACACACCAAGATTAGTTTAAATACCTAATAATTGCACATTCTAAAAAAGATTTCGGAACATTATAATAACGTCGGCGTGTAGCACCAAAGATTCTGTGTAATTCGACATTGCTAAAACTGCACAGTTTCTTGTCTTTTTATTTAATTTCTTAAGAACAACTCAAGTGTAACAGCGAAACAATCTACAACTTTTTACTCTCCCATTTTTTTATCGAACAACTTCATTATTTTACAAAGATAAACAAAGAAAAGTTTTTTAAAAAAGACAAACTGGAGCATTATTGCCAAAAGTGATGTCGCCATTCTTTTTAATCTGTTACCCACTGATTTGATCGAGAAACTATATCTTAACTCGAACCCCACACGAGTCAGACCAGTATTCAAATAATGGGCAACTCCTGTGGCTTTTCGAAATATACAATGCTACCTTTGACCAATTTAGCAACGACCATTTAAGTAATGAAAAGTGGCTCCGCTTTCTTTGAAAGACACTTGGCAGTTGAGCTTGGGTTTCGACACCGGTAACGTAGAGGTCTGTTGTTTGCCATCAGGTCTGTTAAATATCAAATATCTATGAGAAATGGAGGCTCTTTATCATTAGTTTCTTTTTTATATAAAACATTACATTAAAAAAATTGTTTTTGAAAAAATGAAAATGTATACGAAAGGATTTAAATTTCTTTTGAAATAAGCTTTTCCTGAAGTGCTGCTAGCAACCTGTTAATATTGGGTGCTAATTGTAATTAAAATGATTTTTATAGCTATTGTACTTCTAGGAAAACAATATTTTTATGCAAAAATAAACTTTCCTTAATATGCTTTGCTTCTAACTTACACATCTTTTTTTAGATCAAAATTTTTGTATTTTCAAATAGAGAAATTGTTAATCAAAAAACAATTATTAAAAATATAAATTATAAAAAGATAATTGTGTAGAGAAAACTTACTTGGTAAAATTAACTCACTTTTAAAGATAAAAAACGGCATACACTTACTTGGATTATATAACAATAAAATAAAGATGTTTGTTGTATTGCTTTTGCTTTTTTGAAGTACTACTTACTTAAATGCTTTATGAAACTTTTTATGGTGGAAAGTTACTCACTTGTCAGGTGCTTATACTTTTAACTGACGTCACTTTATAACTTACTTGTGAAAATTTTTTAATAGATCTTTGACTATTTATTACGTCAATTATTATGGCTGACAGTTATCGAAAGTCAACTTACTTTATTTGGTACATGTGACTTTTGTGGGAATGGTGAAAGTTGATGTTACTTACTTTACGATTGAATTAGAAATTTTATCAGCGCATATATGACCTTTAAACTAACAGGTACATTTAAATAGACCAATTTAGACTTCTACTACAAGAAAATAACATGATTATGCAGTAGAAAAGCTACTTATATGTAGAAATGTACTTACTTGTATGCTTTTGGCGAAAGCATACAGATGAATGGCAAAAACAAGGGGAATCTATCATCAATAATAATTAATAACTAAAACTAATACACATTAATAAACAAAAACAGATAGTTATGGAAAACTTACTTTTAAATTCTTGGAATTGATGATGCACTTGTTTATCTGAGTCAATCTAAGTAACAAAAAAGGGTCATAAAAATGTTGATATTCCTATTGATCACCTTACAGTGCAATGTTGCAACTCAAAACAGTGAAAGAAATGACAAAAACATCAAACTCATCATTTAGTAAAACAAAAAAGAAAGTAAATATTTATTAAAAAATTTAAAATAACTTTAAGTCAAGATCAACTATTACATGTTATTTGCATATAGTATATTTTTGTTTTGATCTTTTTTTGAAGCAATAAGACCCATTTTCAAAAGGAACCTTTTGCAAAAAAGTTGTTAAATTACAAATTATTTGGTAAAGGAGTTCTTAAACAGAAGGTTTGGAAAATTTTTAGGGGGGAGAAAGGTAGTAAAAAGTGACATCAATGTTAAACTTAAGTAGATGATACATACTGTTCAGATAATCAGAACAACAAAGTTTATATAACTAGAAAAGATAAATTCTGGTTGAATACTTGTCAAAAAGTTAAAAAAAAAAAAAAATTAAAAAAATTATGTCTAGAGCTAGCAGACAAAGATCTCTCAAAGTAAAAGTTGAAAAGAAAATGGTTTTGTGTTAACATGAATATTTTGCAAGACAAAACAAAGAAGATATTCTTGAAAAGTAAAGGTTAATATTCAACTGAAGATGACTTTAAACTTCTCAAGAATTTCCAGGAAAAATACAAAGATCTTTACATAACTGCTTCTTAAATAGAGGCTGTGGATCCCCAGCAATCCAGAAAATATTTTTCAAGGTTTATGAGCACAGTAGTGATTTTTTTAAGAATTAAGTTGAGCAGATTTGGCATTTTGAATGGCAGAAAGAAAACTTCTGGTCTTCAACCTGTTTTTATGAGAGATGTAATATAAACAGCACTTTTTAAACCAGAAGCATCCAACCTTTTTGAGCCAAGGAACATTTTATCTCATCGGAAATATTTGCTGACTAAACAAGTAAAACACCATGGTCAAACATTACAATTAAATACCTTTTTGCCTTAAACCTTATGAATACCTTATCACTTTGCTTTACAATTGCTCTATTTCAGAGTTTCTTAAACTTTTCTATTCACGGAATACCTAATCTTACTTTTTAGCTTTCAAAACACTTAGTCTTAGTTTCTCTGAATTCCCAATTTTTATGTCAAAGACAAAGTATTCTTTAAAAAAAAGGGGCTATCAATTTGAATATGTCTAAATTTTTGGATTTTTATCCTAAAACATAGTGATCTTTTAAAAAAACTTATTACTTTGAAATTTATGATCTGCCTTATTCAGTTTACATCAAGTTGAAAAATATAACACTGGCCATTCAAAACCTTGAAAAGAGCACCAGGTTGGACACTTGACATAAGTTTCAAGAGTGTACAACATTAATGGCATATCCAAAGTGTAGTACATTCTGTATAAATTTTAGATTAGCATTAACTAATTGTGGAAAAGACTTATGTTTTCATAACTTTTGACAGCATAATTACTGAAGACCAAAAAAAAGCTTTTTTTTATATCAAAAGGCAAAAAGCAGCTTTTTTAACAATTGTAAATTTCTTGCTTAATTTTTTTTGTAGGCACACCATTTCATAAAATATTGACAACCACTGTTTTGACAGAACAGTTTACAACTTAAACCACTTTTAAAAAAGAAGTTGCATTCTTCACATTAATGCTATTTTTTGAATTTGGGCATGAAAAAAAAACGAAATATAAACTCTGTCTTACAATGTGCACTGTGTATAATCAACATGTTCAATAAAAAAAAGTTTAAAAAGAGGAGCATAAATTTAATTTTTTTTTCAGTGATGTCAAAAGCTCAGTACATAATACTTAAAAACCTTTCTTTTTATGGTATTTTAAGCATTTGGCTTTTGAAATTGCAATAAAACAAAAACTTATTACTTGAAAATATAAACAATAATAATGAATAATAAACACCTGATTTGATTTTAAAACATTGACAGTTGTAGAAGACACGTTATGACTGTCAAGATCAGCTGTTTCTGAAAATGAGACATAATCTTGAGTTTTATCACAGAAAGCAATTTCAAACCCATTTGAAGAGACCAAGGTAGAGTTTGTCTTCGAAACATTGCAATGACTGCCATCAAATGCAAAATTTACTGGACAGCTTAATGAACGTTTTATCCCATGTTTGTGAAATAATTTTAAAACACTTTTATTGTTTTGTTGCAAGCATTTGCTTTTGAAAAAACAATGTTTTGATTTTGTCTGTCTATTTACAAGTGAATGACTTTTTAAAGAAATAAAGCAGCCATTTGTTTCATCTTGGCCAAAATTGACTTCATTCATATAGTTTGGGACTCCAAAACGTTGACACCATGCAAGAAAAATCTGATAAACATGATATTTTTGGATATCCAGTAAATGAGACATCAATTCAACTTCAAAATCAGTTATTCCAAATTTATGAAGCTCAAACATTCGACGAAGTATCTGGAAAACAATTACAATTATAACTTAGTTAAAAATTCAATTATACAAAATCTGAATAAATTTTGTTATACAGAACTTTAAAATAACCAATGGTATTGACAGAATTATTAAGTCTTTCAATTTAAAAAGACTGTTTTCTTGAGAATTCTTTTGGCCAACCCTTATAAGAAATTGTTGAAAAACCATGGTTTATATAAGATAGGAAGACATCGAAAGTAACTTCATCTCTGATTGATTGCAGATTTTGTGCTCTCTTTCTCCAACCAATCAGAAACACCATTACTTTCAGTGTCTTCCAATTATATATAACTACAGTTTTCTTGCAGTTCATCATTTGCCAACAACTTTTTCTGAAAAGAGTTGGCCAAAATAATTCTCAAAAAAACCATCTTTTTAAAGACTAGCAAAAATTGAAAAAGTAATGGTTCCATCAATACCATTGGTTATTTTACTATTTATAAAAAAATTTAGAATAACACAATTTGGACTCTTAACCTTTACCTTGAACCATAAAAAAAATACCATCTTATTTCTTTATGTCAAATCAAAAAACTCAATAATTCTATGCAAAAATAAAGTAATAAGCGTTTTTTCAAAAGTTGGTTTGAGAAAATCTATTTATTGATTAAAAACATTTTTATCAACTTTGAATCTGTTTTAACAGCTTATACAAAAAATGATTTAAATATATAATAAAAATGCTATTTAAAAATTAAATACAAAACAAATGTAATTGATAAAGCAAAATACATTTTATAAATTGCAAAATTCTCTCACCAATTCTTCTTTATCAGCTTTTTCTTCATCAAAGAGATTAGCTAGAGCTCGAGACATCCAAAACCAAGATTGAATAAATGAAACTTGAATGCCTGTTTGTCTACTTATATCCTGCATCTTTTCTTTTGTTATATATTGACAAGTGCTGAAAGCTACAGATAAAACCTAAAAAATATTGTATAAAAAATTATTTATCAAAATAAAACATACTATATTTTTTTCATAACTTTTAAATGTTCTAATGGTTACAGTTAGGTAAACATTATATCAAAACAACTATCAAGATTATTTTATTCAAACTGATGTTTTGTCAGCACTAAAGCAATATATTCAGAGACATAAACTGTTTATGGTAAACTGCTCAAAAACTTGTTAGTTGAGTGCAGACTGACAAAATGTTAATTTAAATAAAAATACTTTGCTGATTTTTGGTTTGGTATCATCATTGGAAAGCATTTGAAGATATTAACAAAATTAATGCCTTTCAAGTAATATAAATCCTTTTTTAGCCATATTTTATTGTTGACACCAAATACAATAGTGATTTTATCATAATTAAACATTACCTGTAACAAAATCTTTTTTATTTGAACGAGCTTGAAATAAAATATATTGATACTGAAAATTTTATTGCAAATCAACAAAGCAGTTTAACAGAAAAAGTATAAACTTTAGAAACATGCTTAGGTGTTACATATGCCTCTGTTTTATTGAAATTGCTTAATGACAAATGTCTTTATAAAATATATAATCACAAACGTTTTTTGTCTTTTCTAGATAATAATAAAAAATTGCTGGAGATGATTTAATCTTGCTGCTTGCCATTATTTATTTTTTATTTGCTGCAGTTGAGTTTATTTAATTCTAATTGGTTTCTATTATTTACTGTAGTTGAGTTAACATTTTTTGAGATTCTTGACAAAAAGTTTTTTTTATATGTTTTGTCTTTTTATTTAAAAATAACAAAAAAGCTTTTCCAAAAAATAATTAAAAAATTGTATATAAGAGTAATAATTTTGAAAAAATACTGTTTTTTGCAAGTAGAATGTTTTATTTTTTAGCATTGTGACAATGTGCTAAATAAATTAATTCAATTGATTAAAAGACATCTTTTGATAAATTTTTGATAAAAATATAATTTACTTGTTTTGGGGTTACATAGCCACATTCCTTGCGTTTCCACTTGAACCACATTTTTAAAGCAATTGCAGACAAACCAGTTTTTTTTTGTAATTGCTCAAGAGAATTTTTTGAGCAAAACATAGAAGTGAAAAAAGCTTCATTCAAGATTTTCATAAAATCAACATCTTTATGTAAAGCTGGACAATAATTATTTCCTTTAAAAAGAAATTATATATATATTATAAAACTAGATATTATTTTGTGGTACTGTATCTAATTCTTTAAAAGCATTTAATTTAACCAAAAAAAAAATCAAAGTGCATTTAACTGGGTTTCTTCAAGAAGTCACCACAAGTAATTTGTTTCAGTAAAACTAACCTGGATGCCTCTTTCACCACCAAGATAATAATAATAACAACAATAATGCAAATTATACTGCTTGACATATGATGAGATCATATAGGAATCTCAGCTGCTCTAAGCAGTTGTAAAGATATAATGACACTAAACTCTAAACTTTAAAGATAGTACAAGTACATTACTACAAAATCAAAATACAATTATCAAGGACAAAACACTATGTGCCACATATTTAACAGCTTGTTAAGCTAGAATTGAAAATCATCAAACTATATACAAAATACACTTAAACATCAAAAGCAAGTTCAAACAAATGGGTTTTAAGTTGTTGTTTAAATGTTTCAAAATTTTCTTCCATATGAATTGTATAAGGTAACTTATTCCAAGTAGTGCAAATTTTTTGGAGAATACATATGTGTGGTTGATTCCTGCAAAAGAATTTAGTTTCAAGCATAAGTTTATCGCAACCACATCCAACCCATAGATTCAAAGAAGTTGTTGGAGAGAATGATTGAAACATATCAATTAAATACGAGGGTCAGTCAATAAGTAATGAGACTTTTTTAATAACTCAAGTTTGCAATGACTGGTAATCAAAAAATACTTTTTTATTTTTCAACATAGTCTCCCTCCTTTGCAACACACTTGTTCCATCTTGATATTAGATTGTCTATTCCTTTGGCATAGAATTCCGTGGACTGGGTCCTTAGCCAGTTGCTCACAGCAGCCTTCACTTCTTCATCAGTCTGGAAGTGAATTCCCCTCATACTCTCTTTGAGTGGGCCGAAGAGGTGAAAATCAGATGGTGCAAGGTCTGGGCTGTAGGGTGGGTGTGTTAGAAGTTTCCAGCCTAAATCTTCAATTTTGGCTAGGGTTCTTGCTGCTGTGTGGGGCCTTGCATTATCCTGAAGGAGAATCACACCTCTTGATTGAAGTCCTCTCCGTTTGTTCTTAATGTCTTTTTTCACTTGAGTTAGCAGCTCACAGTAGTTCTCTGAGTTCACAGTATTGCCCCTTTCCAAGAAACTGATAGTGATCGGCCCATTTCTGTCCCAGAACACAGTGAGCATGACTTTCCTTAAACTTTTCTGAGATTTGAATTTTTTCTTCACTGGGGAAGAAACATGCTTCCACTCCATTGATCGTCGTTTCGATTCAGGTTCATAATGAAAGACCCAGGTCTCATCAGTTGTCACTATTCTCGATAGAAATACATCTCCCTCCTTTCTGTATCTGCGTAGTGATGCTCTGGAAGCCATCAGGCGCTGCATTTTGTGATCATCCGTTAACATCTTTGGAACCCAGCGACAGCTGACTTTTGAAAAACGCAGCTTCTCACGCACAATTGCGTACACTGTGCCATGGGAGATGTCCAAGTTTGTAGCAATTTCATCTAAAGTGACCCTTCTATCAGATTTGATCAGGTCTTCAACTGCCTGTACTGCTTCTGGGGTAGAGACATCCACAGGTCTTCCACTTCTCAGATCATCAGTAATGCTTTCGCGTCCATCTTTGAATGCTTGCACCCATTTGTAGAAGTTTGCTCTAGACATACAGGAAGGACCATATTGTCTTTGCATTCTAGACAGAATCTCACATGATTTTACACTCTCTGCCAAC
Organism: Diplosoma virens; assembly: GCA_963680785.1. Classification (NCBI taxonomy): domain Eukaryota; kingdom Metazoa; phylum Chordata; class Ascidiacea; order Aplousobranchia; family Didemnidae; genus Diplosoma; species Diplosoma virens. The sequence continues at coordinate 17,899,303 of OY796884.1, read as the reverse complement.
AGAAATCTGATGACTCCTCTTTGTTCCAAGCATGAGCTGTTTCCTAGCCTAGTAGTCATTTCAATTTATCGTCACACCTACAGTAATCTGAAAATAAACAAGTTTTGTTGTAAATAAGATGACAACTCCATTCATAATCATCACATAAAATTTCAGTTGCATAACTCCAAGAACACCAAAGTAATTGAGAAAGTCTCATTACTTATTGACTGACCCTCGTAAGTAGGAGCTCTTCCATGAAATAATTTATAGGCAATAAGACACAGTTTAAAAGCAATACGATATTGAACAGGTAGAAAATGTAAGCAAATAAGATAAGGTGTAACATGGTCATTCCATTTCAAATCAAAAATAAAACGTACAACATCATTCAGAGTTTTTTGAAGAGGTTTTAAATCTTTATTAGATGCATTTGCTAGTAACACATTACAGTAATCTATCTAGCTTAACCTATTACCCACCAGCATCCCATTAATGGGACGCTCAAGAAAGTTTCTTTATTTATGAATACCAAGCTAACACATTCTGCAAGCGTCCCATAAATGGGACGGTCATTTTTAGCTATTATAAATTTTCGTATAACTCCAAAATCCTTAAAATAACCTCTTAAGGGTCCAAAGATTTATAGGTCCAAAGTCCAAATTCACATCTAAAAGTTTTATTAATTTGGTGGTTAATGGGTTAAAATAAGATTACAAACTAACATAATTCGGTATTTATAGGGCAAACATTTTTTAATATGTCTTATATTTCTAAGATAATAAGCACAAATTTGACATTTTTTGGAATTGAAAGACACCATAGACATATTATTTGAAAGGATCACTTCTAATACTTTAACGAAATTACATTCACCAAGCATTTCACTTTCAAATTTTATGTTTATGGAATCAACTAGAGCAATGGATACTTTAGTTGTGGGATGGAAAACAATAACTTCAGTTTTATTTTAACTCTTTTAAGATAGTTTTGACACATCCAATTACTGATTTCAGACAGACAATTCTCAATTTTTATTTTTATTTGACAAACATTTTCAGAAGTAAAGCTTGTGTATATTTGTGTATCATCAGCATACATCTGTACTGACAAACCATGTTTAGCAGCAATTTTTTCAAGATTTTTTGTATAAAGATATAGAAAAGCAGTCCAGGACGTGACCCTTGGGGCACTCCATAAAGAAGGCATTCATTCTGTCCACAGGTGCCATTTACACTCACAGAAAAAGTTTTATTTTTTAAATATGACTGAATCCACTTTAAGGCACTACCAGTTACTAAAAAAATTGATTTTTTAGGCAGTCAATTAATATTTTATGATCAATAGTGTCTAATGTTGAGCTAAGATCAAGAAGTATTAACACAGCATGTTCTTTCTCATAAATAGACTTTTGGATGTCACTAATTACTTTTAACAAAGCTGTTTCACATGAGTGAAATTGTTGATACCCAGATTGATATTTTCCATACAAATTATTATGCCAGAGATGTTCTTGAATTTGATGAAGTACAATATTTTCCAAGAGTTTGGAAACAAAGGGAAGTTTACTTACTGGACAATAGTTTTAATATTTATCTTGATTTCCATTTTTATTCTTAATTACAGGTGTAACAATAGCATGTTTTAAATCACTAGGGACATTTGATTAATCAAATGATTTGTTTACCATATATGAAAAACAGGAGAAAGAAGATCTGCACACTGTTTTAAAATGAAAGTTGGAATAGAATCTGACAAGCAACTTTTATTTTTCATTTTTCTTATGCATTCTAAAATTTCCACACTTGTAGTTTTTGTCAACTTTTAGATACAGCATACATTGTCTCTATTAAAATTAACAGTAGAAACAGGTATGTTGAATTTTGAGACACCATTGTGAGACAATTCAATTAGAGATCTTAGATGTTCTATTTTTTCAAGATAAAACTTAGCCATTGCATCAGCAGTGTTTTTATGACTTCTATCATAGGAAAAATTTTTTCATGTTTTTTTCCAGTGAGTTTGTTTAAAGTACGATATAATGACTTAGTATCAGTTTCAGATTTTGAAAGATTATCAGTGTAATATTTCGCTCTACATTTATTTAACTCAGAATTGTACAGATTTTGCGTTTGCTGAAAAATCTGCCAATTTTTTTGACTAGAATGTTTTTTAAAAGTTCTTTCCATTTTTCTTTTTTTTTCTTTTAAGTTGTCTCAAGTTGCTTTTGAACCATTGTGGTCGATTACAATCAAGTTGGAAGGTCTTTTCAAATAAAGGGGAATGCTGATTAATTTGATTTATCAAAGTTCTGTTATATAGGTTTAAACAATCATCAGCATATAATCCAGAATAAGAAATTTCATTACACAAACCTGTCATTTTTAAATCATTACAGAAAAGTTCCATATTGAGTAATTGATAATGTCTTGTTAACTTTCTTTCTTTTAACTATACTTCACTATACAGGGTGTCAAGAAAGTTCCCGATCCTAAACAAAATTATATAGGGCTAATGACAGAAGGTTAAATCAACAAAAGGTTTATTGTGGTGATAGAACAAAGCTCCATGAACATAAAAAAATCTGGTTTATTCAAAATGACCCCCATCTGTATCAATAACACGTTGGAGCCTCTGTCGGAAATTCTGACAAGCAGCACAAAGGGCATCTTGAGGAATTTTCTCCCATGCTCGTTTCAGGGAAGCTCGAAGATCCTCCAGATTGTTATGGGGTGAAGAACAGGCTTCTTTTTCCAGAATACCCCACACACAAAAATCCATAGGATTGAGATCAGGCAAACATGGTGGCCACAAATCTTTGGTCCAGAATGAAGGAAAGTGCTCTTTGCACCACTTCTGCGTCTTCTTTGATGTGTGAGAAGGCGCGCCGTCTTGTTGAAAGGTGAAGGACTTATTTTTGAACTTTTTCTTCATCGATGCAAGGGCAGGGGTTAAAATATCATTGACATACGAATCTGTATTCACTTTGACCCCCTCTTTAACAAAAATGAGGGGAGATTTCCAAGATTTGGAGATCGCACCCCATATCATCACAGACAAGGGTTTCTGTCGGCGTGAAACGAATCGAAGATGATCAGGGAGGTCCTTGGGCGACTTTCCGAGAATCCTGTCATTCTGGGTGTTGAACTTCGCCTCCACCGAGAAGAGTTTTTTGTCTGAAAAAACGATTTCGCCTTTCTCCGTGCCTCCCTTCAGACGGTTCAGCAGAATTTTGGCCCTCTCCTTTCTTTTTTGCTTCTGGAGGTCAGTTAGGAGTTGTCTTGTCCTGATTTTGTACGGGGACATTTTGAGATCCTGTTCAACAATTGTTCTGACAGACTCATGGCTGATATTCATGTCTTTAGCCGTTTTCCTCAAGGATCGTTTGGGGTTCCTCCGAATTCTCTCCCTGAGGGCCTTGATCTTCGCTGGAGTGTGAGCGGATCGAGGTTGTCCACTCCTATCCCGATCCTCCATGGTTCCAAGTTCTTGGAAGCGCAAGATTGTATCGCAAACAGTCAATTTTGGTGCTTTTAGCAACTTCATAATTTTAGAATTTGAATGTCCCGCATGATGAAGTTGAATGATTGCAGCTCTTTTACTCATTTTATTATTATTTTAGCCAAAAAAATTTGAAAAGTGTATCTGAAACATTGAAAAGGAGGATTAAGTGGAAAAATGATGTACAGAACTTATCATAATTCATTGAAGTTTTTGAATTACATTAAATTTAAAAATCGATTGGGAACTTTCTTGACACCCTGTATATGTTATCTTTTTTTAAATAAAATTTATAATGAATTGGATAGTGATCTGAGAAGAGAAATCATAATCAATTTTAACTGAAGTACCTATAAAGCAACTGTCATTGTTTGTAACAATAAGGTCAAGAATATTTTCCTGAACATCTGTTGATGTTTTTGTTAGCTGATGTAAATTTTTAGTTTGTAGAAGTTGTAAAAACTCAGATACTTGAGTATCCATTACATTATTACATGGAATATTAAAATCACCACATATCCGTATGTTATCATATTGTGACAATATATTACATATAAAAATTTCAAGTTCTTCCAAAAACATTTTCAATGTGCATCTGTGTTGCTTTGAATAAGGAGGTCTATGTATATTTACACATACCAATATTTGTTTATTAAAAGATATATTAAATATCAAATACTCAAAAGTAGTAAATAGTGGTGTCAATAATGAACTAAATTGCTTGTTCTTTATCAACCATGGCTAAAAATAAAAAACAAGCAATCCACCTCCATCTTTCTTTGATCTTAAGTTTTTTTAAAGATTTAAAATTATATTCAGTTATTTCAGAAAAAATAGTAATATCTGTAGTTTTTAGCCAAGTCTCTTGAAGCATAGCCAAATGAATTTTATTTGCAATCAAGTACTCTAAAATTTTTTGAGTTTTGTTACGTAATGATTGACAGTTAAATGAAACACAATTAATCCATTTCTGATTTAAGTCCATGTCATTATGATTAGATTGAGAATAAGAATAAATATCTGAAAACTTAGTAGTTTGTATTATATTTTCAGTTAATACAGAACTCAAGTCAATTTTATTTGCAGTAGAGTCAGCATTTAGGTGAGTAGTTTTAGATGGTTTGCATTGAATATGATTAGAGATGGGTTGCTAGTAGCTTTTATTATTTTGAAGAGTCATGATCTGCTTTAGATTTCTTAAGAAATCTTTTTACCAACACACCTTCTGGCCAATTTTCTGGATTTACAGATTCACTGAATGTTATACCTGTAAGAGTGATATGGAAAGATGAATAACTATCATATTTAGTGTTTAATTTGGTGCACAAAATAGAAATAGCATGTGAAAACTGAGTTTTTGCAAAACTTTCAATTTCCAAAGTACTTGTGTCAGGTTTGAATCTTGAGATAAACGCTTCAGCTGGCTTGGATAGCTTGGCCACAGAAATCAGATTTGAACCTTTCAGTTTTCCCTCATATAATTTTTTTGGTTTAAGATTTTTGGATTGGGGGTTCCAATGCCCACTATTTTTCATAATTGTTGAAACATCTTTAAAAGGTGAATTTTTTTCAATTTTAGAAGATGTAGGAGACTTTTTTACTACCTCTGAGCATGATGGGTTGCTGTTTGAGAAATTTTCCGATACTTGATCAAGATTTTTAGTACACTCAGTAACAGATGTTTTATTGCACTCAGTAACAGATTTTTTCTTTTTAGTTAGAGCTGATAACTCAGAGATCATACTCCAAACTTCAGCTAATTGATCTGATAATTTTTTAGTTGATTCATTTTTTAATAGATTGAAATCATCAATATCAGCAAAAGTTTCTTTACCACATTCTTTAATGAAATCGGAACCAGATGTAATTTTTTGCTCAATAACTGAAGTTATTGAAATCTTCTTTTGTTAATAAATTTGTTAGTTTCATTTTCTGTTTTTGTTTACATTCTTGACATTTCACATCAAAACTAAAATTAAATTCAAATAATATTTTTAGTTTTGCCTCTGATGCATTTGAAAAAATACATTTAGCATGAAGCCATGCTGGACATAATTCACATCCGTATGCTTTATATCCACGGTCTTTCACTGGTTCATTACAATACCACATAAATCTTCCATCTTTTAAGCACAATAAAAATTAATTAAAAATTTAATAAATTAACAAAACAAAATCTTATTCAAATGAGTACACAAACCTTATTCAAATAGAAAGATAAAATAAATAAGAAACAAAGAGAAAAAGGACTTCTCAAGAAATGATGATAACTCAAAAGGGATCTGAGTTAATAGTTTCATGAACAAAAATTGCTTACAGTGACTTCTTGAAGAGACCCATTTAACCTACAAGCCCATCAAATGAAAGTGATTATTAGATAGATGGCCAAATATGAGTACTATTTTAAAGTAGAAAAGTAGGCTGTTTTTAAAAAAATTTGTAGCATTCAAGATACAAATAAAGGAAATAAAAACTAACTTTGAACTAACATTTAAAGTTCATGAAAAAGCATACTAAATATTGAATTGGTAATGAAATAAACAAAAAGCTCAACATTTTCTTAAAAAAATTCTTTTTTAGCATAACAATTCAAATGTCTCATGTATGTTATGAATGTCAGCATAACATTCATAACATACAGGGGTTAATCAAAATAATGAAAACACCTTGAAAAATCAACAAAATTTTGGAGGTCGGAAATAAGGTAAACAATGATTTGTCAAAGAAAATCACATTTTTCCACTGCTTGAAAGACTAACTCTGGAGGTTTTTGCACCACTCCAAGTGCTTTGAAACATTTGTATTTGAGAGCAGAAGTTTTCTAATTGCAGCTCTTCTGTGGAATCCAGATTTGTGCAGCTCCTGACAAATAGTAACTGTGGAAACTGGGTTTTGGAGATGTTTATTAAACTCTGCTGTGATTTTAGGAGCCAAATTCTTGCGATCATTTCTAACAATCTGATTTAGAATCCAACAGTCTCTCTCAGACAACTTAGACTTTCAGCCAGATCTGTGCTTTGCTAAGGATGATTTTTTTTCTCTCTCAAAGGCAGTCATTACTTTTGAGACAGTACCTTTTGACATGCCTAGCATTCAGGCAGCTTTTGTTACACTAGCATCTCCCATACCAGCATCAATAATTTGGCCTCTCTGAAGGTGTGAAAGGTCTGGTATTTTTATAAAATATAGTAAACTTACTTTTAAATATCTGTAAAGAAACAGTTATTTTTAATGTAAAATGTTAAATGTTTCATTGTTTTGATAAACCCCTGTATCAACAATGCTCAATAGATTTCAGTTTATTTAATTACCATAAGTCATATTTAAAAAAATGATTTGAGATATTAATGTAAAAAGTAATTCAGAGAACATAATAGAAAACTAAGTATTTTTTAATACATTTTCCAACAAACCTTTAAGCATTCTTGTACTGTTAGACTTCAAAACAGTAAATCGAGATATTCCATCAGGCAAATCCATTTTTTCTGGAGGCCACACATGAGCTAAATGTTTAAAAAGAAATTTAAATCTGGCAGTTATATAACTCTCATCACTGTTTATTGGTGTGCAAGTATTAACTTCTACCAAATTGGAAGACAAAAACGTGTTGGATTGAAGAATATTATTGGATTTTGTTAAATTTGATGACACAAGACTAAAATCATCTTCTGCAAAAGAACCTTTTATTGTTTCTGATTTTTTTAGCTTTTTTAACTCTTGACTGATTGGTTGTTTTTCTGGGTTGTTGTAGGAACATGGTTGTATATTTTTTTTTGTATCCATTTACTGTTTGCAAACAAAACCAACTAAATAATACATGCAAAAAGTTCTGAAATATTGCTCAATTTTTAAAATAAAGTTAAAGATTAAATAAACAATAAAACTAATTGATAAAATATCATTATTTTAAAAACAAGTTAGAAGGATTATGTGGATCTTTCAAAGAAGTCACCATAAGCAATTTTTTTTTGTGAAACTAACCCGGATGTCCCAGTAGTTACTATGGTTCCTTGTGCGATTCTTTCTCTCTTGGTTTCTTTTTTATTTCACCCTAGTGCTGAAAGGGGTATTTTGGGTTAGTTCCATAGAAAAAAATTGCTTACAGTGACTTCTTGAAGAGACCTGATAATGTTTGCTAAGAAAAGTTGGGTCTCTTCAATAAGCAACTGTAAGTGATCTTTGTTAATGAAACTAACCTGAATCTCCTTGTGGGTACTATTGTTTCTTAAAAGATTATTTTTCTCGTGGTTTCATTTAATTGCCTCCTAGTGCTGTAAGGGGCGGTAGGTCGTTTTACCGAAACTCACCGAAACTCACCGGAACTCACCAAAACTCACCGAAACTCACCGAAACTCACCGGAACCAACATTAATTTAATAATTAAAATAAAAACTTTTGTTTTTAAAATTTAGCAGAACCTATGCAAAATTAATTCATGCAAAAAAATATCTTTTAAATAATGCCGACTTTTAAAAATAGGTGAGTTTCGGTAAAACGACTCTTCATAAAGTCGTTTTACCGAAACTCACCTGTATCTTTCCAACAAAGACTGAAATTCAATTTATTTTTGTTTGTGTATAATCTCTGCAATCTATTGTTTTTTTGAAATAAAATTGAAATTGTATTTGAGTGAAACATGCTGTTTTTTTAGTGAGTTTCGGTAAAACGACTATATCAGAAACTATATATTTTACCAGATTTCACTTATAACTTTTAAAATAAAAACGTTGAAACAAATCTTTTGGTTTTAAAATTTAACAGGACCTATGCAAAATTAATTCATGCAAAAAAATATCTTTTAAATAATGCCGACTTTTAAAAATAGGTGAGTTTCGGTAAAACGACTCTTCATAAAGTCGTTTTACCGAAACTCACCTGTATCTTTCCAACAAAGACTGAAATTCAATTTATTTTTGTTTGTGTATAATCTTTGCAATCTATTGTTTGTTTGAAATAAAATTGAAGTTGTATTTCAGTGAAACAAGCTGTTTTTTTAGTGAGTTTCGGTAAAACGACTATATCAGGAACTATATATTTTACCAGAATTTACTTATAACTTTTAAAATAAAAACGTTGAAACAAATCTTTTGGTTTTAAAACTTAACAGGACCTATGCAAAATTAATTCATGCAAAAAAATATCTTTTAAATAATGCCGACTTTTAAAAATAGGTGAGTTTCCAACAAAGACTGAAATTCAATTTATTTTTGTTTGTATATAATCTCTGTAATCTATTGTTTGTTTGAAATAAAATTGAAATTGTATTTGATTGAATCATGCTGTTTTTTTAGTGAGTTTCGGTAAAACGACTTTATGTCAGGAACTATATATTTTACCAGAACTCATTCATAACTTTTAAAATAAAAACGTTGAAACAAATCTTTTGGTTTTAAAATTTAACAGCACCTATGCAAAATTAATTCATGCAAAAAAATATCTTTTAACCCTATTCAGACTGGGCGTTTTGGAAATTTTGTACGACTGGGGGGGGTTGAATGTGCCCGCGCTGTTTGTTTGTTTATATCTCAGCAATTTCTAGCGATAGAATTGTCATTCAAGTTTGTATAGAAAGGAAATTTTATACTCTTTTAATATAGATACTTAAATGTTGCATTTAAACATTATTTGGTATTGAAAAAGCGAGTTTTCAAAGGGTAGTCAATTTTCGTAAATTGGATGAAAACGAGAGAGCGATTTGAGAGAATTAACAACTTCGGCTGTTTGTCGAAGGTCATTGAGTCGTAAAATTAGAAGTGCCACTTGACGAAGTTGTTACAGTTTACAGAGAAGGAAATTTTGGATCAGCAAATTGTGCTAAAAGCTGGTTTTATTATTGTTTACATTCGATCTTTGTTATTTATTAGAATTTTTTTTTAATTATTTCTTTTTTGTAAACAATTAAGAGCAATAAGCTTAATAACATAAAAAAAAGTTAAATCATTACACAAAAAATTATGTTTTTAGTTTTACGTCGCAAAAGACTCACTTTAATTATTTTCACTATAAAAGAATATTTCGAATTCACTAATTTAGTTAAAATTGATTGTTTTTGATTACATCAATTTTTTTTGATTTTACAGAAATCATTATTATTTTGAATGTTTTTTCTTTTCTTTTACTACTTTTTTCTAAACAACCCTTTTGAATTCTGACCGGCGTTGTGAACGTATTAGAAATAGAGCTCTAAATAAAATATTTAGAGGTTTTTCAAAAAGAGTAATGCAAACTATATGGATTTTTGGACCGGTGTTACACAATGTTGGCTCCTCACAAATACTACCAGCATCACGAAAACGCGACGCAAATTGCATATAAATTAATACAAAGTTAAAAAATAATTTCGGTTTATTTGTTTGTATCTTTTGACTAAAAGTTATGTAGCTATTAGAGTTTTGAATTTAATACAAGGTCAATTCTAGATTAAACTATAATCTTTTATATTCATCTTTACACTACGTAGCGTTTACACAAATTGCGAAAAATATTTACCGTGAATTTATCTATGCTTTTTGTTGGAGGTTGATATTATCTATACTCCGAGAAGCCCCGATAAAATTGACATATTATGGAAACCATACTAATTATCATATGTTGGAATATAAATAATTGTTAAACTTTATTATTCAAAAAGGATTAAAATTTTAAGAACAAAAAACTAATGCTCTTTATCAAAAAATCTTTACATTTGTCAATTATTAAAATATCAACAAAATATTTTAACTTAGAAAAAGTTAGTGGGTTTTATTAATAAATGAAACGCTCAATTTCCCTTTTATATGTATTTTTTGGACAGCATTCAGCAAATTAAAAAGCTTACAAACAAATAATGAAAAACCGTTACGCAGCATTGATTATAGAAATAACAATCAAAAAGTTTATCGTTGCGTTTATTGGATAAAAGCAGTCTTTACGTAAAAAGATGTTCTGCTTAGAAATTTAACGTTAATGACAATTATTACAAAATTGAAAGCGATGTCGTTGGCACACTACCTTTCCACAGTTTTGGCATTGACTGATAAGTTTGGGCAATTGATCTTTTTTTTTTTTCATTCCTGGACCTGATATTTCTTTTATACATATTTCACAACGACGTTTTCTTTCTGATTGAGGAGGAAATATTGATAGGAAAGCTGTATCAATACTTGGTTCGACGACGTTTTCGCCAAGTACCAACTTTATTTTTTGTTGAATTTCATTGTTAAGACCTTCCCTGGATCTTCTTTGGATGAAAGGTTTTACTAATTCTAAAACAAGATTAAAGCCAACTTCAAACGAATTCTGTTTTCGCGGCTCCGTGTGTTTATTCATTGCAAACACACTTACTGCATTTATGCGACAAGTGTCAAGCAAATACGAAAAAGCAATTGTGGTCCATTTTCGAGACTTGGTTTTGCACGAATAGAAACTAATTTTTTGGTCTACAATGTCTGTACCTCCTTTTGTATAATCATACAACTTGTATAAAGCCGGTTTCTTTTTTTGATCTTTTGAAATCCCAAAAATTGGTTGCATTGTAGATAAAATTAAAATATTTCGTTTTCCTGTCGTTTTTTTAAAGTTTACAATAAAAGAATTAAGATTGATGTTTTTTTCAGGTTCGTTCCAAAATACTTTATAAGAACCATTATCTCTATTATGCACTTGCTTTATTTCACTTGATATTCCTTTGCGATTAGCTTGAATAGTTCCGATGGTAGTAATTTTCCGTTCCAAAAGCCATTTTGCCAAAGGTATTGAAGTGTATAATCGATCGTAAGATAAATTTCTTCCCGCAAGATCCGCATTTTTTTCTAGATTTTTGACCAGGCTTTTTACTGTTTCTTCAACGCCGTAAACATAAAACTTGCAGTTATTTGATGGATAGTTTACCGGTCTTCCAGCATAAACAGATGTTGTGTATGTGAACGGAAATCTTGATGAATTTATAGATCGAAAAAGCATTCCGTATTTAGCCGGTTTTGAAGGATTAAATTGTTTGAATGATAGCTTACTTCGCATAGGATAAAGTGTTTCGTCCAATGTTAGGTAGTCATCTGGTACAGCAACCCTTCCACAATTATAATTAAATATTTCAAAAATTTTGCGAAAAGCAGCAAATCTATCGTATTTCCACCTTTCTGGTCTATCACCCGCATCATCAAAAGAAATGTGAGAAAGAAGAAATTTAAATCGATTTTTACTCATGGTCGCACCAAATATAGGATTTCCAGTAAGATTATTGAATAAGATTTCAATATTATGACTTGCAAGACCAAGTAATCCTCGCAAATAAATTAGCCCAATAACAGCCAGCATTTCAAACGCGGAAGTTAAATGTAAAAAAGTATATTTGTTGTCGTCTAAAATATTTTTAGGCAATTCATTTCTAACTTTAGAAATGTTTTTATTTGTCATATCAACAATAATTGTCAAAATGTCCAAACTAAAAAACAATTCCCACGACGACTTTATTTTTAAGCGGTTTCTGTATTCGTGCTTTACTCCACTTGAATTTCGTATGATATTCTTTGAAGCCTGTCTACCAAATCTTTCCGGTGGTATATTAGTCCATTTTATTTTTTCCTCTGGATGGTCTTTGGTCGCTTTTTTTGTGAGGACCTCATACTGCTCTACATCAGAAGTACGATCAATCGGTTCGTAATACTCCTCCAAAAGAGCTGTATCAATGCTAGTTATTTTGTTGGCATCCTGATCAAGACGACTTCGTTTACGCGGAAGAGCTTCAATTTCGTTGTTTGCATTATTATCCGGAGTCTCATCTTCCAAAGCAGCGATAGTAAATAGAGATGCTTGGGAATTTTGTTCGCTGTCCACGTCACAATCGGGCACAAGATCAAGCAAATCATCTTCGCCATCAGAATCATCAAAAATTTTTTTGGTTACTTCTTCAAGCGTATAAGTTGTTAGCGACATTTTTAATTCAGTAAAAACTTAAAAATTGAAATCTAATCCAATAAAACTTAAACCAGGTTAAAAAGAATATATTTCTTTCTACTATAAGGTATATTTTTGCTTTCTACATTAATAATATAAATTATCAAACACAATTTACAAATCAAGAAAAATTAAAAAAATAAATTAACTAAACTGTATTGTAATAATGAGAAAATAAAACACTACCTTCAAAACTTGATTAAGAAATTTTAAGATAAGCTAAAAGAAAATAAAATAGTACACAATTTTTGTGCCGTTGTAATTGCAAATTGTGGCTCTGAGCAAGGCCGCTAAAAATTTTTTCTTGAAGGGAGCAGCCAAAGACAACTTTTTTTATTACAAAGGAATTTGCAATAAACGCAAAGTAAAAGTATTACAAAAACCTTTACGAAGTATTCTAATGAAGATCAAAAAAGTTGTAAAATTCGGCACTAATGTTTTAGTTGCTTGGCCTTGTTCCTTACATTTATTTGATAAGCCAAAAGTGCCTTTATCTTGAAAAGACTAAACAGTTTGAATGCAAGTCCATTTTTTCTTTTTGTTTGTTCTTCACTTTGTTCTAAATAAGAATTTTATTCTCAAACTCAACATAAGACCCTTTTTCCCGGGTTCGTTTCTATGCTTTTAATAAAAATTTTTTTTAATACGATAAAATTTACGTTTATTGAAACTGTTTTTCAACAAAAAAGTTATTTTTTAAAACTTTATTCCTTTTTTAACTTACTGTTATTTATTGAGCCGTTCTTATCTAAAAAAATTTTCTGACTCCTTGTCTAAATCGATATTTTACAATCTTTGTTGAATTTAATTTTGTCAAGAATACTTATAAGTTGTTGGAAACAGGTGTAATCTCGTTTTTTCAAGCGCGTATAAAATCCTGAGTGACCTTACTCGAAAAAACTAAGGAAAAAATTTCAACACTTTCTTTTACAAATAGTCAAAGAATTTTATTCATAAAGTCAGTTTAGTTTTATTACGTCAATGAGGTGTTAATAAGGTGTTAAAAGTATCATATGCAATTATTCCTTTGTCTAAATATACTAAAAGCTGTTAGATATTTACAACATTACGGAGCGTACATTAATTAAATTATTCTACATATGTCAAACAGATTTCTAGCCTGGTTAAAAACAAATGACTCTGTCGCCCACTGGTCACGACCGATGTGAGTTGCCGATTTCAACCCCGGTCTATATAACAAAAAAGTCACATGAGGTCCCATGATTCCAGATCAAGTGTGCCTCGTGCAATCCTGTGACCATCGCGCGATTCTGTGACCATCGCGCGATCCTGTGACTATCGCGTGATTCTGTGACCATCGCGCAATCCTGTGATAGGGGTGTATAGCAAATCTATTGAACCAATCGTATTTCGTCGTACCAATTTCTGAGAGCCAATCACATTACCTTATCAGTTCACATAACAACAGGTCTACTATAATGTTTCTATCTTGCAAATTTTAATAGGCGCTATCTGCCTCCAGTGTCCCCACTTCTAAACCATTGCCTTTTTCTGGAAGTCTTTACCGTGCTTTTAATAAAATTTTTCTCTAATACAATAAAATTTACGTTTATTGAAAATGTTTTTCAACAATAAAATTCTTTTTTTGAAATTTACCCCTTTTCTGACTTACTGTTATTTGCTGTGCCGCTCTTATCCAAACAGGAATTGCTGACTCCTTGTCTACATCGATATTTTACAATTTTTGTTGAATTTAATTTTATTCAAAACAATATAATTGTTAGAGACAGGTCTAAAGCAATGTTTTTGACTTGCAAATTTTAAAGGATACTATCTGCCTTCCGTTCCCCCTCTTTTGGAAAATATTGCTGGGCAGAAACAATAATTAACCTTGATTCGCGCTTCTGGCTCCAAATAAAAAAATTGGTTGTCAAAATGTACGTACCGAAATGCTCCGATTTGTTATTATGTGTATTTTTATAATTTTTAATTAAAAAATAAAAGGATCTGTACTTGTCCCTGCACTTTGGTGTGTAAAAGATATTGCATTGAGCCAAGATTATCTTAGGATCTTTATAACTTGTACATCAAAAGAAAATAGCCTATATAATCAATCCAGTATTTGACGCGCATCAATAAGTATGATTTCTTTTGGTACATTTGACCGCCAAAAATGTCAAAAAATATTTTTTTACAACATATTCAAATAATATTGCTAGATTGCTTAAAAACATTGACTTAATATTGGTGAATTTGTCAAAAAATTTGTTCAAACAAATTAAATATTACAAAATTAACAAAGAAAAATAAATAAACAAAATACATTGAAACCTTTTTTAATAAAACCAAATCAAAGGCTTAGGATTTTTTCCAAATTTTAGAAAATTTCACACGAAAAGAAATCATATAGCTTGTATAAAGCCGGTTTCTTTTTTTGATTTTTAGAATTATAAAAAATTGGGTGCATTGTTGATAAGATTGAAATATTTCGCTTTCCTGTGGTTTTTGGGTTTACAATAAAAGAATTGAGTTTGGTATTTTATTGAGGTTCGTTCCAAAAAACTTCATAGAAACCAATATCTTTATTACACACTTGCTTTATTTTATTTGTTATTTTTTTGCCCTTAGCTTGAATAGTTCCGACAGTAGTAATTATCCTTTTCACAAAGCATCACAGTATACCAAAGGTATTGAAGAGTATAATTAATCGTAAGATAAACATTTACGATAAAGCCAAATCAAGGGCTTGGGATTCTTTCGAATTTGTTAAAAAATTTTACACGAAAAGAAATCTAAATTTACAGTTACGGCTTTTACAACCAAAACAACTCCTCTGGGAAAATGAGATTGAAAGCGTTTTATTGCCTCGTAAAGTGTTTGAGTAAACATAGTTAGTGAACCGCTCAGTTTCAATTGTTTTGATAAACAGATTACACTTTGCCTTTTTTTCGCTTTTGGCTGCTTTTTTCTCACGTTTTATGAAATAGTCAAAAAACTAGTGACTAGGTGTCAACAAACTATTAATAACTCCAAAATTACTTTATCGATTTTTTCAAAAATTGAACCAACTTTGAGATGAATAAAAATCAGGAAAAGTCATAAAATTTGAAAAAATTCCTGCGAGTAGTTTTTGAGCAGCACACAGTAATTTAACACCGCGGGCACAATCAGCCCCCCCCCAGTCTTAATAGGGTTAAATAATATCGACTTTTAAAAATAGGTGAGTTTCGGTAAAACGACTCTTCATAAAGTCGTTTTACCGAAACTCACCTGTATCTTTCCAACAAAGACTGAAATTCAATTTATTTTTGTTTGTGTATAATCTTTGCAATCTATTGTTTGTTTGAAATAAAATTGAAGTTGTATTTCAGTGAAACATGCTGTTTTTTTAGTGAGTTTCGGTAAAACGACTATATCAGGAACTATATATTTTACCAGAATTTACTTATAACTTTTAAAATAAAAACGTTGAAACAAATCTTTTGGTTTTAAAACTTAACAGCACCTATGCAAAATTAATTCATGCAAAAAAATATCTTTTAAATAATGCCGACTTTTAAAAATAGGTGAGTTTCCAACAAAGACTGAAATTCAATTTATTTTTGTTTGTATATAATCTCTGTAATCTATTGTTTGTTTGAAATAAAATTGAAATTGTATTTGATTGAATCATGCTGTTTTTTTAGTGAGTTTCGGTAAAACGACTTTATGTCAGGAACTATATATTTTACCAGAACTCATTCATAACTTTTAAAATAAAAACGTTGAAACAAATCTTTTGGTTTTAAAATTTAACAGCACCTATGCAAAATTAATTCATGCAAAAAAATATCTTTTAAATAATGGCGACTTTTAAAAATAGGTGAGTTTCGGTAAAACGACTCTTCATAAAGTCGTTTTACCGAAACTCACCTGTATCTTTCCAACAAAGACTGAAATTCAATTTATTTTTGTTTGTATAATCTTTGCAATCTTTGCAATCTATTGTTTCTTTGAAATAAAATTGAAACTGTTTATATAATCTTTGCAATCTATTGTTTCTTTGAAATAAAATTGAAGTTGTATTTCAGTGAAACATGCTGCTTTTTTAGTGAGTTTCGGTAAAACGACTATATCAGGAACTATATATTTTACCAGAACTCACTCATAACTTTTAAAATAAAAACGTTGAAACAAATCTTTTGGTTTTAAAACTTAACAGCACCTATGCAAAATTAATTCATGCAAAAAAATATCTTTTAAATAATGCCGACTTTTATAAATAGGTGAGTTTCGGTAAAACGACTCTTCATAAAGTCGTTTTACCGAAACTCACCTGTATCTTTCCAACAAAGACTGAAATTCAATTTATTTTTGTTTGTGTATAATCTTTGTAATCTATTGTTTCTTTGAAATAAAATTGAAATTGTATTTGAGTGAATCATGCTGTTTTTTTAGTGAGTTTTGGTAAAACGACTATATGTCTGGAACTATATATTTTACCAGAACTCACTTATAACTTTTAAAATAAAAACGTTGAAACAAATCTTTTGGTTTTAAAACTTAACAGGACCTATGCAAAATTAATTCATGCAAAAAATATCTTTTAAATAATGGCGACTTTTATAAATAGGTGAGTTTCGGTAAAACGACTCTTCATAAAGTCGTTTTACCGAAACTCACCTGTATCTTTCTAACAAAGACTGAAATTCAATTTATTTTTGTTTGTGTAGCCTATAATCTTTACAATCTGTTGTTTGTTTGGAATAAAATTGAAGTTGTATTTGAGTGAAACAAGTTGCTTTTTTAGTGTGCAAACGGTGCGGATGCATCGGGTCCCCCCTAAAATGCATACAAAAGTGGCCTTCCCTACACAATATACAAAGTGTTTCATCTCAATTTGTTACTTTAAAAAATCTTATATCTCGATAACTGGAAAAAATAACAGGATAAAATTGGTTTCGTTGAATAGGTAAAATCTCCAATTTTTTTATTTTGCCAGATCATTGTTATGTCACAATCAAAATTTTAGCTTTATGTCTAAAATATCATTTCCATCAATTTGCCTCTTATTTGCTTAAAATGTTTTTTAGTAGAAAGGAAAAAGCGTTTTGGGTTTTGGAATTTGATAAAAACAACTTTTGGGGACATATGCTCAACGTAAATCTCGGAAAAAATCTTGAAAGCAGACCGACGTACCATACAGAAAAATTGATCCCGATATGCTTGTTCAAGTTTGCCAAGAAATGGATTACCGTTTTGATGTGTGCTGTATAACCAAGGGCTCGCATATTGAACATTATCAGTTTCATTTTTGCCGTTAGTATCTTTTTTCATTTTTTTTGTTTGCTAGTAAATTCAGTTGAATCCTTTGCGTGTGCCATGCCTTGCTCGTCGAATATGGCCGCAATGATAAATTTTCTTTGTTTGAACTTAATCCCCATTTTGTCTCTTAAATATGAAACGACATTTTTTTGAAGATATCTTGTACAATTTACTCTCATGGCATTTGGAAAAGCTTTAATTAAAGCCTTTCGCAAACTTTTTTAGTCATCGCTTCCAAATATGGGTTGTTGCTTAGCTCCGGCAACAGTTAAAGCGCCATATAAATGACTGAAAAACAAAAGGAAAGTATCAAAATCTGAATTTTTATGTAAAAAGATTGGTTCCAACATAATTGGATGCTCTTCCGGCACCTTTTCATAAACCAATAGGTTTTAAAAAGCAGTTATAG
The DNA here is from genome assembly GCA_963680785.1 of Diplosoma virens. Lineage (NCBI taxonomy): Eukaryota > Metazoa > Chordata > Ascidiacea > Aplousobranchia > Didemnidae > Diplosoma > Diplosoma virens. The sequence goes on along the minus strand of OY796884.1, from coordinate 17,881,215 downwards.
TAACATATAGCTGACTCAGATTGAAGGTCTTGTCCACCCCGATCACTGTGGACATTGTGCTGGGTCCTCCGCAAAAAAACCGTATGATATTCAACAGTTGGTCCTGGTGATATAAAATGATTAATGGCACTTTTCCTTTTCGTCGTAAAATCAATTGTATAAAATCTGAATATCCAGCATTCTGCAAATTTTCCATTTCAATCAATTGATCAAGAAAATTGGGTGTTTTTTATACTCGTCGAATGTTCCTTTCTTTTGAGACGATATTTTGCATCTTGTATCTACAAATCAGAAAGTTTAGTAAAGCCAAGTGTTCATAAAATAGAGCTACAAATAATGCAACTTCGGTAGGCCTGGATATCACTTTTTTATTTGTTGCTGTTGGTGGCAAACTACTTTGAAAATGCTTTCTTTTCAAAATTTTTTAATGTAATACCCAAATAAGTTTTCCCATCTATTAAATTATTGAGCTATTTTTTGTTGGATATATTGTACATTAGTGGCGTGCGGTCAGGGTATGTAACTCATGCTTTGCATGACCAACGAACTTTTGCGTGATGACCTTTTTTTTACTTTATAAAGAACACCACGGCTTTGGGATGAAAGAAGAGAAATCTGAGACTGATCCCAAGCACAGAGAACACCATGAATTTTGGACAAAAAGATATCTAATACTGTTTAGAAGCGTAGACTTTTTTATTTTTTTTATTTTTTTTGAGAACAGCATGATTTTGGGACAAAAATTGGTCTTCGTCCTAAAATCTCAGACAATTTTTTTGTCCTATTTGTAAAGCATTACATTTTAATTGCAGGACCAGCCTCAGAGGTCACCAGAGGACACGCCACTCCCGTACTTGAAATAATGATGTAAAATGTGATTATACGACGCAACCGCTCTGAGACTATAGGACCCATTTTAAGTATAGAGCGGTATATAAATACATCGTTATTATTATTATTATTATAAAGACTTAATAGGCCAATTTTAACAAAATTGTTGCTATAACTTTTTTTCAAATAGTGATAAAAATAAAGGTGTTAAAAATTATCTGATACCACCAAACATTAACATAGATTCTGATTAACATATTACACACGAAATTTGCCGTCATGTTCGACACAAATACGTAGCCTACGTTTAGTTGTTTCAAATTTCTAGGTCCATCTAATATGTCTTTTTTCATCAGTAAATGTACACAACTATAGAGTATTTTACGCTTACTTGTTGCAAATTTCAAGGTCCTTCCAATAAATCTTCTTCATCATATATTTTAGTAACGGATTTTTTGGTTATGCATTCTTTAATTCTTTGCATTACTTGAGGCTTCAGTCGTATGTAAGCGTCGGTATTTTGCTTTGATTTTTCATGAGGCGGACGTCTTTCAAGGTAAAACCTTGATACTCATAGCATGCAAGGATATCATTATCAGTGTTTTTGGAGTCGATCCACGAAACGTGTTTTTGATAACATTCTTTTGTATGTTTAACATAATATCTATGAACTGTCAATAACTCGTTTATTTTAGGCTGCGGCTGTAGAGGAATATAAATTTTTTTTTTTGATTATCGTTCGATACAAAATTTTCCAGATTTTACTATAACTATTTTCAATTTCTAATCTCCTGATTTAAAATAGTAAGCTGTATTAGTACAACCGTCTGAACGCCAGCTTCCACAATCATCTCAATAGATGCTTCGACCAATAGTGCAACGTCTTTTTATATTTTCCTCATTGTTTATAATGAAGTAACAGTTCTCCTTGAACCCTCTAAGTACTTCACTCAGTATTTGGTGGGGGTGCCGCAATGCAGACAAAAGTTCATCAACAGTCAAAAATCGGAACCCTGATCCTGAACTTCGGGGCAGTTGTTTGAAGCAGGTTGAATGTTGTACACCGGATGATTGAAAAGGCCAAACGTAATTATTATAATGATCTAGTACCAAACAATAAAAACAATAGCAATAAACTATAGAAGATTGTACATTCTTTAAACACTCAATTTTTTACAACTGGAAGACATATAGTTGTTAGAATTAACTAAATTTATGTATCAACTGTATCAATCATCATAAATTACCTCAAAAATGTTATGCTTCTTTGAGTGAATTAACTGAAATTCATAATCACAATACTAAAAATACAAAACTTCTTATATATTTTATACCTCGTATTAATAAAAATTTCAGTAAAAATGTACTTTCCTATAGAGGTTCTATAGTATGAGGTTAAATACAGTAGATGCTGAATTTAAGGGCATGCAGTGGGTTTCATTCAAAAAAAAATTATAGAAAATATTTACTGAGTCTACAAGTTTAATTTTGTAAGAAATTCTTTCTTGCTTCTCGCAAATGATCTCACTTATTTCTCGTTGCCATATCAATCCGTCAAAATTTAAAATTTTATCTTGGAAATCATTTAAAAATTATATAAAAACTTCCTTCTTAAAGATCATTAAAAAATCGGTAATTTTTGCTCCAAAGTATTTTACGATAACTTTGTGTCAAATAACTGCAACATCAAATTTTATTAGAAATGAGCATTCAGTTAATTTTGTATTTATTTATTTTTGTATCCAACCAATGAATCAACACATTTTGTTCGCAAAAAATGTTGTAATGAACGTAATGATGTGTAACTGCTGAAAACTGCGTATTGGCCTTTAAGTCTTCCCGAAGACGGCCACCCTCGGCTTAAGGCTACGCTTGAAGTATTGTGATTATCTCTGCTTTTAAGTTGTCAATGGAAAATCTTTTAGCTCGGTTTTGAATTGATTGATAGATGCTTTCTAAATTTCGGTAAACATGTTCCGAAGAAATTAATTTCTCGGTACCTTATTCATCTTTGTAAATTATTTGAACGCTTATTGTACAACTGTAAGACTTTCTGCGCACCCTATTTTGTGATACTTGCCGGGGAGCGTCTCGACTCGAAAACATTCTGTTCTTCGATGCTCCTTGACCTAGTCCGAATTTAATTCATTTATGCGTATGTAAACTTTTTGTGCTTATTTGTTTTCATTTGCTTTGTGGCTAAGGCTCAAAAATGCATTTTCTTTCTTTCTTTCTTAATGGGACACAACCCGTTAAAATGCACATTCAAATTGGTGTTTGTAAGTTTTCTATATAGGCTACCAAAGTATCGATGCCTGTTTCATTGAGCCTGATTTTATAATCAAGAAATGTTATTGTGATCTCTAAAAAAGTCATCACTTTCAACTGACTGTATATTATGCTGGTTCGTGGTAAAGTTAAGATGCAGACAGGGGGAGCCACCATCATAATACTACTATGCAGAAATTCAGCAATATTTTGCTTAGGAAGGCCACTTTTTGACGTACTGGACAGGGGTCCGGTGCGTACTAAAGGTCTTCATTTTAGGGGGTGTTCCCAATCAGTGTGATCATTAAAAAAAGTAGTTGTTTTAGGAGGCCGACTTTTTAGTGTGTCAAAAAATAGCAATTTCTAAAAAAAAGTTTTATTGTAGACATGCTAAGGACGTCCTGGTGCTACTGTGAAGAAATAGAGCAATTTGTTGTGTAGGGGGGCCCACTTTTGTGTGTATTTCAGAGGGGGTCCGATGCAGCAGTGAGTTCTGGTAAAATATATAGTTCCTGATATATGGCTGTTTTACCGAAACTCACTAAAAAAACAACTTATTTCACTCAAATACAACTTCAATTTTATTCCAAACAAACAACAGATTGCAAAGATTATACACAAACAAAAATAAATTGAATTTTAGTCTTTGTTGGAAAGATACAGGTGAGTTTCGGTAAAACGACTTTATGAAGAGTCGTTTTACCGAAACTCACCTATTTTTAAAAGTCGGCATTATTTAAAAGATATTTTTTTGCATGAATTAATTTTGCATAGGTCCTGTTAAATTTTAAAACCAAAAGTCTTATTTTAATGTTTTTATTTTAAAAGTTATAAGTGAATTCTGGTAAAATATATAGTCGCTGATATATAGTCGTTTTACCGAAACTCACTAAAAAAACAACATGTTTCACTCAAATACAATTTCAATTTTATTCCAAACAAACAACAGATTGCAAAGATTATACACAAACAAAAATAAATTGAATTTCAGTCTTTGTTGGAAAGATACAGGTGAGTTTCGGTAAAACGACTGGTAACGTGATTTATTGTTATTTTGCTGTGCTTAACTCGTTGGCGAAAGAAAAAGGTTAAAATTTAAGACAATTAGCATTGTGACTCAATCATGTAACGTGCGTTTTAATTTGGGTCGCTTTGATTTTTTCTCTGCCTTTTTGCTTAAGCGTTAGCAACTGTATAGTTTAATTTGTTTTAAATTTCGTGAGTTTTTAGTTTGTTTTCAGTTGGACAGTTTTAATTTGTTATTCTATTTGAATAAGGTGTTTTAAATTTAATTTAAAATTAAAGAAATAATTTGTTAAATTTTGGTAAACAAATATTTTGGTTTTCTGTCGGAATAAGGAAACAAATTGGTTAGTGAGAATCACCTCAAGTAGAATCAATGGCAGTGAATTCACTGCACCATAGTTTTTAAGTTAAATAAAGCTCTAACTGGTTTGCTTGTCCGGATACATAGTTTTTAAGTTAAATAAAGCTCTAACTGGTTTGCTTGTCCGGATACATAGTTGGAAGTCGAAGAACCTTCATTAGTTCGCTTATCCGGGTTGAGTTTTATGCAAAGATGGACAGTAGCTCAAGTTCAAAGTTAAATATTCCGGACGTGTCAGCCCGGAGCTTTTCAGCACCAGCAGCATATCAAGCTCGTAAATTAGAATCAGCGAATGTTAGTCAAAAACATGTTTCTGAAGCTGCTGCCAGTTCGAAGTCGTTGTCGTCTAGAGCTAAGCGACGTTTAGAGGTCAAGTTAGCTGAAGCCCGTCTCGAGCGCGTACGCCGCGATGAGTTGTTGCGATTGAAACACTTACAGTTGCAGGCGCAGCTCGAGTCGGAACGAGCTGTTCTTCGAGCCGAAGCTGCTGTCAAAGAGGCCAATATTATTGCCGACGCTTCTTCAGGTTGCAGTGATCTGTCGGTGCCAGAGAATATTGCTCCCCCTTTGTCTGCACACGACAAGGTAGTTGAATTTCTCTGCAGCGCTCGAAATAGCGAGCGCCAGGAACTTAAGCTTTCAAACAGAGAAACAGATCATTCTCGGGAATCAGCACCTTTAGTGCAAGTGCAGAACAAACCCAGTTCAGAGGTCTATCAGTGTCGCCTTTCAGAATTCTCTTTGGGTCCAATGCCCAACAAGTTGCATTTTCCGCCAGCCAAGAAGGCTTCTGTTGTTACCCATGGGCCGGCCGTTCGTGATGATGGTCCTTCCAAGCCTACTCAGAGCAATCCTTCGTACACCGAAGATCGCGGCCGAGGAACGGGGTCGCAAGGTGAGTTAGGCTGTGGTTTAAATGACCTAGCTAGAATGTTGGTTCGGTGCCGTGGTTCAGAGTCCACTTTGGACTCTGACAAGTTTGATGGTAATCCGCTTAAATATTACCAGTTCATACGACAAGTCGAGGATCGTATCTTAAACGTTTACAGGGGGACGGACCCGGGTCATGCACTGCATTTGCTTCTCGACGCCACAAAGGGGCGTGCTCATAAGTTGATCGCTAGCTGTGTTATGCTATCCCCAGATCGGGCCTTAAATGAAGCTCTACAACTGTTACACAAGGCGTTTGGTTCACCCCAAGTTGCCGTTCGCGCCTTCATAGATTCAGTTTGTGAGGGAGGGGTGATAAGCCATAGCGAAGTTGGGCTAGAGGATTTTTATTCGTGCCTGATAAACTGTAAGATTGTGTTGGAAGCTGCGGGGGCTGGTCGTTTATTAAGTGCAGCTTCCACTGCCGAACGGATCTTTATGCGGTTACCTCACAATTTACAAATGGGCTTTGCCAGACTTGCCTTGGAGCGGGGATTTGATATGGATGTAGTGCCGTTCGAATTGTTTATCGAATATGTTGACCAAGAGCATAAACTGCTGTGCTCCCGCTTCGGTAGGTTGCTGAAGCAATCAAGGCATAAGGTAGATGCTAAGGGATATAAGGCAAGGGCGAATTTGATTCAAAGTCCTGCAGATAATGATCGTAACGCTGTATTCCGGACGCCCTCTAACGAAAGTGTTTTACCCAAGTGTAATTATTGCGACGCAGTAGGTCACTCGGTAGCGAGATGCGAAATTTTTCAGAAGCAATCCTGCGCAGCTCGTAAACAGTTTGTTCAACAAAAGTGTCTATGCTTTAACTGCTTAAGAAAGGGGCATGGTGTAAAGGACTGCCCAAGTAAATCCAGGTGTCGCAAATGCAATGGAAGACACCATACGCTGATACACCGAGATGATGGTGGAACTACATCAAAATCTTCTGAATCTACTGCTTCTGTGAGAGATGACTTGTCACCTTCGGTCAACGCGACGACTTCGTCGGTTCAAAGTGCATTGGTTCGGAAAGATGCAGCAACTCGCCTGCAGGTAATACCAGTCTGTGTCATAAATAATATAACTGGGGATTGTAAAGACACTTTGGCACTTCTAGATAGTGGGGCAGACTGTCATTTAATGTGTAAGGGCTTGTCATCCGAGCTCGGATTGACTGGGAAGCCCCTCCAGGCTAAGATCCAATTAGCTGACGGACGGGTCGAGGACTTAAACACGCTTTCCGCTGAGTGTTCGGTAAGGGGCACTCTCGAAGAGGAAGTGTTTACGTTAGAAAACGTCCGTGTTGTTCCACGACTTCCAGATCTCAGCACCAGCATTCCTTCGCAGAAGGACATTGACCAGAATCCACATCTTGACGGCATTAAAATACCCACGATACAAGGTGCGAGAAACGTGGAGCTGATAATAGGAATTGACTCTCCCTCACTGCATGTCTTTTCCGAAATACGACAGGATGGCCACGCTAGACTTTGGGCGGGTAGATCTCCACTTGGTTGGGTGCTCCACGGGCGAAACGGTGTTGTGTCTAACCTGCTCACTACAGCCTGCAATATCGGTAGTTTGTGTAATGTTAACCTGTTGATGGACTCTCAAGTAATGCCTGCCTTTGAGGCTCTTTGTCCGTGTCAATTTGACTATGGTGATCGGTCGTGCGACCCGGAAGTATTGCTTCCGTCGTTAGATGACGTGAAGGCTGAAAATGTAATGAAGGATTCGTGTAAATTCGTCGATGGTCACTATCAGATGAGGGTCCCGTGGAAAGAAGGTTGTCCCAATCTTCCGAACAATCGAACGATGGCGCTCTCTCGATTAAGATCCTTGGGTCGACGTTTGGTAAGGGATAATGAGTTGTTTGTCAAATACCGTGATAAAATTCGCGAGCTCATTTCACTTGGCTACGCCGTGCCGGTCAGTGACGAACGCGATGAGGACCAGAATAAAACCTGGTACATTCCTCATCATTGCACCAAGGGGAAGTTTCGCATTGTATTCGATTGTGCTGCTCAGTTCGGAGGCACATCTCTAAATAAGCAAATACTCCAAGGGCCTGATAACGCTAATAATTTGATTGGTGTTTTAACGCGTTTCCGCAAACATTCGGTGGCAGTGGTTGGAGACATCCGTGCCATGTTTCACTCGGTTATGGTTGACCCTTGTGACCGGTCCGCGTTGAGATTTTTCTGGTGGGAAGACGATGATATGTCGAGGCCACCTACTGCGTACCAATTAACTGTGCATTGTTTTGGTTTAACCAGCTCCCCTTCTGTAGCCGGGTTCGCGCTGCGCAAAACTGCCGAAGAAAATCGCTCAAATTCAACGCCCGAAGCTGTTCAAACAGCTGAACGAAACATGTATGTGGACGACTTGCTCAAGTCAGTTCCCGATAGTGATAGCGCGATCACACATATAAATGATGTAGTGTCCTTGTTAAAGGGTGGGGGGTTCGAATTAAGAAAATTCTCGAGCAACTGTGCTAAGGTACTTGAGGCGCTGCCATCTGATTTATTGGCACCACATTTGAGTGAAGTTGACTTGCATAATGATGAGCTACCTGGTCACAAAACGTTAGGTATTGTATGGAATCCTCAAACAGACGAATTTATGGTTAAGGTTAAACCCTTTGCTCATCCACTTACACGTAGAGGGTTGCTGTCGCTCGCAATGAGCATATTTGACCCTTTGGGAATAGTAGCGCCATTCCTCCTGCCATTGAAATTGCTGATTCAACGCCTCACTAAGATGGGCTTGGCATGGGACGCCGAGATACCTGAACCAGATAAGACAGTTTGTAATAAATTAATTAATACCTTGTTGAATTTAAATAATATCGTGATACCTCGTTGTTTTATACCCACTCAAAATGTTGAAGTTATAAAGGGTGCTCAATTGCATGTTTTCGCTGATGCGTCCGTCGATGGCATAGGCGCGGTGTGTTATTTGCGAATATTTATTGGAAATCGCTGTGTTGTGTCATTTGTTATGGGAAAATCACGTGTGTCGCCGTTAAAACCGATGTCAATTCCACGGCTCGAGCTCTCGGCGGCGGTGATTGCAGCGCGCCTCGCTAGGTTTGTAAACCGCGAAATTGATTTAGACATTGAAAAAACTGTGCTATGGACCGACTCGACGGTCGTATTGAGTTACTTAAAAAACACTTCAAAACGTCGGCCTGTATTCGAAACGAACCGTATCAAGTTAATTCGCGAAATTTCTGCTGTTGAACAATGGCACTGGGTGAGCACGGATCTCAATCCCGCAGATCCGTTCTCTCGCGGAGTTTCACCATCACAACCGTGTAAAGCCGAGAAATGGCTCAAAGGCGTTCCCTTTTTACTTGAGGAAGAAGAAGCTTGGCCTTCACGAGAACCGCCAATCGAGGATGTAGCATCTGACAATGCAAATGCTGCCGACCCAATCACTGCGTGTTTGGGTACAGTAGAGAGCGAATATTCTGGGCTGAAAGAAGGTCCTCTTGGCAGAATCATCACCCGATTTAGCGACCTAACGCGTGCTGTACGAACAGCCGCTTGGCTCTTGAAACTGAAAGGTCGCTTACATGATCGTGTTACTGGGAAAATCAATCGGAATACTGACTTCATTGATGCGCAAGAGTACGACGCAGCTCTCCTTGCCCTGATTTCTTTGGCTCAGCGGCAGGAATATCCGGGACTGATTGAGGCACTCGAGTCGCATCCGTATGATGATATCGCTAGCGGTAAGCTTGGGGTCGCACTAAAAGAAGAATTGCAGCCACTTGTCAAGTTTTGCCCATTCGTCAAAGATCGTGTCATGCGCATTGGAGGTCGTCTTCAGCGATCTGGAGAAACCTACGACATCAAGCATCCCATTGTGCTACCAAGGAAGAGTCATTTAACCGCAATCATTGTCAACCACTTGCATCAGAAAAGTGGTCATAATGGAGCGCCCTACGTCATAACCGCACTTCGTGAAAGATTCTATGTAGTCGGGCAAGAAAGGACAGTGAAGCGCATCATTAAGACCCATTGCATGGCTTGTCGGAATCGACGGGCCGGCCCTGGATCCCAGATAATGAGCCCTTTACCACGTGCTAGAGTCGAACCCGGAAAGCGCTTGTTTTCTGCAACCGGCGTTGATTTCATGGGACCGATCGCTGTCAAGTGTCAACGCAACACATTGAAAAGGTACTGTTGCATCTTTACGTGTTTGGCGTCACGGGCTTCCCACCTTGAAATGGCTTACGATTTGACAACTGCTTCATTCTTGATGGCCCTACGCCGATTCTTAGCTGTCAGAGGCGCATCTACCAAAACAATTTATTGCGATAATGCGACGAACTTTATAGGTGCTCAAGCAGAATTGAAACGAGGTTTGAAACGCTTAAGAGCAAGAGAGATTGTAAATGAGCTGTCTCCTCGTGGTGTTCAGTTTCGTCACTCCCCTCCACTTGCAAGCCACCAGGGAGGAGCTTGGGAGGCAATCGTGAGACTTGTACGTAAAGCCATGACTGCTCTAACTGCAGACAAGTATTATCGCACCTTAAGGGACGAAGAACTGCTTACTCTCTTCAAAGAGATAGAATGCATACTGAACTGTAGACCATTGACTAGGATCAGCGCTGACCCCAATGATTTCAGGGCGTTGTCGCCCATGACTTTGCTAAATGGATGCATCGAACCAGGGACACCTTCCGACGTATTCATCGACGCAGACGGTTTGCGCGGTTCGTACCGGGCGACTCAGTTGCAGGCCGACCTATTTTGGAAGCGGTGGCGCTCCGAATATTTGACATTGCTGCAAAAACGCCGTAAGTGGATTGTTCCACAAGAAAATCTTAAGCTGAACAGTTTGGTTTTGATTAAAGATGACAAGGCGCCACGCTGCACCTGGCCCAGGGGAATAGTAACATCGGTAATTTACGACCGCGATAACATTTGTCGACGGGCAGTGGTCCGTACTGCCGACGGTAAAGAGCTCACTCGCGACATTCGAAAACTTTGCGTTTTGGAGTGTGATGTGTAAATTTGCGTCCTATGCTTAGCGATATTTGTGTAATTGTGTGTACATATTCGTTGTGTATTTTGGTTCGTTGTTGTTGTTTCTATTCTCGAATACGTTGAATTTTTTGACTAAATTTAGACCCTTCAATCCCTTTCCCCTAACTTTTATAAATCACTGACTAGTGTGAAAATTGCTTTGCTCGCTTCTCGCTTTCTCAATTTTGGGCCGGCCATGGTAACGTGATTTATTGTTATTTTGCTGTGCTTAACTCGTTGGCGAAAGAAAAAGGTTAAAATTTAAGACAATTAGCATTGTGACTCAATCATGTAACGTGCGTTTTAATTTGGGTCGCTTTGATTTTTTCTCTGCCTTTTTGCTTAAGCGTTAGCAACTGTATAGTTTAATTTGTTTTAAATTTCGTGAGTTTTTAGTTTGTTTTCAGTTGGACAGTTTTAATTTGTTATTCTATTTGAATAAGGTGTTTTAAATTTAATTTAAAATTAAAGAAATAATTTGTTAAATTTTGGTAAACAAATATTTTGGTTTTCTGTCGGAATAAGGAAACAAATTGGTTAGTGAGAATCACCTCAAGTAGAATCAATGGCAGTGAATTCACTGCACCAACGACTTTATAAAGAGTCGTTTTACCGAAACTCACCTATTTTTAAAAGTCGGCATTATTTAAAAGATATTTTTTTGCATGAATTAATTTTGCATAGGTCCTGTTAAATTTTAAAACCAAAAGTCTTATTTTAATGTTTTTATTTTAAAAGTTATAAGTGAATTCTGGTAAAATATATAGTCGCTGATATATAGTCGTTTTACCGAAACTCACTAAAAAAACAGCATGTTTCACTCAAATACAATTTCAATTTTATTCCAAACAAACAACAGATTGCAAAGATTATACACAAACAAAAATAAATTGAATTTCAGTCTTTGTTGGAAAGATACAGGTGAGTTTCGGTAAAACGACTTTATGAAGAGTCGTTTTACCGAAACTCACCTATTTATAAAAGTCGCCATTATTTAAAAGATATTTTTTTGCATGAATTAATTTTGCATAGGTGCTGTTAAATTTTAAAACCAAAAGATTTGTTTCAACGTTTTTATTTTAAAAGTTATGAGTGAGTTCTGGTAAAATATATAGTTCCTGATATATAGTCGTTTTACCGAAACTCACTAAAAAAACAACTTATTTCACTCAAATACAATTTCAATTTTATTCCAAACAAACAACAGATTGCAGAGATTATACACAAACAAAAATAAATTGAATTTCAGTCTTTGTTGGAAAGATACAGGTGAGTTTCGGTAAAACGACTTTATGAAGAGTCGTTTTACCGAAACTCACCTATTTATAAAAGTCGGCATTATTTAAAAGATATTTTTTTGCATGAATTAATTTTGCATAGGTTCTGCTAAATTTTAAAAACAAAAGTTTTTATTTTAATTATTAAATTAATGTTGGTTCCGGTGAGTTTTGGTGAGTTTCGGTGAGTTTTGGTGAGTTCCGGTGAGTTTCGGTGAGTTTCGGTAAAACGACCTACCCCTGTAGGGGGGGATTCTGGGTTAGTTTCACTGAAAAAAATCACTTACAGTGACTTCTTGAAGAGAGCCAAAAAGTTTATTTTAAAACTTAACTTAATAATTTTGTTCAAAATGTCAAAATCAGCATAAATATGAGAAATATATGACATTCTTTTAAAGTAAAAATATTTTCCAGTTACAATCATAAGAAGTTTAAAACTTTTGATTGGTTAATTATAACATATAGTTGCCAGTTTTTACAAAGAACATGAATTTTGGTAAATTGGTCAAACTTTAGGTAAAATCTGGAAGCAAATCAAAATAAATCTTTTTCATTTTAATCTAACCATGTTGTCTTGAATCACAAAAAAATTGGTTAAGTTTTAGATTAGAGAAAATTTTTTATAAAGTTTAAAGATATACTAAATATGCTAGCACAGTTACAAATTACAACACTCAAAAATTCAATTTAATTGGTTTTCTTATCATCACATCTCCCAAAATACTGACAGTACCTCTTGCAATACCGTTAACAAATCCATGACAGTTTATAAAAACGCCTTTATAGGACTTTTTTAGACTATATAGAATTTGACGAGCAGCATGTTTTTACTTTTAAGCAAATTTCAGAATCAAAATGACATTAAGCATTTAAAATCAAAATCTATGGGTGCGTTTTGCATGAGCAAAACAAAACTTATATGCTGCAGGATTGACTAATGCGTGAATTATCCAATCCTTTAAAAAACTTTTAGGTTGACCATGTCGGCAGCGTGGTCGAGTGGTTAAGGCGCCGTGCTCATGAACAACATGGTCTCGGTTCGAAACCCACTCGTGCCATTCTTTTGTGTCCTTGGGAAAGACACTTTACGGCGCTTTTCCCCTGCTTGGTGGTCTTGGCAAGCAGTTCTAAATTAAAGTCATATCTCTATTAAATTACAAGCGGACAGCAACATCTCCGGAAGCAGGTGGGGGTAATTGCCTACCCTACGCATTAGCGCCTCCGTCGCTTTCCTGCGAGTCAGGAGGATAAATATAAAGATATAGGACAGGATAGGATAGGATAGGATAGGACAATTGATTACCGCCACCCAAATATTTTGTATGCACACTTTTACCTTACTTAATATAGGTCTATTTTTAATTAAAAAATAACCAAGTCAAGCAGGACTTGCGCCAACTTTTATATCGGTTAGTCATTTGCATAGTCGAATGAAGCGGGGCGAAGAGAGACCGGTTGCCCGCTGGAGACGCCAGGAATTCGGAGAGAATGAAATTTGTTCAGTTACCGAGCAGGCAATTTTTGGTCAAGAGGAAGCTACTTACGTTAACTTTTTGGGTAGAATTATTTTTCAATTTATAACAATCCAGATCATTGTCCAAAAACAACTAAGATTTTTTTTCGCTTTTCAAAAATTTATTTCGGCAAAAAAATCTATTTCATGTACAAATTTACGTTTCTATTTCATTTACAACGAAAACAAGACAAGACCAAACATAACCCTTACATAATGTCTTAGGCATTTTTAAGCATCTCCAAGGAATAATGCGAAATCATGAGTTGGGAAAAAAAATTTTCAAAAAAATTTGTTTTGCCCCTCCTGCCCAAAATATTTAGGTCTCGTATAGTTATGGTCATTTGATTTTGAGTATCTTTCATTTTCTTGTGAGACCCGGTGGACTATGGACTTTGGTGAGAGGTGATAGTAAGAGAGATTACCAAAAATATCCAACATCCTTTCGTAACTCCTTTTAGAATTTGCCTGATATTTCACCACTGTAATTTTGGCAGAAAAAAATCCTAAATCCGAAAAAAAGAAAAAATGCCGCGGCAACACATGACGCATCTGACGCACGAGACAAAAGAAGCCACTAATTCTAAAGCATACCACGAGATTTTCAACTAGAATTTAAAAACCTGTTTAACGCAAATTCATCTTCGACAAAAAATTAATTTTAATTAAAATTTCTTGAACTATTTAAATTTTTAACAAAAATAAATCAAAATAACAAGTTTATAATTAAATCACGATAAACTATTCCAACAAGCAGAATTTAAACTAGCGCCTGACTTTTAATTATTAAAATTCAAGCTTAAATAAATCAAACTTCCGGATCGATATTCATGCAATGTCACATATCACTTTGAAGCATATTTCATACTCATTACAAATCCGTTGTCATTATATGGCAACACCATACTAGATTTTACAGAAAAATGTCTTGAATGACACCTGGTCGAGAGCCAAATTAAACAGCGATTTTTAAAAACGTAAAATAACGCCCGACTTTTAATTGTTCGAATTCAAGCTTAAATAAATCAAACTTCCGGATCGATATTCATGCAATGTCACATATCACTTTGAAGCATATTTCATACTCATTACAAATCCGTTGTCATTATATGGCAACACCATACTAGATTTTACAGAAAAATGTCTTGAATGACACCTGGTCGAGAGCCAAAATCAACAGCGATTTTTAAAAACTTAAAATAACGCCCGACTTTTAATTGTTCGAATTCAAGCTTAAATAAATCAAACTTCCGGATCGATATTCATGCAATGTCACATATCACTTTGAAGCATATTTCATACTCATTACAAATCCGTTGTCATTATATGGCAACACCATACTAGATTTTACAGAAAAATGTCTTGAATGACACCTGGTCGAGAGCCAAAATCAACAGCGATTTTTAAAAACGTAAAATAACGCCCGACTTTTAATTGTTCGAATTCAAGCTTAAATAAATCAAACTTCCGGATCGATATTCATGCAATGTCACATATCACTTTGAAGCATATTTCATACTCATTACAAATCCGTTGTCATTATATGGCAACACCATACTAGATTTTACAGAAAAATGTCTTGAATGACACCTGGTCGAGAACCAAAATCAACAGCGATTTTTAAAAACGTAAAATAACGCCCGACTTTTAATTGTTCGAATTCAAGCTTAAATAAATCAAACTTCCGGATCGATATTCATGCAATGTCACATATCACTTTGAAGCATATTTCATACTCATTACAAATCCGTTGTCATTATATGGCAACACCATACTAGATTTTACAGAAAAATGTCTTGAATGACACCTGGTCGAGAGCCAAAATCAACAGCGATTTTTAAAAAATTTAAAATAACGCCCGACTTTTAATTGTTCGAATTCAAGCTTAAATAAATCAAACTTCCGGATCGATATTCATGCAATGTCACATATCACTTTGAAGCATATTTCATACTCATTACAAATCCGTTGTCATTATATGGCAACACCATACTAGATTTTACAGAAAAATGTCTTGAATGACACCTGGTCGAGAGCCAAAATCAACAGCGATTTTTAAAAACGTAAAATAACGCCCGACTTTTAATTGTTCGAATTCAAGCTTAAATAAATCAAACTTCCGGATCGATATTCATGCAATGTCACATATCACTTTGAAGCATATTTCATACTCATTACAAATCCGTTGTCATTATATGGCAACACCATACTAGATTTTACAGAAAAATGTCTTGAATGACACCTGGTCGAGAGCCAAAATCAACAGCGATTTTTAAAAACGTAAAATAACGCCCGACTTTTAATTGTTCGAATTCAAGCTTAAATAAATCAAACTTCCGGATCGATATTCATGCAATGTCACATATCACTTTGAAGCATATTTCATACTCATTACAAATCCGTTGTCATTATATGGCAACACCATACTAGATTTTACAGAAAAATGTCTTGAATGACACCTGGTCGAGAGCCAAATTAAACAGCGATTTTAAAAAATTAAAATAACGCCCGACTTTTAATTGTTCGAATTCAAGCTTAAATAAATCAAACTTCCGGATCGATATTCATGCAATGTCACATATCACTTTGAAGCATATTTCATACTCATTACAAATCCGTTGTCATTATATGGCAACACCATACTAGATTTTACAGAAAAATGTCTTGAATGACACCTGGTCGAGAGCCAAAATCAACAGCGATTTTTAAAAACGTAAAATAACGCCCGACTTTTAATTGTTCGAATTCAAGCTTAAATAAATCAAACTTCCGGATCGATATTCATGCAATGTCACATATCACTTTGAAGCATATTTCATACTCATTACAAATCCGTTGTCATTATATGGCAACACCATACTAGATTTTACAGAAAAATGTCTTGAATGACACCTGGTCGAGAGCCAAATTAAACAGCGATTTTAAAAAATTAAAATAACGCCCGACTTTTAATTGTTCGAATTCAAGCTTAAATAAATCAAACTTCCGGATCGATATTCATGCAATGTCACATATCACTTTGAAGCATATTTCATACTCATTACAAATCCGTTGTCATTATATGGCAACACCATACTAGATTTTACAGAAAAATGTCTTGAATGACACCTGGTCGAGAGCCAAATTCAACAGCGATTTTTAAAAACGTAAAATAACGCCCGACTTTTAATTGTTCGAATTCAAGCTTAAATAAATCAAACTTCCGGATCGATATTCATGCAATGTCACATATCACTTTGAAGCATATTTCATACTCATTACAAATCCGTTGTCATTATATGGCAACACCATACTAGATTTTACAGAAAAATGTCTTGAATGACACCTGGTCGAGAGCCAAAATCAACAGCGATTTTTAAAAACGTAAAATAACGCCCGACTTTTAATTGTTCGAATTCAAGCTTAAATAAATCAAACTTCCGGATCGATATTCATGCAATGTCACATATCACTTTGAAGCATATTTCATACTCATTACAAATCCGTTGTCATTATATGGCAACACCATACTAGATTTTACAGAAAAATGTCTTGAATGACACCTGGTCGAGAGCCAAAATCAACAGCGATTTTTAAAAACGTAAAATAACGCCCGACTTTTAATTGTTCGAATTCAAGCTTAAATAAATCAAACTTCCGGATCGATATTCATGCAATGTCACATATCACTTTGAAGCATATTTCATACTCATTACAAATCCGTTGTCATTATATGGCAACACCATACTAGATTTTACAGAAAAATGTCTTGAATGACACCTGGTCGAGAGCCAAAATCAACAGCGATTTTAAAAAACTTAAAATAGCGCCCGACTTTTAATTGTTCGAATTCAAGCTTAAATAAATCAAACTTCCGGATCGATATTCATGCAATGTCACATATCACTTTGAAGCATATTTCATACTCATTACAAATCCGTTGTCATTATATGGCAACACCATACTAGATTTTACAGAAAAATGTTTTGAATGACACCTGGTCGAGAGCCAAAATCAACAGCGATTTTCAAAAACTTAAAATAGCGCCCGACTTTTAATTGTTCGAATTCAAGCTTAAAATAAATCAAACTTCCGGATCGATATTCATGCAATGTCACATATCACTTTGAAGCATATTTCATACTCATTACAAATCCGTTGTCATTATATGGCAACACCATACTAGATTTTACAGAAAAATGGTCTTGAATGACACCTGGTCGAGAACCAAAATCAACAGCGATTTTTAAAAACGTAAAATAACGCCCGACTTTTAATTGTTCGAATTCAAGCTTAAATAAATCAAACTTCCGGATCGATATTCATGCAATATTCATGCTCAAAATTTTTTCCGTTCCGTTGAATTTCATTCGTTCTCATGGCCAAAATTACAAAAGCTATGTTTCCAAAAAAAGTATCATGCTTCATTTGCGTAGCCGTCGTTAATGACACCACCAGGAATTGACATCGCGGAAAACAAAAAATAGTTGTCGCTAGAAGGTTTTACAACCTACAGACAGAAGTTATCTTAATAGAATGGCATATTATTGAGATCGTACACACAAGCAGTTCCTGACTATTAACAGAGTATTTATAAACATTTACCTACTCCAAAAAGCTAAACACCTCCAGTGGTTTACTAAAAACTTTGTTTTTTTCAAAATGTTGTTTTTAGTCAGTGATACAATGTTTAGTTGTCTATTGGGCTTACAAATTAAAACAAAATTATAATTTTTTCTGTTACTGGCACTCTACGTATATATGCTTGATTAAAAATAACTTTACAATGCTTGATTTTTTCATTACTTCGGTCATAACATTGGAGGTTTTGAAGCATTGAATCAATGAGAACGCAATATTGCTTGCTGAATGCTACATTTTTTCCGGTTAACCTTACAATTTAAAACCTCACACTTTTTTGTAGATCACTTACCTGGGGCTTGACAAGGTTGCGAGCATTGCTGTCGCTTATT
Source organism: Diplosoma virens (assembly GCA_963680785.1). Classification (NCBI taxonomy): domain Eukaryota; kingdom Metazoa; phylum Chordata; class Ascidiacea; order Aplousobranchia; family Didemnidae; genus Diplosoma; species Diplosoma virens. Next base: position 17,863,027 of record OY796884.1, on the reverse strand, counting down.
AGAAGTAGGTTTGGTTTACGATTTTCATTTTTGGCAATTAAGGTTTCCACTGCTTTACCACAAATACCTTTATTATATTTTACTGCAGGAGTCCTCCAACCCAACATAATTACTAAATAAAAATTGCACAATCTTCAACTTCAAAGTTAATCAAGAAAGTATGTTAAAAAAAATTTTTAATTTCACGACTCTGCAATGTAATATCTTTTAAATGCAATAAGAGTAAAACTGTAGAGGAAATTTTAGTAAAATTTTTCTATTTTCTATTTTTCGTCCTAAAATCATAGTGTTCTCTAAAAAAAAAAAAAAAGGTTTTACCTAGAATGAATCTTTAATTTTTCTATTTCTCGTCCCAAAATCATAGTGTTCTCTAAAAAAAGGTCGTCTGATATAGCTAGATATAACTTGTGGAACGTTTTTCATTTGAATATTTTCCCCAACTGCAATGCGCCACCACGAACCCTCCAATGCGCCACTTTTGGCGCATGCGCCGCAGGTTGGCCACCCCTGCGTTACGCCAACTAATGGAACGCAAATCTTTTTTTCTTCACAGACAACATGATGACAGCGGATTTCTGCTGAGCATGAAATTTGCTTCAACATGATATCTGACATTGCATGAATATCGATCCGGAAGTTTGTTTAATTTAAGCTCGCATTCGAACAATTAAAAGTCGGACGTTATTTTAAATTTTTAAAAATCGCTGTTGAATTTGGTTCTTGATCAAGTGTCGTTCAAGACATTTTTCTGTAAAATCTATTATGGTGTTGCCATATAATGACAACGGATTTGTAATGAGTATGAAATAGAAATCCGTTGTCATTATATGGCAACACCATAATAGATTTTACTATTATGGTGTTGCCATATAATGATAATGGTGCTTCAAAGCTTCAAAGTGATATCTGACATTGCATGAATATCGATCCGGAAGTTTGATTAATTAACGATTTAATTCGAACAATTAAAAGTCGGGCGCTATTTTAAATTTTTTAAAATCGCTGTTGATTTTGGCTCTCAACCAGATGTCATTCAAGACGATTTTCTCGTTAATCTATTATGTTGTTTGATGAGTATGAAATATGCTTCAACATGATATCTGACTGTTAAGTAACGCAAATCGCTTTTGTGTAAATTTTTTTTGACCTATTTAGAAAATCAGATTGATTATTTATTTTTTATCTTTTGGCCTGTTGTAAATGCGATAAAATTGACACCTTTAAAAGAATCAATTAATTAGTTTGTGGATTTTTAAGTAACTGCACCTTTTTAAATGACCTGAAAACTTTGTTCTAATTGAATTAATCTTTTGTGACCTCGTTTTGGCGGTAACTTATACAATAGCATAGAATTGAATTTTATTGTCAAATTTGTCAACGGCCACGTGGTTTGGTTTGGATTTAGTATAATTAGAGTGAGATATCACTCTTAAAAGTTTGGCTGAGATTGTCTCAGAGAACGGTGGCCGTGTTTGCTGAATCTATTATTACTTTTTGCTGTGTAACATTGACTGCTTGTGTGTAAGCCGCAGATAAGAAATAAATTTAATCCTTCCTCTCGTACAACTATAATTTAATTCTCGAGCGTCAGAGAGTGCTCATTTAGGTAAGGGTAGTTGTGACTTGAAGGAGGGATTGCGCCGAACATATTAAGACAGATTCGGCTTTTCAAAGACGATCTCGGATATTGGGCTTCGTTTCATCGTTTAACACGCCGGCACCTTCGGCGGGGAGCGGATTGAGTCTTTCGTTCTTCAAGAATTTGAATTTATTATTTACTCTTTCAAACAAACATTGAATTAAATCATCAACAAAAAAAAATTGAATTTATTTATTTGGTCTCAATACCAAATATTGGATATAACCATCAACAAAAAAAAATTGAATATATTTATTTGCTCTCAGTACCACTGACATTGCATGAATATCGATCCGGAAGTTTGATTTATTTAAGCTTGAATTCGAACAATTAAAAGTCGGGCGCTATTTTAAATTTTTGAAAATCGCTGTTGATTTCGCTTCTTGAACAGGTGTCGTTCAAGACATTTTTCTGTAAAATCTAGTATGGTGTTGCCATATAATGACAACGGATTTGTGATGAGTATGAAATATGCTTCAAAGTGATATGTGACATTGCATGAATATCGATCCGGAAGTTTGATTTATTTAAGCTTGAATTCGAACAATTAAAAGTCGGGCGTTATTTTACGTTTTTAAAAATCGCTGTTGATTTTGGCTCTCGACCAGGTGTCATTCAAGACATTTTTCTGTAAAATCTAGTATGGTGTTGCCATATAATGACAACGGATTTGTAATGAGTATGAAATATGCTTCAAAGTGATATGTGACATTGCATGAATATCGATCCGGAAGTTTGATTTATTTAAGCTTGAATTCGAACAATTAAAAGTCGGGCGTTATTTTACGTTTTTAAAAATCGCTGTTGATTTTGGCTCTCGACCAGGTGTCATTCAAGACATTTTTCTGTAAAATCTAGTATGGTGTTGCCATATAATGACAACGGATTTGTAATGAGTATGAAATATGCTTCAAAGTGATATGTGACATTGCATGAATATCGATCCGGAAGTTTGATTTATTTAAGCTTGAATTCGAACAATTAAAAGTCGGGCGCTATTTTAAGTTTTTGAAAATCGCTGTTGAATTTGGCTCTCGACCAGGTGTCATTCAAGACATTTTTCTGTAAAATCTAGTATGGTGTTGCCATATAATGACAACGGATTTGTGATGAGTATAAAATATGCTTCAAAGTGATATGTGACATTGCATGAATATCGATCCGGAAGTTTGATTTATTTAAGCTTGAATTCGAACAATTAAAAGTCGGGCGTTATTTTAAATTTTTTAAAATCGCTGTTGATTTTGGCTCTCGACCAGGTGTCATTCAAGACATTTTTCTGTAAAATCTAGTATGGTGTTGCCATATAATGACAACGGATTTGTAATGAGTATGAAATATGCTTCAAAGTGATATGTGACATTGCATGAATATCGATCCGGAAGTTTGATTTATTTAAGCTTGAATTCGAACAATTAAAAGTCGGGCGTTATTTTACGTTTTTAAAAATCGCTGTTGATTTTGGCTCTCGACCAGGTGTCATTCAAGACATTTTTCTGTAAAATCTAGTATGGTGTTGCCATATAATGACAACGGATTTGTAATGAGTATGAAATATGCTTCAAAGTGATATGTGACATTGCATGAATATCGATCCGGAAGTTTGATTTATTTAAGCTTGAATTCGAACAATTAAAAGTCGGGCGTTATTTTACGTTTTTAAAAATCGCTGTTGATTTTGGCTCTCGACCAGGTGTCATTCAAGACATTTTTCTGTAAAATCTAGTATGGTGTTGCCATATAATGACAACGGATTTGTAATGAGTATGAAATATGCTTCAAAGTGATATGTGACATTGCATGAATATCGATCCGGAAGTTTGATTTATTTAAGCTTGAATTCGAACAATTAAAAGTCGGGCGCTATTTTAAATTTTTGAAAATCGCTGTTGAATTTGGCTCTCGACCAGGTGTCATTCAAGACATTTTTCTGTAAAATCTAGTATGGTGTTGCCATATAATGACAACGGATTTGTAATGAGTATGAAATATGCTTCAAAGTGATATGTGACATTGCATGAATATCGATCCGGAAGTTTGATTTATTTAAGCTTGAATTCGAACAATTAAAAGTCGGGCGTTATTTTACGTTTTTAAAAATCGCTGTTGATTTTGGCTCTCGACCAGGTGTCATTCAAGACATTTTTCTGTAAAATCTAGTATGGTGTTGCCATATAATGACAACGGATTTGTAATGAGTATGAAATATGCTTCAAAGTGATATGTGACATTGCATGAATATCGATCCGGAAGTTTGATTTATTTAAGCTTGAATTCGAACAATTAAAAGTCGGGCGTTATTTTAATTTTTTTAAAATCGCTGTTGATTTTGGCTCTCGACCAGGTGTCATTCAAGACATTTTTCTGTAAAATCTAGTATGGTGTTGCCATATAATGACAACGGATTTGTAATGAGTATAAAATATGCTTCAAAGTGATATGTGACATTGCATGAATATCGATCCGGAAGTTTGATTTATTTAAGCTTGAATTCGAACAATTAAAAGTCGGGCGTTATTTTAAATTTTTTAAAATCGCTGTTGATTTTGGCTCTCGACCAGGTGTCATTCAAGACATTTTTCTGTAAAATCTAGTATGGTGTTGCCATATAATGACAACGGATTTGTAATGAGTATAAAATATGCTTCAAAGTGATATGTGACATTGCATGAATATCGATCCGGAAGTTTGATTTATTTAAGCTTGAATTCGAACAATTAAAAGTCGGGCGCTATTTTAAGTTTTTGAAAATCGCTGTTGATTTTGGCTCTCGACCAGGTGTCATTCAAGACATTTTTCTGTAAAATCTAGTATGGTGTTGCCATATAATGACAACGGATTTGTAATGAGTATGAAATATGCTTCAAAGTGATATGTGACATTGCATGAATATCGATCCGGAAGTTTGATTTATTTAAGCTTGAATTCGAACAATTAAAAGTCGGGCGTTATTTTACGTTTTTAAAAATCGCTGTTGATTTTGGCTCTCGACCAGGTGTCATTCAAGACATTTTTCTGTAAAATCTAGTATGGTGTTGCCATATAATGACAACGGATTTGTAATGAGTATGAAATATGCTTCAAAGTGATATGTGACATTGCATGAATATCGATCCGGAAGTTTGATTTATTTAAGCTTGAATTCGAACAATTAAAAGTCAGGCGCTATTTTAAGTTTTGGAAAATCGCTGTTGAATTTGGCTCTCGACCAGGTGTCATTCAAGACATTTTTCTGTAAAATCTAGTATGGTGTTGCCATATAATGACAACGGATTTGTAATGAGTATAAAATATGCTTCAAAGTGATATGTGACATTGCATGAATATCGATCCGGAAGTTTGATTTATTTAAGCTTGAATTCGAACAATTAAAAGTCGGGCGTTATTTTACGTTTTTAAAAATCGCTGTTGATTTTGGCTCTCGACCAGGTGTCATTCAAGACATTTTTCTGTAAAATCTAGTATGGTGTTGCCATATAATGACAACGGATTTGTAATGAGTATGAAATATGCTTCAAAGTGATATGTGACATTGCATGAATATCGATCCGGAAGTTTGATTTATTTAAGCTTGAATTCGAACAATTAAAAGTCGGGCGTTATTTTACGTTTTTAAAAATCGCTGTTGATTTTGGCTCTCGACCAGGTGTCATTCAAGACATTTTTCTGTAAAATCTAGTATGGTGTTGCCATATAATGACAACGGATTTGTAATGAGTATGAAATATGCTTCAAAGTGATATGTGACATTGCATGAATATCGATCCGGAAGTTTGATTTATTTAAGCTTGAATTCGAACAATTAAAAGTCGGGCGTTATTTTAAGTTTTTTAAAATCGCTGTTGATTTTGGCTCTCGACCAGGTGTCATTCAAGACATTTTTCTGTAAAATCTAGTATGGTGTTGCCATATAATGACAACGGATTTGTAATGAGTATGAAATATGCTTCAAAGTGATATGTGACATTGCATGAATATCGATCCGGAAGTTTGATTTATTTAAGCTTGAATTCGAACAATTAAAAGTCGGGCGTTATTTTAAATTTTTGAAAATCGCTGTTGATTTTGGCTCTCGACCAGGTGTCATTCAAGACATTTTTCTGTAAAATCTAGTATGGTGTTGCCATATAATGACAACGGATTTGTAATGAGTATGAAATATGCTTCAAAGTGATATGTGACATTGCATGAATATCGATCCGGAAGTTTGATTTATTTAAGCTTGAATTCGAACAATTAAAAGTCGGGCGTTATTTTAAATTTTTTAAAAATCGCTGTTGATTTTGGCTCTCAACCAGGTGTCATTCAAGACATTTTTCTGTAAAATCTAGTATGGTGTTGCCATATAATGACAACGGATTTGTAATGAGTATGAAATATGCTTCAAAGTGATATGTGACATTGCATGAATATCGATCCGGAAGTTTGATTTATTTAAGCTTGAATTCGAACAATTAAAAGTCGGGCGCTATTTTAAATTTTTTGAAAATCGCTGTTGATTTTGGCTCTCGACCAGGTGTCATTCAAGACATTTTTCTGTAAAATCTAGTATGGTGTTGCCATATAATGACAACGGATTTGTAATGAGTATGAAATATGCTTCAAAGTGATATGTGACATTGCATGAATATCGATCCGGAAGTTTCATTTATTTAAGCTTGAATTCGAACAATTAAAAGTCGGGCGTTATTTTACGTTTTTGAAAATCGCTGTTTAATTTGGCTCTCGACCAGGTGTCATTCAAGACATTTTTCTGTAAAATCTAGTATGGTGTTGCCATATAATGACAACGGATTTGTAATGAGTATGAAATATGCTTCAAAGTGATATGTGACATTGCATGAATATCGATCCGGAAGTTTGATTTATTTAAGCTTGAATTCGAACAATTAAAAGTCGGGCGTTATTTTACGTTTTTAAAAATCGCTGTTGATTTTGGCTCTCGACCAGGTGTCATTCAAGACATTTTTCTGTAAAATCTAGTATGGTGTTGCCATATAATGACAACGGATTTGTAATGAGTATGAAATATGCTTCAAAGTGATATGTGACATTGCATGAATATCGATCCGGAAGTTTGATTTATTTAAGCTTGAATTCGAACAATTAAAAGTCGGGCGTTATTTTAATTTTTTAAAAATCGCTGTTGATTTTGGCTCTCGACCAGGTGTCATTCAAGACATTTTTCTGTAAAATCTAGTATGGTGTTGCCATATAATGACAACGGATTTGTAATGAGTATGAAATATGCTTCAAAGTGATATGTGACATTGCATGAATATCGATCCGGAAGTTTGATTTATTTAAGCTTGAATTCGAACAATTAAAAGTCGGGCGTTATTTTAAATTTTTTAAAATCGCTGTTGATTTTGGCTCTCGACCAGGTGTCATTCAAGACATTTTTCTGTAAAATCTAGTATGGTGTTGCCATATAATGACAACGGATTTGTAATGAGTATGAAATATGCTTCAAAGTGATATGTGACATTGCATGAATATCGATCCGGAAGTTTGATTTATTTAAGCTTGAATTCGAACAATTAAAAGTCGGGCGTTATTTTACGTTTTTAAAAATCGCTGTTGATTTTGGCTCTCGACCAGGTGTCATTCAAGACATTTTTCTGTAAAATCTAGTATGGTGTTGCCATATAATGACAACGGATTTGTAATGAGTATGAAATATGCTTCAAAGTGATATGTGACATTGCATGAATATCGATCCGGAAGTTTGATTTATTTAAGCTTGAATTCGAACAATTAAAAGTCGGGCGTTATTTTAATTTTTTAAAAATCGCTGTTGATTTTGGCTCTCGACCAGGTGTCATTCAAGACATTTTTCTGTAAAATCTAGTATGGTGTTGCCATATAATGACAACGGATTTGTAATGAGTATGAAATATGCTTCAAAGTGATATGTGACATTGCATGAATATCGATCCGGAAGTTTGATTTATTTAAGCTTGAATTCGAACAATTAAAAGTCGGGCGTTATTTTAAATTTTTTAAAATCGCTGTTGATTTTGGCTCTCGACCAGGTGTCATTCAAGACATTTTTCTGTAAAATCTAGTATGGTGTTGCCATATAATGACAACGGATTTGTAATGAGTATGAAATATGCTTCAAAGTGATATGTGACATTGCATGAATATCGATCCGGAAGTTTGATTTATTTAAGCTTGAATTCGAACAATTAAAAGTCGGGCGTTATTTTAATTTTTTAAAAATCGCTGTTGATTTTGGCTCTCGACCAGGTGTCATTCAAGACATTTTTCTGTAAAATCTAGTATGGTGTTGCCATATAATGACAACGGATTTGTAATGAGTATGAAATATGCTTCAAAGTGATATGTGACATTGCATGAATATCGATCCGGAAGTTTGATTTATTTAAGCTTGAATTCGAACAATTAAAAGTCGGGCGTTATTTTAATTTTTTAAAAATCGCTGTTGATTTTGGCTCTCGACCAGGTGTCATTCAAGACATTTTTCTGTAAAATCTAGTATGGTGTTGCCATATAATGACAACGGATTTGTAATGAGTATAAAATATGCTTCAAAGTGATATGTGACATTGCATGAATATCGATCCGGAAGTTTGATTTATTTAAGCTTGAATTCGAACAATTAAAAGTCGGGCGTTATTTTAAATTTTTTAAAATCGCTGTTGATTTTGGCTCTCGACCAGGTGTCATTCAAGACATTTTTCTGTAAAATCTAGTATGGTGTTGCCATATAATGACAACGGATTTGTAATGAGTATGAAATATGCTTCAAAGTGATATGTGACATTGCATGAATATCGATCCGGAAGTTTGATTTATTTAAGCTTGAATTCGAACAATTAAAAGTCGGGCGTTATTTTAAATTTTTTAAAATCGCTGTTGATTTTGGCTCTCGACCAGGTGTCATTCAAGACATTTTTCTGTAAAATCTAGTATGGTGTTGCCATATAATGACAACGGATTTGTAATGAGTATGAAATATGCTTCAAAGTGATATGTGACATTGCATGAATATCGATCCGGAAGTTTGATTTATTTAAGCTTGAATTCGAACAATTAAAAGTCGGGCGTTATTTTACGTTTTTAAAAATCGCTGTTGATTTTGGCTCTCGACCAGGTGTCATTCAAGACATTTTTCTGTAAAATCTAGTATGGTGTTGCCATATAATGACAACGGATTTGTAATGAGTATGAAATATGCTTCAAAGTGATATGTGACATTGCATGAATATCGATCCGGAAGTTTGATTTATTTAAGCTTGAATTCGAACAATTAAAAGTCGGGCGTTATTTTAATTTTTTAAAAATCGCTGTTGATTTTGGCTCTCGACCAGGTGTCATTCAAGACATTTTTTTGTAAAATCTAGTATGGTGTTGCCATATAATGACAACGGATTTGTAATGAGTATGAAATATGCTTCAAAGTGATATGTGACATTGCATGAATATCGATCCGGAAGTTTGATTTATTTAAGCTTGAATTCGAACAATTAAAAGTCGGGCGTTATTTTAAATTTTTTAAAATCGCTGTTGATTTTGGCTCTCGACCAGGTGTCATTCAAGACATTTTTCTGTAAAATCTAGTATGGTGTTGCCATATAATGACAACGGATTTGTAATGAGTATGAAATATGCTTCAAAGTGATATGTGACATTGCATGAATATCGATCCGGAAGTTTGATTTATTTAAGCTTGAATTCGAACAATTAAAAGTCGGGCGTTATTTTAATTTTTTAAAAATCGCTGTTGATTTTGGCTCTCGACCAGGTGTCATTCAAGACATTTTTCTGTAAAATCTAGTATGGTGTTGCCATATAATGACAACGGATTTATAATGAGTATGAAATATGCTTCAAAGTGATATGTGACATTGCATGAATATCGATCCGGAAGTTTGATTTATTTAAGCTTGAATTCGAACAATTAAAAGTCGGGCGTTATTTTAATTTTTTAAAAATCGCTGTTGATTTTGGCTCTCGACCAGGTGTCATTCAAGACATTTTTCTGTAAAATCTAGTATGGTGTTGCCATATAATGACAACGGATTTGTAATGAGTATAAAATATGCTTCAAAGTGATATGTGACATTGCATGAATATCGATCCGGAAGTTTGATTTATTTAAGCTTGAATTCGAACAATTAAAAGTCGGGCGTTATTTTAAATTTTTTAAAATCGCTGTTGATTTTGGCTCTCGACCAGGTGTCATTCAAGACATTTTTCTGTAAAATCTAGTATGGTGTTGCCATATAATGACAACGGATTTGTAATGAGTATGAAATATGCTTCAAAGTGATATGTGACATTGCATGAATATCGATCCGGAAGTTTGATTTATTTAAGCTTGAATTCGAACAATTAAAAGTCGGGCGCTATTTTAAGTTTTTAAAAATCGCTGTTGATTTTGGCTCTCGACCAGGTGTCATTCAAGACATTTTTCTGTAAAATCTAGTATGGTGTTGCCATATAATGACAACGGATTTGTAATGAGTATGAAATATGCTTCAAAGTGATATGTGACATTGCATGAATATCGATCCGGAAGTTTGATTTATTTAAGCTTGAATTCGAACAATTAAAAGTCGGGCGTTATTTTACGTTTTTTAAAATCGCTGTTGATTTTGGCTCTCGACCAGGTGTCATTCAAGACATTTTTCTGTAAAATCTAGTATGGTGTTGCCATATAATGACAACGGATTTGTAATGAGTATGAAATATGCTTCAAAGTGATATGTGACATTGCATGAATATCGATCCGGAAGTTTGATTTATTTAAGCTTGAATTCGAACAATTAAAAGTCGGGCGTTATTTTACGTTTTTAAAAATCGCTGTTGATTTTGGCTCTCGACCAGGTGTCATTCAAGACATTTTTCTGTAAAATCTAGTATGGTGTTGCCATATAATGACAACGGATTTGTAATGAGTATGAAATATGCTTCAAAGTGATATGTGACATTGCATGAATATCGATCCGGAAGTTTGATTTATTTAAGCTTGAATTCGAACAATTAAAAGTCGGGCGTTATTTTACGTTTTTTAAAATCGCTGTTTAATTTGGCTCTCGACCAGGTGTCATTCAAGACATTTTTCTGTAAAATCTAGTATGGTGTTGCCATATAATGACAACGGATTTGTAATGAGTATAAAATATGCTTCAAAGTGATATGTGACATTGCATGAATATCGATCCGGAAGTTTGATTTATTTAAGCTTGAATTCGAACAATTAAAAGTCGGGCGCTATTTTAAGTTTTTTAAAATCGCTGTTGATTTTGGCTCTCGACCAGGTGTCATTCAAGACATTTTTCTGTAAAATCTAGTATGGTGTTGCCATATAATGACAACGGATTTGTAATGAGTATGAAATATGCTTCAAAGTGATATGTGACATTGCATGAATATCGATCCGGAAGTTTGATTTATTTAAGCTTGAATTCGAACAATTAAAAGTCGGGCGTTATTTTACGTTTTTAAAAATCGCTGTTTAATTTGGCTCTCGACCAGGTGTCATTCAAGACATTTTTCTGTAAAATCTAGTATGGTGTTGCCATATAATGACAACGGATTTGTAATGAGTATGAAATATGCTTCAAAGTGATATGTGACATTGCATGAATATCGATCCGGAAGTTTGTTTAATTTAAGCTTGAATTTTAATAATTAAAAGTCAGGCGCTAGTTTAAATTCTGCTTGTTGGAATAGTTTATCGTGATTTAATTATAAACTTGTTATTTTGATTTATTTTTGTTAAAAATTTAAATAGTTCAAGAAATTTTAATTAAAATTAATTTTTTGTCGAAGATGAATTTGCGTTAAACAGGTTTTTAAATTCTAGTTGAAAATCTCGTTGTATGCTTTAGAATTAGTGGCTTCTTTTGTCTCGTGCGTCAGATGCGTCATGTGTTGCCGCGGCATTTTTTCTTTTTTTCGGATTTAGGATTTTTTTCTGCCAAAATTACAGTGGTGATATTTCACTAGAGTTGTTAGATTTCAGCTTTACATTATACTACAGGAATCCAGCTGCAAAAAATCGTTTATTTACTGTGTATCAATGTATAGCAATTAGAAACTTTATTTTTCAAATTGTTCACTTGTAGCAATAGTCCTTAAAACAATGTGGTTGATTTTTTAGAAAATACCTAAAAAAGTTGGGGTCTGGTGCAGAATCGGCCGTAAGCGTCTTTTTATGTCCATTTTGTCTTCTCTCGTTTTCTCGTCTCTCGTTTTCCGCTTCTCTTTTTGTTTCCTTATTATAAATCGTTCTTTTAGCAAAACTACGACAAACAAAAACATTTATTCAGTTATACAACTTATTTTTCGATATTTTCACGTATTTGCTTCTCTAACACTTCTTAATTATTCTTTTCACTTAAATAAAACACTTGTAAAATATAGTTTAAAGTTCTAACAATTGAATTTGTTTATACTGTCAAGTTGTAGGAATTGATTTTGCTTTAAATCATTTAATAAAACTAAAATATTTCGTCACGGCCGATTCTGCACAAGCTATTATTATTCGTAAAAGTCATTAATGAATTTCACTTTAAAAAATAGCTATTTTCTTTCAAAACATTTTTTAATTCTTTCTTTCACATGTCTAAACACTCTTAAAACATAGCTTAATATCGTAAACATTGATTTTTTTGAAATGTGTTCACAAAAACATAATGGTTTTATAAAGGGCGATTGTCCACAAGCTATTATTCGTAAAAGTCATTTATCAATTTTACTTTATACAAAAGCCATTTGCTTTTAAAACACTTTATAATTATTATTTTTACATGTCTAATCACTCTTAAAACATACTTTACAGTTGCAAGAAGTTTTTTGTTTGAAATATATTCGACAAAACATAATGGTTTTATGGGGGCCGATTCTGCACAAGCTGTTATTTGTAAGTTTGTATAGCTAGTTTAAGTTTACAAAACAACCATTTGTTTCCAAAACATTTTCTACTTATTATTTTGACATGTCCAAACATTTTAAAAACATAGTTGAAAGTTGTAAGAATTAATTTGGTTTCAAAATAGGCAAGAAAACGAAATACTTTTGTTACCGCCGATTGTGCACAAGCTATCATTTGCAGGGTTTATTAATCAATTTTTAGAATTTTTCCCAATTTTTTTTCTACATACTATTGCACACTTTTAAGGGCGCCAGTCTTATCTACATGTAACTTGGAGTGGATACCTTTACATACTACAACATTTTTGGCATACAATGACCTTGTTTAACCTTATGTTAAAAGAAGGTTTTTATAGCTTACCATTTTGTTCAACCAAAAGTTTATACTGTAGAGGAATATTATTTTCGTCCAAGTTACTGTTTTATACTGCTATAATATTAAAACTAACAATTTAGCTGCAAAGTATAACTAGAGGAAACACTGTCAGTCGTGTTCCTAAGATAAAGTGGATTCACGCCAAAAATGAAAAAGAAAGTCTTTCCCTTTGCTCGCTTGTCCGTTTGGGGTTGAGGGGAAGTAGTTCGAGTTGGTATCTCCAATCTGTCCGAACGTTTGTAACTAGTCCCAATTCACCCGGTTGATTTTTAAAAAAAGAACAGAGCAGGTCTTCAGCGAGTTCGGGGTCGTCCTCTAGACCTTTTCCCACAAGGAAGCACTTTGACCTTCACTGCTCAACCTCACCAAAAAAAATCTTGCATTCATGTAACCTATAATCGTTTGTGTGATAACATTTATTTCAATATGCTTATGATATATAAAAGATTAACTTATCAAAAGGACAACCATTTATGGGTATTGTAGCCGTACGCACGAGGTAGGGGTGTATGGGGTCAAAACCTTTATAAAAAATTATAGTAAGTTAATTGAAAAGAGAATTAGGGCACAAAAATACAAAGACCGAGAAAAACATCGGCATTTTATTTAAGTGTTTCTAATGCTAGCAGTCTCCTCATGACACGTTTGCGCTACACTGCATTTGGAGAGGGTAGGGAACTATTTGGCGAAGCCGTTTTGGCGATAGTCTATTTTGAAAGTAGCACAAAGATTTGAATTAAATAGTATAATAAATCAACGTAACCCTAAACCGTAAATCGTACAATTTTCAAGATTTTACAAATAAGAAACGGCGCCCGCGCAGAAAGGCTTCGCCAAATTGTCCCACCCCGATTTGGGTGTTCCAGTAAAAGGCCTAGTTCGGCTATATTTCTTGGGATATTATCAAAAAATTTAGTTTGATGTATTGCATTTGTACATGTGCATTAAGTACACTTATAAATGTTTTAAGCTTTGCATGTATAGGTTTCATTTGATATAATTGTTTTAAGTTATGCTCATCGGAACTGACTCACAACACGGCACGTATTGGCGGTCCGGGCCACATTGTTTCGATTGATGAAACGTTTGTGGCTAAACGAAAGCCTGGCAATCCCCAAGGACGGCCAGTACAGCAGCAATGGGTTTTGGAGGTATCGACCATGAGACCAAGTAAAAAACTATTTTATGAAATACATTAACTCTGTAACAGTATTGTTCTTTTAGTAATGTGAGATGGCTTAGACATGATAATATACGGCTTGCTTATTATTTTGTAATACTATTGAAAAATTTACAAATGTAATAAACTCTGTGTTGTAGAGATCAGAACACGTCAAACAAAACATTTATTCGAAGACTTAGCATTAGTTATGCGGGACTGGACTAGACATAATCAATTGCGGGACTGTTTAATTACAATATTCTACGAGATAGACGTAAATAGAATCTCGTGCGTAACATTTATAACCATATTAACCGGGGGAAAGGGGTAATTGCCTCTCCAAGTCTTAAAAATTTGGGAAAAATCAAAATTGTTTTTGGGCAACGACAAGAAAAATCAGAAAGTTTCAAGCAGCGGCAAAAAGGATTTGGGCAACATCAAATTTATTTGAGCGCCAACATTGAACCACTTATGCAGGTTAAAATTTCTAAATTCACAACAATTTGATGTAAAGACCTTTTTTCAGTCATCACTAGTTTATTATGTCACTTTAAACTGCAGAGTTTTTTGTTGTCATCACCACATTTTTTAGACAAAATAAAATGCATCTTGTCTTATTCGTGCAATGCTACAAGATCATGATTTGGGAATCGTTAATAGAAGTGGAAAAAATTGTATTGCCCATCTAAAGTTGTTTGGATGGTTAGACTATGGTGAAATTTGTCTGTTCCCGTGCGGCATTATAATTACAAATTTTTATCCTGCATGGTTTAGCAATTATAATTTCAAGATTTTTTAGTGAATGTTTTCTTCGACTTGTGGAAACAAGGGACCGCGCTACTCTGGTGCCTATAATACAGGAATGTATAGCTCAGGGTAGCGAGGTACATTCCAATGAGTGGGCTGCTTACAGAGGAATCGGAGGTATGTTGTGTTAGAACTTTGTAGGCTTACATAGGCTAAGAGTAATTGTTGATAAAGAAAAGTGGATGCACGATTGATGCACGAATGCGGTCGGCTAATTTATAAGAATAGACCTATATCGCGTATCGAAAATTTAATTTGCCCTAAAGGACTTCAAAAGGCGTTGCTTGTACGTCAATCTAATAATACGTTTGTCTAACAACAATCAATGTTCTATTTAAGTGCACTTTTTACAATTCTACCGTAAAAAATGATTTTTTGCCATACAGAAAAAATAATGATGCTTATCAAACAAACGATATAAAGAAATACCGGTATCTAAAACAAAACTTCCAAAAAAATAAATTTTTTAAAATCATTTTACGCTTTGGTTTTCTTCTTCATTTGTACCGTGTTTTTTACGTGTTCTTTACAACTGCAATACCTTTTGAAAGTGCGTCATTGGTTTCACTTTTTCATGATTTCTTTACGTACAACCTTTTTTGGTAGCTTTGGGATACGTCCACCGTACCGTCAATAACCGCCAACAATTCGTGAGTCCGCAAGGAGTTTATACTAATCGTATCGAATCCTTGTGGGCTCAGTGTAAATATAAGTTAAAAAGAATGCACGGTACGAGTGGGACATTTATTCCAACCTACTTGGACGAATTCATGTGGCGGAGAAAGCGAAGTAAAGAACAAGTATTGCCTGATTTGTTCCAAATGATTACAAGACAATATCCATTGTGAATATTTAACTATTTTTATGAACGTGTTTTGTTTAAAGCCGTGCTTCTTATTTATGCAAAAATAATAATTAATATGTGTTTGAGAAAAGAATGATTGATTTTTAAAGTTAAATTCAGAATATACATCTGCAAATGTTAGCTTGTGCAGAGTCGGCCGTTACGAAATATTTTAGTTTTATTAAATGATTTAAAGCAAAATCAATTCCTATCGTGTATTTAAACTTTAAAGTTAATCAGTTCAAATGTGACAATTCAGTTAATTAAACTGATTATTACCAATCTTTTTTGAGTTCTGGACACCTCAACGCAATCTTTAGAGGCCACCAAAGTTTGACAATTAATAATTCAAAAAATACTTCACATTTTCTTTTGAAATTGAAACAAAATAAAAATCAAGAATTTAGGATGTGTAAGAGCCAAAACGTTTTTACAGTTTTATTGCTAGAAGTATGTAAAATTAGGCTTTTGCAAGGTCAGTTCAATTTTTACGTTTACACTTTATTTTAACAAAAGTGTAATGCGATTGTAACGGTTTCGCTGTTCTAAGAGCCGTAAACTGTTTTAAATTTGGAAATAAGGAGTGACGTTAATGCACACGACAAATAAAAACAATGAAGAAGTCAAGGAAACCTTGTTTTATTGCCTGAATGATCAAATTATTAAAAATATTTTAGACCAATTTTAATTATTTGGTGTACAATTGGTGTTGTAATTTTTTCTAAATACACAAAACCGGAATACATGTATTGCAAAAAATATGAAAGCATTTTCGATAGGCGATACATTGATAATTGTCCATCTTAGAAAAAGCTATAACAGACTTAAAATATCTACTTTCTCCTTGAACCCAAACAAAAAACCTTTGTACACATTCTTTTTCACCTTGGACCTTACCGCCATAGGTACTCCTGAGAAGAGGTGAAAACTCCAGAAAGCATTGCTCTTAGATTCATAAAAGACGCAAATGTTCCGTAACGCTAAGGTAGCAATTTTCTTGTGGGATGGGTTGTAGCAATCTCGTTGTGAAATGGATACTCTTCCTTGTGGGAAAAGGTCTAGAGGACGACCCCGAACTCGCTGAAGACCTGCTCTGTTCTTTTTTTAAAAATCAACCGGGTGAATTGGGACTAGTTACAAACGTTCGGACAGATTGGAGATACCAACTCGAACTACTTCCCCTCAACCCCAAACGGACAAGCGAGCAAAGGGAAAGACTTTCTTTTTCATTTTTGGCGTGAATCCACTTTATCTTAGGAACACGACTGACAGTGTTTCCTCTAGTTATACTTTGCAGCTAAATTGTTAGTTTTAATATTATAGCAGTATAAAACAGTGACTTGGACGAAAATAATATTCCTCTACAGTATAAACTTTTGGTTGAACAAAATGGTAAGCTATAAAAACCTTCTTTTAACATAAGGTTAAACAAGGTCATTGTATGCCAAAAATGTTGTAGTATGTAAAGGTATCCACTCCAAGTTACATGTACAGGGTGATTCAGCGAAGTGTGCACAAATAAAAACTCATCTTTCGGACTTATAATTAGGTCAAATGAAACAAGTTATATGCTGTGAAGATAGTAAATTTAATAAGCTTTCAGAAAATATACAAGTTATTCAATATAACCCCCTTTGTTTTTGATTACTTTCCGAAGTCGTGGCAGAACCTGGGCACATGTGGCACGCACCACTTCTGGGTCAATTTCGTCCCATGCCGATGTCAATTTTCGCTTTAGAGAGTCCAGATTTGGATGAGAAGTACGGCAGGCTTTTGTCTCTAAAATAGACCATAACCCAAAATCCATAGGGTTCAAGTCTGGTGAAGATGGCGGCCAAAGCTCTTTCTCCCAAAAACCTTTGAAATTGCATCGACACCAAGCTTGAACTGAGTTGGCCGTGTGGGAGGTTGCACCGTCCTGTTGAAGAGTAACTCCTTGTTCTCCAACTACTTCTTGGACCCAGGGAAGGACTTTCTCCTCCAGCATTCGCCTATAGACTGTCTGGTTTATCTTGACCCCTTCTTCAATGAATATGAGAGGAGTTTTCAGCCCTTTTGATGTTGCGTCTGCCCATACCATTACGGAGGCGGGTTTTTGTCTTCTGAAAGAGCTGCGACGCTCAACTGGGACCATGTTTATGTCTGGAAGCCAAATCCTGTCATTTTGATGGTTATGGACAGCTTGAACAGTGAAAAGTTTTTCGTCTGTCCATAAAATTTGAGGCTGCGTGCCATCGACAAGTTTCTTGACCAAAACCTTTGCTCTATCGAGCCTTTTCTTCTTAGTGGCCTCCGACAAGAGATGTCTTTTGGTGAACTTGTATGGGTAGCTCTGGAGATCATCCTTGAGAATCCTTTGCATGCTGGACACGCTCACAGAGTAGTCTTTAGCAAGTTGTCTGGCACTTCTTGCAGGATTTCTCCTCAACTTCTCTCTGACCTTTTTGATCAGTTTCTTCGTCCTTACGGTTCTTTCAGGGTCACTCCTGATTCTTGGAGCACAAGTCCCAGTGTCCTTGAACCTTTTCACGGCTTTATAAACTCCTCTACGGCTTACAACCTCCTTCATCAACTGGAAAATTTCACTTGGTGGGAGCTTCTTCTTGCAATACTCTTCTATCACGTCATTGATCGTTTTACTCATCGTTTATTTTTACTTCAAATAATACCAGATTTTAAATTTTAACTCTTAAATAATAAGAAACTGAAATGTTAATAATTGAAAGTTAATAATGGACGAAATACATGTACATAAAACTAAGAAAAGTATTTGTGCACACTTCGCTGAATCACCCTGTAGATAAGACTGGCGCCCTTAAAAGTGTGCAATAGTATGTAGAAAAAAAATTGGGAAAAATTCTAAAAATTGATTAATAAACCCTGCAAATGATAGCTTGTGCACAATCGGCGGTAACAAAAGTATTTCGTTTTCTTGCCTATTTTGAAACCAAATTAATTCTTACAACTTTCAACTATGTTTTTAAAATGTTTGGACATGTCAAAATAATAAGTAGAAAATGTTTTGGAAACAAATGGTTGTTTTGTAAACTTAAACTAGCTATACAAACTTACAAATAACAGCTTGTGCAGAATCGGCCCCCATAAAACCATTATGTTTTGTCGAATATATTTCAAACAAAAAACTTCTTGCAACTGTAAAGTATGTTTTAAGAGTGATTAGACATGTAAAAATAATAATTATAAAGTGTTTTAAAAGCAAATGGCTTTTGTATAAAGTAAAATTGATAAATGACTTTTACGAATAATAGCTTGTGGACAATCGCCCTTTATAAAACCATTATGTTTTTGTGAACACATTTCAAAAAAATCAATGTTTACGATATTAAGCTATGTTTTAAGAGTGTTTAGACATGTGAAAGAAAGAATTAAAAAATGTTTTGAAAGAAAATAGCTATTTTTTAAAGTGAAATTCATTAATGACTTTTACGAATAATAATAGCTTGTGCAGAATCGGCCGTGACGAAATATTTTAGTTTTATTAAATGATTTAAAGCAAAATCGATTCCTACAACTTGACAGTATATTTTAAGAATGTATAAGGCATGTATAATGATTGAGAAGTGTATTTGGAAATAAATCATTATTGAAACGTGCGATTGATAGCTAGTGCAGAATCGGCCCCCAAATACATTACGTTTTCTTGAATATTTAAACAAATTCAATTGTTAGAACTTTAAACTATATTTTAAAAGTGTTTTATTTATATGAAAATAATAATTAATATGTGTTTGAGAAAAGAATGATTGATTTTTAAAGTTAAATTCATAATACAAATCTGCGAATGTTAGCTTGTGCAGAATCGGCCGTGACGAAATATTTTAGTTTTATTAAATGATTTAAAGCAAAATCGATTCCTACAGCTTGACAGTATATTTTAAGAATGTATAAGGCATGTATAATGATTGAGAAGTGTATTTGGAAATAAATCATTATTGAAACGTGCGATTGATAGCTTGTGCAGAATCGGCCCCCAAATACATTACGTTTTCTTGAATATTTAAACAAATTCAATTGTTAGAACTTTAAATTATATTTTAAAAGTGTTTTATTTATATGAAAATAATAATTAATATGTGTTTGAGAAAAGAATGATTGATTTTTAAAGTTAAACTCATAATACAAATCTGCGAATGTTAGCTTGTGCAGAATCGGCCGTGACGAAATATTTTAGTTTTATTAAATGATTTAAAGCAAAATCGATTCCTACAGCTTGACAGTATATTTTAAGAATGTATAAGACATGTATAATGATTGAGAAGTGTATTTGGAAATAAATCATTATTGAAACGTGCGATTGATAGCTTGTGCAGAATCGGCCCCCAAATACATTACGTTTTCTTGAATATTTAAACAAATTCAATTGTTAGAACTTTAAATTATATTTTAAAAGTGTTTTATTTATGTGAAAATAATAACTTAGAAGTGTTTGAGAAAAGAATGATTGATTTTTAAAGTTAAACTCATAATACAAATCTGCGAATGTTAGCTTGTGCAGAATCGGCCGTGACGAAATATTCTAGTTTTATTGAATGATTTAAAGCAAAATCAATTCCTACAGCTTGACAGTATATTTTAAGAATGTATAAGACATGTATAATGATTGAGAAGTGTATTTGGAAATAAATCATTATTGAAACGTGCGATTGATAGCTTGTGCAGAATCGGCCCCCAAATATATTACGTTTTCTTGAATATTTAAATAAATTCAATTGTTAGAACTTTAAATTATATTTTAAAAGTGTTTTATTTATATGAAAATAATAATTAATATGTGTTTGAGAAAAGAATGATTGATTTTTAAAGTTAAATTTATAATACAAATCTGCGAATGTTAGCTTGTGCAGAATCGGCCGTGACGAAATATTTTAGTTTTATTAAATGATTTAAAGCAAAATCGATTCCTACAACTTGACAGTATATTTTAAGAATGTATAAGGCATGTATAATGATTGAGAAGTGTATTTGGAAATAAATCATTATTGAAACGTGCGATTGATAGCTTGTGCAGAATCGGCCCCCAAATACATTACGTTTTCTTGAATATTTAAACAAATTCAATTGTTAGAACTTTAAATTATATTTTAAAAGTGTTTTATTTATATGAAAATAATAATTAATATGTGTTTGAGAAAAGAATGATTGATTTTTAAAGTTAAATTCATAATACAAATCTGCGAATGTTAGCTTGTGCAGAATCGGCCGTGACGAAATATTTTAGTTTTATTAAATGATTTAAAGCAAAATCGATTCCTACAACTTGACAGTATATTTTAAGAATGTATAAGACATGTATAATGATTGAGAAGTGTATTTGGAAATAAATCATTATTGAAACGTGCGATTGATAGCTTGTGCAGAGTCGGCCCCCAAATACATTACGTTTTCTTGAATATTTAAATAAATTCAATTGTTAGAACTTTAAATTATATTTTAAAAGTGTTTTATTTATATGAAAATAATAATTAATATGTGTTTGAGAAAAGAATGATTGATTTTTAAAGTTAAACTCATAATACAAATCTGCGAATGTTAGCTTGTGCAGAATCGGCCGTGACGAAATATTTTAGTTTTATTAAATGATTTAAAGCAAAATCGATTCCTACAACTTGACAGTATATTTTAAGAATGTATAAGGCATGTATAATGATTGAGAAGTGTATTTGGAAATAAATCATTATTGAAACGTGCGATTGATAGCTTGTGCAGAATCGGCCCCCAAATATATTACGTTTTCTTAAATATTTAAACAAATTCAATTGTTAGAACTTTAAATTATATTTTAAAAGTGTTTTATTTATGTGAAAATAATAACTTAGAAGTGTTTGAGAAAAGAATGATTGATTTTTAAAGTTAAATTCATAATACAAATCTGCGAATGTTAGCTTGTGCAGAATCGGCCGTGACGAAATATTCTAGTTTTATTAAATGATTTAAAGCAAAATCAATTCCTACAACTTGACAGTATATTTTAAGAATGTATAAGACATGTATAATGATTGAGAAGTGTATTTGGAAATAAATCATTATTGAAACGTGCGATTGATAGCTTGTGCAGAATCGGCCCCCAAATACATTACGTTTTCTTGAATATTTAAACAAATTCAATTGTTAGAACTTTAAATTATATTTTAAAAGTGTTTTATTTATATGAAAATAATAATTAATATGTGTTTGAGAAAAGAATGATTGATTTTTAAAGTTAAACTCATAATACAAATCTGCGAATGTTAGCTTGTGCAGAATCGGCCGTGACGAAATATTCTAGTTTTATTAAATGATTTAAAGCAAAATCGATTCCTACAACTTGACAGTATATTTTAAGAATGTATAAGGCATGTATAATGATTGAGAAGTGTATTTGGAAATAAATCATTATTGAAACGTGCGATTGATAGCTTGTGCAGAATCGGCCCCCAAATATATTACGTTTTCTTGAATATTTAAACAAATTCAATTGTTAGAACTTTAAATTATATTTTAAAAGTGTTTTATTTATGTGAAAATAATAACTTAGAAGTGTTTGAGAAAAGAATGATTGATTTTTAAAGTTAAACTCATAATACAAATCTGCGAATGTTAGCTTGTGCAGAATCGGCCGTGACGAAATATTCTAGTTTTATTGAATGATTTAAAGCAAAATCAATTCCTACAGCTTGACAGTATATTTTAAGAATGTATAAGGCATGTATAATGATTGAGAAGTGTATTTGGAAATAAATCATTATTGAAACGTGCGATTGATAGCTTGTGCAGAATCGGCCCCCAAATATATTACGTTTTCTTGAATATTTAAACAAATTCAATTGTTAGAACTTTAAATTATATTTTAAAAGTGTTTTATTTATATGAAAATAATAATTAATATGTGTTTGAGAAAAGAATGATTGATTTTTAAAGTTAAATTTATAATACAAATCTGCGAATGTTAGCTTGTGCAGAATCGGCCGTGACGAAATATTTTAGTTTTATTAAATGATTTAAAGCAAAATCGATTCCTACAACTTGACAGTATATTTTAAGAATGTATAAGGCATGTATAATGATTGAGAAGTGTATTTGGAAATAAATCATTATTGAAACGTGCGATTGATAGCTTGTGCAGAATCGGCCCCCAAATACATTACGTTTTCTTGAATATTTAAACAAATTCAATTGTTAGAACTTTAAATTATATTTTAAAAGTGTTTTATTTATATGAAA
Organism: Diplosoma virens; assembly: GCA_963680785.1. Lineage (NCBI taxonomy): Eukaryota > Metazoa > Chordata > Ascidiacea > Aplousobranchia > Didemnidae > Diplosoma > Diplosoma virens. The sequence goes on along the minus strand of OY796884.1, from coordinate 17,840,070 downwards.
ATAATAATTAATATGTGTTTGAGAAAAGAATGATTGATTTTTAAAGTTAAATTCATAATACAAATCTGCGAATGTTAGCTTGTGCAGAATCGGCCGTGACGAAATATTTTAGTTTTATTAAATGATTTAAAGCAAAATCGATTCCTACAACTTGACAGTATATTTTAAGAATGTATAAGACATGTATAATGATTGAGAAGTGTATTTGGAAATAAATCATTATTGAAACGTGCGATTGATAGCTTGTGCAGAGTCGGCCCCCAAATACATTACGTTTTCTTGAATATTTAAATAAATTCAATTGTTAGAACTTTAAATTATATTTTAAAAGTGTTTTATTTATATGAAAATAATAATTAATATGTGTTTGAGAAAAGAATGATTGATTTTTAAAGTTAAACTCATAATACAAATCTGCGAATGTTAGCTTGTGCAGAATCGGCCGTGACGAAATATTTTAGTTTTATTAAATGATTTAAAGCAAAATCGATTCCTACAACTTGACAGTATATTTTAAGAATGTATAAGGCATGTATAATGATTGAGAAGTGTATTTGGAAATAAATCATTATTGAAACGTGCGATTGATAGCTTGTGCAGAATCGGCCCCCAAATATATTACGTTTTCTTGAATATTTAAATAAATTCAATTGTTAGAACTTTAAATTATATTTTAAAAGTGTTTTATTTATGTGAAAATAATAACTTAGAAGTGTTTGAGAAAAGAATGATTGATTTTTAAAGTTAAATTCATAATACAAATCTGCGAATGTTAGCTTGTGCAGAATCGGCCGTGACGAAATATTCTAGTTTTATTAAATGATTTAAAGCAAAATCAATTCCTACAACTTGACAGTATATTTTAAGAATGTATAAGGCATGTATAATGATTGAGAAGTGTATTTGGAAATAAATCATTATTGAAACGTGCGATTGATAGCTTGTGCAGAATCGGCCCCCAAATACATTACGTTTTCTTGAATATTTAAACAAATTCAATTGTTAGAACTTTAAATTATATTTTAAAAGTGTTTTATTTATATGAAAATAATAATTAATATGTGTTTGAGAAAAGAATGATTGATTTTTAAAGTTAAATTCATAATACAAATCTGCGAATGTTAGCTTGTGCAGAATCGGCCGTGACGAAATATTTTAGTTTTATTAAATGATTTAAAGCAAAATCGATTCCTACAACTTGACAGTATATTTTAAGAATGTATAAGGCATGTATAATGATTGAGAAGTGTATTTGGAAATAAATCATTATTGAAACGTGCGATTGATAGCTTGTGCAGAATCGGCCCCCAAATACATTACGTTTTCTTGAATATTTAAACAAATTCAATTGTTAGAACTTTAAATTATATTTTAAAAGTGTTTTATTTATATGAAAATAATAATTAATATGTGTTTGAGAAAAGAATGATTGATTTTTAAAGTTAAACTCATAATACAAATCTGCGAATGTTAGCTTGTGCAGAATCGGCCGTGACGAAATATTTTAGTTTTATTAAATGATTTAAAGCAAAATCGATTCCTACAACTTGACAGTATATTTTAAGAATGTATAAGGCATGTATAATGATTGAGAAGTGTATTTGGAAATAAATCATTATTGAAACGTGCGATTGATAGCTTGTGCAGAGTCGGCCCCCAAATACATTACGTTTTCTTGAATATTTAAACAAATTCAATTGTTAGAACTTTAAACTATATTTTAAAAGTGTTTTATTTATATGAAAATAATAATTAATATGTGTTTGAGAAAAGAATGATTGATTTTTAAAGTTAAACTCATAATACAAATCTGCGAATGTTAGCTTGTGCAGAATCGGCCGTGACGAAATATTCTAGTTTTATTAAATGATTTTTTATTATTTTTTTTTTATTTTTATCTCTATATTTATCCTCCTGACTCGCAGGAAAGCGACGGAGGCGCTATACATAGGGTAAGAAATTACCCCGACCTGCTTCCGGAGATGCCAAGATATTGCTGTCCGCTAGTAATTTAGTAGAGATATTACTGTAATTTAGAACTGCTTGTCAAGACCACCAAGCAGGGGAAAGTGCCGTAAAGTGTCTTTCCCAAGGACACAACAGAATGGCGCAAGTGGGTTTTGAACCGAGACCATGTTGATCATCAGTCCGGCGCGTTAACCACTCGAATTTAAAGCAAAATCAATTCCTACAACTTGACAGTATATTTTAAGAATGTATAAGGCATGTACAATGATTGAGAAGTGTATTTGGAAATAAATCATTATTATTGAAACGTGCGATTGATAGCTTGTGCAGAATCGGCCCCCAAATACATTACGTTTTCTTGAATATTTAAACAAATTCAATTGTTAGAACTTTAAACTATATTTTACAAGTGTTTTATTTAAGTGAAAAGAATAATTAAGAAGTGTTAGAGAAGCAAATACGTGAAAATATCGAAAAATAAGTTGTATAACTGAATAAATGTCTTTGTTTGTCGTAGTTTTGCTAAAAGAACGATTTATAATAAGGAAACAAAAAGAGAAGCGGAAAACGAGAGACGAGAAAACGAGAGAAATCAAAATGGACATAAAAAGACGCTTACGGCCGATTCTGCACCAGACCCAAAAGTTGATTACTTAGTTAAAACTGTGTTTATACCAACTTGGATGAAGAATCAAAACTTTAATAAATTTGGATTTTCATACAGTCATAGTCTGCAGATAATTGAGTTTTTTAATAACAAATTTTTAACACTTTGAAATTTTTTTGCATATATACTTAGAAGGACAATGATATCATCTGAAATCTCAGACTTGGAAAGTTTTATTGACAGTTATGTGACACTTGACGAGGTAGGTTGCTTTAATTTAATTAAATGAAAAATTTTGTTCAATATTTTGTAATATTATATTTATTTTTTTAATTTTTAAGTTGATTATCTAAAATTTTATGTCAGTAATTTTGGCTGTTATCCAGTTCAAAGTGGCACGTATATGTGAGGGTTTTTAGCTTCTTTAAATCTTTTATTTCTTCTGTAAAATTTCATTAAACTTTTACAAATTTTTTGTTTGTGAAACTAATCCATATCCCCTTGTTATTAGTATTGCTTCTTGAAGACATTTTTTTTCTTTTTTTTCAATTCTGGTGTCGTTTGTTTATGAATCTAACCCGGATTCTCCCTGTGGTTATTATTGCTTTTTGAAAAGATTCTTTCCTCTTGGTTTCTTTTTTATTCCATCCTAGTGCTCTAGGGGGGATTCCAAGTTAGTTTCTCCAAAAAAATTGTTTATGGTGACTTCTTGACTTCTTAAAAAGACCCGTTTTTTAACTCAAATGTCCAGTAATGGTTTATCAACTCAAATTTCATAATATTATTTTTAAGTGGTGTCTTGTTGATTATTGTAGTTGTATAATCAAGGCATTGATGAACAGCTTGTAGTTTCAGGTTTAATTCCCAGTTGAATCTCTGTTTTTTCTAGGTTATACTATGAAATAGTTGTGCATTTTGTAAATTAACTTATCAAGTTGACAGTATGGTCAAATGATTAAGATCACCATGATTGTGATCAACATGGTCTCAGTTTAAAACTTACTTGCCCCATTCTGTTGTGTCCATTGAAAAGTCACTTTAAGGCACTTTCTTTGCTTGGTGGTCTTAGCAAGCAGTTTTTAATTTTTTGTCATATCTCTATAAAACTAAAAACCCAAACTAAAAAATTTTAACCAAACACCAACTTGTTGGCATCTCCAAAAGCAGGTCAGGGTAAGTGCTTGCCTTATATATAGTATCTTCGTTGCTTCTTGCAAGTCAAAAGGATAAATGGTTTTATAAGTGTTGTAAATGCTACCAGTATTACCCAGTTTAAATGCAAATCTTGTATTTACATAAGATTTCTTTTCTAGTTTTTGCCCTTGATTGAGGAACTAGTTATTTTTTTATTATTATTATTATTTTTTTTGTACAATATGTATGTTTTTTGTTTTGTTTTCTTTTATTACTATTCTTTTCTTATCCATGTATGATTATTTTAAGCTTACACTGTAGCATTTTTTTGCAATATATCTTGTCTTTCCTTGCTTGTTAGAGTGCTTAAAATTAGATGAGGTTAAAGAAGATAAAGCTAAATTTGGCTTAAATTAGCTTAAATTGGATTGGCTTAATGTAATTTATATGGGACTCAGATTACAATTTAAATCAATTTTAACAAGTCTGTGTATGCTATGGAATGCAAGCCAACTCAAATTAACCCTAAGTCATATATTCTTTAATTTAATTTGATCATGTCTTAATTTACAGTTTTAGCCTTAATTTTGATTAAAACGTTGTTAAAGCTAATTAAGGTAAAAATTAAGACCTGTTTAAAGCTAAGTTTGGGTATAAATGACTAAAGCTTTTGGCTTAAGTATAAAGTGACAGACTTCTTAAAATAGACTATAACAGACAGATTATAAATTGACAGACATACACAGACCTGTTAAAATTGATTCAAAACTTAATGCAAGTCTTTTATAATTTACATTTAAGCCAAAGGAATTTAAGCTAAATTTAGCTTTTAGTTCTTTAACCTTATTTAATTTTTCATCTTAACCATAATTTTATATATTAACTTTATTTACAAAATCTGCAAGCATTATTATGGTGCAACTCAGAAAAGATGTTTTAATTGGGAATTGAACCCAAATATTGCAATCTGTAAAACAACACTTTATTTGTTGCATTGTGCTAATCCACAAGACGCCACATAAAAAACGATAATATAACAATCAAGAAAAAAAAGCCATTATTGGACCTTTAATTATTAAAAATTTGACCTCTGTTATTAGACCTTACTGTTTAAAAAGTTTGTAGTCTGGTACAAATCATAGAATTTCAAAAATTTGTTTTCCAATTTCAGACCTCTAGCCACTGCCTTTTTTTACAACATTTAAAAAATTCCACAAGCTATTACAAAATTCTTCTGATCTAATTCTTTTAATAACCAAGTTTTAGATTATGTTTTTTAGTTAGCTTTTTGGTTCTTGGTTTTCTTAGCTCCATTAACTGCAACTAACTGTAGCAGGTATAAGCACATAATTTTAGCTAAAATGAAGATAAAAACTTAAAGCTTAAAGTTAATTCTAATGCTCTATCAACTAATTTACAAAGATTTGTTACTTTTCATATAAAAACAAAACAAAAAGTTAATGAGGTTGAAACTTAATGTTTTTTCAATGATCCCTCGTTCTAGTTATTATTGCAAAGCATTGTTGAGTTGCAGCAAACTGCAATGTGCCACTGCTGTAAAAGTAACCAGTAAAAAATTGGTTACAGTCATATAAAAATAGCTATTAACTTTATAAAATTGTATTTTGAGAACATTTAAGTTGTTCCATTTACTTTTTTATAACCTAAAAAAGTTTCAATAAGCAATAATAAACTATTTTTAGATAGTTTTTTGGTTTTTGAGTAATTGTATACACATTAAATTTTTGAAGAACAATGCAAAATATTTTTTAAAAACTTCAAACAAAATACCTGGTCATAAAAAGCAAAACAGGCTGTAAAGGTTAAATTTAAAAGCATTTTGCATGGCTTTTCATAACTTTTTTGTTGCTCTGAATTTTTTGATCAAACTATTTTCTGTCAGTCTTGCTGCCTTACATTATTATTCTTTCTACCCCTTGCTTGTTGAGCTGTTTTTAAGTTTTACCAGTGCAGGCCCCCTATATCACAGAAAAAATTTATTGAAATTATTATTGCAAAAACAAGCAATAAAAAGGAAAAAAGAATGTAAAGGTTTTTGAATATTTGTGTGATTTAACTAATTTAATAGTTAATTTCATTTTATCTATAGAAAGAGTTATAGTCACTATACAAGATTACCTTGACCTGCTTCTCTAAATTCCAAAATATTGCTGCTTGATTGAAATTTTTTTTTTGTTTTTTTTAGTTTTTTTAAGATATGACTAAAATTTAAAGCCAAGAATTGTCATCGTCATCGTTTGAAGGGCATCCACTCCAGGTCAGACACAAACAGGACTGGAGCCAAGGGTTTATCCTTTTACTAACCCAGACTGCTGCACTGCCTGAATCAGATGCTGGCAGTGGTGTTATTAAGCCAGCATCGAGTTTCGTCATCCAAAACCATCAGACCTCGTGCTCCATGTGGTGCCCGATGTATAGAGCATGCTGTTAGTACATGGTCTGCGGTTTGATCAGAGGCGCCACACTCGCAATTTGGTGAAGGAGTGGACCCCATTTGTGAATGGACGAATGGAATCGCCCAACACCAGTCCGCAGGCAGTTGAGCCTAACCCAAGCTGCTCAGGGTAAGTCCATACCAACGGGCCTGGCACTGGTCTGGGGCACAAAAGCACGGAGCCTGGAAGCATTTTCACAGTACTCTGTTTTCCATTTGTGATTTGTCCATTCAGAAGCGCAGATGCCAAGTCTGGCAAGGTTGTTCAAAAGATTCCGTGCAGCTGACACAAACGGGTGTCTGGATCTTAGTCTCACTTGGCAAGTATCTGAGGACCCACTTAAAAGACCATACAAGATATGATTGGGGTCCAGAGATCCACGGTGAGCCAAGGAGAGTGTCACTCCCAGTCGGCGAAGCTCAGCTGGCTGGATGCCTGAGAGTATAGGTAGGTGGTCCATTGGAGTGGGACGCAGGCATCCAGTAGCTATGTGCAAAGCGTCATTCAAGACACTGTCGATGAGGCGAGTGTGAGCACAGCGACACCAGACTGGCGCACAGTACTCAGCTGTTGAGTAGACTAGAGATAAGGTGGCTATGCATAGTGTTTTAGCACCAGCACCCCATCCCAAGCCGACGAGTCGCCTCAACAGTGTGACGCGCAAGGATAGTTTTTTGCGCAATGCCACTAAATGGTGACGAAACATGAGCAATCTGTCCAGTTTTACCCCAAGGTAAGTAGGGGTTGGACAGAACAGTAAAAGTCTACCATTGTTGTAGACCAATGCCACTAAGTGGTGATGAAACATGAGCGATCTGTCCAGTTTTTCCCCAAGATAAGTAGGGGTTGGACAGAACAGTAAAAGTCTACCATTGTTGTAGCCATGCCAAGACTGCAATGCAGGAAAAGTGCTGTGAATTGTCTTTTACAAGACACAGCAGAATAACATGAGTAGCTTCCAAGACCATGTCCATTACAATCACTGTTCTCTTAACAACTAGACCACATTGCAGACAATTCTGAATTTCTTAATTAAGATCTTTTCTGCAAGTCATGCTGTTTTTGATTAACTGCATTCATATATTTATAGAAGTAACAGAAAATTAAGAGTTTGATAATGCACTTATGCACTTGAATAAAAAGATTTTAAATAATTAGTCATACTTCCATTTTTTTCAATCCATTTTAAGAATAATGATTCTGAGGAGAATTTAATGATCTTAGCTGAAGTTGAATTAAGAGAACCCATTTATTTATTTAATATTTTGAGTTTTATTCACTATTTGCTATTACTAACCTTGCAGGCCTTGGGATTTCTCAAAATTTAAAAGCTTATTAAGTAAGCTTGTCAAATAGTTAACAAGAACCAATATTTCTATATTGAAATCATAATTTTATTTTTGTTTTAAGCAGTCAGAATCATCAAAAAGTTGGTCAAGAACTCAATCAAGTGAAAATGATCAAGGTAAATAAATTTTCTTTTTTTTTAAAACACTACTTTGAAAAAAAGCATTTAGTGCAAAGCAAGTAGACTAGCCCTGCAAGAAGTAAGTGCTCAAAAATCATCATGAATATATATAAGACATCATCAAAATGGGGCAGTATTTTTCTTTATTGTTATTTCAGTCAGGAAAATGAAGGTTAGTGTTTACACTTATTGACAAAACCATTGGAAAAAGATTAATTTTTTCATTTTTTTGCAGTACAAAAATAAACGTTTAAGTTAATTTTTTTTTAAATCAACAATTAAAGTGAAGCATTCTTAGATTTTGTGGAGTCCAGCTTTAGCATAAATTAGTTTTTATAATGATCAATTTTGAGCACCTAGTTTGCATGTACTTAACTTATGCTGCTTAGTTGGTGTATACTACTTTAAGTATATATTGAATTTATTATTGGTATATACATATATGACCTAATAATACAAATTGTTGCAATTACTTAATATCTGTTTTTTTAATTTTTTATTTTATCTCTATATTTATCCTCCTGACTTGCAGGAAAGCGACAGAGGCACTAATACATAGGGTAAGCAATTACCCTGACCTGCTTTCGGTGATGCCAGATATTGCTGTCTGCTTGTAATTTAATAGAGATATGACTGTAATTTAGAACTGCTTGCCAAGACCACCAAGCAGGAGAAAGTGCCATAAAGTATCTTTCTCAAGGACACAACAGAGTGGCATGAGTGGGTTTTGAACCATGTTGGTCACAAGCATGGCACTTTAACCACTCAACCACAATGCCAACGTTTTAATAAAACAATTGATTTTAAATTGTTTGTGAGGAAACATTTTTTCATTTTATTGCTCACAAATTTTTAGCACTTTATGCAATTATAAGACATGTTATGTCATAACTTCTATATATTTACTTCAATCATAGATTTGAAGGAAAAATTGTTGCAAAGTTTTTCTGTCAAATACAAAATTGTTTAAAAATTTTGCCATTAAATTATTCAAATGCCTTTTTTTTTTTGCTGAATTGTTAAATTATCCTAGTGCCTTATGTTTTTTTTAAGTATCTGATCCAAATAAGCAAAAGTAACAAAAAAGTCTAATAAGTGACATGCACTCAACCTATGCTTAACAAAATATTACTTGAAATTTGTTTTTTTTTTTTGATGGAAAAAGTATGATGATGTATCATATTAAGAAATATACAGGATGTCCATAAAGTTTCTTTACAATTTAAAAAAATTATTACAAAGTGAAATGATGAGATATTGCAATGAGAGTTGTTTTATGTTAATTAGTATTTCATAAAGTTTTTATTGACACTAAAATTTATTGTTTCAGATAAAATTTCTTAATTAAAATTTCATGTTTAATGATTGAGTTATATGAACTGAACCCCCATAAAATGATTACTCCTCAAGAAAAAGCGCAATGTGTATCCTGGTTCATTGAGACAAAATCAGATGTTCAGACCCTTCTTACTTCTTACTGATCCCTGAATTCTTACATTGTGTTTGTTTAACTTTCCTGAGACACGAAAAGTTGCCTCATCACTAAAACAAACTTGCTTGAGGAATGCTTCATCCTCAGAAATTTGTTGCAGCATGTTCACTGCAAATTCTTTTCGTCTTGGCATGTCGTTTGGCTGAAGTGCCTGTAACATTTGCACTTTGTAAGCATACAATCTTAAATTCTTGTGTAGGACTTTGTGCACTGTTGAACGTGGTAGTTCCAATTGTCTGGCAGCAGTACAGATGGACTTCATAGGAGAACGTTGAAAGGCTTGCCTTACATGCTCAATGTTTTCTTCAGATGTTCTTGGTCACCCACTCCTCCTTGTATTGAACACTGTCCCTGTCTCCATAAATTTCTTGTGCCATAAACGAATTGAAGGATGTGATGGTGGGTCTCTTCCATACTTACTTCTGTAGTTTCACTGGGTCTGAACATCTGATTTTGTCTCAATGAACCAGGATACACATTGCGCTTTTTCTTGAGGAGTAGTCATTTTATGGGGGTTTAGTTCATATAACTCAATCATTAAACATAAGAAATTTTATCGGAAACAATAAATTTTAGTGTCAATAAAAACTTTATGAAATACTGATTAACACAAAACAACTCTCATTGCGATATCTCATCATTTCACTTTGAAATAATTTTTTTAAATTGTAAAGAGACTTTATGGACACCCTGTACAATATACAATTCAATTTATATTGTATTTGCTTTTATTTTTAAAGTAGGTCTAGAACAGGGGTGTTCAACTTTTTGCTTGTTGCAGGCCAAATTTTCGTTTCTAAGTTTATCATGGGCTTACAAATCACTCAAAGCCTCACGAATGCTGAAACAATCAAATTAATGTTGTCATGAAAAGGTGTTTTCTAAAAAAAAAAAAAAAAAAAAAAATCAGTCTCCAACTTTTCTCATTTCATCCCAAAATCATAGTGCTCCCTAAAAAAATAAAATTAAAAAAAAAAGTTTTTTGCTCTGATTGTAGACTTTATTTTGTTGCTGAATTAGTGCTTTTCAAAGCCTTTTGCTGCACACTTTGGGATCTCTCGTGCATCACAGATTGTGTATGTTTAAATACCCTGCAATAATTCGAGTTGACGGAGTGTCAGATAAAAAATTCCTTTGTGGACCACACCAAAAGGCTTCAAGGGCCACACGTGGCCCACAGGCTGTGGGTTGGACACCCCTGGTCTAGAATAAATGCATTACTAATGTTTGTAAATAGAGTTTAAGCAGCAAAAAGAAATTATTTTAGTTAGCTGATTCATTATGCTTGTCTAAAGCTTTAAATTTGTAGTTAATCTTTAGTGATTATTATATTTAGTCAAATTGAAAAAGCAGACTTGAGTGATGGTTTTTGATTGCTGCATTACAAGAGTAGGCTGAAAAGTTCATAGCCTGACCCAGAAGGTCTTATGCCACACTGATGAAACAATGTTTATTTTTTAACGTAGTCTCCCCTAAGTTTCACACACTTCTTCCAGTGGTGTTGCAGTGCTTTGATCTTGTTGGTATAGAAACTTTCATCCTGATTCCCAAAAAAGTCCTCAACAGCTGATATGACCTCATCATCAGTCTGATACTGCTTGCCAGCCAAATGTTTTTTCATGTTTAGAAACAGAAAAAAATCAGACAGTGCCAAATCCAGAGAATATGGGGATGATCAGTTCAAAGCTACAGTCTCTTACAGCAGCCATTGCAACCACAGACTTGTGTGCCAGAGTATTGTCCTGGTGAAACAGGACCCCTTTTGTCATTTGAAGGTAATCAATGAACACAATACCTTTGCATCCCAGAAGATGGAGGCCATCAATTTTCTTGCAGATGACACCACCTGAAGGATGTTTTCACTGCATTGATTGCCGTTTGGTCTCTGCCTTGAAGTGATGGACCCAACATTCATCTTGTGTGAGGAAATGTTCAAGAAAACTGTCTGGATTTGTCTCAAAATGGGCCAAGTTTGCCTGTGACATGACCAGCCTGATGTGCTTTTGAGCAGACGTCAAAAAGTGTGGCACTCACCAAGCAGACACCTTTGACATGCCAAGTTCTTGGTGCAGAATTTTTTCAGTTTGTTTGCAGGAAATGGCTACAGCATCTGCTATCTGATTAACTGTTAAACATCTGTCATCCATTACCATATGGTGAACACAGTTGATGTTTTCTTGGGTTGTTGCTGATGCTGGATGAACAGACCTTGGGTCATCTTCAAGGCTCTCCCTACCCCTTTTGAATTCAGCTGCCCACTTTTTCACTGTTGATAAAGCTAGAGCATCATCCCTTAATGTAGCAATCATATTGGCATGAATGTCCTTGGGGGCTAACCCCTTTTTCTGTAGATATTTGATAATATCATGGTGCCAAATTTTGTTCCATTTTCACTGCAAGTCTCTGGTACCACTTTTCAAAGTCTCAAAAAGCACATCAGCATCAGTAAATCTAATAATAAAGTATGCCATTAGTGTCACAAAGGATTACATTTTATGCATGTCAAATTTCATCAGTTTGGCATAAGTCCTTCTGAGTCAAGCTATGACCTTTTCAGTCTACCCTTGTATAGGAGTTAAGTTTGTCATGTTGCTGGCAACAATGTGCATGATGTTTTTCCTTGTTTTAGTTTGATAATAATCAACTTGTGACATGTATGATAGCAATTAATAGCAGTCATTTTGTTAATTTGTTTAATTTGATAATAATTCCACCTAATCTTATGCTTTACAAAAGCAAGATTTTTTTCTCTTGCTAACAACAATTCTTTGCTTTATGTTTAAATTTCTAAATGATTAACTTCAAATTTTTTCTAAACTAAAGGTTTTTCTGCCAACATTTCAACTGCTGAAACTTCTGCATCAAACCAAAAATTAGGTACTGAAATATGGGGACACAAATTCAGGTAGATTGCTTATGCAGTTGTAATGAAAATTTTTTATAAATTGAGTTATTATAAAGCTTATTTCTTTTGCCTTTATAGATGAACATGACATATAATTACATAATCACCTTTTTTCTAATAGTATAATTTCAAATTAAAACTGTTTGCTAAATTGCTTTACATTTCACATATAAGTCTATAATTTTATTGAAGTCAAAATCTTTATTATTATTGTTATTTGCAATTAATAATATAGAAATTAAATACAAGGTTTTTAAATATTACTGTTGTTTTTCCTTCAGGCTTATCCTGATAAAATCCTCAATCCTATATTGTAGCCAATTTTTCCCACTCTAGGTAAACTCTGCTGTTTAAAAAGAGCTCTTTCGCTTTTGTGTGGTGTGACATTGTATCGGCATTTTATTGTTGTTAAAAAGGCGATTAGTGTCTTAAGCATTGCAAGCAGCCATTGCATTATGGCATATAAATGTCCGGGTTTAATGAATGTAGGTAACGTTTTAATAGCTTGTATACTTTTCTAAAAAAATAAAAAGACATAGAAAAATGGCTAAGTGTCGATTATTAGTAAATGCAGTGAATGAAAAAGAATTTAAAAAATGTAAGGTGTTGAAAGAAATATTGACAGTTTGTACCTGTATGTGCATGAAAGTGTCTCTTTAAAATCTTTTGAAAACACAATCTACTAATAAGTTGCTTAACAAGGAAATGTTTTTAGTCCGTCTGATTGGCATGCACCAAAGCCGGAACAAGATTGGAATGATTTTAGACCTAAAGTACAAGTAAGATAATTCTTTTTTGGACTTATAAAAAGCTTAATTTTTATTAATCTTCATGTAATTGATTATTAGAATAATTAAATTGAATTTTGCATCGTGCTTTTGAAGTTATTAGTCGTTACGTAGGTACCACATCTCAACGATTACGGGACAGAATTCGTCAACACGGCCTAAAATTTATTAGAACTGGCCGAATTACGAACTTTCCAACACCTTTACTCGTTTTGGCAAATCTTCAACCCCTGCACGTTTAGTGAACCCCGCGTTCCAGACCTTTTAGATAACTTTATGTGCGCCAAAAATTACAGTGATAAAAAATTTGCTATTTTATTTGGCCGTTCGTCTTTTCGCTTATCTGCTGCAAAAGCGCTTTACATCAATTTATGCAAGCCAAATTTATGCCGCCAAAAAGAATTTATGTACAACTCAACATTTTGCGCGATAACGCGTTTTGACGCGTTTTTCAAACATCCAAATCATCTTCGTTCAGCTTTATTAAACAATCAATTGAATTTTTCTTTCCTTTATTCCGACGTTTATATCCGGACAAGTGTGCGACAAAAAGTAAAGATGTATTTTTTGCTGGCTATATTCAAATTCTGTACACAAGCCACTTGTTTAAAGTTATTTGTGGAGCAAAATTATTTGCAGTGCATATCAATTTTTTTTGTATATAATGGCACACGCTATCAAAAAATCTCTACATTTCTATTCATTATGGCAGAGAACAAGTAATTTACTTGTCTCTGTTTTTAAATAGAGTCGGTTTTTAGTCTTCTGTTAGCTTTTATGAAACAAACGTTGGCAATTTTTCTGCTCCTAAATTTAAGATTAAGCTTTTTAGCTTTTAGTTGAAATAAACAGACACAGAGCAATCATTATGGTCAGCTTAGAATTAGCGGGTAATGCACTCCTATCCACCTCATCAAATTGGTACATTCTTGAACATACAGTAGCGAGCAAAAAAGTAAGACTTTTTTCTTTTTTTAGATTTTTTTAAAATAACTTTGTTGGAATTGATTTATATTTATCAAGTAATATATCATTAAAAAGAGCACGAAAAATTATATTAAATCCAATTTATTTGATTTTTTTTGAAAAATATAGTGTAATTCAATTTTAACCAAGTTATTTTGAAAAAATCTAAGGAAATAAAAAAGTCTTACTTTTTTGCTTGCCACTGTATAATGCACCCAGTTGAAAACCACTAATTTTGCATTTCTAGTAATTTAATCAATAAAAAAGTAATACAGGGTGTCCATAAAGTCTCTTTACAATTTAAAAAAATTATTACAAAGTGAAATGATGAGATATCGCAATGAGAGTTGTTTTGTGTTAATCAGTATTTCATAAAGTTTTTATTGACACTAAAATTTATTGTTTCAGATAAAAATTTTTAATTAAAATTTCTTATGTTTAATGATTGAGTTATATGAACTAAACCCCCATAAAATGACTACTCCTCAAGAAAAGGTGCAATGTGTATCCTGGTTCATTGAGACAAAATCAGATGTTCAGACCCAGTGAAACTACAGAAGTGAAGTGCCTGTAACATTTGCATCTGAAACAATAAATTTTAGTGTCAATAAAAACTTTATGAAATACTAATTAACATAAAACAACCCTCATTGCGATATCTCATCATTTCACTTTGAAATAATTTTTTTAAATTGTAAAGAGACTTTATGGACACCCTGTATTATTGTAAAATCTTTGCACTTGATGAATATTATATAAAATAAATGACTGATCATGATCTTTTCTGTGACTTCTTTATGTTCCTCATACAAATCTACACTTAAAGTACATAGTTTTTGGTTGTTGTTGTAGATCTAAACTGTTGTTTGTTAACTTTTTATACGATCAATCTACTCTTCCACACTTTAGTACCAGAGTTCTATTAATGTTTTATCGTTGTCATATCAATTATTTATTGACTTGCAGACTATCGAAAGAATTAAACTTGAAACAACTCTTAAGCAATTATCTCGACTTTTAAAGATGTTTGTAACTTTTTATTCGATTTTTTAGTTTTTACTTTGTGATGATTAAAATTTATAACTGCTTGCTAACACTGCAAAGCACAAGAAAATCCTGTAAAGTGTATTGACGAACAAAACGAAATAGCAAAACTAGGAGTAATTTGAGATTATGGTCTATGGCGTTTTCCATCTAAACGTCTCTTCTCGATGCTGATTATCCCCATATTTTACGATTTCTCATTTGAAATAAACAAGTTTTGTGTTAAATTTTTTTCTTATTGCAGGAGAGGTCACTGCAATGGCAGCAGCAAGTGCTTCAAGATCAAACTCATCAAACCCAGCAAGTTTATCACAATTCAGCACAGCAGTATTATCCTGACCAGCAACAAAGATATCCACCAATTCATAACGATGCTGCTTTTTTACAACAAGAGTATTCTAGCAATCAAGATCCAAATCAAATTCAAGCAATTGTTAGTGACTTTATTGAACAAAACAATATGACAAGAAGAAATCTTCCACCGTGGGTAGACGTGACCAGGCCACCACCCCCCTTTCCTAATGCAACTCCACCTTTTGTCAATTATAATCAGCCGTTTGAAGAACCAAATATATATTACAATTCTCAAGACACTAAGTTTTTGGACAACCAGCCAATATTACAAAGTATGACTTTCCACCGAGCTGATGTTCCTCCTTCGAATTCACCACTGCTAACTAACAATATACCACCATCAAATTCACCAATGCTAGCTAATAGTATACCATCGTCAAATTCACCAATGTTACCTAATAATATGCCGTTTTCGAATTCATCAATACTACCTAACAATATTCCTCCTTCTAATTCACCATCGTTAGTTGGAAACATCCCCCCTTCAAATTCCCCAATGCTTGGCAGTAATCCTGACTATTCAAATGCTGGTAATTATATGCCCAACAACGCAATCTACAATAACCCCCAGCATATGATCCCACCCACTGCCGAACAAACTTCTGTTGCTCCTGGACCTTACCAAAATTTTCAACGCAGTGATTCAGGGCAACTGGACTTTCAATCAGAGCTGATGCAAGGAGCTCGTTTTGAGAGTCCGGAGGGATTTCCGACCAACTCCTTTCAACACTCAGCTCCTCCTCGGGTCGGCACCGACCTAAACCAGCCCAATCTCTTCGACGCTTCTCCGAGTAAAAACGAGCTCGTACAGAACACGAAACAATCGCCCGAAAAGAACAAGACCAAGTATCCCAATTCCAGGTTACGCGGCTCTCGTGGCAGCGGAAGCAGCGTCACCGAGGAACCGGCTGCTCCCAGGACTTATAAGAATGAAGAAGTTTTTGAAAGCGAATCCGATGACAGGTGGAAAACTGAAAATGCTCGTGCTCAGCACACTGACAAAAAGGTATAGTATGTTGTTGTTCTGGGATATTAGCAGCTGTGGTCTTACGTGTAGTTTGGATAGCAATTTTAACAATATTCCAATGCTGTAATTTTCTTGGTATATAGTTTGTATAGACATTAAACAATACATCTACCTATGTTAACCGTTTAGAAAATAAATCGCTAATTTTTTAAAAATCGCTACCATTGAATTACATTAAAGTTGCAGAGACACTACAAGCAACCGTTTGTCATATGGACATGATTGAACGATTCTAGAAAGTTCAAAACTTTGTTATTTTTTTCTCAGTAAAATAGGCCAGCGATTGTTGTAAATCGCTAAAGCAACTGTTCTAAACTGGACACCGCAAGACTTTACCAGAAGCGCCGCATAAATTTGGTGAAAACCTGTTGGAATTGCTGTGTTACTCAAATGCATAAGAACGAGAATATAACTATAATTAGATCACAACGTTCATGTTTCAAAACAAAAAAAAGAAAACAAACTCGTAATTACACCCTAGTACGTATGATTTATAGGAAAATAAACTTTCTCTGCTATGTAAAACAGCTCACGAAAGTAATTTCGCAACAGTCAAGTTAAAAGATTGTACAGTTAGATATTAACAGCAATGAGATTTAGCATTTGTAATGCAGAAATCTATTACCAATATTTTGCTTTGAAGAGGCAGGTCGAAGTTATCACAAATAAAGAAAAAGAAAGCCAGAAAATGCGACAATAGTCGTCTCGATTTCGGTTTTATTATCATAGAAAGAGAAGTTTGACATCCACAAGATTTGCTGCAAAATTTTAGCGACTGAATGCAATCTATCTGGTTGTTAAAAAGCCATTTAACAACAAATCACAACTTATTTAGAAAACCATGTAAATTTTTTACCTGGAAGTTATCAGAAACGAACTAACAGTATATTATTATTTTCTAGTTTTTTGCGTTTAGCAGCCAAAAATCATTATGTAAAAAACCGCAAACCAACCAGGAGTTTATACTTCCAGCTGCCATTAGCTTGACAATGATTGGGGAATTAGCTACTTAAATATTTTAAGCTGTTCCACTCTCAAATAATACAATTTGCAAGAGAACCCATAAGATTTTATGAGCGGTTGGACCTAAAACTGCGTGAATATTAGTTCAGCTTTTCGGTCAGATGAGGCAACAACTATTCCCCGTAATACAGGTGCTTACTTTATTTGCTATGCTATTCAGTTACATCTGAGGAATTGAGCTGTAGTTAACGAAATCTTTGACTCAACTTAAGTGCACATTTCATTTCTTTTCTGATTGATTTGCTAAGTACAGCTTATTGTTGAAAATTCGCTATTTTGTAAACCAATTTTATCAAGTTGGTTAGCATACAAAGTTTTTGCGAATCAGAAAGATTTTTTTGAGATAATCTTGAGTGAAAGGTTGACATTGAAAGAGAAATAAATACATGTTGCGATATCAAACAGTGAACTGCGCTAGTAGGCAGTTTGATAAAAGTGTTCAAAGCAACAAACTCATGTCTCGCATTAAAATTATTTCAGTGTCTTAGAAACTTCGTCTTTTGTATATTGAACACGATTTAATTTTGGTCATTTGGGTGCTGTGAGTGTTTGTTAGCTGTAAAAAGGCGTCGTCAACACAAAAAGTTTAGGAATCACTGCACTAAGGCATATGATATTGGACTTCACCGTGAATTGAGTACGATCTTTATTGACATATTTAATAACCTATCGCTTGTTAGTTGCCCGTCCCGGCGGTATTACGCATGTAAACGTCCGTTTTGCTTCGATCTTTGTAATGAAGCAGTTGTTTAATCGCTTGTGTAATCATGAAACGAATTAATCTTCGGAAACTCCGAACGTAATGCCTGTTATTTTGGTTTTAAGTTGCACCATAGTAAATAAGAATTGTTTTTTTTTGCTGATTCTAGAAAGTTCTTCGTCGAAAGAGCAGCGCCGCTGACGAGGATCAAAATTGGAGGAGTCGAAATGATGGTTCCGCTTCTGAAGAACAAAAGGTTTGAATTAAACTTGTTTGAAGGAAAGTGTTGATACGATTGTTGTCTTCAATTGTTCGTAAATGTATATGACGATCCTGATAGAAATGCATCGGATAACGAAAGCCTTGTCTAATTTAGTTTCAATGCTTCGTTATTTATATAATTATTTTAAATGCAATAATAATTAAATAACTCCAATCGAAAATATAACCAAAAAGTTTGTTGACGTAGAACACCTTTTGAAAAAAGAATTCATGCAACAATTGAGCAATGATCATTACCTTTCGTTTTACCGTTGAATCAACCAGTAATGAGAATTAAGGAGAATATGGCCAGTAATGGGGTTTAAGGAGAATAGGGCCAGTAATGGGATTTAAGGAATTTGCGCGAACCCGTTCTCATCGTAATCTCTGCTTTAATCTTTGTTATAATAAGGAAACTTTGCCAGTGAGTTCTATGCAAAAAATTGCCTATTGTTAAAATTTTAAATCTTATCAACCAAGAGTTTAGTTTCGTTTCTACAAAGGCTGGAATATTTTTTTGTCTGATATAATCTTAGATTAGTACGGGTTATTAAAGCACTGACAAGCCAAAACAGTGACATTGTCTGCTAATATGACGCTTACTTTTAGTTGTTACCAGATTAATTAAATTAAAAAGAAATTTAAAATGCTATTTTCGATGTGTACTTTTGGATTCCTTAAGCATATTCAGTTAATTTTTACAGACAAATAACACGCGAAATGGATCATATTCTTCTGCTAAAAATGATAACCGCGAAAGAAGATCGGATCATCCTGGCCAAACTAGAAAAAAATCCAGAGAAGTAAGTTTTCTTTATGAAATAAAAAATTGCTTTGATCTAGTTTCGATTAATGCCAATCAAACTTTTTTTAAAACCGATTCTCAAGAAAAGTCAATTCAAAGTTGAGGCTCTTTCAGTTAAAAGAAATCTACGCTGAAAGAGCTTGGAAATGAAT
The DNA here is from genome assembly GCA_963680785.1 of Diplosoma virens. Lineage (NCBI taxonomy): Eukaryota > Metazoa > Chordata > Ascidiacea > Aplousobranchia > Didemnidae > Diplosoma > Diplosoma virens. The sequence continues at coordinate 17,820,920 of OY796884.1, read as the reverse complement.
TTAATGATACATCAAGCAGAAGACATCTAAAAAATCTTTTCGTTCGAGAAAAGTATTCTGCGTTACAGCCAACTGTGATTTGATCTCGTTTATTTTCTGTTTTTCTACCATTTTCTTCACTTTTTCTCTTGATTTTTAACTATTTTCTCTCAGGTTTACTCTGCTTCGACTCCTTTTTCGCTATGTAAAAAGCTTTGCATCACTTTGGTATGTTGCTTGGTAGTGATCGCTGTTTGCACGATGTTGAATCGACTCCTTTCATGCTTGAAACATTGGCATCATGTGCATGGGACACTAAAAGTCGTCTTAAGAATGCTACGAATTAAGAGGCAAGATGCTATCAAAATTTTTGTCCAACATTGGTCAGAAGAAAAATTGTTCACTGGTCGGCGAGACACCTCAGTGCGATAACACTCCGACTAACGAGTAAAAGGTCGCGAGTTCGATGCTCAGTCTACTTGAGTAATTTTTATTGTGCCCTTGAGAAAGGCACCTCACGGCAAATTCCTTAATGAGGTCGCGCTGTTTACCAATGACGGTGACCCACCTAACATAGAAAGCAGCGATTGGATGAAGACGGTCATGCAGTCAAAGAAAAATCCGAAAAAATTAAGCTTTATAGAAACTGGAAGGCACGCTTTTCAAGTATTACGTCAGATGAGGCGTGATTCTATTGACGACTGGCTATTAACATAATTAATAAGGCGTATTTATCGGTAATTTTAATCCTCTTGCTATCCACTATCAATTCATTTCAGTTTAAATGAATATCAAAACTCCAAATTGTTGAAATTTACTTTTTTGTTCAATAAAAACCTTTGACCTATTTCAAATCAACTGCTCGCGCAGAAGGTAAAAGAAAATCTGTTTTTAATTTTCTGGCCGTTAAGAGGTGTATCAATGAGTCTCTATGCAACAAAAACCAACTTTTCATTTATGTAATATCCAGAATTGCTAGAATACTTCTACAAAACTTCGTCTTTTGTGTATTGAACACTTACTTCGTCTTTTGTGAAAAATCCTTTTTTCGAGACTCAGGAATCGTTAGTAGCCTATATATGATAATTTTTGTATTCTTATAAAAAAAAAGTCGTCCACCAGGCACTTTCATTTCCTCTCTATATTTGTCCTTCTGACTCGAAGAAAAGCGACGGAAGTACTATACGTAGGACAAGCAGTTACCCCGACTTCCAGAGATCTCAACATATTCCTATCCCGTTGAATTTTTTATTTTGTTTTTTAGTTTTGTAGAGATATGACTGAAATTTAGTTTTGCTTGCTAAGACTGCCCAGCAGGGGAAAGTGTCGTTAAATGTCCTTTCCAAGGACATAACATAATGGCGCGCGTAGGTTTTGAACCGAGACCATGTTGATCACAATCACAGCGCTCTACCACGCTGCCGACCATTCTTAACGTTTGATAAAAGGTGAAGGTTGTAGAGGGTTAGCCGCTGTATTGAAATTTGGGTGGGAAATAGGGTCTTAACTTTATCTGCGTGAATTTCTAATGGTATTCGATGTTTTTTACGGAAACTGTTTAACAACTGTGCACTGCACACCTCTAATTATTTCAAAACCCGACCCTTTTTTAGAAGCGCATATGAAACTTTAAAGCGCTCAGATAAATGAAGTTTTTAAAATATAGCCGAATAAATGAAGTTTTTGAAATTTTTGAAAATAAATAAAGTTTTTTGAAATTTACAAATGAACAATGCGATCATGTTTCAGCCTGAGCGGCAATTAAAGTAAAAGCGCTGCCTGTTGTGTTGTGCTTGGTTAGCGCTTACCTTCCCAGTTTAGCTTCGATCTTATAAACCTTGTTTTCGCCTGCCCAGTTTCTGTCGACCGTTGTGTGCGTGATCCCTTGAATTTGGATTGAAATTGTAGAGTCTGTATTGCATTGCCGTGCTTTTAATGAAGTGATTTTGCCACTTTTTTCAAAGTTGATTTTCATTATTTCTAACTATGCAAGTTAAAGTAATTTTTTTGTTAAAAGCCTAACTCTAACCTATTGAGATTGTAGGTTTTGTTTTGCGCCGATTGGTTTTTAACATGGTTCTGCATATTATAACTTGATTTTATTTGTTTAAATTTAGTTCATGGCTGTAGATTTTGCATCAATACTTTGTCTTGCGAATTGTTTTTTACGCATGGAAATGGTGTTTCAATCGACTAATTAAACCGGTACGATTTCTAGAAAACAACTAATTGGTGTACAAAGAGAGAATTAGATTATTGTTAAAAGCAGTACAATCTTAGTTGACTGAGTTAACACTCGATTGACTCTGGTGCTTGTTGTCGACAGGCTTGATAAATAATTTTTAAATTCATTTGCGCAGACGTGTTAATTGCTATTTTGTTTGTACAAGTTGCTTTGGAAAAAAAGAAAAATATCTGTAGAAATTGCCTAAAGAATTACTGTTGTTCTGTTTATTATTCTTGCATGTTGCTGCTTTCAACCTGTTTTTTATCGGATGAGTCGTCATCGTTTTCATTTATGCTTTGGCGTCTTATTGTTTAATCGTCGTTTCTAACCTTATTGTTTGCAGAATCAAGATTTGTCGCATAGGGATGAGCAAAAAGAATCAACTAATAAACGAAGAACTCAAGGAAACAAAGTAAGGCTGATTGTTTTCTATCGGGTTAAGGTTTTGAAGATTTTAGTTTGATTAGTTTTGAAGCCAGTTGATGTCGGAAATTTTTTTGGACTGCCTAACGATTAACTGTGAAGTTAACCGTAATTCATGTTTCAACTAAAGGCAAATATATATAACTTTTACAGTTTTTTATTATGGCTTCTCGTCGTAAAACGAAATTTAAACAGAAATTGCGTCACGGTTGTAGATGATATGAACCAAGAAACTAACATACAGCGGAATTGTGTGTTACAAACTGTAACTTGCAACGGGATTTTGTGTTATTTTTGGTTTCGCAGTGTCACTTAATCACTGGTATGTTTATAACTTCACGGAATTGCTGAACAAACCGCAAACCACGTCCGAATAACGTGCCCTATACATCGGGTACCACATGGAGCACGAGGTCTGACGTTTTTGGATGATGAAACCCGATGCTGGCTTAACACCATTACAGCCAGGATCTGATCCGGGCAACAAAGTAGCCTGGGGTAAAAAAAGAATAAACTCTCGGTCCCAGTCCTGTTTATGTCTGATCTGGAGTGGATACCCTTCCAAACGACGACGACGACGACTGATATATTCAGAAACTTGTTGACCGCCTGCCGTTCCCCAGCGTTATAAATACGAATCACCCAGATATATAATTGTACCTCAAATATACTGTACATCGATATGACAACAGAACGAACAATTGATTACCGGTATATGTCTATAGTTATTGGTTTTATGGAGAGCTGGAGCACCAGGTTTTTTTGAATGACTTTACATTTCAAGTTAAACGACAAATGTTGCAAATATGTTTTGCAATATATTAAGTTTAACCGTTTGTTTTTTGTTTTTCAGCAAAGAGGTGGAAGAAATGTCGAAGATGGTCAACAGCGCCATGTGGCAGACAAGGAAAAGGGCAAAGTCGTGTCCTGGTTACAAAAAGACCAGGTTTTTTGATTTTCAGCTTTTGGCTTTATCGACGGTGTTCACTGCTTTTAGTCTAAAGTTCTTGGTATTAGTAATTTAAACTCCGCTTCTTTACTGTTCGCAAAAATCCTTCTTAGATCACCTTGGTGACGTCAATTCTACGTTAGAAACCGAGTCATTAAGCAATTAAGGAAACCTCGGTGGAGGAAATTTTTTGTCAGTTCACATAACACGAGTTCAACCTGTTTCTTGTTGTTCGCTGTTTATTGGTCTTGGTCAACCAGACAAGCCAGCAAACTCCTGCCGCGCTTGTGTAAATCAAGTTTTTAAACCGAGCTCAAAGCGAAACGACAAATTATTTTGTTCAGCGCGATAGCGAAGCTGCAGTCGTAAACGAAATTCGTCGCCTGGAAACCTCCGACACTGAAGCGGATCTGACCCGATTTATCGAAATGACGCAGAGTTTTGCGACGACCGAAGTAAAAATGAGAGAAGTCGCCGGTGAGATCCGAACGCGCGGGACTAAGCACGAGATTAAATCTAACCGACCAAATCTCGTCTGAACAAAGCTCGCTCGTGTTATTCAGAGATCATCTGTAACAAGGCGCTGAAGGAAACCAGGTTCTGCCGCAACGCCTCGATCCTTTGCGACCGCATGGCTTTTATGATGGTTCACGGCACCAAGTTTCGAACCGTTGTCCTCAACGTCATGCAGGTGGGAACCGGAAGTGCTTGGCTTGCTTCTGGCAGGAAATCGTTCATGATGACGTTGCAAGTTGCCTGTTAAGCGACTCTATTTGTGGTTCAAACCCAGATTTCTCTGCACCAAGCACTTAAACAAAAGACCGTTGCAGGGAGCAACGGAGCATGTCGCTTAATTTAATTTCAAAGCAACAATAAGCTCGACAGTTTTTTACATTTTTTTATCGTCAAAACCTTGTGATGTGGGTGAATAGTAGTTATTTTTGCTTAATTGCTGTCTTAATTGAACCCACTGTGTCGTTCTATTTATATTTATGCAAAAGCATCAGCTCGACCTGCGCAGCGAACCCGTAGTTTTTAGATCTCTGACTTGTAATCACTGTGCTAGGTATGAAGACTTTGCACAAAAAGCTATAACCATTGCGCTGCTTGTTACGTTACAATGCTTAATGCTGATTGGTTGTTTCAGGGTCATTATAAAATTCGCGATCAATTGTACGCGAGCTCGTATCGCGGTGATCGACGCTGGTTTGGCTTCGTCACGTTCTTGATCGAAATCTTCATCAACGTTCGTACGTCGTCACGTGAACGACTGCGCGTGCTTGTCGATCCGGTCTTTACGTCGCTGTTTCAGGTAACGTCGGCGTCTTGGGTCTCATTAGTCACACAAAAATGAAACAACAGAACACGTGATCAATGTCCACAAAAGATGTCGCGATGAGATTTTTTCCCGCGTTTTTCATGAGCAGCGTTATGGTTGACGCGGTACAATTCCCACAGCACTGGATTAAGTTGTGAAAAGGATGGTAACAAATAAGATACGATTGAAGTCAAAACACGAAAAAATTTTGTTTTTCGTGTTTTGACTTCAATCGTATCCTATTTGTCCTTCCGATTCGCTCCGTATTCGATCCCGCTTTCTAAACAAATTCGATTTTTCAGGTTCTTACCGGCGAGCGAATTGACAAAGAGCACGTCGAATGTTTTGGGAGATTGGTGAGTGTCCTCGATTTTTCTGCGCTTTGCCGGCAAGACTATTTCTCTGTTTTGCTTAGTTTGAAAAGGTCGGACCCTGTTTGGAGAAGGAGGATTTGGATCGGCTCAACCGGCTCGTCGCCGAAATACGTGACCGTTGCGTCGTGTCGAAATCGCCTTGCGTGAAACGCGTCCTTTTACGTTGCGTCGAATCGTACGCTTCGAAATGGAAAAGAAATCCAACGTAACCAGATCCGTTTGTTACGCAACGCAAAAAGCTCGCAAATTTTGTTACCGATTAATTGAACTTAAAGCTTTGATTGTTATGTTATTGTACACTTAAAAGTCTAAACTATGGTGTACTAACGAATTTCTTTAATGCGTAATGTTTACTTGCCTTATTCGAATTTTTTTGTTTACGGCTAACGTATGCAAACGATAGTGTTACCTTGTGGTATGTACGTGTTGTTATTCATCATAATTGCGCATGTTTTTCTTGTAACAAAATAATAATTGTCTTTTATCATGCATTACTATGTCGCTGTTTTATACATTAAATTGCAAATCGTAATACTTTGAGTTTTTCTTTTATTGCTCTTTTAATTATGTGACTTTTTCTTTCTTGCTTTTTAATAAAGATATCTTTAACTGTTAGTGCCGTTACGGGCCCTTTTTAATTTAGTTAATTTTGTTTCACCAAAGTTTTACTTTAATAACTGTACATGTTACGTACACGTTTGATTTATCTGTATTTTGTTATAATATGATTATATCGTACGGCTGTAATTAACACATGTTTGTAATGCATTTTAATATCATTTTGAAGCTTTGAATACAAGCAAAGATTTTATTGGTTTCGTTCGTAGATACTTCGCTCATTAGGGATTTTGTTAATAATAAAGTTTTAATACCGTTGCCGCTATGATCAGTTCCTTGCCAATTTTATTTATTATCCACGTTAATTTAATTTTAAATCAACAGCCCGAAATTGGGTTTCTCGTTTAGTAAATATAAATAACATGAAACTTCTAAACATAAGTTTTTAGGAATCAATAATGTCGCAATGGACCAGAGCAGCGCTTCTCAAACTTTGGTGCTTTGTGGCCCCTTTCAGAGACTCTCAAACCCGTTGTTCATGTCACAGACTTTGTTTGGGAATCCTAAGGGACCAGTTGAGCAAGGTAACCTGAATACCTGCGTTGAAACAAAGCTTTGTCTAATTTTATTTTATTCCGACTCAAGAAATAGTTTGCTATGAGCCTGAAGCTTTTATACAGTTCGTTTCGGCTAAGTTCTGACTGATTCGTCGAAGACTTTTCTCAGCAAGCAAACAGAGACCACTGTCTCTAACTAAAATGAATATATTACAAAATTTACAACTCGCGACCGACGAAAATTCTCTTCCGCGCTCTGCCACTGCAAAGCGAAAATCAGCTCTATAACTTAATTCGTTCAATGCAAATAATTCTACCTTCGTAGAACCAATCTACAAACACTGACGCAAAAACAATTACAACACTTATCAATGCAATACAATCAAAGAATCCTTCTCCCGCGCTCTACCCCACAACAACGCTTAAATCTCTTCTCTCATGGTGGTGGTGGTGGGTTTACCCGACCCATTCCTGGGAATGGGGGCGCGGATCAACTCCGCGTAGTCCCAGTAATCGGGCGACTCCCCACGGACGGGACCAGAGGTCCAGAATGGAGAGGAAATGGCCGAATATGGCCCGACGCAGATGGTCCAGTACAGGGCAGTCTAGCACGAGATGAGAAAGGTCCTGTGATTCAGAACACAGTTGCGGCATGAAGGAGTCTCGGCTCGACCAACCCTGTGGAGATAAGTGCTAAGGAGAGTGCTGTGCCCGTTGCAGCGTAAACGGGAGAGAGCACAGCGAGCGGAGCGAGGGAGAGTACGCTCCTCGGGAGATACTGAAGGAATTTGATGTTGAAAGAGACCAGATTGGACACTGCGTCTTCAACTGGTCTGGAGGGATAGTCTTTGTGAGGAAATAAGGGATAAGAGGGACGCTGATATTTTAGAGGGATCAAGAGAAGCTCCAACTTTAGCAAGAGAATCAGCTAAGTTTTTACCAGGGAGGGAAGAGTGACCTGCAGGTATCCATTGCAAGTGGACTACCTTGGATTTAGATAAAACATTGAGGAGAGATTGTGTATCAGATAGGGATTTGGATGTTAAATATGGTAAGGGTGCGGAAAGGGTTGATACGACAGGTAGAGAGTCAGAAAATAAGGTGATGGATTCAAAGTTACATGTCTTGGAGTGAGAGATACACGACTCAAGGGCATGTAGAATGCGAAGTCTCGGCACTGTAACTGATAACCCAGAGACCAGTCGAGAAGGAGAGGGAGGTAGCAGTGGATATACTTTTAATTTGTACACTTAGTGTGAATCCCTGCCACAGCCCTCCAGGTACCGAACCGTCAGTTTAGGCAGTGATATCGCTGTGAGATAGGGAGGAAAGATGAGATGTAACTATGGTGTTGCGAAAGGAGGGGGTCTTTACCAGAGCATCGGGATGAGAGTTGGATTGAGAAGGTGTAAACAGGCACATTCTGATGTGAGAGAGATGGGACGGTATGAGGAAGGTGAGTCAGAGTGTTTTTCGTGTTTGAGTATGGGGACGATGATCGATTGTTTCCAGGTAGATGGGAAGGTGAGAGTTGACCAAGAAAGGTTGAAGATATATATAATATGTGATATGATATGTAGATGTGAGGAGAGTTGATTAGCACAGTTTACAGGGGTATGGAAACCTGGGAAGTTGGGAGCTCAGATGAAGTTGGGGAGGAAGAGCTTGAGATTGAGTGAAGTAGTGAAAAGACTTCACTGAAACGGGTTTTAGGAGAAAGGCTAGAGCTAGTTTTCTGCCATGACTTAGTTTAGCTTTAGATATCACAGTGGAGGTATATCTACTAATGGAGATATAGTTCTGGCGGTCTTCTTCGGAACAGTGTGCCTTTGCGAATGCTTTTCGACGTTTCGCGACGGCATCTGCGACTTCAGAAGACCACCAGGCTTTAGCAGGGCGGTTGGTGCTGCCGAAAGGAATGGCAGAAGTGGCTGCATCATTGGAAAGTTTGGTAAAGGTGTGGGTGGCTTCAGAAAGAGAAAGTGTTGGAGGGTGTAGGGCAGAGGGTATCAACATAAGTAGTGTAATCGTCCCAGCAAACTTTATTGTAATTAAATGAGGGGGGCGGTGGATAGAGTTAAATAAAGAGACAGTAGGAATAGAGATAGAGATAGAAAGATGATCTGAGCCGAGGTCCGCAAAGGTCTGCCATTTGCATTTAGAGGCTATTTGGGCAGGAACCAGAGAGAGATCAGGGGAGGAGCGGTTTTTGGTGGCACGGTGTAGTAGGGTGTGATGTTCGGGGTTGTTAAGATGTAAAAGATCAGAAGAAAGGAGCCAGTCAAACAGATCTTTGCTTGATTGGTCTTCCGGTGAGTGAGAGTCCCAGGATGAATGATGGTCATAAAATCTCCAAAGATGTAAGTAGTAGGGGATGATGGTAAGAGGAAGGGTGAGAAGGATTTAGGGCGAGAATCAGAGGAAGAAGAGAGAATAGGAGGGACAAAGACTGAAAAGGTGTATAAGTGAGGCCCCTTTTATTTTAACTGTGATAGTTAAATAGTCGGAGCTGGGATAAAGAGAGGAGAGGGATTGTGCGGAGAGTGAAGTGTAGGTTAGACCGTTTTTGATGAGTATGATTAGTACACCACCTCCTAGGTTTCCCGTAGAGATGGTGGTTCTTTTCCTCGTCTCCTCGTCCTAGAACGGTTCTTTTGGAGAGTTTTATAGCCGGGTATGTGGAAAATGGAGTCAGAAGAAAGGTGCGACTCTTGCACGAAGATGAGGTCGTACTGATTTAGAGAGAGAAATTGCATAAGTTTAGTACGACGGCGGCGAATCCCATTAGCATTCAACTGTAGGATTTGAAGGTTGTTTCGAGAGAGAGGGAAAGATGGAAAGAAGATTGTGTGAGAGGAGAGATGGTATGTTGGGTTTGAGGAGGAGGTAGAGATGATGCTGAGGGAGAGTAAGTAAAAATTAGTTGGGGGTGATTAGGAGGGTCGGTGGGGTTATTAATGGTGGAGAATTGTTTTGGGAAGGGTTTTATTTTTGAAGATATGGGTTTGTGGGTATTTGTGGATGAGGATGGGGGTTTGGGAGTGTTATTGGATGGAGATACAGGGTCAGGATGTGAGAGGGAGAGGGAGGTTTGAAGAGGATGAGTACATTGGACAAGTCCAAGAGTGTCCCGGGGAGATTTTACAAAAGTCAGCGGGAGAGGGACCAGAGCAGGAGAGATGTACCCAGAGAAAACAGTTGGTACATTGTACCGATCTGTTTCCCCAGGTGACTCTACGGGAGCAGACGGAGCAGGGGTGTATAGGGCCAAGGTTGGGATGAATGTCACCGCTGATGAGAAGAAGTATAAGGATAAGAAGCAGCGGTGAGTAGAATAGGTAGAGGAGGTTTGGGATGCAAAAAGAGACTAAGAAGAGTTGTCAGAAAGAAAGTAGAAGAAATTATGGGACGGTCAATTGAAATTTTTTATGGAGTAAATTCTGGCTAAGTACAATCAACTCGCTTTAAAACTTCTTTCTACAAATAGAAAGAAACCACAGTTTCTAACTATAAAGAATTTATTATTCACAAAGCTAAAGGAGCGTGATTAACTTTCGTAAAATTTGAACCTTTACAAAACTTCAAAGCAATTTACAACGCGAATTATTACTCTAAATTTTCGTGCTGATTGCAACAACTGCGAATTATTTATTACTCGAAACCTTTGTACTGACTAATTTTAAGAAAAAATTGGCACCCCGATGGCTAATAATTTTATACAATTCTACAGTTTCTCACTATAAAATTAATTTCTAAGGCGTCAACTTATTTTTAAACAATTTAAAGAACGACCAGAAAAGCGCACTCCCGAAAAACGCACCACGTAGATTTCACGTGGAATCCATGTGGTGTGTTTGAAGGGCTGCTCTGAAGAAGACCGCCAGAACTATGTCTAGATGTACCTCCACTGTGATATCTAAAGCTAAGCTGAGTCATGGCAGAAAACTAGCTCTAGCCTTTCTCCTAAAACCCGTCCCAGAAAAGTTTTTTCACTACTTCGCTCCATCTCAGGCTCCCCTTCCTCAACTTATCTGATCTCCCCAACTTCTCAAATTGTCATACTTCTGTAAACTGTGCTAACCAACTCTCCTCACATCTACAGTCCCATTTCTCTACTCAAGCCCCAAAACCTTTTCAAAGCACTGAGAAAATTCACATGAACACTATTAGGACTGCGCACTGCAATGCCCTGCACTCCACTTTCTGCTCACCTTTCTCCTCTCTTGTACTCTCCACAGCCATCTCTCAACTCTCAATCTCAACCTCATCAGGCCCTGATCAAATTACATACTCACTTCTAACCCACTTTCCACAATCCGCGCTATATTTTCTTTTATATAACTTTAACTTTTTTTGGTCAACTCATACCTTCCTATCTACCTGGAAACAATCGACCATCATCCTTATTTTCAAACCCGGAAAACCCTCTGACTCATCTTCCTCATATCGTTCCATCTCACTCATATCCAGTACCTCCAAACCCTTTGAAAAAATAGTTTTAGGACGACTCACTTATTTTTTCGAACAATATAGCTTCCTTTCACCCGTGCAAGCTAGTTTTAGACCTGGTAGATCGACTGTGGATTAGGTTCTCCTCTCTCATTGTCAATCGCAGATTCCTTCTACCAATCTAAACCATGTGCACGTACCGTCCTCGTCACTGTGGATTTTGCGAAAGTTTTTGACTCAATCTGGTATTCTGCCCTCCTTTCTAAACTCCTCTCTTCTTTGTTTTTTTGAATGAATACAATCTTATCTCTCAGATCGCCGTTCGAAACTCTGTATCTGTAATTCCTATAGTCGTCCTTTTCGTCTCTGAAAAGGTGTTCCCAAGGTTCAGTTCTTGGACCAATCCTCTTCTCTCTACCCAGCCAACAATGCTATGCAGGGCCCACGCGGGCCCTGCAAGAGCTGCCCGTACGGGACCCGTACCGATTTGGCCACGGGCGCTGTAGTGGCCCCGCATGGGCTAACCGCACGAGTTTAATTTGGTTTTCAGTTTTAGGCCGTAATCAAAAATTAAAACATGCAAATAAGTTAACCTTTTTAATAATTTTAAAAAAGGTACAATTTGGATAAACAATTTGAAAATTATGAAACTCGTGTGGTAAGCCCATGCGGGGCTACTGCAGCGCCCGCGGCCAAATCGGTACGGGTCCCATACGGGCAGCCCTTGCAGGAACCGCATGGGCCCTGCATAGTATTGTTGGCTGGGTATTTATCAGTAATTTTTCACCTTTCTCCCTACATCTGTTAAGGTTTCACTCCATGCAGATGACCTTGCCATTTAGGCCTCCTTCCCAATGAGTGTGCAACTTCCACAGCCCTCAACAGACTGGTAGAACCGTCCTCCACGTGGCGCCTTCCTCTCAATCCCCTCAAATGTGAGTCATCCTTCTTCAACTTATACCCCTACCAGTCTCGTATAAAACCCTCTCTATACATTCTTAACAACCCCACTAAACTTTATCCCATACGAATCTTTCTCTGTATAACCATTAACCCCACTCTTTCTTTCAAACATCATGTCCTATTTTTACGGAAAAATTTTCACAGCCGATTCCGTGCTTTCTGTTTTGTCGCCTCTGCTTCCTGGGGCCCATCTAAAAAATCCTTATGTACCTTATATAAAGTCTTCATTCGCCCCATCCTTACCTATGCTTCCTCAGGCTGGTTTCCCTTCTCACTTCCTACCGACATCACTTTTGTAGAGAGGATGCATAGATCTTGCTGTAGAGTAATCACAGGCTGTCTATTGTCCACTCCTATCTCTCTGCTTCATGTAGAAGCGCTTCTTCCTTCACTGCGCGTCAACCTCATTTACCAATCACTCTCTTTCTTTAAACAAGCCCTCCGACTTTCTTCAACCTTTCCTCCACAGTAGCTTCTCTCCCAAATTCTAATCCCTGCACACGTCTCAAGAAAGCTTCACGGAGATCCTTCTCCCGATTACATAACCTTACCCTTAACCTGTATCTTACTTGTGAACCTTTAATCCTCTGCCCTCCTAAACCTCCTTGGTCTACCCCTTCTACTTACACCATCTCACTCCAACTCTCTTCCCCATGCTCTCGTAATGATCCCCTGCCTTCGCAATACCACAGCTACCTCCCACCTATCCTCCCTACCGCACAGCGACATCACTGCCTGGACTGATGGTTTGGTTCTTGGCTGGCTGGGGCAGGGTGATGCAGGGATCCACATTAAGTGTACAAAGTGCGTCACTGCTACCTTCCTCTCCTTCTCGACTGGTCTCTAAGCTATCATTTACAGTGCCGAGACTTTCGCCATGGTGTATCTTTCACTCCAAGACATGTGCTTTTGAATCCATCACCTTATTTTCTGACTCTCTATCTGTCGTATCAACCCTTTCCGCTCCTTTGCCATACTTAACTCCCAAATCTCTCTTCGGCACACAATCTCTCCTTAATGTTCTATCTGAATCTAAGGTTGTCCACTTGCAATGGATACCTGCAGGTCACTCTTCCTTCCCTGGTAACGACTTAGCTGATTCTCTTGCTAAAGTTGGAGCCTCTCTTGACCTCTCCAAGATATTAGTATCTCTCTCACCCAGTGATGAGATTCACGTTCTTAGAATTTTGGCACGTTTAGCAAACCCGTTCTTGGAATTTCAGCACGTTTAGCAAACCCGGTTTTAACTTTATGTAATCTATGTATTTCAATATCTCTGTGTTTAATGTAACAGTTTCAATCTGCTGCAGATGTTTGTTCAGAGTGTAAAGAACGATTCTGAGTGAAGATCTTTTTTTTTTTAGGGGATACCCGAATTTTGGGAGAAAAATAGGAAAATTAGAGATGAAATCGAAGTGAAGACCTTTTCTTTTTTGAGAACACCCTAATTTTGGGAGAAAAATAGGGAAATTAGAGATGAAATCGAAATGAAGAACTTTTTTTTTTTTTAGACAACACCCTAATTAGCGAGTTCGATACAAAAGAGAACCTGTTCTTAAAATTTTGAATCCCATCACTGCTTAGGATCCAACACATTAAAACCTTTGTACTGGAATACAGCATATTTTAAAAATACCACGTCAAGTGCACTTATTGTTTGAAGTGGGCAGTTTGATCCTCCCAAAATTTGATGCAAAATTTTTAGAAGTTTAAAACAAGACTAGCATGAAAAAACACCAATGTTTCTGGGCAAAAAGTATAGGGGAAGTATCCATACCTGAGCCGGTTCCATAGTTGATCAATTAGCCTTTTTTTCCGCCTTGTTTAAATTTTTTCAACCGTAACAACTTTAATATTTTTGTATCAAGATGGCGGTTCTTTGTTGTTATTGTTACGCAGTTGTGATGAAAACACCATGTGCTAGATCAGTTTGTGCAATTTTTTAATACAATTGTTGTTTTTTTTTTTTAGAGTAAGCTCGATTATCTCTGAAGTTACTGCAGCTAAGAAAGCGAAAGTTTTTATGAGTATAACATAAAGCTTTACATTTTAAATAGGGTTAGATTTATAATTACTAGATCAAAGGCAGTGATAAAATCTTGAGATATGTCCATATTGAGCGCTGTTTTATAGTTGAGCCACTACACCAATCTTTAGTTGAGCCAGCTGGCTCAACTTTGGTTACTTAACATGAACTAAATGCTTAATTAAATTTAAATCGTAAACATAAAATAATCTTACCTAACTTAGTTATATTTACATCAATTAATTTTGTCATTTTCAGTTAAAATACTATAATACTAAAACTTATTGTGACTGGAAGCCTTAGAATAATGGAAAAACGAAAAACTGATCGCGGAAGAATACCACTTATTGTCTTTCAGAACGCTGCTACAGATGTGACTAAAAATAAATTTTCAATTAGAGAGAGTGCTAAAAAGCACAGCATTGATAGAATGACCTTATCTCGTTACCTTAGAAAAGCAGCTGAAAAAGGACCAACAAATGCTAATATGGGCTACAGTTCTCACAAAAAAATTTTATCAAAAGAGATGGAGAGTGATTTGGCAAAGCATTTTTTAAATCTATGCAATCGCTTTTTTGGTTTGTCGACTGATAAAGCTAGATCACTAGCATGGGAATTTGCCGTTAGAAATAAACTTGATATTCCTGAAAATTGGAAAACTGACCAAAAAAGTGGCTCCGCAATTTTATGCAACACCACCACTTGACTCTACGAAAAGCAGAAGCAACATCTTATGGAAGAGCAACGGCTTTTAACAAAAAAAATGTTAGCAACTATTTTGATAATTTATATAGTGTAATGGAAAAGTATCAATTTGATCCAGGAAATATATTTAATATGGATGAAACTGGCTGCTTTACTGTACAAGTACCAAAAAAGGTTTTAGCTCAACAAGGAGTGAAGCAGGTAATCTAAAAACTGTATCATTGACATCGTCTAGGCTTAACCTACTTATATCACACCTCTAATTGAAGTTGAAACCTGCATTGCATAAACATTGTAAAGTTGTATTGTGCATAGAAAACTATTTTAATTATTTATAGTCTTCAGAAAAATGATCTTAACTAACCTTATCATTAACAGGTCGGAGCTGTGACATCAAGAGAAAGAGGTGAACTTGTCACAATGGCAGCAACAATTAACGCACTTGGAAATGATTTCCACCAATGTTTATTTTTCCACGAAAAAACTACAAACCCTACATGCTAAATAATGCTCCTGTTGGTTCTTTGGGCGCTGCTAATTCATCAGGTTGGATGACAACCGACTTATTTGTTGATTACTTGGATCATTTTAAAAAGCACACAAAATGTTCACCAGAAAATCCTGTGCTGCTTATTTTAGACAATCATGCCTCTCACATTTCTTTAGCAGCTGTAGAAAAAAGCAGAACATACGGTATCGTAATGTTAACGATCCATCCGCACACTTCCCACAAACTGCAACCACTAGACAAAGGGGTGTTCGGACCTTTCAAACAATATTACAACAAGTTTCTGGATAGCTGGATGAAGTCAAATCTTGGAACCCCTTGCACAATTTACAATGTTGCTGGCATTGCTAAGGAAGCATACAATATTGCTTTTAGCAAAAAGAACATGGAATCAGCTTTTAAAGCAACTGGAGTCTTCCCACTTAATAGAGATATCTACACAGATGAAGATTTCTTGCCAACTGAAGTTACTAATAGACCCGACCCTACTGTTTCTGATGAAACACAACAAATAGAAAAAACTTTTCTTCATTCTGTTAATCCTCCAGTGACAGACCCTTTTCCAGAGCAAACACAAAATCTGCAACTAGAGTACCAGCCTGTGCAAATGAGCAATACTGAAACAAATAAAATTTTAATCAACAGAACACCCATTCAAAATAAAAGAGGTTTTTCTAATCCTAATTACGTTTCTCCATTTGATATCCTGCCAGTACCAAAGGCTTTACCTCGAAAACGTTTTGCTCAACAAAAAAACAAAAAAAAATCGCTTGTTATTACTTCGACACCAGAAAAAGAACGCCTTGCCGCAAACTTAGTTTGTTTGGGCAAAAAACCATTAAGAAGACGTAAAGAGGTTGGAAATAAAGACAAAAAGTCCAAGACCAGACAAGACCAAAAAAAAGCAAAAAGCTTAAACACGTAAAAAAAAGGTAAAAAAATCAATTGTTTTCTCGAGTTTATCGGAAGAATCTGTTACTATGACACTTGATGACAGTTCTGATCTTTCTGAATTTAATGATGAAAACATTTGTTGCATTTGCTCGGAATTATACTGTAAAGATGTGGAAAATTGGATTAAATGCAGTTGCATCGGTTGTTTGTACTGCAATCCTAGAAATCCTGCATGCAGCATTGTTGGTCCTTGTAAAAGCTGGGCACATGAAGCTTGTACAGATGATACAACAGTTTTTAAATGCCAGTATTGTAAAAACTGACTACTATTTTATAAAGCACTCTCAATTTTTATTTGAAAGACATTGTTACTTTTTTGTGTACATACAGTAGTTGACTCTGATTGAAAGTTTGTATATGTTCTTTTCTAATATTTTGAATAAAGCTTTTTGGTTCTAATGTTTCTCTTATGTGATGACACGCAATACTCGACTTAATTTTATAAACTAGAGAGTGGCTCAATTAAAGTTACTGGGTGGATCAACTACGGAAATCCGACTCCATAGTTGAGCCAAATTAGTAGGCAATTTTAACCCTCCAAAAATACCACAAATAATTTGCCTATAATGATTCTAAAAATTTAAATCATTACCACAAAGAAGGTAGTTTATGAATATCACTTTGTTTTGATAAAAATACTACTGGTTTAAATTTTCTGATCAAAAATGTAAATTTTGGCTCAATTGTGGATACTTTCCCCTAAGTAGTTTTCAAGCGCGAAGTAGGCCTATTTGTCACGAAACGTTGCTTTCCTATCTATCCAAAACATTGTTTTTTTTTGGAAATGAACCATTTTGAACATAATTTTAGCTAAATAAAGAAATTCAAAAGTAAAGTTGTCCGTACACATAAACTGCCTGTACGTAAAATTTTTAACACGACTTTAATTTGTTAAAATCTTATTTAATTTATAACCGGATTAGCCTTACTCCTTCTATTATTTTTCATACCTACGAGAATTGGCGGGAGTATTCGTTGGTTGTTTTATTGATTTTTTTGCTTCTCTTGGCGCTTAAGGCGGCAAAAAGTAAAAAAAAGTCAAAAAAACAAACAAAGAATATTCCCATTAACGCTCGTAGTGGAAACGAGCCATGCTTCTGTGAAATTATTTCTTTAAATTTTTGTAGGCAATTTATGAAAAAAACTATAAAAAAATGCCTCTCCAAATTTTTTTAAAAAGTTTTAAATTGCTTAATCATTAAAGACTTCTAAAGCTTCTACCATCTTCACTAAACCGACTTATTTAGTGTCTGGTTTAAGATTAACCAAGTGATAAAATTCAGTGAAAAATTGCAAAGTTTATAATGAGGTTGCTTCTGATACATTTATTTTTTGATCTGCAGCTTAATTCTCATAATTGTGGATGTTTGTTGCGGGTTGCCTTTAGTTACTTAGCTTAAGTGACAAACTTGAATTAAGCGATGTATACTCAGCTAAAACATAGGTTTGTGCGACAAAACTCTACCTTGTGTTAATTCCTTTTGGCTTCTAGTTTTGCGACTTTTTAAGGCTACTTTAATTAAGATTTTTTCTGATCAGGTGGATCTTAAACATGTTAATAAGTTGAAAATTAAAAAGACTATGCATTTTTTCTTTTTTGCTAATTTTAAAACATTTATTAATTTTCGTAACAAAATGTTAAATGAAATGAAAAAGATTCAAAATAACAATTCATATTAACTCGCAGTGAATGAAATTCTCTCTTATTAATTTCTGATGCACGCATTCATTTTTCTCTTTATCTTTTGTTGTTAAATAAAAATAGAATATATGAAATAATTCAATTTAACTGAAGCAGTATTTTCTGAAGGTTTCTTTGCCTTCAGACCATTTTTTTGGTCAGGACTTTTTGATTTTAGAATTTGTTTTGGATCTTTTGTAGAAAGCCCCCACCATCTATTGCAAGTAATTTTTTTTGGTGAAACTAACCCGGAATCCTCTTTACAAGTTTCTTTTTTATTTCATCCTAGTGTTCTAGGAGGATTCAGGGTTAGTTTCACCAAAAAAATTACTTGCTATAGTTGGTGGGGCGATAAAAATTACTCGCAATAGAAGGCGGGGGCTTTCTACAAAAGATCCTTTGTTTTTTACTTTTTCATTATTACACAACATTTTTATCGTAAAAATATTATTAAAGGTATTATTTATTCAATATTTCTAAATATGTAAATTTTTATCAAACTTTTTGCATTACAGAAAATACCCACTCAGCAGAAGCACAATTAATGATGGCTTTAAAAAAGGGGGCCTGGTGAAAGAAAAAAAAGGAGGCTGCATATTAAGATTTACTTTGCACTAAAAAAAATAATTTTAAATAAATGAAGACCTTTCTATGGGCTTCACCTTTCTTTTATTCTTTCTTTTTTAAAGTGATTCCGATCTTTATATGAGCATATAAATAATTATTCAAAGTTTTATGTAACTAAAGACAAAAAAATATTTTTACATTATTTTAATAATTTTTTTAAGTACTCTTGGTGCTGCTATCAAGATATGCATTTTTGCTTAACGAGGCCATTTTTATGACAATTTTGAGGAAGCCTGGAACGGCCGCTTATTTCGCCGCATACTAAAGCCATCACTGAGACCTCTGACTAATATAATTTGATAAATGTAATAAAAGTTGCAATATACAAGGCAGGAAACAAAAGCGTGAAAGGGTTGACAAATATGCAAATCGCATAATTCAAACAGTAACTTATTTTTCTGTAACGGGTAATACACTTCAAATTCTATTAACTTAATAAATAAAAATGTGGGTTTTGTTGTAAAAAATTAAAGATAAATGATTCGAATGGGAAGAAAAGAAATTTTTACAGTGTATGGTTTTAACAAATGGTTATTTTATTTTATGTGGTTTTAGCATAGTAGTACTTTATGCTTTTTTATGCATATAAAAAGTCCAAAATTAAAGCGGTAACAGAAACTGCCAAAGTAAAAGATTTTAAACGTTACTTCGAAAATGAAAGACGAGAATAAAATATTACATATACGATATACATAAAGAAGAAAACTGAATACAACAAATAAAAGTAAGCCGCTCAGCTTTGTAAAACAATTATCGCTTTAAACAAAGTCGATTTTATCGGAGCCATAAGCTTTTCGTGACGCTCTCATCAGTGGCAATCGCGTCAAAATGGGACGAACCAGAGAAAATCAAGGTATTTATAGTCTCAACAGTTGGGAGAAAGGTGCTGCAGTCTCGGAAAGGAGAAAGGCACAATTGCACAGTGTGGTGCAATACAGTGTAATCTCAGAAAGGAGAAACGCACTATGTGCAATTACCCAGGAGAAACACTGTTACTCGCAACTTAGGTTATTTGAAAAGTTTCAATGTGTAAACAAATTCCTTTTGCTTACATAAAACCGAATGTTTGGTTTTGATAAAAGTTGCCTCGAGTAGACACAGATGGAACGAGTTGCGTGCCACAGCAAGAATTTTAAAACGTTTGTCGTTATAGTTTGCAGCACATTGCTCGTTGTCAAGCAAGTGTTGTCCTATGGCAGAGTCACAATCTGGATTGTTACGTTTTGGCTTACAGGATCTGCCAGGTTGAGATCGTGTAGGGTTGAGATTGTGACTCTGCCATAGGACAACACTTGCTTGACAACGAGCAATGTGCTGCAAACTATAACGACAAACGTTTTAAAATTCCTGCAGTGGCACGCAACTCGTTCCATCTGTGTCTACTCGAGACAACTTTTATCAAAACCAAACATTCGGTTTTATGTAAGCAAAAGGAATTTGTTTACACATTGAAACTTTTCAAATAACCTAAGTTGCGAGTAACAGTGTTTCTCCTGGGTAATTGCACATAGTGCGTTTCTCCTTTCCGAGATTACACTGTATTGCACCACACTGTGCAATTGTGCCTTTCTCCTTTCCGAGACTGCAGCACCTTTCTCCCAACTGTTGAGACTATAAATACCTTGATTTTCTCTGGTTCGTCCCATTTTGACGCGATTGCCACTGATGAGAGCGTCACGAAAAGCTTATGGCTCCGATAAAATCGACTTTGTTTAAAGCGATATTAAAATTCTGTACCACAAAGAAGCTCAAAACAATTATCCTTATTTTCAATAAATTATTCTTTAATTGTCCTGCTTAACGTTTGTTTCTACGACTATGCGATTTCACAAAAAACTCAAATACTTAGCAGTTTTTGTCAAAACACGGACTTTGGTAAGCAAATAATTTCCTCTCTTGTTTGTCCTTAAATTTATTCCTAGTCCACGATTTGTAACAAAATTCGCTTGTCTGTGGGAGATCTCGTCTCCTACTTTCAGCTCCATTAAATCATCTTCCGGAAATTGATCTTCAACAGCGACATGCCAGACACTCCCTCGATGGAAACAATAGCTTCTTTGAAACGAAATTACGTCGAAAGTCCGATCTCTCTCAGCTTGGTAAAATTCATTTATGAGTCTGGCGATCTGTATAGTGAGAGTATAAATTTTATTTGTATATTTTGTATTAACATAAAAAATACATAAAAAAACGGTAACATTTTAATAGATTTTAAGTTTAGGTATGGTTTCACTAGTCTATTTGTCAAAGTATTGCGTGTGCATAGAAATTAGGTAAATGTTCTGCACCTTTGTTTTGTGATTAAATTCTTACTTATTACGTTTAAAAGCGTTTAGATCAGGGGTGGGCAATAATTTTCAACCTCGGGCCACAATGGAGTTTTTGGAATGATTTTCGGGCTGCATATGAACTGACAATAGTAAATTTTAATAAATATGGGTCATTATGAAATTTCATTTGTTTTTAAAATATAGTGATCTCTAAAAAAAGTCTTTACATTGAATCTGTCTCAGATTTCATAATTTTTCAGATATTGAATTTATCTTAACCATCTACTGCAAATATTACCCAAAATTTGTTTCAGGTATTGAGTTTACCATAGAAACAACTGCGAATATTACAAAAAATAAATTAAACAATAAACTTTGAAATATCTTAACAAAGTCTTCAACTATAAAATCGACCAAGCTCATTATAAAAGTAACACCAGTTTTGCATCAAGATAACTATGGTGTTCTAATATTCATGCTGTCTATCTTTGAAAAAAACTAATTTCGGCGCTTTTTTATTCTTGTTTTAACAAGCAACTCTAAATAGCTGTTACATTACTTTAAATAACAAATTTAAAACTTTAAACTGGCAACAATATCTTATCATCTCGGAAAACTGGTTCAGGTAATTACTTGACAATTGCATTAAACTTAATAACTTAATGTTTCAACAGATACTTTGTGAGTCAGCAAGATACTCAGATGGTGTGATATGAAATGCATCGAGATTAACTGTTTCGTGGTTTTATATTTCTGTGGCGTAAGACTTAGACAATTTTGTTTTAGCTAAAAGCTTTGTTCTTTTCCGCAGTAGTAATTTGTTTTTATTTGCATTCAAATGAACAACTGATAATTGAAAAAAAGTAGAGCGAAGATCGCAAATCAGGAAACGGCAATTAAACGATATACGTTATAACATGCACAATAAAATTTTGCATGTAAAAAAAGCATTAACATGCAAAAAGACAAATAATAATCTTTAAAAAGTTACAAATATACTTCTACAGATCACAATTAAGTCAAGAATACTCGTACATTGCTTTGTAGCGAACTCATCTTTTGCAAACCGTTTTCAGTGCATGCAGGCTTGTTTTGTAGAGTGTAGTGCAAACTTTATGTTCTAATGTTATGTTCTAATGCTTTATTCTGGCGATTTCCCTTGAAGAGTATCAAATAAAAAGCTTTGGGAAAAAAAATCTTTTACTTCACACCACCTTCAAATTCTGTACCACCAAACGTCAGTTATTTTAAAACTAAACTAACATAAAAGTGACTAATCAAGGATTATTACACTCATCTCTACATTAAAAGATATCAATTTTTTGACTTAAAAAGCTTTTATTTTCACCTTGTAATCTGAATGTTTTGAATCTACTTTGCATTAAAAAGGTATTTAGCATCACAAAATTTCACAAGATTTTCTCAATTGAAACCGTCTTAATTGAAAAATAGCAAATTTGTTGTTTAAAGGTGTTCGATTTGCAAATCAATATCTGTTTTTAGCAACTTTTTATTCAGCATGTGACCTTAACCCATTAACGACCATTGTCCTTTTTTTGGGACGTAAATTAAAATTTCACTGGACTTATATTATTGCATACCGGTATATTTTATTACTATCTTTTCCCACAGGATAACAATCAAGTATTCTATGTTCTTTGTAAATACCGGATCAAAAAGTTTATAATTCTTGACTCTAGAGCATTACAAATATAGCTAATTTTAGCTCTTCGCGGCCTAACTTGCAATATTGTAGCCAGTGTCAATGTGACTAGAGTCCAATGAGGGTGTGCGGCCTAATTACTCTTAGGAGAGACAGATAGACAGACTGAAACATAAAATTGGTATGAATAAGTCATTATGTGAGTGTACTAAATGTTTAACTTTTATGTCCCATTTATGGGACAATGGCCTCATTTCAGCAAAGTGTGTGAATTTCAATTTTTCTCAAATATTCTTTTACTTTTATGGTAACTGTTGAGAAATTTAGTTTCTAAATATTGAAATACCTTTGCAATAACCTTTTTATGTAGTCGGCAGCGTGGTGGAGTGGTTAAAGCACCGGGCTCGTGACCAACACGGTATCGGTTCAAAACCCACTCGCGCAATTCTGTTTTGTTGTTGGGAAAGACACTTTACAGCACATTCCCCTGTTTGGTGGTTCTGGCAAGCAGTTCTAAATTACAGTCATATCTCTATTAAATTACAAGCGGACAGCAATATCTTGGTATCTCCGAGAAGCAGGTCGGGGTAATTGCCTACCCTATTTATTAGCGCCTCCGTCGCTTTCCTGCAAGTCAGGAGAATAAGTATATAGATAAAATAAATGCACATTTTACAGAAATTTTAGCTGTTTTGTAAATGTATTAATAAATGTACCATGTTTTGTAAACGCGGCATGATTACTGAAGAAATTCACAGAGCACTTGCAGAATTGGAGGATGACGACATTGAAAGCGTTTCTGTTGCAATTACTCCACCCCCTATGGATCTTCTTACGGATGAAGAGGATGTAAATGATAAAAATATTCCTGAAGCGACCAGCAGGAACTTTAGAACTAATAGGCTACCAACTTTCTCAAGTAAATGAAGATGAGCCTTCAACATCTGCAATCCGGCATAAACGAAAGAAAAAAGATCCTAGCGTAGATCCCAAATGGGAAAAATGTGAACCAGAGTACAAAAGTGAAATGATGACTCCCTCAAAAAATTTTTACGAGAAGTTAGAAAGTCTTCAAGGTAAAAGTACTGCGGAAATTTTTGAACAATTACTATCTGATGTACTTGAACTTATGCTACAGCAAACATTGACTTATGCTTTACAAAAGAATGATCCACAGTTTACACTTGAATTGAATAAAATCAAAACATTTATGGGAATTCTTCTCTTCAGCGCGTATCATAAACTGCCACAGCAAAACATGTACTGGGAGCAGAGCCTAGCCATTGGGATACCACTAGTATATAATGCTATGACAAGACAAAAATTCAAAACGATAAATCGGTATCTACATCTGAATGAAAATGCTATGATTGATGCTAATGACAAAATGTATGAATTGAGACCTTTTTTAGATGCCCTAAACACAAATTTTAAGAAGTTTGGCATTTTTCACTCTCATTTGTCAATTGATGAAATGAAGATAAGGTACTATGGGATGCATTCCGCAAAAATGTTTATGAAAGGAAAGCCTATAAAATTCGGGTATAAATTTTGGTGTTTGTGTAGTGAAGATAGATATTTATGCATCTTTGCACCTTACCTTGGTAAAGAAAACGAGCCAAACAATGAACCTCTTGGAATAAGAGTCATAAAAACCTTATCTCAATTATTCCAAAAGAAGAGGCCTCCAAGTATGAAATTTTCTTTGATAATTTCTTTACGAGCATCAAAGTTTTAAAGCATTTAGGGGACAACTAATTGAAAGCAACTGGTACTAACAGAGAAAATTGTACCAAAAAATGCCCTCTAATCTCCTCTAAAGCAATGAAGAAAACTACGGAAAGAGGGTTTACTGATTATAGGTTTGATCGGGAAACCCGAATCTTAGTACTTAGTAGTCAAGTGGCATGACAACACTCCCGTTTCTATTGCTACCAGTTACAGTTCTGTGTATTCAGTTGGAAATATCACCAGACACTCACACAATTGAAAAAAAAATTACTATAAAAATCCCAAAAGTTGTATCTAAATATAATAAATCGATGGGAGGAGTTGACCTTCTAGATAAACAGGTCACTCTATATAGAACAAGGATTCGCGGAAAGAAGTGGTGGTTTCCAATTTTTACTCAAATGTTGGACGTAGCTGTTATAAATTGCTGGAGAATGCATAACATTGTAAATAAAGATGAGAATCTTACTCTGCTAGAAGCCAGAAGAAAGCTCACTTTAGCATTGCTTTCAAAAACATCGTCTTCCAACCGACATCGTCCAGAACCACAGAGGAGCATATTAAAAAGAAGAAGAGTAAGTGAAGAAGTTAGATATGATTCTGGAAGTCATTTTGTTGCAGTAATTCAAACTCAGAGGCGTTGTACACTTTGTGGAAATAAGGTCAAAAGAATTTGCAGTCGATATAATGTTCTCCTTCATGATGCATGTTTTGAAATATTTCATACTAAATAATATCAAGGTCATAAATTAAAATACACCAGAATCATAAAATCTTCAAATGTAAAAGGAAAATAAAGTTTACTCTACAATTATTTATAAAGAAATTGAATTTGAGTTCTTTTTAAATTGCTTTGTGAATTTTTTTATAAACATTATATTTAGAATAATGGCTTAATTTTTCATTGTTTTGTATTACTTTTTATCACATTATTGGGAGTAAATACCTTCATTTTGTTTTAATAAAGGAAGAGAAACTCAGTTTTTGTTTCCCAATCTAAAAAGACTACAATATTATGCAATAAATAGCGGTTAATGATGCACAAATGGTAATAATACATTATCGCAGGCAATACCCTGAATCAGGGCCAACGTCCCATAAATAGGACACCTCGTTTCGAATACAAAATAAATTGCGATTTTTTCAAAATTCTTGCAGTATACTTCTGAAGTCACCAGAAGATGGAAACAATCTACTTTTTTTAAAAAAACTTTCCACTTTAATTCCGGCCCGTAATGGGTTAATGCAATGTTTTAAATTAATTTTGCGTTAAAAAAGCAGTCTCAATTACAAATTTTAACTAGTGTTTTTCAAGTTGAAACCGCCTTGAGTAAAAAAATATAAACCTTTTGTGTCTAAAAAAATCAGAAACTATACGATTATTCTTTAGCATATGATTTAATTTTACAATTCCACAAGTAATTCTGGTGAAAAAATAATACAGTCAAACCTCGGTTTACGAACGTCTCGGAATTTGAACAATTCGGTTTTTGAACAAAAATTTTGAGTTAAAAATGACTCGGTATTCGAACAAAAATTCGGTTCTCGAACAACTTTTTCTGTTCACCAGCATACAAGTTACAGTACATTCATTGTTACGTTGCTTTATTGTTACTTGTGCATTATTGTTACGTTTATAACATTCCTTGTTACGCTTTGCATTTACAATTTTATTATACAAAACATTCTTTTCTCTTCATTAGCCCTAAGTCATGGATCCAATGAAAGCGAGTAGTGATATTGGTCAAGGAAAAAAAAATACATGTATTATTAAATATACATTGTTATGTAAATTTTAATGCTATATAAAGTTATGTAAATGTAAATTACTTGTTAAGTTTTGTTTTATTTACTCTTGGAAGAAATGGTTTTATTTTATGATATACAAGGTATATTGTACACAGGTAAATAAGCTATTCGTTTGGTGCGTGGAACAAATTAATCTTTTTTACATTATTTATAATGGGAAAATATGATTCGGTTTTCGAAAAATTCGATTTTCGAACAGCTTTCCAGAATGAATTGTGTTCGTAAACCGAGGTTTGCCTGCATGCATTTTATTTTGTTCACGTTTCAATAGTGAAGTTTTTTCAAAGCTAATATTTAAAAAAGTTTTTTATTTTACTATTTGGAGTTGCAACTTGTGTATTGAACAAAACTTTGCTATTCTTGAAACCAAAACTATGATTTAAAAAGCGTATCGGTTTTTTTGAAATGATGCGATTACAACTATTTAAAAAAATATCCTTGGCTTTAGGTATTGTTGCCTTTTTAGATTTAATTATAAAAAATGTAATACATTTAGTTAAAAAAATTTCTTTCATCAAGATTGACGAATAAAAAATTTAATTGACGGTAAAATGTTAGCTAAAAGGAATTCGCAAAAATGTTAAAGAAAAACAAATTATATTTTATATTGATTTTGGAAGCAAAAGTTTGTGCAAAACCCTTAAAAATACCCAGATCCGCATGAAAATATTTATGAAAAACAACCACAGTGTTGTCTATTTCATAAATTATTTGTATCATGGCAACAAGAAACGTATTTCTCAAGTCAAAAATATAGAATGCGAGTTTTGATTTTATAGTTCTCGGTCAATACAGAATGCAATGTAGCGCACTTCATTATAATTTTAGCTAGATTGAAAAATGCTTCTTGCGTTATCACGCTCGAATATCTCGAGTTTATTTCTTATTTTTCATTTGCTGTTTGTTTTCAGTTTTAGTTAACGAAAAAAATGCAAGAAGAAAACTCGTATATTCGAGAAGAACTTAATCCGTGCAAAGAAATTGTGTTTTTGGAGTTCAATACAAGGACGAAAGCAAGTCACTCACAATAAATAGACAATCAAAATTATAACTCGTTTAAAAATTGTAATTAGTTCCTCAACAAGTATTTAGCTGCTTTAACAACTGAGTTTTTTTTAGGTACCGTCAGGCCAAATCATCTTTTTTAGCGCTCATAGATTTTTATATAGTAAGTATTTTTTCTCGACCGACGTTTTAAAATATACTCTCGCTGATTTCTTTTTTTTCGACCAATGCCGTGAGTGAATATTTGTTGTTTTATACACAAAAAAGAAAACTGTTTGAATTGTTTGACAGGAGGTTTTAAACTGTTTCTTTTCAAAACCGTAACTTAATCAGAAAATTGAAACAGATGATGAAATAAACTTTACAAAGCTTGTGTAAACAAAAATAAAACCTGCTTTAAAATTATCACATAGGTGACCCAAAAATAAAGTGTCTAGGAAGTTATCAAACTGATTCTTTGCAAGACCGTGACGCAATCAGGAAATTGTTTGATAGAAAGTTATCAAAGTACTTCTTTGCAATTCCTGTTTGAATCAAGAAATCGGTTTGCATAAATACAGGAAGTTATCCACCCGTTTCTTTTCAAAACCCTAATGCAATCAAGAAATTGAAACAGATGATAAAATAAATTTTACAAAGCTTGTTTAAAGAAAAATGTAACCTGCTTTAAAAATTTTTAAATAGGTAACCAAAATAAATTGTTTAGGAAGTTATCAGACTATTTATTTCCAAAACTGTGACGCAATCAGGAAATTGTTTGACAGGAAGTTATCAAATTACTTCTTTGTAATTTATGTTGCAATCAGGAAACCGGTTTGTATAAATATAGGAAACTATCAGACTGAGTCTTACATAATGTTTAAAATCTTGTACAATACTTTGAAATAGTCTTGCGCCATGCTTTGAAACCTTGCACAATCTTTTGAAATAGTCTTACGTAATGCTTTAAAATCTTACACAATCTTTTGAAATAAAAGTCTTGCACAACATTTTAAGATAGTTTTACGGAATGCTTTAAAATCTAGCACAATGTTGTGAAATAGTCTTATGTAATGCTTTGAAATCTTGCACAATGTTTTGAAATATTCTTACGTAATGCTTTGAAATCTCACACCTGTCTTGAGCAAGAATTGAACTCAGGACCATTTTTTTTCTTGGAGTTAGAGTTTTCTTTCGGTTTGGCAGTTTGTTTCTTTCAGGTTGTCATCTGTCTTGGTTTGTAATTGAAGTCAGGACCATTTTTTTTCTTAGGGTTAGGGTTGAAATCTTACATCTGTTTGGGTAAGAATGGAACTCAGGACCACTGTCTTTCTTGAGGTTAGGGTTAGATTATTCGTTAGGTTTGACAGCTTCGCTGTTAACTGTCTTGGGTGGGAGTAGAACTCAGGACCACTTTTCTCAGGGTTAGGCTTGAGATCTTACATCTGTTTGGGTAAGAATTGAACTCAGGACTACTGTCTTTCTTAGGGTTAAGGTTAGGTTGCGTGTTAGGATTAGGCTTAGGGTTAGAGTTAGGGTTACGGTTAAGGTTAGGGTTGCTCCTGTGTGATCCCGTTGATGCTCTTGATCCTACGCTAGACAACAACGAAAAAAATCATTACATAATACTCTAAACTTTTTATTCGTATATTTTGTATTTACAAAAATATAAAAAATAAAAACAAGTAAAAGCAGTAATTTTTAATAGATTTTGGGTTTAGATATAGTTTTATTAATTTTTTTTCATGGTACTGGATGTACAGTACATTAAAATCAGATAAATGTTTCTGCACGTTTTTTTTGTAGTTTAATTCGTACTCATTATAATAAAAAGCATTTAGATTTATGCAGCTTTAATTTAATTTTTAAAATCTCAACCTTTGTTTTCTTTTACGAAGTATAAAGGTGATCTAAAAAAAAAGTAGAATTTACCACAAAATTCGCCAGCTAAAGTTTTTACTACATAGTAATTAACAAATGTCATTTAATCTTATTTTTTATTTTGATTTTATCTATACATACCGGTATTTATCCTCCTGACTCAAAAGAAAGCTAGGACGGCGTTAATACATAGAGCAAGCAATTACCATAACCTGCTTCCAGGATGCCAAGATGTTGGTGCCGATTGAAATTTTTTCTTTTGCCTTTTTGTTTTATAGAGATATTACTGAAATTTAGAACTACTTGCCAAGACCAACAAGCAGGGAAAAGTGTCGTAAAGTATTTTTCTCCATGACACAACAGAATGGCGCGAGTAAGTTTTGAACCGAGACCATGTTGATCACAATCACGGCGCTCTTAACCACTCAACCACGTTGCCCACATTTTGAACGACAGGGTAAAGTCTGCTTCCCATAGATTGTTTCAGAATCATTTTAAAATAATTAAAACTTTATAGTTGATTATTTATTTATGACTTTGAGCTTCATTTCTTCTTACACTGCTTAAAATTTTAAGCTGATAAAGCCAAAAAATTATTTAGAAAGTGTAATAAATGGATAATTTTAAGAGTCGTTCTCAGTTTTATTTTGTTACATTTCATGAAAGAAAACTGAAAAATTTCAAAGATATGTAAAAATAAGTTTAAGTTTAACCCAAAAATCAATATAATCTGCACTGAAAAAGTTTTCACAATAAACGTTATTTACAAATTCTTAAACTGGCATTAAGGTCTTTGGAGAGGGGTGGCATAAAGTCTTCAGAAAAGGTGTGAAGCTGGTGCAATGGTTAAAAAGAAATTAGGATTTTTATGAACTGCTACTTTACAGTAATGAGAAAATTTGCGTATTTCAGTGATTTGGAAAACTGCATCGGTCGGGCATTTTTTTTCTTCTGATGAAAATACCATGCCCGAAAAATTTGCTGATAGAGACCAGACAAAATGTAATTCAATGGACAAAAACTTCAAATGATTGTGCTCATTAACTGTGGTAGGCAAACAGTCTAGAAAAAGGAAATTTCTGAAATATAACCCCTCGCGGGACGGCTACACTGCGAAAATTTTAATGTGTAATTTAGAGCATTTTCTCATGCCGCCTCGAGCGTCACCCAATCTAAAGAGTTATGCGTTCATATACTTGGCACAGGGATTTGTGCGGAAAGTCTTTTTCTAATTCAGTTAGCCCAGTTGAGATTAGAATATTGGTGGTTGATTTTCAACCACTACAAATTGGTTAATTTTTTGCTTCATGTTTGATCTCTATTGAATAAAGCCCTTTATGTATCTGTAGAAAAACGACTAATCTATTTTTTAATTCATCCACATGGACGATCAGATTACAGATTCTTGAAGGTGATATGCATTCAAACTTAGGATTATTAACACACTTGTTTCAAACCTATCCCTAAACATCAAATCTTACTTTTATGTAAACGCACAAAAAATACTGCGTGCATATGAAAGGGTTAGAAATTAAAATAAATAAATACAATAATTTATAGTGCTGCACTTAACAGCACTTTTAACTATTAAACCCAATAAATTAAAACAAAAATTCTATATCAATTGTCTAAAGGTACTGCTCTAATCTCTTATCATTCTCAATACTAGCATTATGCTTTAACTTAACTGAAAAAAGTGTTTTTAGTCAGCAGTTCAACAGAAAATGTTCAATTTTAATCTACACTTAATTGCAAACAAGAAAAAGCATCATGAAATGCTAACTTGCAATAGTAACATTGCGATAAAGCTATATCAATGTTGTATTTTTGAAAATTCTAATGGGGTGTCGCCCTTTACCTGCTGGATCCTCTCTGGGTTCTTAGTGTGACTCATAATCAGGTTGTAAAGTTGGAGAAGTTTTTCCGACTCCGACTCCAGCTATTTAAACTTTTTACCTGCTGGGTCCTCCCTGGGTTCTTAGTGTGACTTATAATCAGGTTGTAAAGTTGGAGAAGTTTTTCCGACTCCGACTTCAGCTATTTAAACTTTTTACAACTATGATTCTATAACAGCTGAAAAAAATGATTTTGACTCTATTCTAAACGTGCGACTCCAGCGACTCCGATTTCACAACTTTGGAGGCCCAATTTAGCTTAAGTTAGAGTGTCCAAAAGCAATATAGGCTCCGACTCCCCGCTATGCAAATTCTAACAAACCAACTCCCACTCGCGACTCCGACTTCATCAAATTTAAGGAAACTTTTTCTACTCCGGCGACTTAAATTCTGCATCTCTGCTTATAACAATGTTGTTGAGTTGGAGTTGCCGGAACCGCATAATTTAGGGAGGAGTCAGACTCCTTTTTTACATATTGATAAAGTCAGAGTCGTTTTACTAGATCTCGTCCAGTCGGAATCAGAAAACATTGAATTGGTGGAGTCAAAAATTAACTTTTCTGACTCAGCAACTGTGTTTTAACCAATAAGTACAAAAATACACAACCTCCAAAATGTTTTCTCTAATCAAAAATTTTCAACATGAATGACAAAAAAAGTTTTCCAAGTTAAAACATTGATCTTCGCCTATTAAGCAGTTCACTTTAAAAATCATAAATATTAGTAAAGTTCAAGAGAAGGAAGCAGCAGCACAACGTAAGAAGTTAAAACATGCATAAGATAATCAAAAAGTGCAAGTACAAAACGGTAGAAAGCATGGCCACTATACCTTTATCAGTTAAAATACTGTATAAGAAATAAGAAAGAAAAAAGGAAGGAAGAATTTAACAAGAAGAATAGCTAAACAAATTAGAAGATTGTATAACCATAATTATTTCCAAAATGGTAAAAGTGTCAGCCCAGAAAGAAAATTGAAATTTTACTTACAAAATAGGGCAAATAAAAAAATATTTATTTTGTTTCATTTTTTTCATTTAGGCTTCCATTATCAAGTTTTGCTTCGCCAGTGCTAGGCATGCCATTTAAATGATTTAATTTGTGGGATGTTAAGTAGACGGATTACACTTGCTTATCGAACAAATTCGAAAAGATTTTATCGCCGTTAAATTGACCTGAGGTGTAAGCAATTTAGCAGAACTTTTTCAACGCCAGCAGAAAGCAGCCGAAAACCAAACAAGGGGTTACCAAAACAACCGTATACCGTGCTAGTATGGAAAGTTTAAAACTCTATACAATTTTACTGCTGTGCCTCGAAACAAAACACGACTTGGTTTTGGCTGCTATGGCTTATTAACCAGGTTTGACAGATAATGGAGAGATCAAGAGTTTCGATCAGAGCATCAACTTTTATGATTTAAGCGACTTTTAAAGCAAGAGAAGACAAGACAACAAACGAGCTTCGATTTAACAAACAAACGAGTAAACAAACAAACAAACAAGTGTTAAGTTAGAGTTAGCTCTTCAATCGATCTAAAGAGCTTTACGTTAAAACATTCGCCTTGTTGTGTAATCGCTCAAAAGATGTCACGAATATGAATGTCGCGCAAATTGCTCTAACGTATGACAATCATGTCACTGTACCTCTTGACTTCTTAGTTAAACTCAAAACCACTGTCAAGTAGTGAGCTTTAAATATGTGGTTTTGGTGTGAAAATCGCTGTTAATAATTTTTTCGCAGTTGCAATGAATTTTTAGAAACCACAAAACTTTAAATTTTTTTGTTTTTAAAGCTGCTCTACCAACCATAGTAAAAGCTTGAAGTTCTCTACATTATTACCTTGATAAAATATCACCAGTTGTTTCGTAATCGACCCTTTCTTGAAATTCTAATTTTGTAATTTAGTTATTGTTTCCGATAGACCCATTATCTTTTTGTTCAAGCCCAGACCATTTAACTTTGATTAGAAAATGCCATTATAGTTAAGTCCTATTGTATTCGCTTTAAATTTTTGTAACATTTGCGAACTAATTAGAACAGTATTTTTTGTGAAGATTGCGAAATGCCTCAACGTCACAGATAGTTAGATCCTCCATTATTAATGGCCACGTACTTCTGTAGTTGTGATGTCCTATATGTAAGCGCCTGCTTATATAACTAACCAGAGCGTAGAAACTCATTCAGTTCAAGTCGTTCTGAAGGCTATTCTATGCTGTTATTTTGTAGAGGGCATTCAGGTGAAATACCACTGTAAAGACGTTTGCTGTTAGGGTAGAAAGTCCAAGTAGTTCAAAAACTGTTCTACTCTGTAAAATTGTCGAAGACCTTCTGAGCTGTTTGAATCGCCCTGTAAAGTCCTTATTCTTTAATCAAGTACAGTCGGTATCATAGTACGTTTGAATTTTTGATAAACTGGAGACAAATTTCGTCTGAAACCTACGCTCTGTAAATTTATGATTTGACTGATAGCATTTAAATAAAGGTTATATTTTATTTCAAATTGTCATTTGTTAAATTATAGTTAGGAGCTAGGGTTTGGGAGAATCATCCAACGACCTCTTCTTAGCGTAAAAAATAACCTTTTTGATAAAGAGAAGAATTTAGTTTCGGTGTTGACAGCAAACTCAGCACCACATAATTCCTAACAGAATCGAAGTCTCGTCAGCAATATCATTTTTGACGTCAGATTATAAAATAAACATCATTCTTGACGGTCGTTAATTGAAGAACTATAAGCATAACTTTTGACGTGTTCCTTAAGTGTGTCAGCAACATAGTTTTTGACGAAATTAAACAAGTTAATTTACGTTGGCATAGAGGCCAACTTCTACTACGCGCTTCACTGCTAAAGTTTGAAGGGATAATTACTTATGAAATATCATGCACGTATTAGCATTTTTGAATTGAATGTAACGTTTGATTTAATATAAACGCAGCAGTTTGAATCCGTGCCACTCTGTTCGATAGGCGGTGGTCCATCCGACGTTGGTCCGCCTGACGCTGATCTGACGTCGAGTGGACGTCAGTCGAACGACCGGGGTTCACCCGACGTCGTATTGAGGAGCAAAACGTCGGAGAAACGACATCCTTCCGATTATGAATTACTAATCTGGGAATAAACGTTCTCAGATTTGAGGTTCAAGTTTTGTTTTACGAAATTGATTTAATTTAAAACTAAATTGGAAATACGTATGTTTCGGTATTTTTACTGATTATGTTTTTATAATTGTGTTGATTATGTTATCAAAATCTTTCTCAAATCACGTTTGTACACAGGAAAGATAAATTTTAAGACTAATATTTAATTTACTTTTAATAGCTTAAAAAATATATTAATAAGATCACCAAAACATACGTTAGAAGTATATGTTCCAACAAAAAAGTTACAATTTCTTAGCATTTCAATATCAGTTATCATTCCAGCAACACCGTTTTTGCTGAATCGTTTTGCCTTTATATGGGCGTCATGCATCGGATCAAACAAGATTTTGTAGTTTTTATAGCTGTAAATAAAGTTTTTTTTATGAGTAAAACAAATGCAATTTTTTTATTAATAAAGCCAGTACAAGTTTTTTTTTTATAAAACAAATATTTATTCATACGTATATCTTTTTTTTTTAGTGTAGTTTTATAAGATCTCTTTTATTTTTCAGTTTTTTTTTTTATTTAACTTTTTTAGGTATTACAGAGCTTTAAAAACTTTGAAAAAGTTTAACTTTTTTAGGTATTACAGAGCTTTAAAAACTTTGAAAAAGTTTAACAAGTTGGTATACATAGAATTGATGTGGCAAGATGGCAATTTGGATGATGGAAAAACCCCGAGTTTTTTACTATGTCAAGAAGTTTGTCTTGTAGAGTAAGCACATTTAAGGTATTGCAGTTGCTAATAAAGTAATATCAATATAAAAAACATTTAGTTCGAAATGATTGCATCAAAGCAAAAAAAAATTAAAATTACTTTTCTTTTGCTTCAACAATTACACTTGGTTTGTCAGTAGCAATGTAGACTCTTTTAGTAACGTTAATTCCTTTATTGATGTAATTGCAATCAAACCATCTATCAACGTATGCCATGTACGATTTTAAGTAGAAAAAATATCCATCCCTATGTTTGTCCGTTCTTCTGACATGAATGCTGAAATGCAACAAGAAATTTTTGTGATTTCAAAAATATTAATTTTTATAACTTGTCAGGTACAAGAGACAGCCAAAAAGCAAAGACCCCTGTTCAATGCAACCGACTTACAGCGCATATATTTTTTAGAAATTTAAACAGTGTATATGTAAATACTTGTTTAAAGATAAACTATTAAAAACTTTGTGTGAATGTAACCACTTTTTGTTAATTTATTAAAAATGACTTTGCTATTCGACTTTCGCCGGAAGCAAAAGCCATGAATGAGTTTCTTGTATTGAAAGGAAACCACTAAGAAACATTTTCAAAAGATAAGAAAAAATTTATGGAGATGCTGCAATTTATTGTTATATTAAATATTAAAAAGATCAAGAATTATCCTAATTATAAATAATATGTATTCAAGTTCCTAACCATAAAAAATATTTCATTCACAAAATTAAACAAACTTGATCAACTCTCGTAAAACTTGATCAACTCTCGTAAAACTTGACTCTCAAGCTTTACCCAAACGTCAAAGCAATATACAATGCCAACAACTGCAAATAATTACTCAACAACTTTGTACTGAATAACTATAAGAATTAATTAGCATCTCGATGGTTTACATAGAGGGATATTTGCATTCCGAATAATCGCATAATATACTTTATCAAATAAGGATCAGAAATCTCAAACCAAAACCAATTATTTGCTAAGAATACATTTCGGTTAATCGCATATCGGTTTATTACATGTTCCGGTTTATCAAATAAAAATTAAAGCAATTTATTCGATTAACCGAACAATTTTGTACGTGAATGAAAGTAATTGCTAATTGAAAATGCATTGTAAGCACAAACGCTCAATGTTCTGGTTACACATTCATGAGTATACAGCAGTCGATGCAAAACAACGTGGAATCAAAGTTGGTCAAGCGCTACTGCGCGTTTCTAAAGCATCTGTCCTGATTAAAAAAAAGAGAGTTTCAACGTTTCTAACCGATTAGAAATTTCACGTACACTTGCCCTTTTTTTTTCGTTTTACGTCACTCGCTTGCATCGTAAGAATAGAAGAAACAAAGCGTAACAGCTTCGTGTGAGGAAACGCCGATCTCAAGGATTTTTTTCCACTGCGAGCGTGGAATGGAGCATTCTTGATTTGTTTTATTGATTTTTTTGCTTTGTTAGCGCTCGCTCAGATTTTAAGTGCGGAAAGGTCAATAAAAGAAAGAAATGGAGCATTTCCTTGTTTTTTTATTAATCTTTTCTTACTTAAATCTACGCAAGCGCTAAGCGAAGCAATAAAAATCAATAAACTCGTGTTGGAATCTTTGTTTCTTTTACTGATCTTTCCACGCTTAACATCTAAGGAAGCGCTAAGCGAAGCAAAAAATTAATAAAACGAACAAAGATTACTTCATTCCACGCTCTTAGTGGAAACGAGACCTTATGCAAGCAATCGGAGACTAGCTTGCTTTGCTTTTCGAAACAACGAAAAAACCAAGCGCAATGCCACCGGGATTAATAAGTATTATTAAAAATAAAAATTTCATTAATTTCCTTGTAATGCTATAACGAGTTCTTTCTGAAATGCCTTTCATGAATTGGTACACATACTGACATGATTCAGCAACAATTACGGTTAAAAGGGAGTGTTTTTAGTACTTTCGGATAAACGCATAATTCGGTTTATCGCATAAAAAACATTGGCAAAATGGCTATTCAATTAACTTAATTCATTATATTAAACTTTTCATAGTTTATCCTGCATACAGGTTAAATCAATTCTATCTCACTAAAAAACAGGGGTTCTCAATCAGTGGGCCACAGAAAGTTTTTTAGGTAGACCATACAGAAAAGGTGTGAAAAAATGTTTAAAATATATATTTGGTGATTATTTTTTGTTGTGAAGAAAGGATTTGATAAAATTGGGTACGGAATGAAAGTGAAAACTGGACACACTAGGCCGCAGCAGATGCGTTTAAATTTTTTTGGGCTACAGTGTTAAAAAAACTGCTCAAACCTGCTGTGGAGCTACTTTCAAGGCTTCAACACTGACTTTCAACTACTTCACACTTAAACAACACCACACAAGCGACAGTAACACCAACGATTCCTAAGCACTTTTCAATTGGAATTAAACGATAAAATTTATTGCGATATTGATATACAGGGTGGTCTAAAAGTAGGTAGGCAGTATATGGATTAGGTTTATGTATCAGATAAAAAACAGTTTGAGCACCTTCGTTGATAAAATTTAAGAGCTTTTGTATTATTGTTTACAATAAAATTTAATTGTCAATGTAATAATTGTGCTAGTAATAAACATAATAGACCTTTTTCAGCCATCTAGTGGACATGGCAACCGTTGCTCAGCCGAGCAGGTTTTGTCTTTTTTTGTTTTGTTTCAACAATTAAGTCATAAAGCGGATAGCTTATTTCGGTGATTTGAATGTTACTAAGTAAAAAAACTTAGTTTTTACTTAAAAAGTAATAAAAACTAATAAAAATAAACTAAGTTTTTATTACTTTTTAAGTTGATTTAGAATATGCAAGTATGTAAGCATTTAATGGTACTTGATGCAAAAACCAAATTATTAAAAAACAGAAAAGTGTGATACCAATACAATTATTACTGTATTAAATTATTATTATTTTTTTGATTACGTTTAGCTAGTAACTGTAGATGATAAAGGCTACAGGAAGCTAAGGTAATGAGCAAATATTTGCTATAAGCTATCTTAATTTTTCCCAAGTAATTAAATGGAAAAAAACTATCAAAACATATTAATAGAAATTAACTGAAATTCATTATGTTGTGATGTTTATATAATTATGAACAAGAATACACATAAGCACTTGGAACAAATTAGATGCAACTACATTATTTAAAAAAAGTGATTATTTTACTCATTTCTACAAAAAATGTTGACACAGACGCAAAAGTTGTTGATGTTTGTAAATTAACAAAATCTGCTTACCATAATACAATTACAAAATAGTTTGGTCGTCTTCCTAATTTTGGTTTTAATTTAACTATAAAACATTGGACTTAAATGAATTTCAAAAGCAAAATTAGAGCAATCTACAATCAGTAATAGATTTAATATGGTGCGAATGGAGCGGCCGCACCGGCCCCCGCTAAAACAGATCAAAAAGTGGCCCCTACGCAAGATATTGCTCTATTTTTTCTTAGTAGCACAAGGACGGTGGCATCTTTAAAATAAAGACTTTTTTTTTAAGAGATCGGTTTGTTTTAATACAGGTCTTAATACTAATATTAATTTATGCCAGGAAAAAAAACTACCGATGCCATGTTTGCCTTAAGAATGTTGATGGAAAAGTACAGAGAAGGTCAAAGAGAACTACATTGTGTATTTGCGGACCTAGGGAAAGCTTACGACTAGGTTCCGCGGGAAGAGCTGTGGTACTGTATGAGAAAATCAGGAATAGCAAAAAGTATGTGCAACTTGTACAGGATATGTACGACGAAAGTGAAACAGTGATGAGCTAAGCAGTAGGAACTACAGAAAGTTTTAAAGTCAAGGTCGGACTGCACCAGGGATCAACGTTAAGTCTGTTCCTGTTTGCAGTGATAATGGACAGGCTAACGGATGAAGTAAGGACAGAACCGCCATGGACGATGCTGTTTGCTGATGATATTGTGATTTGCGAAGAGATAGGAAAGAAGTGGAGCGGAGACTAGAATGTTGGAGGTATGCGTTGGAAAAAAGAGGGATGAAAGTAAGTCGGTCAAAGACCAAATATCTGTGCATAAATGGAGGAAATGACAACAAAACAGTGAAGATGGAGGATACAAAAGTGCCAAGAATAAAGGAATTTAAGTACTTGGGATCAACAGTGCAAAAAGTGGTAGTTGTGAGATGAAACGGATGGAGAAAAGTATCGGGGGTAATCTGTGACAAGAGGTTACCAGCTAGAGTAAAAAGAAAAACGTACAGTTTAGTGGTGAGACCCGCAATGGTGTATGGACTTGAGACCATAGCAGTCACAAAGAAACAAGTGGAAGAGATGGAAGTTGCAGAGATGAAAATGGTGAGGTTTTCTATGGGAGTGATGAGAAAAGACAAGATTAGAAACGAGTACATCAGAAGTACAGTTAAGGTAGAACGGTTAGGAATGAAGATGAAGGAGGGCAGACTGAGGTGGTATGGACATGTCATGAGGAGAGAACAGGAGTATGTAGGAAGAAAAATGATGGAAATGGTGTTACCGGGAAAGAGGAAAAGAGGAAAACCAAAGAGAAGATTTTTAGATATAGTGAAAAAAGATATAGGGGAAGTTGGTGCGAGGGAGACGGACGTTGAAAACAGGACAGTTTGGAGAAACATGATACGCTGTGGTCACCCCTGATTGAAGGGAAAGGCAAAAAGAAGAAGCTTTGTGTTAATACACTAAAAAGTGGTCTTTCATAAAACGATGACTTTTTTTAGAGATCACACTGTTTTGGAAGACAAAATAATTGGCTCCCTCAAAAACAAAATAAATTGGTTGGAGGAGGTAATGTACCGCTTCTGCAATCATTACTTAACAATACCAAAGGCGACGTCATAATCAAAGCTTTAAAAAATTACTGTAAAAGACTGAAAATCAACTTTGGAGTTACAGGTTAAGATTAGAATTATGAATGAAGTGTGGCAATGATATCATTGCAGAATTTAAACAAATGTGGATACATATTCTTATTTTACAGAATTATAGTTTTGCCCATACTTGTAGTAATCACAATTAGAAAAACAATTTTACCTTAAAAGTGTATTGTAAATATTACAATTAATTATAAGAATATCTCTACTCACTAAACGAGTAAGCTTACCCAGCGATAGGATTAACAAAGGATATATTTTTTTTAACTTTTTCCATTTGTTCAGCAAAAGAAGGCTTAAACCTGAAGAAGAACTTCATGATTTGACCCATCCACCATGCATTCGGATCACGATGAAAGCACTTAAGGGAATCTAAATTTTAATAAACATAAACAAAACTGTTATGTGGCTTCAAGGTCAGATAAATTTGATTGATTTAGTAGAAAAGTTACTTTTTATTAGTTTTTTGAACAAACCTTTATTTTAAACTTTTAACCTTGTCAGCCCTTTGTTGATTGTCTTAATTTAAACAGGTTTTGTGCGTAATTTTTCGCAACATAAAATAAACACACAAAAACACTTAGGCTATTGTGTGAAAATATTTTGGCCACTATTTCTCTAACGTACTTAAAAGATTATTAACATGCATCGAAATTCTAATTGGAAATCTTACATAATAATTGAGTGGTGAACATAAAAAGCACTGTAGGGATCAGTTTGTTTCTTGTTAAGCATTTTAAGATTAAATCATTAAACCGACATTACAGTAATTTATTTTAATATTTTTGATCTAATTTTATTTTATAAAGCAAATTTGTTTTAATATTATGCTCTGAACAATTTAAAAAACAAAAAAATTGATTTGTTATTTTCAAAACACCGAACTGTTTAAAATAAAGTTCCGGATTCAGGTTGAGGTTTGGCAAATTTTATTTTTACGGGTTCAGTTCCGGTTCAGGCTCGGCAAATTTTATTTTTAAAGGTTTAGTTTTGGTTTAGCTCTGGTTTGGGTTAAAAAAAAATTTTTTTCCTATTAATACAGATTTTCAATTTATGTTTGGTTCAATTTCTAATTTTATGAAACATTTTTTATGTCCGGTTTTGCTAGTGTATAAACCAGGACCATGACTCGTGGATTGTGGACTTAGACATACCAAACCAAAAGATTTGGAAAAAAGGGGCAAAATAATT
This sequence comes from Diplosoma virens, assembly GCA_963680785.1. Classification (NCBI taxonomy): domain Eukaryota; kingdom Metazoa; phylum Chordata; class Ascidiacea; order Aplousobranchia; family Didemnidae; genus Diplosoma; species Diplosoma virens. The sequence goes on along the minus strand of OY796884.1, from coordinate 17,780,477 downwards.
TTGCTCGAATTGTAGCTTTGCACGATTTTATCAAGAAGCCCAAACGTAACAAATAAAACCGAGCAGAATATATTAGCTTTGTTATTAGCCCGTCTATCCGAAATATTTTTGACGCCTAAAAAAATCGAGTTAGAAGTGTTATGCGTGGAAATAATCAATTTTACTCAATAAAAGGAAATTTTGTGATTGAAATTACTATTCAGCACATTGAAATAAAGTAGCTAGATTAAAAATGACTTATTTTTGTCCAAGAAACATTTTTACCAATGCATTTTATGCCTCGAAAGACATGGTCAGTGCCTAAAAATCATGTTGTCAATCGAATTTTTTTTACCAGTTACCAGATTGAGATGGCGAAAAAGTTGTCATCTTTTGTTCTTTCTATAGAGCTTGTCCAGAACCGCAGTTTTACCCTCACCAACAATAACGGAAAGCAAAGCAGATTTCGTTGCCTGAAGAAAGGCGTCTCTCAGGAATCCGTCTTAGCTCCCATCCCCTTTCACATCTATACAAGCGATCTGCCTAAAACTTTCTCCAGCATATATGCCTACGCTGACAACTTGGCCTTTTGCATATTGCTAGAGATTGGTAGACGCAAGGGGGAACCTTATCCAAAACATGTCAACTCTCCAGACATATCTCCACAAATGGAAAATAAAGCTAAGCAAATCCAAAACGGTGTCGTCTGCCTTCCACCTTAATAACAGGGAGGTAAAACGCAACCCATTGCCTTTCTGTGCAATACCATAATATCTTGATGTGATATTAGAGATATCACTTACGTACGGACGACAAACGGAGTCACTGCGTAAGAAACTCACTTCAAGAGTTTCCTTAATCAGGCGTCTGAAAAGAACAAGTTGGGGTGCTGGTGTCATGACTTTGTGCACAGCAACCTTAGCCCTTGTACATTCTGCTGTTGAGCATTGCGTACCTGCTTGGTGACGCAGTTCTCATACTTGCCTGATTGACTCTATTATTAAGAATGCACTGGACATTGTGACTAGATGTATGCGTCCTAAACCAACATAATACTTTTTTTATTTTATTTTATGTATATATCTATCCTCCTGGCTCGTTAAAAAGCAACGGAGTTGCTATAACACAGGGCAATCAATTACCCTGACGCTCTTTTCGGAGTTGCCATGATATTACTGTCCGCTTAAAATTTTTTATTTTGGATTTTTATTTTTATAAGATATGACTGAAACTTAAAACTGCTTGCCAAGACCACCAAGCAGGAGAAAGTGCCGTAAACTATCTTTCCTAAAGACACAAAAGCATGGGAAAGACACTTTATGGGACTTTCCCCTGCTTGGGGTCTTAGCAAGCAGTTGTATATTTTAATCATATCTTTATAAAGTACTTGCAGGCGTAGTATTTACCAGTACTTGCAAGCACCCCGCCAACTGAGCTTCGTAGCCGAGAAGCTATATTGTCTCTTACCAGCCAATTTGTGGAGCCCAGCTACCTGCTCTACCTCATGATCACTGCTTGCCGAGTTATGGAGCCCAGTCACATGTTCTAACCCAAGATCACTGTTCCTAAACAAGAGCAGTCTCGAAGCCTAAAATTGAGACACCCTTCGGTGTCTGCCGCCAAAGGTCTTCTAACAAACCTTACCAACTTAAAGATCAAATTGACTTGGAGGAATATTCTTGGAATCTTGAATGGAACAATAATAACACTCAACCATACAACTTCATTCCTAATGTCGGCAAATTGCCACTGGTAATTTATCTTCTAAGACTCGCCTATGGATTCGACCGAATCGTCTCTGAATCAGTGTTGGGCGTTTTCGCTCAACTATATACAATTGAACTTGGCTTCCACAACAATCTGCAAATGTGGTGCGGAGGATCAAACGACAAGCCGTATAATTTCCAACTGTTTCTTTACTCTCAATCCGCTGAAATAAATGGTCTAACCAGATTGGATAACAAAACCATAGTTTGGCTGCAGAAGACCTTTCCAGAAATCTGACATCGGCTCACACTACTGACCGACCAAGGTTGAGATGGTAACGATGCCCCTATTGCTTCCCAATAATAACAATAACTACTCCCAATAACAATATTGTTGGAAAATTACCAATGTAAATCATACCTTCTGTAGAAATCGAACTCTATCTCATCCCGGCCTTTGACTTACAGTTCACGCTTTTTCATATTTTCTGTTTGTTCGACATTTGACTAATGGCAAAATTTTAATTTCCTTTTGTTATTGCTTTGAATTTAGACTTTAAATTACTGACTTCAGTTGTCGTTTTAGTCGCCGGGAAAAGACATCATTTAATTTATTTTGCCAACTGTGCCAGCTGTATCAACTGTAATGTATTTTAGCGGTGTCTTTGCTCTTTGGATTTGTGTTTTAAGTTTGATTTGGAATAAAGACTTTTTCGTTTTGCTATAGTTAAAATTTATTATAAAATACAGTTAGTGAAGGTGTTGCAGCTCCCCAGGCCACGTTGCTGTCAATTTGGTTAATTGCAACATAAGAAATAAATTCAATGATGGAAGTAATTTTCTACAATCTCTCTGCACGTGGATATTTTTGGGACTTTCCTTTGAGTGCTCTCAATTTATCTGTGTTAGCAATCACTACGAGTTTTGTATTGCTTCTTGAGGTGCAGCCGCTAGAATTCATACCTGCCTACTTCGTCTTGTTCGAAAGTCAGCGACTTCGTTCTTCCCGTTTGTGTCATCTACGACTGGTGCACTGTGCTTCGAGAACCTACCGACTTGCTTCCAGTCCTTTGTCGTTGGAGAATAATTGTTCCAAAGCCTTCCACTAATGATCTTTTTCTTCGAGTTCGAAAGTCACCGACTTCGTCTTTCTTGCTGATCCGTGCATTGAAAACCCATCGACCTACTAGGGCTATTCTTTGTCGTGTCTGGCTCAACAGTCATCGACTTCGTCCTCAATCCGATCTCAATTTTTTTCGCGAATTATCAACTTCGTCTTTGTGACGACTTTGATCTTGCACGAGAGTTATCAACTTCGTCTTCTTTCCGTTTATTGGTGTTTGCGGTTTTCGAAAATCCGTCAATTGCCGATTCTTTTGTGTTGAGTGGGGAATTTACCTGGAACTTCTCATCGACTTTTAGAGTATATTAATATTTGTATTATTTATCTTTTGTGTATACTTGATTTGTTGTTTGTTGTTGTAATAATTTTTGTGCACTTATTATGGCTTCCACATCGCCTGAACCTAAGGATAACTGGGATCAAAGTAATGTTGAGATTAGTCTTGATAAAATGCAAACTACGCAAATGCTAAGTACCTCTACTTCCTCTGGCCCTCTTGTTAAGGAGTCCTCGACAGGTTCAGTGCCCCGTAAATTATTAACTTCTCAGCGTTTGGTTGTACTTGATAAAAGGATTTATTCCCTAGTTTGAAGAGATGCAGATCGAAAGAAGAGTTTTGTGAAATAGCACCTGAGTTTGATAAGATTAATGCTTCTTACAATTTTCAAAAGACGCTTGATAAAATTACTGATGTTAAATTTGCAGCCGAGCTGAGTGATCGTCTTGCTGATTTTTTTGAAGAATGCTCCAATTCGCACGAGATTGTAAACAGCGCCATTTTTATTGTTTAGAAGATAGCCGCGATCAGACGGCTGAAGTAGAATTTACGGATAGTGTTTCGCAAGTATACAGAGGCAGTGGCAGTTCTACCTCAAAAACGAGTAGTGCAGATCGTTTGATTGAATTAGAATATAAACGGTCAGCTCTTCGTGCTGCTCGAAATTTGGAATTAGCTGAAGCTAAGCATCGTTTTAACATCGAGGAAGTAAAATTGGAACCAGAAGTAAAATTACATGAGTTGTCTGAATGTGGCTCGTCTGTTTCAAGTAAATCGGCTTTAAAGAGGGTTCGTTCAATAAAAGGTTGGATTAAAGGTTCTACGATTGGCACTGTTCCTCATATTTCCTTTTCCGTGAATCGTGGTAATCGGGAGTTTTATGAAAGTAGAGTTGCAGCGTTAGATGTGCGTCCTGAGGCGTTGATACCCTTCAGTTCTAAGAATTGGGAATATAAGGAAACCAACCAGACTTGATCTTTGAGCAGGATTGAAATGAAGCCAAAGACCGTGAAAAAGCTAAATCGCGAGAGTCAACGCATTCTGAAAACTTGCCTAGATATTCTAAGGTAGATTCCTCTAATTGTGCTGAAGAAGTGTTTAAGACTTATCTCGATCGACAAGGTAGGAATGAGTATGTAAATTTAGCATCACAAATTGGTTATAATGGAAGCAACATTGCTTTTGTTTTTTTATGAGATTTAGGTCCGTAGAATCATGAGTGAAAGCCCATGTAGCAAAAGACACCTGGAGATTCTCAGAGCTTCATGCGTTGGTCAACCGTGAGAATTAGTGAATTTGTTTTTTGCCCCTATGAAAAAATCTGTCAACCTCAGAACGAGTTGAGAAAGCCATTACAAGATTACGTGAAAGAATGGTGTTTCATCAGGTCTTATTACAGAGCCCAAAATAGTTGGAATACGTTTTGGACCTAAGAGTAGTTCACACTGTTTCTTCATTAAAAGCCTTTAATAAAGATCTAAATACTTTGGAAGTGTTTGCTTATGCTCATGTTTAGGTAGAAAAATTATCTGATCAGTTTTTATTAGTCGTCATTCTGGTGTTCTTAAAAGGCGTTATCTTGATTACCTTAAACAAGTTGGGCTTGAATTAAATCGACCTGGGTTAGAGATTGTGGAACAGAGCAGTAATGATGAATGACGTATCTGATTTGCCACACAGCCAGTAAGTGATCATTGCGAAACGGCAAATACAAAATTGTTATTTATCTTGGTTTATATAAATAAATCAAAAATTAAAATTAGAGCGTTTGAACCGGAACCGTTTGAAATAAAGTTTTGGTTTAGATTCAGATTCGGCGAATTTAATTTTTACGGGTTCAATTCTTGTTCATTTCAACAAATTTTATGTTTTCGGGTTCAGTTCCGGTTCAGGTTCGAAGAATAACAGTTCGTCGTCGTCGTCGTCGTCGTCGTTTGAAGGGTATCCACTCCAGGCCAGACACAAACAGGACTGGGGCCGAGGGTTTATCCTTTTACTACCCCAGACTGCTGCACTGCCTGGATCAGATGCTGGCAGTGATGTCATTAAGCCAGCATCGAGTTTCGTCATCCAAAACCGTCAGACCTCGTGCTCCATGTGGTGCCCGATGTATAGGGCATGCTGTTAGTACATGGTCTGCTCAGAGGCGCCACACTCGCAATTCGGTGAAGGAGCGAGACCCCATTTGTGCATGGACGAATGGAATCGCCCAACACCGGTCCGCAGGCGGTTGAGCTTAACCCAAGCTGCTCGGGGTAAGCCCATCCCAACAGGCCTGGCACTGGTCTCGGGCACAAAAGCACGGAGCCTGGAAGCATTTTCACAGTACTCCGCGTTCCATTTGTGATTTGTCCATTCAGAAGCGCGAATGCCAAGTCTGGCAAGGTTGTCCAAGAGATTCCGCGCACCTGGCACAAACGGGCGTCTGGATCTTAGTCTCACTTGGCCAGTATCTGTGGACCCACTTAAAAGACCATGCAAGATATGATCAGGGTCCAGAGATTCACGGTAAGCCAAGGAGAGTGTCGCTCCCAGTCGGCGAAGCTCAGCTGGCTGGATGCCTGAGAGTACAAATAGGTGGTCCGTTGGGGTGGGACGCAGGCATCCAGTAACTATGCGCAAGGCGTCATTCAAAACACTGTCGATGAGACGAGTGTGAGCACTGCGACACCAGACTGGCGCACAGTACTCAGCTGTTGAGTAGACTAGAGACAAGGTGGCTATGCGTAGTGTTTTAGCACCAGCACCCCATCCCGAGCCCACGAGTCGTCTCAGCAATGTGACGCGCGATGATAGTTTTTTGCGCAATGCCACTAAATGGTGACGAAACGTGAGCGATCTGTCCAGTTTTACCCCAAGGTAAGTAGGGGTTGGACAGAACGGTAAAAGTCTACCGTTGTTGTAGACCTTTAGCTCACGTTTGGCCTCTCGGTTATTTAAGTAAAAGGCTGCCGTCACCGTCTTAGTGTGACTGAGCTTCAACCTCCAAGTCTGGAGATACGCTGACAGTGTGGACATGTCTTGGCTTAAGGTCGCCTCCAAGTCCTTCCAGTTTCCAGAAGTGTGCAACAATGCTAGATCATCAGCATAAGCAAACTTTCTGGAAATCATGGAAGGAAGATCGTACGTATAGATGTTAAATATGAGGGGAGCCAAGACCGATCCCTGAGGAACGCCGTTTTTAAGACGGCGTAGCCTGCTTTGCTTGCTGTCACCGGTGGTTGGGGTGAAACTTCGATTTCGGACAAGCTCCATAATCATTTTGACCATGTGCTTATCCGGAAGTAGTCTCAGCAGCTTGCAGGTAAGGCCACGGTGCCAGACAGTGTCATAAGCAGCTGTCAGATCGATAAATACGGCACCGGCCTTCTTTTTAGCCTCGAAAGAATCCTCGATGTTCTGGGTTAGCAGAACAACTTGATCTACGGTTGACTTCCCGCGTCGGAACCCAGCCTGCTCTTTAGGGAGCAGTGGATCGATTAATGGTTCAACACGGGCGTAGATAAGCCTCTCGAGGATCTTGTAGGGGACACAGAGCAGAGATATCGATCGATAACTCTTTGGGTCCCCCACGGGCTTTGCTGGTTTTGGGATCGCGACCACAAGCGCTCTTCTCCAGATCTTGGGAATTTTGAGTCGGCGCAAACAGGAAGAAAGGAAATCACGTAACCAGGACTTCAAAGCAGCTCCAGCATGGAGTATAAGCTCGGGGCAGATGGAATCAGGTCCCGGAGCTTTACCTGGTTTTAAGTGTTGAATGGCAGCAGTAAATTCTCTCTGTGAAAAATTGTCAGAGATATTTATTGCGTCTGGTGCTGTGGCCCTCCAAAGGTCAGACACTTCTTGAAAAACAAGTCGAGATGACTTGCGATCAACAGCCTCGTATTTCCCATTTCTAACCAGCTGAGATGCAATAGCATCGGCTGAAACGGGACAGTGACGAGGAGAGTGTCGTGAGCTACCAGTAAGATTGTTCAAAATACTCCATGCTTTTCGACTAGAGTGTGAGAAGTCAATGCTCCGAACTGCTTCGGACCATCGATCCCTCCGCTTTCTGTCAAGCTTGGCAAGCAGAGCTGTAGCAGCCAAACTTGAGTCGTCTCCCTGAGGAGACTGCAGAAAGGTCTTATAGAGGGGTTCACACTCTGCATCCCAACACGGAATATACGAGGGCTGTTTGAAAAGTAACGGGACTGTGTAAATAATTATTTTATTTGAAATGCCACGTAAAAATTACAACTTGTCCCCTTCAAAGTAATCTCCTTGAGCTCGAATGCACTTTTCTAATCTCTGCCGCCATGCTTCTATGCACTTCTGGAAAGATTCCATTGGGATCGCTCGTAGTTCCTTCGTTACGGCTGTTGTTATGGCTTTTGAGTCTTGAAAATTTTACCGAATTATTTATTATTAAACTCGTAGTTATTTCGATACCCGCGTGGGATAGTCTGTTTGGCTGCTTTCTTAATGGTGTTACAGAAGTCCTGGTAAGCCGCATCCACATCAAGTGAATCAGACGGCAACAAAGTCTTTGCGAATTTATTCGTCAAAGCAATGTAGTGACTCCATTTGGCCTTGCGGAAGTTCCATCGCTTAACAGGCATGCTTGGCACTGCCATAGCAAACCTTGGTGGTGTAATAAGCGAGGGTCGATGTTTTGACCTGGGGAACTTGTCAAGGACACGTCTATCCGGTAAGCGACTGTTTGGACCTACGCTAGCGAAATCTAGATCTGGATTGGTGTCAGTGTTCCAGCGGCCGGAATAAAAACTGGCAGCGTCCTTGGCATTATATAGCAGGGCAAGACAATTAATACTTTCCCAGCCAGCCAAGCACTCACCGTCCGGACTGTTGTCGTCGTAACCCCAGTCAGCATGACAACAGTTAAAATCGCCAGCGTAAAGACAGGGGTGAGGAAACACTGGGAGATCCAGTGTTCGCGATCGCGTTGGCGGTGGTTTGTAGACGTTGACTATTTTATAGCCATCAACATCCACACACAGCCACTCGATCTCCGATGTTGGTGGAGATTGGTCCAAAAGCGTGTATCTCAGTCGCTCGTGGACAAACGTGGCAAGGCCATGCTTCCTGCTTAAAGAAGACCCAGCTAGTTGGTAGTTTGGTAGCACCAACTTCTCTGCATCAGTGCAGTGGGTCTCCTGCAGTAGGATGACGAGTGCCCCAGACTGCATAGCGAGGTGATGAAGAACGTTCATCTTGCTTGCAGTGAGGCCTTCGATGTTCAGCTGAAGAATAGTGGGTCTTCGGAACTTGTTGGCAATGTGCCCTGAAAAGGGCAGTTTTATCCTAGCATTGCCCCGTCCTGAAAAGGACGTTTGCCGATTAGCAGACCCACACTGAACATCGGAATGGGTGGATACCCTTCCGTTTTGGTAGGTTCGGTTTCGGTCTGTCATTTTAAAATCAATGAGCAGACTTACTCACGGCCCAGGCTGCGTGAAAGCACCTACCATCTGGGCCGAATAACAGTTGATTCGTGTTTACGTATCTGGTTCGGGTTCGATTCGACGCCATGGTTATTTCTAAAAACTCACCAGCAATTTTGCTTGGCATGTGGAACGGAAGAAAATCAGTAGCAGGTGGCTCATGATAAATGCTTACTTTCAAAACTTGATATTTTTCTAATTCGATAAAATTTTGTTCTACAAAAAAATCTTGCTTAAAATTTGTCGTATAAAACATAAACATAAACAACCTAAACACAAACAATAATTTTTGTGTTTTGTTAAACGGAAGTTTAAATTGAAACAAAACGATTTAAGATTTTGTGATCAATTGGGCGTTCTCGTCCCAGTAGCTGAACATTAGGGCATTTTTAGTGCAACAAATGTATGTTTAAAACTTTGCCGAATAAATATTCTATTGGATCAATTATTGTTTTTTTATGCAAGCGAAAAGTAAGAAGGAATTTTGAATCTTTGATAAAAAGCAAAGGGATCTTTTTACATGTTCTTTGAATAGAAGCTCTTTTTTATTTATTACAGTCAATTGGTAAGTAACAATTCAGATTTTCGGCGATAGGTTAAAGTTTGAAAGTCACTGATTCAAGATATCACATCTAAACACTTGAATTACAATTTTTAAACTAGCTTTTTCATAAACGGTATAATTAAGAAAAAAATTGATCGTAAAGAAAAAGTTATTATCATGTTATTCAATAAGTAAGTTTCATAAAGGCATTGTTTTTATCTTAAAAAGAAACAGTAAAAGTTAAGTTTGATTATTGAAATTAAACACAATTACTATCTATTTAGTTTATTAAGTACTTATTATTCTATACAACATAACCAGAATACCCTTCCATTGGATAACCGAAGTTATATCTTTGATGTTGCAAGATGGGGAAGGTGATTCCAAAACTTTGAAAAGTAGTAAATTTTGGATATCGGTAGAACTAACTATCAAAGTACGATTTGTTCCGAGCGCCAGAAGCAAGCATTCTCCCAGCAGATGAAGATAACTACCGAATCCATTGCCTGCTTGGACATAGCAATAGAGAAAGCGACCGTTTTTACAGTCCTGCTGGTTCTGTTGGAAGTGTTATTATTAGTCAACAAAAAAATAATTAATTGGCAAAAAATTACAATATAAGAGCGCAAAAAGAAATTTAGCAAAACTGTTTGTCTGACATTTATATCTACTTTTTAGAATGTTTTTTCTTTCAGAAGTGTCACAACTTTACTGGGGAATCCAAAAAGACTAGTTGAGCTAGGTAACCCGACTGCATGCGCTGAAGCCAAGCTGTGTTTTTTTTCATATACCGGCTCAAGACATAGTTTGCCGCGAGAGTGAAGTTATTAAAACAGTTATTTCTGGTTAAGTACGAATGAATTGTCTCGAAAACTCCTCTTAACAGACAGCAAGAAACCACAGTTTCTAACTATAAAAAATATATTATTCGCAAAATCGACAACTGATTAATTTTGGTTAAAACTTGACTCTCAAGCTTCGCAAAACTTCAAGGCAATTTACAAAGCCAACAATTGCAAATAATTACTCAACATCTTCGTACTGACTACTTTAAGAATAACTTAGCACCACGATAGCTAATAATTAGAGCAAGTTTTTGTTGCACTAAAAAATTGAAAAAATTGCTTTTATTTTTGACGAAAGTTGCAAAAAGTTGCATTTATGCACAAGCATTTTAGAAGACAATGATTTATTCAAGCGATTTATTTACATATAATGCTAAATATTTGCAAACATTATTTGAAGAGAAATGGCGATCTTTTGCGAACAGTTTGCCTAGCATGCTAGAACTTTGCTCCACAGTGCATAAAGTTGTTTGGCAATTTAACAATTTCGCATACAGTTCTGGATTGATGTTTGACCGGGTCATTTCTACAATTGCTTTCAGGTCACTATTCAGTTCGAATCAGTGAGCCAAATACAATTTTATTTCAGCTGGATTGCTGCCAAACTTAAATGTGTAACCTTTTTCATAGGCTTGAGCAACAGTATATTTTGTGCTCTCTGCTCTTTGTATTTCATCAACAAGTTTGTATAAAATTGATAAATTTCTCTTAGGCTTCTAGGAAAGCTTTCAGCCGCGACGCTTTCTTCTCTTTCACCAGTAACTGCCCGGTACCTTCGAAAGCATTAACAATCTCACAAATTTGAGGAAAGTTTTTGGAATAGTATTCTACTGCCTTCAACCAACTTCCCCATCTGGTGACTATGAGTTGTGGGGGACTGTTGATTGTTGAAAACTTTGCTCTTTAATCTTTATTTTTCACTATTGAAACTTTTACTGCAGCAATTAGCTTGTCAACGTCCTCCTAGTTAACATGGATTCGTTCAGCTGCATTATGCATACCATGATCCACGCTGGTAATGTGAAAGATCTTCGGATATGTTTGTTTAACCACACGACCTGCTGCTGTCATGAACCTGGTAGCATCTGTGAGCAATAAAACAAAATTGACTCTGTCTGTTTGAAGGGTGCGAACTGCATCACCTACGGCATGTATAACAGTTTGTTGATTTGGTGAAGCATCAAGAATCTTGCAATGCAACAGGTAAGTTGTTTCTGGCTGTTCCACGTCTCCGACTAGGGTTTTTACATATTTGGACCCTGAAATATCAGCTTCATCAATGACCATGAAAATGACCTTATCTGAGAGAATATTGCAAATTTGATTAACTTCACATTTCCCCTTATTATCAATTTGTTTTTGGCATGCTGACTCATATGGAGCTTTTTGACCAACATATTTAAAAAGAGCCTGCAGGTCAGAATTGTAAAGTTTGTACAGGGGAATATCTTCTGAAAGGAAAGCAGCTGTCACTTTTCCAACATAATCATTCCAGTCGAAACTAGCTGTTGGTGTGCTTAGCGGCTGCTGTCGTTGCTGCTGTGTTGACGACAGGGCTTTGTGATGCTTTGCACTCTGACAATGTTTGTCTACTAAAAATTTCCTGTCATGTGACACAATTGTAGAGCATAGTGTACAGAACAGTTCTCCACGAACAGTGGCATGAATTCCATAAGGTAGTGTACTTCATAGGTTGGAAAGTGACCATTGCGCTTTTTTTTGGATTCTTGTATAAATTTTTACAAATTCTATTACATGATATTGATACAACACTATTTCTTTTAAACAATATATATTATATCTAAATATCAAAAACTTATTTTCTGTATATTACCAACAACTCGCAGAGCAACGTTACTTAAAGGTACTGGTAGCCTAAGGTGCATTTTACTGACTGCTCTATTCCATAGACTGTCATATTAATCATATTAAGTGTTTTGGATTTAGATTGTTTATCGCAAATCTCTCTCTCCACGTAAAAACTTCATTGACAAATGCTTCTATTTTCTACTTGTAATCCTATAGATAATATATATACGAATAAATCACTGAAAAGAGTTACCGAAAATTTATGCAAAGAAAAAACAAATCAAAGGTACTCACAAAAGTTTAGGAATGTGGAGAGCCAAATAATTTAAGTAGACGATCGCGATTCCGAAGTTCAAAAACAATTAGCTGCACTTCGGCCAAAATTACTTTTACCACTTAAATGAAAAATGAGTGTTTTTCTCTGGCAAGCGTTATTTATATTTGAGGTTTTTTTTTTGTTAATTAATATTTGAAATAAATAAAAAAAGTTAAAAGATGAGAAATTCATAAAGACAAAAGAATAGTAAGTTTCAAGTCATTGCGTCTTAAATTAGGAGAGTTAATAAGGGCGAAAGGAGTTCAGATAAATGAAAAACTATTGTGCACTAAATAGAGTTAATATACCGTTGCGAATTGGTCGCAGTCGCAAGTCCAATTATTTAGAAATTTAATTTTAGATTACTTCAAAACAGAAAGTGTTTTTTGTTTAAACCCAAAACATCAAGGTTATCGTTTCTTACTTGCAAAATAACTAATGCACTTTTATAAGCAAACAGTTTAACTAACTAAGCTATCTCAACAAAACTTGACCTCAAAATACTAGACACAACCTATATCCGTTTGTGCGGGCTTGGCCAAAAGCCAAGTCATACTTCTACTTCTAATTGAATTCGGGCCCTGTCGTACTTGGCTAGGGTTGTAGAACTTCTAGCTTGTAAGCCAACTGTTGCATCATAGATAACATTGAGATGCAGGTAATCCATCACATAGCTCTTTGTTATGAAAATCAAAGAGAATAGAACTGTACTGAAATAGTTTTATAGAATGTATTTTAAATCACACTTACATTTTGCGCCATACTTAATAAAAGTTGCACTAAAAAGTTGCATGTAAAAAAGAAAAAAGTTGCAAAAAGTTGCAATCTAAAATTTCTAAAAACAGCTTAAAACATTGTACAACATAAGGTCTGAGTATTTAGGAAGCTCTTGGAAGCTGTAAAAAAAAGTTGCAAAAGTTGCAAAAACTTGCCCTACTAATAATATACGCTCGTAAACATAATAGTTTGTCCAAACAATTCTATTTCACAATAGAATTGACTTCTAAGGCGCCAACACTTGACCCTCAAACAATTAAACACTCTTACAGTAACACCACACGGTTCTAACACGTCAGATACATATACTCAGATACAAGATGTCAGATACAAATAATTAGCTAGACTCAAACAACTAGAATGAAACTACAATAAAAAGAGCTACCGCGAGCTAATGTAACTACATAAAATAAACATCTGCGAGAAATAAAAAAAACAGCTGTATTTATATAAATCAGCCAAAATTATCGATAAAAATCAAATATACCTGAACGAATAGAAATTTTTAGATCAATTATTACGCTAATTTTGGCAATCAAATAAAGCGTTTGATGACGTCACAAATACAAGACCAAGTACAAAACTATGAAATATGCTCCAAAATAGTGGATAAAGCCAAAACTACGTCTCGCTGTCGCATTGTTGTCGCAAATGACTTAAAAATTGCAGTCAATCAATGTGCTTTAAAAAAAGAGTTAAACCACTCTATTTACACAGTAATTACTTTTATGAACATTTTACAAACAAATAAATTAAGTAGGAGGTTGGCGTACCGATAACGCAATTAGTACGTAACAATGAAGAAGGTGACGTCACAATCTAAGCTCAACAGCTGAAAATTAACTGTAGATTCAAAAATTTAATTAAAATCAAGAATAAAGTGTGACAAGAAGCTTGTTTTTCTTTCTTAAATTGAGAAAAAAATAAAAAAACTCTTTTTTTGAAATTTATCTGGATTTTTTAAAATTAAATTTGTGAAAATTTTAATTTTCTTAAAGTGTGCACCCAATGAAAAAATTGTGTTTATTTTTTTATCTATCAAAACAAACTTCTTGCAATGCGACTTTTTGTTTCATGATAAACATCCCCTAAGCTTTTTGACGTTTTAGACCAGGGGTGATGAATCTATTGGTTGTCGCGGGCCGCTTTGTTAGTTCCAGCTGAGTAAGCGGGCCGCACAAGTTTTTAGTCATACTGTAAAACCTTTTTTCTATAACTTAAAAAGTAAAAAAGCCCTCATAGGTTATGTTAAAAGCTTCAAACTCGAACTCAAAGAACCAAAAAAAAAAAAGTTTGCTGAATTCGAACTTAAGTTGGAACTGAAAAATTTGAGCTCATTACTTAAACATTTTTCAAAAGAAAATAAATAATATTTTGGATTTTACTTTCAATATTAAATTGTTAAATTTCGAGTACAACTAAGTTGTAAATTTACTTTCGATTGGACAACTGAATCGTCAAATTAATATTTGTTCTCTGTTTAACTTGAACTCGTTAAATGAATTTATTTTATTTCCTTAATTACAGCCAGTTTCATTATGCTTTTTTATTTATCACTTTGTGGCATCTTTTCAATTTTTTAAAGAGGTTTGAATTATTGTGTAGATAGGCTTAATCGAGCTATCGATTTTTACATCATAGAATAGAACTTGAACTTGAACTTGAACTTGAATAAAAATCTATTCAGTTTGCAGAACTGGTTAAAAGTAATAATAAGTCCGAAATAAAATAAAGCAATCTTAATAAAAACTTTAGCACAGATGATTCTTAACCTTTTATGGTTCGTGGCCCCTTTTTCAGAGACTTTTAACATCCCTGGCCTCCTGCTTAGAATGTTGTCCAAAAAGACTAGTGAAGACTAAAAAAGGATTACAGAGAAGGCTTATGCTCGTGACCCCCGGAAAATGCTTCATGGCCTCCTTGGAGCCGACTTCCTGGCCTCTTTGTAACATAAAATTATAAAGTTTTCCGAAACGAAAAAAGAAATAGTCAACAGCAGTAATAAACAACACACAAAAGAAAATCCCAGTTTGTCTTCTGTAAGGCTGGTTTCCACTACGAGCATTGCCGAGAGTATTTTTTGATTGCTTTATTGCTTCTCTTAGCGCTTAAGCACAAAAAAAAGTAAAAAAATCAATAAACAAAGAAAGAATAATCCCACTAACGCTCATAGTGATAATGGGCCTTAAAACTGCCACTCTAGAAAGACTCTAACGCGGTATGTAAAAAAATTCTTAAATAAATGCAAGAAATCAAAATTATAAAATTACACCCGAAATAGTTAAAAAATCAATGTGAAACATACGGCTGAAGTTATTTAACGCGGTATTGAAGCATGAAATAAAAAAGCAACAAAGAAACATTTATTTAAAAATTAAACAAGCTTTACCAATATAAGCCTAAGCGAGATTTTTGGAAATTTTTGCTTTATTAAGTGCTTAATATTAGGTCGCTTACATTAAGCGCTTAATATTAGCCTTCACTTTGGATCTGTCTTTATTTTCTCGTAATATTGATTTCCAAGGGAGGTGGGCATCCACAATGCCTGTTTAATACATAAAATAGCATAGCATACTTTGTGATAGCATAGCATTATTCGATAATCAAAAGCGGCTTGCCCTTAAAAGCTGCAAAGCTGCAGCACCCTCAAATGTCTACGCAGCAGCTGTAAATATTATTAGCAAGGCTATAAAAAAGTTCTTTCATAAATATATTTTAATATTTTTTCACATTAAGTTTAAATTCAGTCGGGAGGTTAACGCAAAAAATTGAATTCGTAATTTCTTGAGCTGTTTTAAATGCAACTCAAAAATTTCACACAAAGTGACGCAAAATGACGCAATCCATTGACGCTTTAAATCAGGGTTGGGCAATAATTTTTAACCTCAGATCATATTTGAAATTTAAATGATTTGCGGGCCGCACATAAATTGACATTTGCAAATTTTAATAATTATGGGTTATTATGAAATGTCATTCGTCCCTAAAATGTAATGATTTCTAAAAAAAGTCTTTACTTTAAATCTTTAAATAGTTATCTTGAATTTCGTTTTGAAGACCAAAAAAATTTGAATTAATTTTTTAATTACTTTTTTGAAGAATTCACGTGCCGCAGGTTACCCACCCCTGCTTTAAATGGTGAACTAGACTTAGGTTTGAGTTGCGGTGAAAGCAACTCATTCATAGTAAAATCTTGCCTGGCAATAAGATAAAAACACTTATACAAGATTTGGCTAGTTCTAGGTTTTTGTTGTTTGGTTTCTTTTGGAAAATTCTTTAACTGGACTTAACCCTTTCACGCCTGAATTATAAAAACGCTTATAAAATTTTTTTTTGCTTTTTTCTTATTAGTACTTAGGTTTTAAATGACAAAACGTTTTTTAAATTATTTTTTTATTTTTATGTAAAAAATACAAAATGTTGCCATATGGCTACATCAGGCAGATATTGATAAAAAATGCAGTAAAAATTCCTTTTTCAATAAATTTTACTAAAACTCATTTTTGAATACATTTAAATAAAATTCCTTTAGGACGGTGATGGCCAACCCGCGGCCCTTTTGAGGTTTCTGTGCGGCCCAGTTGACATATACCAATCCAGGGGTGGGCGGAATACGGTCGGCGGTATAGATGTGGTGATACGCACTCGCTTTGAACCGTAGTTGGATAGAATTATGTCGGAAATAACCGATTTTACCATGTTAATACGGAATAACGATCGAACTAGACATCAAATTGAAGTGAAGACCTTTTTTTTTTTTTAGAGATCACAACGATTTTGGGAGAAATATAGCAAAATTTAGCATTAAGTAGAAGTGAAGACCTTTTTTTTTTTTTTTTTTAGGGATCACAATGATTCTGGGAGAAATATAGCAAAATTTGAAATCAAATCGAAGTGAAGACCTTTTTTTAGAGATCGTTCTTGACCCTCGGTAACTTTCACATTATCAACCTGGCCCTTCTAGAAAAAAGTTTAGACACCCCTGTACTACCTACAACCGAATTGCGGCCCGCAGCCAAATTTTTGGATAAAAATTTTACTAATGCGGCCCGCATACGCTCACAAGTTGGACATGCCTGCTTTAGGATAAAGACAGGCACTATATATCTGTACATAGCAAACTATTTCTCATGGTATGTTATATCGCAATGCCTATCATTTAGTAAACATAATCCAACATTGCATTTGGTGCATATAGCCCTTGTAAATTTGTGCACACATTTCTTACACCTTTGTTTGGTCTTCACACAGCTTGGTTAGTGACCACTACCATCCCGTCTAACAGATTCTGATGGATGGACAACTTCTTTCTTTTTTTTTTGGAGTTTTTGGATGGTTATCTTGTTGACTGAGTCTTCCCCTTTTTGGAGCATATTTGTTGCTAGACAAAACGTGTAGCAATGTCAAGTTTGAAATCACAAAGTGACATATGCTGTTTGCTTTTTTTGTTTAGCGTACGACGATATAGCAACCAACCATGGACTGTCGCAAGATAAAAGATAGTACATAAAAGAAAATTCTCATATACCATTTCTTACTCTTGAAATCAATCCTGTACAGTTCTAAAAACATATCACAGAGGTCTTCACCTCTCATAAACTTATTGTATTCAGCAACAGCATGTGGCATTTGGACTTTTATATACTCTTTTTTCTTACGATCCCATCTTTTTGTTTCTACAAGTGGAAACAGCCCTATTATGTTGATAGAATATGAACTGATTTATTGTCAAACCACCTCAGGACCATAATGTTTTCTTTTTGTTTCCACTCTATAATCATAACTCACCCTGCCTTCATTTTTCAGCTGATTTTCTTCTTTCAATTAACAACCTTTTAATCTGTTTGGTCTAACAATTGATAAGCTATGAATTCCCTCATCTTTGAGCTTTTTGCTAGACCAATTGAAGGAAACCAGTCGTCGTAAAAAAGTTTGTAATTTCGTAATCTGGGTATATCTTCTGTTAATCTCATTACAAAGCCTGATGATACACCCAAACCAAAGTTATCAGTTTCTGCTCCTGTTTTGCCAGTGTATACTTCAAAATCATAAATATACCCACTTGACCCTGCCCTTGAAATAACTTTAATATATCAGGTATAAATATAGAAAGGAAATATTTCACTCAACCACTCACAAGTGAAACATTTTTGTGTTACTCCATTATATTCAACAAAGTTTTTAAAAATCTATGGAGGGCAATTTGTTATTAGTGATTTGTACATTGCTTTTGAAAAACCTAATCAGTAGATAAATTTGGTACAGATGTGATGCAAATTTGTGTGTTATGGCAAAGTATAAAAATTTAAAATAGTAAAGACCAATAAATAAAATAATAGAACCGAAATGATTGATCATACTCAAATCTAATTCTCTAAAAATACGACAAAAAGCATAGCTTTTTACAAGGGTTGCGGAGTCGGAGCGGAGTCGGAGCGGAGTCGGACTGTCAAGTAAACTAGGAGTCGGAGTCGGAGTCGGAGTCGGAGTCGGAGTCGGAATATTTTATCCGACTCCGACTCCTCATGCCCACTTTCTTTACGTATTAGTGATGTTAGCCGCGCAACTTACGCGGCCGCGCGCGCCAGTGGAGTGCAGTACAGTAATCTTTTTAAGAGAACCTTGCCGCGTATCACGCGACACAGCGTGCGACTCATAAAAAGTTTACATTTTAATTTGTAAGCAAATAATATTTTGCGTAATGCTATGCTCGGGCAGCCTATTTAGTTGCTTCCCTTTCTTCAATCCAATGACAGGAAGCAAATGCCAGGTGCATAATCAATTTACTAAACTAAGCAGCCTCTTTCTATAATACGTGGTACCTTGACATACGAGTTTAGTTCGTTCCGTGACCGAGCTTGTACCTCAATTTACTCCAATGACAAAGAGAATTTTTCCATTGAAATTAATGTAAATGCCATTAATCCGTTTCAACCTCCAAAATGCCCTCCCCCTTTTTTTATATTTTTGAAATGTCTTTAAATAAGTACTTCCTCCAACAGAAGCGAGTGTTGAACGTGTGTTTTTATCACTAAGGCTCATCAGAATAGACCAAAGGGCTGCAATAAAAAAGAAACTCACAGAAGCAATTTTGTTTTTACGAGCAAATTATTAAATTAAAATTTTTGAAAATTAAAACTTAGTCTTCTTGCTCTATTCTTTCAAAAAAATATCAACCAAAAGTTTAGAACCAAGGTGAATTTTTTAATAATCTCCTAATATGAATGTCAATAAACGGCAGGGAGCCTGCATGTTCAGTCTTGTACAAAATTACAATAATTGAAATATTCATGAGATAGAAACTGCAGACCCCCTTTTATTTGGTTTACAAAATCCGACAAAATTCACATATATATTCTTACTATCAATATATAACCATAAATTACTGTGAAGAAGATGGACTTCATGCCATCAAACTAATGGCTGAAGTTTATTTGAGAGATATAAGGATGAGCTTATTATTGGTATGGAAATGTCAACATTTTTCTCTTGAGTTTCTTTTTATGCAGTTGGTGATTCAGGATAATTCTAAAATTAGTCGCATTTTATTGTTTTTCTTGTAGTCTATAATTGTGGGTTTAAATTTTTAATTCTTTTACATATGGTTTTTTTGCTTCTTTTGCTTTTATAAACTTTTGTTTTCAAATTTTCATTGTCAATAAATTCCATAGTTATTACTAACATTTGTAAAAATTTTTACAAGTATGAAATTTTTATATTTACGTTTTAACCTCATTACCTACTGATAAAAACAAAACTAAGCCACCTAAAACAAGAAGTACCAGACTCGAGTTTTGCTCTTGTTAAAGTTCGTCAGTGATGCATACCTCATTGAATTTCGAACCGACTACAGGTGATGCAGACCTAACACGCAGGAGACAACACTTAAGGTCTAGTCCTACACCCACGCCCTGGGTGCAAAAACACGGTCGCGCACTCGCACCGCGCGACCAGAAGATTTGCCCGTGCTACGTAAATCAGGGACGTCCAACCCGTGGCCCGCGTAAAGGTTTTGAGTGGTTCACGCAGTATTTTTTGAAGCCCTCTGTCGCGTCAAGTTTGGCAGAAATGGAAAATAGATTTGTGTGAAAACCTTGTTATTTTTTAAAGTTTATTATAATTTTGGGACGAAAAAGTCGGAAATCTGAGACTAATTTTAGGCGAAGACCTTTTTTTTCTTAGAGATCACTAAGATTTTTCGACAAAAAGTCGGAAATCTAAGACTAATTTTAGGCGAAGACCTTTTTTTTTTTTAGAGATTAATGTATTTTTTTTGGAGATCAAAGTCAAAATGGCCCTGGGCTCAAAAACGTTGGACAACCCTGATGTATGTGCTACTAAAAATTTCTGTGTGCTACTAAAGTTAACAAAAATTTTTGCACCCCTGCATTAATTGTATTAACATTAAGGTTTGTCGCGGGTTCGATTTACCATGGGAAAAATAATAACTGTAAAATAGACTAGAGATAACATCATGATTATCCATAAAATATTTTGATGTTCAGAAAATGTGATAAACATTAATTATAGAATACATATTTAGTTTCGAGTTACGTATGCCATTTCGAGTTAGTTTTCCAAATGTGATTTGTATTAATGTTTCATTCAAACACAGTAAGAATTATAGTTAATGGGTTGTGTATATAATATACTGTAATTATATGTATATACGTATTTATCAAAACATAAATATAACAAAAAAAACATGTTGTATAAAAATAGTTCCAATAAATTGCTTCGCCTGTGAGGCTCAACAATTAAAAAAAGTAATATTATTTACGTTGAAAGAAATAAAATAAGGAAAAATTAAAAGTTAAAATAAATTTTTAGGCTTCAGAAGAAAACTCGCATCTTAGAAAAATAACGCTACCAAAAGTTTGGGTTTTTACAATTATTTTACCCAAGTTAGTGATTGATTAGCAAATAATTACTTTTGTTACAAGATATCAAAAGAGAACATGCTGTAATGTTGCGCATACTTCTAGATGTATTAAACTTGGCCAAGTTGCCGAAAAAATTAAAGTGTAGAAAAGTTTATGGATCATTAGTTAAGAGCAAGTGCTATAAAAATTTTTTTTTATACTGTATAAAACATTTGTATGGATCATTCGTTAAGAGAGAGTGTTATAAAATTATTTTTTTATAAAAAGATTCTTTTATAACATATTCTTTTAACTAATAATCCAAAAATTTTTTTACGCTTTACCGGTAATCTTTTCGGCAGCTTGGTCAAGTTTAAGAATACATCTATGTGCAACATTACAGTATGTTTTCTTTTAATATCTCGTAACAAAAGTAATTATTTGCTAATCAATCACTTACTTTAGTAAAATAATCGTTTAAACCCAAGCTTTTGGTAGCATTATTTTTCTAAGATGCGAGTTTTAATCTGAAGCGTAAAAATTTATTTTAACTGTGTCCCCTGATGAGCCTTACAGGTGAAACAGTCTGTTGGGACTATTTTAATACAATATTTTTTAATATTTATGTTTTGATAATCAGGAATAATCGTTCTGACTATTGAAGCCATTGAGCACTCTTCCGATTAGCACCAGTAATTTGCAGTTATATATGTATATACCAGGGGTGCAAAAATTTTTGTTAACTTTAGTAGCACACAGAAATTTTTAGTAGCACATACATCAGGGTTGTCCAACGTTTTTGAGCCCAGGGCCATTTTGACTTTGATCTTCAAAAAAATCACATTGATCTCTAAAAAAAAAGGTCTTCGCCTAAAATTAGTCTCAGATTTCCGACATTTTGTCGAAAAATCTTAGTGATCTCTAAGAAAAAAAAAAAAGGTCTTCGCCTAAAATTAGTCTCAGATTTCCGACTTTTTCGTCCCAAAATTATAATGAACTTTAAAAAGTATCAAGGTTTTCACACAAATCTATTTTCCATTTCTGCCAAACTTGACGCGACAGAGGGCTTCAAAAAATACTGCGTGAATCACTCAAAACCTTTACGCGGGCCACGGGTTGGACGTCCCTGATTTACGTCGCACGGGCAAATCTTCTGGTCGCGCGAACGTGTTTTTGCACCCCTGGTATATACACTCATATACATGTACATAATCTTTTAAAGTAAATATCTTTTTATGTATTTAAAAAAATCTGACTTATTTTGTGCAACTAACAACTTAAAAGGATGATTTTTGCTTAGTTAAATTTAATTTAAGAAAAATATTTTGCTCATAGTGGGGAGTCGGAGTCGGAGTCGGAGTCGGAAATTTAGAAATTCTCGGAGTCGGAGTCGGATCTTAATCTTCCGACTCCGCAACCCTGCTTTTTACCTGATGTTGCCACTTGTATACATGAAAGTTAAGCTTAATTTATGAAGTCGTTATATTCACAAATAGACTAGAAACAAATTTCAAATACTTTTAGTCACTATTACATAAAACCAAAAATATTTGTATAAAAATATATTCATTATCTTTTACTGAAGCAAACATACATAAAAAATAAATAGTTTTTACAAGCTAATTTTTGCAACCTTCTCCCTTTTGCTACAGGGGACATACTGATGAAACAGAGCCAATGTAGACTCTTTTATGACAGTTGTGAAGCTACTATAGAGGTTGAATGAAAAATACACCTTAATTTTTATATACATAAGGTTCAAAACTGGCTGCAAAGTTAATGTAGACACTTGTATACATACGGCGGGAAAGGGTTAAACTAAACTAAATTTTAAGTTTTTACTCTGTTATGAGCTCCTAGACTTAAATTATTAAACTTAGAAAGTGTGGCTTGCAAAACCAATAATAAATTGATATAGACATAGTGTTAAAATTATGGTAGTTTATTAAACAAGGAATAATAACAGCATAAAAAGGTATGATAAATATTTTTGATTTATTGTATTCAGTGTTAAGAAATTTAAGCAAAATTTGTATTATAGTCCAGATACTACAGTATTAGAGTAAACCTTGTACATTATGTATGAATATTACGGATAACTTTTAAATTAACAATTTTTTGTCATACGTTGTATTGTTATAAACACAATAAACTTTTTTTAAGCCTATCACTCATTGATTAATAGCTTGACTGAACATAACTATAATCTACTCTAATTTATCTTTTTATTGTTAACAATAATAATAATTGGTTTATATTCCCTTTAACACTAGAAGGACCAAAATTTGCGACTACCTAGAAGGGCCAAACGCGTCAATTGACACACGCGCTTTTTTAAAAATTTGTATGTGTTTCTCCTTATATTGTAAGGCTTCTAAAACGCAAACCGTATGTATTTGAAAAGTTTTAACATTACCAAGTATCTAAGTTAACAAAACGAACCTACTTTCAAAGCTTTATCACAGACAAGTCAAGCATCGTTTGCTGCAATACTTTCCACATATCTCTTTTTTTAGTTTTAGTGTAACAGAAAAGGCTGTACTGAATCTAGCAGGTCTTTCAAAAGTCAACGACTCCGTAGCACACACTAAAGCTGCTTCTAATCCTTTTTGTATGTGCGCTCTACGGCTGATGTCGCTCTTGCACACAGCTTTGAAGATAACCCAACTGTTTATTAGAGCAATCTCAATGACATTATAAAAGATGAATGCTGGCCATCTTCTGCAAGCAGCTTTCACTGAATACAGCCTGAACATTTAATCCAAAACATCCACACCAAACTTTGTCTGGTTATAAAAGAGTACACTTTCAAGCTTACACTTCGGATTGTGCTCTGGAATAACAGCGTCTTTATGTAGGATGCTCAGAATGTTTACAGACTTTGGCTGTTTGCACTGATATGAAGTAATAATTGATGTAGTTTCCCCTTTGGAGTTTACAACCATGGTGTCATGCAAACATACGGTTCTTCTTCAACAAGTCTGAAATTTCTCTTTGATTTGCTCGAGTCGTCCTTACCAAACTGCCCTGCTGTTTTGCGAGTCTCAATGAAAGCTCCAAGGAAGTAAAGTAATTGCCACACGTGACATTGAAACCACGCCTGAATAAAGGACTCATTAGCTTCATCACCACATCTGTTGGCAAGCTGGCATTTCCACTTCTCGTCAAGTCCTTTCCAAGATAAGGAAATCCGTTGTAAAGATACTTGCTTTCTACATCAACGGTTATCCAAAAATTTATGCCGAACTTACTGGGTTGTTCGGCATATACTGAATAAACTTACACCTGGCCCTGCAAGAAAGCAGTTGCTCATTGATGGTTATATTTATATTGGGATTGTAGATATTCTGGCAATTCTCTATAAAGGGTTTCCATAGTAAAGATGCCAAGCAGAACTTGTCCTCTTCCAAATTCTTCCTCCTTTCAGTTTTCAAATGAAACCTGAGGTAATTCATGATTTTCAAGAATCTCCAACGTGGTATAGTAGCGTTAAACAAAGGGCATCCCAAGATTTATCCCACATCCTTTTTAAAGGCAAAGTCCTTCCATCAATTACGCCACGTGCCACAACGAGTGCCGCAAATTTGTCCAGTTCATCTAACGTAACCATCCAGCTGTCATTTCCAGTAACACGATGTTCCTCTGCAATAGTGGACTTCTGAATATTCCTCAGCATGGGCTTGTTGAAAAGAATGTGGAACGAAGAAAGAGGACGTATGATGCGGGATGTGGAATATAATGTAGGTCCTACACAAATTCTAACAATATTGTGCTGCTGTAATCGTCCAGTAGTGACTTGGGAAGAAACTGAGCGCCACCGGTGGGATCCGTCTTTGCCCAAAAACAAAAGGGTTTATTCATCATTATCACTGCTGTTTCGAGCACGCGCACCATCATCTGTGTTGGTTGGTGCTTCCTGGTTTGTATATTCGTTATCTACATCAGAAGAATCCGCCTCATATTGAATATCCGCAATCATATTGTTGACTTCATCAGATTCGGAATCTGAGTACTAACCGTTAGAAGACTCTAAAGCGATACTTTGCAACACTTGCAACGCTTGACCAGCAGCAAATCTTCAAGACATTTTACACGCAAAGAAAATATTATATCAGTAATTTACTTGGCTTCTGACGTGTGAAAACACAAGCCATCGTTAGACGCTATGTAGAATGCTCGTTGCACAAATTATTTTAAACTTGTTGCTCTTGTGGTGCAAAGAATAAACATATTATTGTTAGAAACAATCTATCTAGAGCTTTCCTGACTGAGATATAGCCTAGTCAAGGTAATAACAATGGCCCTTAAATACAGCTTATTCTATTCTGCATCTTATTGCTCACCATACTAACTTCTATGGCACCAATATTCACTACACTAGACTAGACTATACCTGATCTTCTTGTAGTTAACGTAAAATAGAAAACTACTACGCTTTGTCCGCCGGGCACCTCAGCATATGAGCTTAGCCAGTGACGCCGAGAATCACCAGAAAAAGAATGACAACGAATTGAAAATACTTCTTTATAGATCAGGACAGTAGCAACACAAAAAGCGATTGATAAGACCAACTTTATAGGAAATAAGTAAACTGAAAACACAATTATTACGTCATAAGCAAGGTACGCTGCCTACGTTCTTTGATGTCATGGAAAAAACTGCTTTAGAAAAAGACAATACAATGATGTCTACCAAGAAACTGTTGATGAACAGGTTGGTAGGGGTATTTTGACGTGTTAACGCGTCCTGTGTCAATTGACGCACTTGGTCCTTCTAGATAGTATTGCAATTTTTTCGCTAATTTTTGCCCCCCCCCAAGTCACGAAATTGGGTCTGAGAGTGTCTACAATAAAAAAATAAAAGTCAAAAAGTGCCAAGCGATAATACTTGAGAAAGCGCGATTTTTTGGCATGCAAAAATTTAGATGCGTCAATTGACAGAAATGATCAATTGGTCTTTCTAGTGTTAAAAAGTAGGCTACTGGTAACCAACATTACTCCATACTTGACTAATAGTTATAAATTAAATTGAAATTGCTAAATATCGTTATATTGAAAAGAAATAAATTAAGCACATGATTCTTTTTTAAAGTACATTAAAAGAAATAAATTTTTTGTTTTACAGTGCATTTAATTAGAGCAATTCATTTGAAAGTAAAGCCAGGCTGATGCTAAAGTTATAGCATTTATCATACTTTACAGATTAAGGTGTTTAATTTAAATAATTTATTTTAATTGTTTTTAAATGCTTTAAATGACCTTTGAAATAAAGATATTATGTCTTTTTGATGTAACAAAAAAAATCTGTATTTTTGAAATTTTTTTACAAATGTGCTGCCATTAAGTCCAAATCTGGCTACTTCAGAAAAAAAAGATTTGAAGTAGGCCTATTACATTGTATTCATTTCTTTTAAAGGTAAACTACTTTTTAGCAATTGGGGCAGGGTTTCCAGCCCTGGTTTTTTAGCAAATCTAGGTGTTTTCTCGTCCTATCTGAGTTTCTACGTTAATTTATGAAAATCCCTTCAAATCTGATTTTTTCAAGAAAAAAATAATTATTTATTTTTAACCCCTTCTTCTCCGTGTATCTAGGGGAGACCGGGGTTAGTTGGAAAATTTTTCAATAAAACTTCATTTACTTAACTTAGGTTCGGTGCATTACAAACTGGATGCGTTTGAAAGATGCAGTGTTAAGTCCTGTGAAATACTACAAATGACTATAACAGTAATGTCTCAAGTTTTTAAGTAACTTTTATTTTTGTGATCATATGTCAAGCTTTCCAACAAACGCCGTCACTGGGGCTAGTTGAAAAACAAAAAAGCACTAAGTTACACACAAGATAACACAGAGAAACCAGTGTTTATGCAATTACTGTGGATTATAGGATGTTAAGTTAACATCAAACACGTATTTTTGTTGGCAACGTTTCGTGCCCCTTCTATTCACAGGATTTGGCAGTTTTATGACAACATCTTTTATGCTGTGAGTAAACTTTGCTTCCTTTGAATTTTCAGGAAACACAAATGTAGCGCATTCATCGGTTAATGTAAAGTGTCTGCACTGTTTCAGAAATCTAAATGTGATATCACCATCTTCAAAAACCTCAATCACATGCCCAATGTAGTGCTGTGCCTTTTTTTGTCCATCAAACCTCACCAATGCGAAGTCACCCTCTTGAATGTCACTTAGCTGGGTTACTTCAAACGACTGATCATTTGTAGCTTTCGTCGAGAAATCTTCTTCAACCATCACATCTTCATCTAAAGCTGCAGGCATCTCACCAGGTTCTAAATTGCTTTCAGTAGAATGCAGCAAGCGCTTCTTCACTTTTTGCTTTTTCTCACCATGCTTTTGCTTCTTTGACTGCTGAATCTCAATCGCTAGCTTTTCAGGTGTGTCCGTTAATATTCTTGTTTTGCCACGCTGTATTCTGCCCTTTCGTTTCCTTGGAGAAGCCTTTTTTAAAAGGACGAACACTTTCAGGTGTAGCATTATCTCCAGAAGTGTTTTGAGAAGTTGGAGGCATTTCATCGACGGTGATCACTGGCGGTTGGTTACTACTGCTGGGAGTGCTGGGTGTTTCAGTTATTTCCATAAGCCGATCTGTTACATTTGATGGCATGAATTCTTCGTCACTGAAGATGTCACGATCAAATGGAAAAATTCCAGAGACCCTAAACCCAGATTGAATATTGATAGGTGTAGAAAATGAAATGGATCCGATATCCTGCTGCTTATTAGTTTCCGTTTGGTGGCGTGGTTTATGTCTTCGACCACGAGATAATTTAAACTAGCTTTCCTTTTCCCTTTGAATAAGATCGTGGAAGGAATAACCTTTTCTTTAGTGTTCGTTTTTTAGATTAAACACTTGGTATGTTTTGATCGTTTGTGCCTTGTGTGTTATTATATACATTATACCTGCTTTTCTGCCGACTCACTGCGACTGATTTAAGTAAGTGCTTAGGGCTAGGAGGCAGTGTGTAATAATAGGTGCCATTGCCCTTGGAAACGCTCTCCCAACCATGTCTGCAATTTCGTATATAGACATGGTTTTGCCAGGGTTTTCTTGCATCCAACTGTTACAAGCATTATTATAGTAACGCTTAAACGGTCCATAAACTGTTTTGTCAAGAGGCTGCAGTTTGTGGGAGCAATGTGGAGGAAAAGAGAGCATTGCCACTCCATTCTTCTTAGCATAATCGATAACCTCCAGATTAATATGGTTTTGATGGTTGTCTAGCAGCAGTAAAATTTTATCATCTGGAGTTGGTTTCACATATGAAACAAAGTGTTTCATAAAGTCAAAAAAGTTTTCAGAAGTCATCCATCTACTAGGATGAGCTCTCGCAATTGAACCTGGTGGAGCTTCTTTAATGAAGTGGTCTTTGCAGTGAACTCTCGGGAATATGAGCATCGGTGGAAGAGCATTTCCAACAGCATTAATGGCACAGCAGAGTGTGACCAGTATGCCTCTTTCTGAAGATACCATTGCACCAACTTGTTTGATACCTGTAGCTGCAATGATCTTTTTTGTTTTTTGTACTGTGGTGCATCCAGTCTCGTCCAAATTCCAGATTTTCTCAGGAGTAAAACAATACCTCTCCAATAGAGAAGAATATTTGTCGTAAAATGTGTTTACATTGTGCCGATTAAAACTTGTTGCACGACTGAGGGAGGTATTTTCTGGAGTTCGCAGTGCTAATTCAGGATGTCGTTCCAAAAATGCAGAAAACCAATCCGCCCCAGCCTGCTTTGCATTGACCCAGGAGCTAGGCATAGCCAAACCTGCTTGGGCAGCATAATTGTAGGCTAATTTCCGCACATCTTCTGGAGTTAGCCCGTAGTAAAGTGCTGAAGCTTTCAATAAATATTCAGCGAGAAGGATCTCTTGACCGGCAGTGAAAACGGATCTGTTATTAAAATATCTGTACCTTGACAAAGTTACTTTGTTGCTCCCATCATTGTTTTCTTTGCCGTGCTTCA
This sequence comes from Diplosoma virens, assembly GCA_963680785.1. NCBI lineage: Eukaryota > Metazoa > Chordata > Ascidiacea > Aplousobranchia > Didemnidae > Diplosoma > Diplosoma virens. The sequence continues at coordinate 17,751,812 of OY796884.1, read as the reverse complement.
AGCAATATCTTCTCAAGGTAACGTGTGGGATTTGAAATTCCTTGGCTACTGCATAACAAGCCCGTTTATTTATCAGCACCTCTGTCACTGCTCTTTCCATTATATCTTTTGGTACCACTCCTCGTGCAGTTTTTTTTTGTAAGTGCGCATATTTCCGGATTGCTTTAGTTTTACAATTAATCTAACAGGTGCAATATTTGCAACTTTGATAGTAGACTATGCCAACATATTGTATGAAAAACAAGAAAACAACAGAAAAACATAAGATGTTATGGAAATGTACGCATGAACATGACAATTAACCAATATTAACCTATATGGATAAATTAGAAAGCTCTTATTTATTGGTGGTTGGTAAAACACCAGATGGGGTTTGTTGAAAAACTTTTCAACTAACCCCATCTGGAATTTTCCAACTAACCCCACACTGATGCTGTGTAAAAAGTTCTCCTGAAATGCTGCCATGAGCTAATAAAATGAATTTGCAATGCTGCATAATGTTTCACATTACAAACGGCTACCATACACTGAAAGACATTTCATTTTAGCTAAAAACCACTGACTTATTAGAAGTTTATTAAAAGGTCCAAAATTTACAAATTATTTACAAAATCATAAAATGCTTTCCTCACAAAAAAGTTGCTGCCTGATCTGCCAAAAAACAACATGGCGGAAGAAGCATTACATTAGCTATCACAAGGTGGCAGTAAAAATCAAAAATATTTTTTCGGGGAGTTACAAATTTTAATTTTTCAACTAACCCCGCTTTCCTTTCTAACCCCGGTCTCCCCTATATAAAAATGGTAAAAAAAGATCCCATTTTGCGTATTATCAATGCATTAAAAAATTTTTTTTTCACAAATCTAATGTAAATAAATATTTACAAATTTTGTATGTAATAGTTTTGTAGGCGGTAGCCGTGCTAAGCTTATGACCCGTATTTTGTTTTCCACGTTTTTTATATTATGACGTAACAACGTCAAAACGTTTGGCATTATCTCGTGCGTTTTTCTTTTTATTCACAAAAAAAGTTAGAGTTTGATCTGCTTAGAAGTGACAGCGAAGATAGCTGATAAGTGCTAGAAGGCTGCAGTGTATAGTTGTTTCGTTTATAATTTTCTTACAGTACTGCGCTGTTTTGTTATTTTTGTTTTTTAGATCACGATCTAGTAGATCGTAGCACCAGTAAAATAGTTGATAGTGGTGAATAAGCTAATTGACTGGTTAAACACTAAGGTTGTTAACTAGAGCAAGCTACGACTACAGGTAAAGAAATAGAATCAGGCAGAAGTGCTGTTTACATTTTTTGATCTGATTGATCAACACTACGATCTGCTAAACTTTTTGGAAAATTAGACTGTATTGTTTAAACCTAGCTTGTTCTAATTTTTTAGCCTTTGCAAGGCCATGTTACGAAAACCTGATATCTGTTCCAGCATGGATGCTGAAAATGATATCCTTGCTGACATTAGGCTGTCATGGGTAGATGACCCCAATCCTATCCATTTCAGAAACCACCGGGAATTAACCCGGTATGCACGTGAGTTAAAAATGCTTACACTAGTTATGAAAGATTACTCTCGACTTAGTTACAAAGTCGATCAGAACTTGCTTGATCGAACGTTAAAATATGGTTTAAATGCACATACAATATTTAATAATGCCCTGCACCAATGGCTCGAGGACAATGCTGAAGCCCACTCGGCTCCCATTGTGTGTAAGCTCGTTAAAGAATACGAGGAAAGAGGGAGCGAGGACCTGGTGAGATATCACTCAAGAGCCTCAAAAACTTTAGAAGAGAGGTCGGTTGCTACTGTAAGTACTGCGACTAGTTCAGGGTCTCATTTATCTCAAGAATCTATAAAAATTATTAAAGACCAAATGCAAAAGATCCAAAAGTTGGAAATGCAGACAAAAGTGGAAAAGCTTGCTTTAGAAGAAAAGAATATTGAAATAAGGAAAAAAGAATTAGAGCTAGAAAGCTACAAGAACCTTGTAGATGGTTTTGAGAATATAACTGAGGCAAGTGACCTTGCTAGCTGTTGGCCCATTACAAGTGAGATCAATCTTAATCCCACGAGGGGACCCGCAAGGCAATCTTCAGAAAAGATTAATATGGGCAATCCTGATGACTCTAAGCAAGATATAAAAAGAAAAGCAAAAATTCCTGAGATTGAAATCCCTCGCCCAAGACTACCAGTCCACAAAAGAGAGCCTGCACTGGGGGTGGCTGATTGCTTTAGTCAGCCTGTAGCAAAAAATAAAGAAGACATGCAACCTACAATGTGGGCGATGATGCCCAGAGGACTCTTGGAGGAAAAAGGGATATGCTTCACGGGCAAAGATGTATCAGAATATTCAGCTTACAGGCACAGATTTTTGACTAACTATAAGGAATATCGATACTCTAGGCCAGACATTTTGCTCCGCTGAATTGAAAGCACAATTCAAAGTCAAGCTCAAAGGTTTATTCGTAATGGATTTGCCGTTATGGATGCAGGTGAGGCTTGTGATATGATATGGGACACTCTAGAAGAAGTATATGGTAGACAGGACATAATTTTAGAACATGCCACCCAACAGGTCAAGCGACAAGCCCATTCTATTGGTCATGACCGACAAAATCTCCTTGAATTCCGGGCAGATTTGCGAAATCTGAAAGGTGTTGCCACCTCAGTTGGCCAAGTTTCTAGCCTTGACCGTCCGGCGCTACTAGGGCAGTTGTAAACCGCCTTTAGTTAAGAAGTCGTTTTAATGACTTCTTAGAAGTTTGATACCAAGTCGTTTTGATGCCAAGGAAAAGTTAAGAAGTCGTTTTGATGCCAAGTATCCTGCAACTACTTGGGTATTTGATAAGTTTTTACAATTTTTGACGGATGAAATATCACATATTGACTCTCTACACCTGATGCATGTAGAGATAAGTGAAAAAACATCAAGAAGAGTCGGAGAGAGGCAAAAGACTTTGCCATTCTCAAAGCAGAAAATACTGAATAACACTATCGCTACCGTTGCAGACAGAACCAAATCAGTGGTAGAAACAACTAATAACAAGGGGGGTAAATGCTGGATTCACCCTGATACTACATCACATGCTCTCCCCAATGCCGAAGTTTTTTAGCAATGACTGTAGATGAGCGATGGAAGTTTGTAAAAGAGCATCGGTTGTGCTTTGTATGTCTTGGAACATATCACATTTCGAAAGACTGTAATGCGACTTTAAAATGTAATAAATGCCAAGAGCTACATCACGTTCTGCTGCACAGATCAGAAAAGGCTCATCCCGATGGCGTCCCACCAAAATCAAGGTCAATTGAAAATCGACTTAGTCATCTGAGAAAAACAATTGCTACTGACAGCAAAGTCGGTTTGATGATATTAACAGCAATTGTTAGGAACAAAGCTGGAAGAATTGAGGAGAGAGTGCGATTCTACAGTGCAATCGATACTGAAGCTACATGTACACTGTGCTCGAGAGATTTGGCTGAACGTATTTATGGTAAGTGGACAGTAGATAGCTGCCAAAAGTATCAATTGTTTGATGGATTCCTGATGCAATGTGACTCAATGAAGGGGAACCTGGAATTAGAAAAGACAAGTGGCAATACAATTAATTTTGAGATGGTGACTTTTGTTAACCAGGTTCTGCCATTCGCTGAATACCTACCTAGATTTGGAGGTTTACCTCACCGGATTGATATAATGTTAGGTGATAACTTCGTATGGAAACACGTGTTCGTTGGCAATTAACCACAGTTAAGGGGTGGAAGTGAAGAAGCTGCTCACGAATTAGGAACATTCTGGCTTAGTACCTCCACCCAAAATGAAGTTCCAACATCGGATGACATTATCGCAGTCGCTGACCCCACACACCCATCTACTCCAGCTGGCTCAAAAATACGCTTTGCTCCTGAGGATAGGAAGACTGACTTTGAACGATTTATCAAGGACCCACTTCATTCTTCGGAGAATGATAATAAATTGTCTACAAGCAGGAAAGATGATCAAATACTTCAGTGGTATCACTCGTCCGTTAAAGAGGTGCAATTAGAGAATGGTGAAACACATCTTGAATTTCGGTTACCTTGTGTTCCAGCGCCAGACGGACCCGCCAGATTGTCCAGCCACGGTCGCCTTATCAAACTGCCGCTTCGCTACTGCAAATGATTTCAAACAATTCGTTGTTAACCCCTTCGTTCTTCCTCCTTCGCTCCTTCTCTCTTTCTCTCTTAAATTTCGTTCTCGCTTAAGCTACTCCGGTCTTTTCATTTTTTTCTGCGTTAGCATTTGAAAACAGTTTAGTAACGTAATAATCGATTGTGTTCTGACTCATTCGTTATTAAACGTGGTTGTTTAGCTTAGCTAGCTTAGGATTAGGTCAGCGTTTTTACTCTTTTATATTAATAGGTTAATTCAGTTAGAATAGGGTTAGGGTTTTGTAAAAATTAATTTATTTGCAATAACTATGTTTAACAATTAATTTTTATTGTTTTATTTGTTTCATTCTATTTGAATAAGATTGCTGAATTTTATTTGATTAAGTTCGATAATTTGATTGAATTCTATTTGAATAAAATTGGGATAGTTTAAGTAGCATAAATGATGTCTTTATTTGTTTCTATTTGAAGAAGTTTAACACCGCGCCAAGGGTTTCTGTGCCCCGAAATCGGCTATTCTGTGCCGCACAGAAATACCTTAGGCGACTGATCCTCGCTCTGGTTTGTTGCAAAACAACTACTAACAAGCTAAAGCTGCATTATACAGCCTGAAGAAAAAACTACGAGCCAATCCAACACTGAAAAGTAAATACTGTGAGAAGATAGAAAGAGCTATCAAGGATGGACACTTGGTGCGCGTTGATGATAAAATTTCAGAGGAAAATGCATCCAATGGAAGCAAGCCATGCTTTTACATGCCCCACTTCAACACTTCTCAGGCAAAGTTTAGAGTTGTGTATGATGCTGCAAGAGAGTATCGAGGCGTTTTTTTGAATGATATGCTGGAGAGAGGACCTATATTTATGCAATCACTTAGATCTATCTTAATACGTTTTTGTGAGCACAAATATGGTGTAGTCAGTGATATTACGAACATGTTCTTTCAAATACAAATTGCTCCTGAAGACCGTGATATGCTCAGAATCCTTTGGTTTGATGGTCCAGATATGCAAGGTGATATTGCTGCCTTCCAGTTTCAAATTGCCCCATATGGGCTTAGGTGCATTCCAAGCATAGCTGGTTATGCAATGATTTATACAGCTGAAAAAAATACTCCAAGTGTATCTACTGATGCCACAAGTAGAGTGAAGAGAGACATGTTTGTGGATGATTTCATTTCTGGGGTGGATAGTGTTGAGGAAGGACAAAAGGTAGTAAACGAAGTCACAAAGTTGCTCAAATCTACTGAGTTCACCCTGTCGAAATGGAACGCCAGTCACAAAGAAATTCTTGCTGAAATCAGTGAAGATGACCTTGCACCCTCAATCAGAAATATACAGCAGGAATCCAATGGTGCGACATCTAGCCTCCAGCATCAAACTACTTTAGGTCTGATTTGGGACACTGACACAGATATGATATCTGTCAAAAAGCCTCGTCTCCATCCTGTATCAGAAGGTAGTTTTACAAAAAGACAAGCAGTAAGTTGTAACCATCAGCTCTTTGATCCATTGTCGTGGTGGGCATCATTTCAAACAAGACTGAATCTATGCTGTTCAAAGATAGTCCGTCAAGTCGCAGATTGGGATGCACAAGTGCCGACTGAGCTCGTAAAAGAGTGGAATATTGCTATAAATGATTTAATTGATATTAAAACCTTATCGATACCACGACGTCACATTCCCTTCAATGTATCTAAAGACAGCACCTTTCAGTACCATGCCTTTGCTGATAGCAGCAAAGACACTGCTGCGGCAGCAGTATATCTACGAGTGCAGACTGATGATAAGTGTGATGTCAGTTTGGTTGCAGCGAAGACTTCAATTTTTTCCCAGGCAGAAATGAACCGAGAATCCATGCCACGAAAAGAGATCATAGCAGTAGACATGGGTGCCCGTTTGCTAAAAGAGTGTTTGGATTCCACAACCCTGCCTATAGAACGACATGAGCTTTGGTCTGATTCTCAAACAGTGATAAAATGATGCACCAACCAGGATCTAGAATTGCGTGTATTTGAACGCAACAGAGTAGATCTCATAATGAGAAATACACAAGGAAAAGCACCAAGATATGTGCCCTCTGGCTCCAACCCTGCTGACGTTGCTACGCGCCCTTGCAAAGTGTCACAATCAGATAGGTGGAACTTGTGGACGAGGGGACCTGACTTTCTTCGTATGCCGATGTCAAACTGGGATGAGGTTAAAACGGATGAAGTTTGTGCTTCCATTCAAAGAATTGCGTCTAATCCCTGTACATCACTAAATGGTAAAAATACAAATGCCTGTTTCTTGCAGTATACTCTGAAAAGAACTAATTCTCTGACAAAAGCCATCGGAGTTGTCTGTGCTGTAATAAAGTGTGTGCGAATATGGAAGAGCCGAATAAAGAGCTTTAAAAACGATACAGATTATAAATCAGACATGCATACAGCAAAATTGGCACTAATCCGAGCTGCTCAGTGGGAATCATTTAAGGAAATACTTACTCAAATGCAACTAGGTCAGAGTTATGAGCAAGCTCTAGCCCATGTAAAAACCAAGCCCAATTTACCTCTCCACACCATCAGCAAATATGTTCCATTTAGATTCAGAAGGGATCCTTCGTGTTGGAGAGAGATTGGACTATTGTCAGGATTTAGTCGAAGAAGAAAGGCATCCAGCATTTTTGCCACCAAGCCACGACATAAAAACTTTTTATTCTAGACCGCCATGAAAAATTAGGCCACAGAGCTGCTGAAATGGTGGTAGCTGCTTTGCGACAGGATGTTGGAATACTGCTCATTGGGGGAGCTAGAACAGTGCGAGACTACCTGGCAAATTGCTTCACTTGTAAATTGCTCTGCAAAACACGAGCACAACAACTGATGGCACCCCTCCCCCAATACAGAGTAAAGCCCAGACAGCCAGTGTTCAGCTCTATTTCAATAAACTATGCAGGTCCATACGAAGTAAAGCGAGCTCGCAGCTTGGAAAAACGATGGTTGTGTATTTTCGTTTGTAACCTAACCTCTGCTGTACGTGTAGAAGTGGTAGAGTCTTTGGAAACCACTGCTTTCTTAAATGCCTTACGACGATTTTTATGCATCACGGGCAACAAACTCGTCACATTCGAGCAGACTGTGCTACTACGTTCATTGGAGCTCGAAACAAACTCAATAGAGCACAACTCAGATGGCGAAAAGATTGGGATATTCAGCGGATGTGCAAAGTTACTTGAAAAGATGCAGCATTAGTTGGGAGTTTTCTACTTTCTACTCCAGCAAGCTCTCACCACCAAGGCCTGGTAGAGCGGCACATTCGCACTTTCAAGGAAGTAACAGAAGGAGTGTTGGGAGCGGACAACAAAAAGAGATCTCCATCCGATTTTGAGCTGATGACTTTGTTTCGTGAAGCTGAATACATAATGAATTGCAGGCCACTAGGGAAGAACATTTCCGATGAAGATGATGTAGAGGCCCTACGACCTATTGATTTGATGACTGGCTTTCTAAATCCAAGTGACGAAATATTACCTCCGAGTGACACTACCTTCAAGGATAAATTCCGACGAGGGTATATTTACACCCGGCGACTTGCAGAAGAATGGTGGGATCATTGGCTTCGCCGTTATCATGTCGTATTGCTAGAACGTCAGAAGTGGACGGAGCCTCAACAAAACCTTCTAGAGGGCGATCTTGTGCTACTACTTGATGCCTCTACTCCACCTGTAGGTCACTACCCATATGCCATTCTGACAGCTGTTAAAACTTGCGCTAATGGCATGGTTCGTTCTGTAACGGCTAGAACAATGGATGGACGCATTCGTACAAGAGACATTCGCAAAATTGTTTTGCTCGAGACGCAAAATAGCGAAGATGATGACACAAAAAACGAGGATGGTGACCGAGACATCTTTATCCATGATAAACTAAGCTGCGCAATGCGGCTAGACGACGAAGACGAATTTGACCGAGGACGCGTAAATTGTGAACTGTAAACTCGGTCACTCATGGACTGTATATTCGGTGGCGAATACTGAACAATTTACAAACAATATATTTTGAACATTCGCACCGAATTAGCGCGCACGCGTTCGGCTCAGCGGAGCACTCTGTATCATATTGTGTCCGTTTTATATTATTGTGACGTAATAATTGCTCGTTCGTTTTATACCCGTAATTGTCTGACACGCCTATCTTAGAATGTTTTGTAAAATTTTTTCTTTAGTGAACAAATTTTAGAGGGGACTGTAGTCGATAGCCGTGCTAAGCTTATGACCCGTATTTTGTTTTCCACGTTTTTTATATTATGACGTAACAACGTCAAAACGTTTGGCATTATCTCGTGCGTTTTTCTTTTTATTCACAAAAAAAGTTAGAGTTTGATCTGCTTAGTAGTGACAGCGAAGATAGCTGATAAGTGCTAGAAGATTGATTTTTGATCTGATTGATCAACAAGTTTTGTTAACAACAAAACAGGCATACCATATTTCCGAAATGGTAAATCAGGACGTTTGTTAAAAGAAAAAATTCGTTCCTAAAAAGTAATATTCTCTAAAAAAAGTCTTCCTTTTAAATCTGTCTCAAATTTCTTGATTTTTGTTGATAAAAACTAGTGCTCGTTCTAAAAGAAAGTGTCTCTTCTTAAAATTGAAAATACTGGGACATAATGGTTAACTGGGCGGGACGCCGGGACAAGGCCTAATAATTGGGACTATCTCGGTTAAAACGAAACTTATGGTAAGCCTACAACAAAGCACCTTTGATATGTAGGGAAAAAATGACAACAAGTTCCGAACACATGGATTGAAGAGCGTTGTTTGTAATGTTTCCCTAATTTTTTCTCAAGTTTTCGACGAATATTTTATAAAATATTTTTCTAAAATATTGCAATTTGCTGCAATAAACAAACTTGTTTCCAATTAAATATTTTTTTTAAAGAAAAATATAACATCTGGGTTTTTTAAAAGAAATCTATTTTTTTTATGCAATCTGGGTTTTTATAAAATCCATCGCTGGAAGTCCTGTGCATTTGACTCCAATTATATAAAACATTTGTAAACAAAATATTATATAAAATATTCGTCGAAAACCTGAAGCAAGAAAACCCTTTACACCCTCCAAACACTTCTTTACTATATTTAAACCAAAAAATTTTATTGATATTTCACATGACTCAAAACATAGATGCAAAAGAAAAAAAGAAACAGAGCAATCGTATTACAGACAAGTAAAACCTGGTGCTGTTACATTCATTTTTAAAAATGATCTATCATATTATGCAAACAAAGATGTACTTTCAAAAATTTTTTAAAATGAATTTGAATGATAATGAATCAGCAATGGGTTGAATAAACAGTGTGAAAGTTAGAAAATTTGAGAAATTTTGATGATTCAATAGAAAATCTTTCAAGCACACTTTGATTTGGATAGGTAAAAGCAGGAGTTACTTTGATATATTTATCTAATGAACAACCTCTCTTGATTCTGTCTTGATAAATATTAATAATGTATTTACTTTATATTGTCCGCCTTCAAAACTTTATAACATTGAATTTTTTTATTGTGTAACTGTTCACTCTCTTATAAACCACTTTTTCTTGCATTAAGTTTGATAAAGTTACGTTAAATACGTTCACATTTCTGCTACTGTATTTTAATTTCAGGCTTGTCCGACGTTTGGACAATACCTGAAGTGTTTTGTTAATGCAACCGTTATATAATCCCCTCCAAAAGCGCTTCAAGTTTGCTCTATGTAAATTGCTCTCCTATTGAGTTTTTAAAATTTCTTGTAAAGTGTGTTTGATTTTTTTCATTAATATTGCTTTCAATTAGCTGCAGACACTTTTCACCTAGGTTTTCCAACGGTTACAACTTTTAAAAAAATTGTGCTTTTGATGACAATTCGTATTTTGCTCTTTTGCATGCTTTTGAATTTGTCAAATTTCTACTTCATTTCTTATTAAAAAGTTTTCTTCATTTTGTTAAAAATTTGACTTCTCTGCTCTTTAAACAAATGATGCTTTCAAATTTCTTGCAATTAATAAATGACTTTTTCTAATCGGCATTGAAGTTATTTACCGACAAGTTGCTTTTAGTTGGTAAAGTCTCTAAATTTGATCTGTGAAATTTTCCATACAAATTTACCAATTTGATTAAACATTGTTTGATGATGCAAATTTCATATTTTGCAACTTAATTTGGTTTTCCTCTTATGCTCTGATAGAAAGACAGACAAACATTTTTGCTCCTCGTTGTGTGTAGTTGCATATGTACGCCTAGTGCGTTTTCTTTTAGTTTTTAACTGCTTTTCGCTCAGCAGCACCTGCTAGTTTTTTATTTTCCAACCGCCACTGGCAATGTTGATAAAAATTTCAACCATCACTGAACTAGAGACTGATTTCTAGAATGCTGCACGCTCAACCAAACAAGCATTTCTGCAAGATCCCGTCGGTTATGCCTACTCAAAATGGTTCAATAAAAAGTTGCTGAAATGCTTTACTTTATTTAGCTAATTTAATGAATTAACTGCCACCGAATGAGTATTGCCACCAAAAATTGTCAAAATTCGAAAAGTTAAAAATCAATTTTAATTATTTATGCTTGGTTCAGGATTGAAAACTTGCAAAATATGGTAGGCTACATTCACTTTTTTTTCAAATTGTATTTGGCCTGTGTGTTGTTGATTTTCGCTTAAATAATCGCTATCAATTTTCGCTTCAAGCAAGCGCTGTTTTGGTTTCTCTTGACAGACTTGGCAGACTCAGACCTGTGGAATGGCTATCAGAGTGGTGAAGAATGTTTATGAAACGGAATAACTTTTTCGTAGTGTACGTTGGGTTGGCAAAAGGACATTATTACTTGTACATTCTTGCGCCTCTAATTGATTGTTCTTAATTGTAATTGAATATACCTGATGAGGTCTAACAAGACCGAAACAGGCCTGTAGTATATTATTGCAATTTCGTATCAAATTATAAATTTTTCAATTTAATTTTCAATTTTGTGCTATTTGTTTTGTGTTTGATTAGGTGCCTACAACTATAGGCATTTTAGATCCGCGTCACCAAATAAATTTTGTATACTTGTGATACGAATACGCGTGATCCCTTTTCTTTAACGCATGACTGGCCTTACGAAATAAGCTTTTAGATAACGCTGAGCTGGTGTCTCAGTCATCATTTCTACCGTTGATTTAGATATGAACTTTGACTGCTGTTTTGTGTTGGGAAAGTCATATCTTGCACCTCTTGGCTTGACTATACCCAAATTGGAATTGTCAGCTGCTTTGACTGCAGCTAGATTAGATGAAATGCTGAGGAAAGAACTAACCATTCCCATTGAGGAGTCCCACTTTTGGAGTGATTCCAAAGCTGTATTGATGAGCATTCGAAACTCACGAAAGAAATTCCCGGTCTATGTAGCTAATCGTTTAGCTGAGATTGAAAACTTGACTTCTACCGAAAATTGGCATTACATTCCCTCTCAAATGAATCCAGCTGACGAGGTTTCTCGAGGTATTAGGGCTAAAAGACTTGTGAAAAGTGGGAAATGGCTGACAGGCCCGGACTTTCTGTACAAATCGCAAGATCAATGGCCGACTGAAGAAAAGTCAACTCTAACAGTTGCCGCTGTAACAAATAAACAAGTCTTGTCATCCGTTGACAAACTCATCAACCGATATTCCTCTTGACATCGCTTAAAGGTTGCCACTGCTTGGTTGCTAAGATATGGAAAGTATTTAAAATTGAAAGTAGCTAAAACTCCCATGGGTGAAATTCAAAAGGAGATAGCTACTTACCTCACTAAAAGCGAACTAGAAACTGCTGAAAATCAACTAATCAAATATGAACAACAAGCTCGATTACCGCGGCTGTTTTTGGCTCTCAAAGAAGAAAAGGATTTGAACAAAAGCAAGTGTTCAAAAGGCCTGATTGACAACAACCCCCAGCTCGTAAACGGTATGATTCGTTTAAATAGTCGAATTGGCAAAGCACCCGTTGCGTATGAAACCAGATATCCGTGTGTGCTTCCATCCGATTCATCGCTGACGAATTTAATCATTGAAGAGTATCATTTACGCACAGGGCATAGCGGTATGTATCACACATTCAATGAGCTTAAAACCAAATTTTGGTTGGAGCGAGGCTCTTGTTCTGTTCGCAGATGCTTCAGGAAATGTCTAGTATGTCGAAAAAGAAATGGAAAACTCGGAGAACAAATCATGTCGGATTTGCTCTTGGCCCGCTTGGATATAGGTCAAGCGCCTTTTACTCATACAGGAGTTGACTTCTTTGGCCCAATCTACGTAAAGCGCGGCCGCTCTAAAGAAAAAAGGTACGGATGTATATTTACGTGCATGAGTACTAGAGCAGTGCACATTGAAACAGCCTACTCCCTGTCCACAGAGTCCTTTCTTATGGCATTGGAAGGGTTTGTTGCACGAAGAAGACACGTACAGCATCTGTACTCAGATAATGGCACTAACTTTATAGGTGCACAGAAAGTGATTAGAGATTACATTGTAAGGTGGAATCAGAGGCAGATTTATAACTCAATGCTAAAACTCGATATAGAGTGGCACTTTAATACTCCTTCGGCAAGTCATTTTGGCGGTGCATGGGAAAGACTAATTCGCAGTGTAAGAAAGATTTTAACCAATATTTCACCCCACCGGGTTTACAACGATGAAAATCTGCAAACTGTGCTTACTAAAGTTGAATCAATAATAAATTCCAGGCCTCTAACTTCAGTATGTTTTGGTGAACTGAACGACAAGGCTTTGACGCCAAACGACATCTTGACTCCGGGAAGCGACAATCGCATGATGATGATTGAAACGTCGGACAAAGACATATGTTCCAGAAATGCTTGGCGATAAGCTCAACACGTCGTAAATTGTTTCTGGCATAGATGGGCAAAAGAATATTTGCCTACCCTCATAGAACGAAGAAAATGGCGAAAAGTAAAGAGAAACTTTCAAGTAGGCGACATTATTTTAGTCGCCACCGACAACACGCCGAGAGAAAAGTGGCCGCTCGGCCGCATAACTGAAACCTTTCCAGATGAAAAGGGTCACGTACGATCTGTAATGTTGATCTCAAAGAACAACAAATACAAGCGACCCATCGCTAAGTTGGTTCTTCTCCTTCCATGCGAAGAAAACTTTGATAAATAACTTCGTTTAACTGTAATCGCTAATTGCGAGCGTCGTTCCGAAATACGCGAAACGAATTTGTACAAAGTTTTAATTGTTAAGCAAAAATCGCTTTCTGTATAAATATGTTCGTTATTTAATCATGTGAATAAGCTCTCATATTTGGGGGGAGTGTTGTTGATTTTCGCTTAAATAATCGCTATCAATTTTCGCTTCAAGCAAGCGCTGTTTTGGTTTCTTAGATTGTAAATTTTGTTAATAGTGATAGCCGCCGTTGTTCCGTAGTGAAAGAGATTGAGTTTCGCTGCGTGACGTCTTCGCATTAAACTCGTCTTGCCGAAACCGAAGTAAAAACAGAGAGAGAGCGCGTTGATGGATTAAGCTACTTTAAAAGTTGTTTCGAGTAGAACGAAAAGTTGATATTTCGTGATTTTTACAGTGGTCGATAAATTGATAAGTTGAAAAAAGTGGCCTTGAAAAAATATTTCGATAAATCGCATTAACACCTGAATTACATCGGTTCTAATGAAAAGAAAGGTGTAAACTGTGTAAATCGCGCGTTGTCGAAAGAAAACCTGACAATTATCAACCACGACCTAGCTCCTTATGTTCTTTACTTGGGTGTTCAAGGCCATCCAGTCGAAGTAACTAACACTGTGTATTCCCACCAGTCAACCTTCAGCTACATAGCTTAGCCCAACCCTACACGTGTGTCAATTTTATTAACGTAAGTCAGACTGTACCCGCCGACGGAGCGGGCATATTTTTTTCTGTACCATGACGTAGTTTACTATTTATATATATAATTGCAATTTTCATAACTATTTTCAAAACAAGTTTAAAATTAGAGTTAAGTCTGGTGTTCCTATTATTGCTACCAGGAATCAAATAACGATAAATAACTTAAAGAAAATTCTAAATAATAATCATAAATTTTATTTTGCTTATTTCTTTTACTTTTATATTGTTTATCAAAAGCTCTTGCGACCCATAGAAAAAAGCTTCCGAGTGGATCTTTTAAATTATTGTTTATTGCTTCGAGTTTCTTTGCCTGTCAGGCTTTTTTGCCAGTGACCTGTTGCATATCTCACTACATTTTTCTGCCGACACAACAGTGTCTATATATGACTCGGATGAAGCTTTTATTTTTTTATTTCATTTTCCTTTTTTTCATTATTCTTTATTTTCTGTTTATTCCTAAAAGGTGCTGCAACCATGCAGAGTAGCTTTTGTAAAAATCTACGACTTTAATGACAAAAACTTGCCCAATTTTCACTGAGCAGTACGGGTTGCAAAAATGCTAAGTATGCACAAAAAAAATATTATTGTTAGATCTGACAAAACATGAAGTTGTTGTCTATCAAAAGTGAATCAGATATGATAATTTCAAAAAATTTCTTATATACCGGTAACCTCGTTGTGCAGGCATGTAGCAAATTTATTAAAATTTGCTAAAGTTTTTGAAATTTTGTTACTTTCACAAATTTTAGTTTTTCAAATTTTGGAGAGTTTTTTAAATTTATGTTCCGCTGGTAAAAAGTTTTTTAAATTTTGTAGAAGTTAATTCGGTAACTTAGTACGTTATTTAATCGTCTAACCTTTCAGCGCATGTAAGGAAGGCCTCGTCGATAATGCAATCTCGGTGTCTACTAAAAGATAAAATTCTTAATCTTCTTGCTGGATCTGACCTTCGAACCAGCGACAGCAAAAATATAGTCTAGCTAAATCAAAGCTCAGACTACCACAATATCTTCTTTATTAAGAAATATGCTCCAATCCACTTAGGAGCCAGAATAATATAAATCAACAGCAAATAAATCAACAGCAGCTCACTAGCTTAATTCTTCAATAATCACGTAGACAACCAAAGACTTGCGTCCAAAAAACTATGAATTTACACAGCTAACAATTTTCCAATTTTAAGTTACCACAACGAATCATCGAATCATAATAATGCTTTCAAGCGAGTCTTATTTATATTACTCGGTTGTGAGTATCTCGAACGTTCTGAAAGTTACTAAATCAAAAACAACAACTATTACGTCATAGTCAAAACAGGTCAAGCGGATAGTTCTGGAATGTACTCCAAGACTCAAGAAACTAAACAGTGTTGCCATTTTTTATAACTAAATGTAAAATATTTAAATTGCTCATAAAACCGTTATTTCTTAGGCTATTTGAGCCGGACCAAAGCGAAATCAAAGAGATTTTTTATGAGATTGTGAATATACATAGTGTGGGCAATTTTTAAGAACGGAACAGCATGGCTGGATATTTTCAGTGGTTTTTACTCAATTTTGGGTATATTTACTCAAGATATTTGAATATATTTACTCAAAAAGAGTTTAGAAACCTTTTAAATGACTCAAATACAAATGATGCATTAAAAAAGAAAATTTTGTCTACATGTTGCTCAGTCATGGCTCTTCATATACCTTCATACAAAGAGATGCAAATGAAGATGATTTTTAATGTTTTTTCTGTCGCCCTGGCTGTGTGAGATTGCTGATAATCAAAAGCAAGGACAGAAATACACCAATAATAAAGCCAGATCTATTGGCAAGAGCAGCGCCATGCACAATCAAACTTGTCGCCAAAATGCAACATTAGTTATCTCACTGATGTTGTTTTAAGCTGATAAATTAAACCAGCGTGGTCCAACTACGGGCCCGCGGGCCGCATACAATTTTGCACAAGTCTTGTCGATCACAAGCAGCGGCAACCTTTTTTTTGGAAAACGCTATGATTTTGCGACGAAAATAGGAATTCGGGGACCGATTCCAAGTGAAGACCTTTTTTTTTAGAGAACATCCTGATTTTGGTACGAAAATAGGTGTTTTTAGCCGTTTGAGGCCCGCAAACTCGAATAATTTTGAAAAGTGGCCAACAAGAGTGCACAAGTTGGACCACCCTGAATTAAACAAATGAGTTTAAATTTAACAGAATGATGATTTTCAGTTATTCTTTGTTAATGTATATTTGTGAATTCTTCAGATAGCTTAGAAATGTCTTTAATAATCAACTTTTTGTGAAAAAATAGCTACATTTGGTTGCATTACATCGGTTAATTATAAGAGTTACATTATATTACATTTAGTGCACAAAATAAATCGCTACATTTAGTGCGCAAAATAAATCGCGGAACAAAAAAGGTTCAAAACCACTGTTTTGACATAAGTCGTCAGTGTTTTCTCTAACTCAAAGCCATATTGAGTCTTCGCATACAGAGCAGAAGTCAAACATCGGTTAAAAAATGTTTAAATCTTCTAAAAAATTGACGAGTCTTTTGATTACATCAAAAGACTATAATTTTATTAATCAAAATGGTATCACTTTAACTGTCAATCTTTATTTTCTGTACCATTGCAGTTATTTATATAGTTGCGATTGTAATGAATACAGTTTTGAGCCTATAAACAGACTTAAGAATAATTGAGCCAAAAATGGCGGTGGGAACATAGTACGAAAATTGTTTATTTAAAAATTGTTTTGTCAATCCAAATAAAACAAAATACAATTTTTCAAAAGCAGCAATGATAAATAGTAAGCTGTTTGAAATATTTAGGATCAAGTATGAAACTCAGCCACCTTGAGTAGTAGGCTATTTCACAAAAAATTAAATTTCATGAAAATTACACCAATACTAATACAAAAAATTACAAACACTGAAAGTAAAATTATTTATAAACATTCTTTGCAAAATTAAAACGGAAATCATTTAATACAGTAAGATCGTGCAAAAAACTTTGGTTGTCGGCAACAGTAATCGAACTGAAGAGGTTTTAGTCAAACAATTTATATAATCAACGTAATTTTATACCCGTTTGTTCGAGGATTTGTACCGTTAATTGCACCCGGTTTTCATAAAAATTTTTTATAACGAAATGCTCATTCAGTCTAAAATTTTTTTATCTTCTATATACTTTCAAATCTCTGTGAACCGTTCTTCTTTTTATCAGCCAATGAACTGTTTTACGACAGTTTTAAGTTTGTTTCGTTGAAACGTACATCACTCCACAATTAGCTTAGTGTAAGTATAAATATTATAATAATCAATTTGACATTATATGTTTTTTTTTGAAATAAATTTATCCCGGTAGAAAAATTGGCGTGCCTCAATGACTTCCATTGTAGCACTAGCTATAAAAAATAATTCTTCTGTTAGAGTTTACCTATGCCATGGAAGTTTGTAGTGATCGGGAGTCAAAATAAAATGTAGTTGAACCTTACAATAAATGTAGCTACATAGGCGTACGAAAGGGGGGGGGGGTTTCAGGGGTCAAAACCCCCCTTGAAGAATGACGTTCAGGCATATATACATGGTAATAAGTAGGCTTCCATAATATGATTTTAGTTTCTATTGTTTACTGCACTTTTTAAACTAAATTACTGCTTGCGCATCAATTTTTGTTGCGTCAAGTTAGCTAATGTAGCCCTAAATTGCGTCAAGTTAGCTAATGTACAGCTGCCACTTGTGAAGAAAATCTTCAAAATTGTAAAATATTGAAAGTTAAGCATTTTATGCTTTGCTTTTGATGTCTATCGTTTTATTACAATGCTTTCCCATGAGATACAAGCCTACTTACTCAGCTGTACATTGATATGAAAAATAAAACAAGTTTTAAGCACCTAAGGAGGATTTGAAAGATTGATTGATTGAACTCTGATAAACGTGACAAAAAAAATTTTAATATGAATTGTAAAATATAATATAAAATAGTTTAACTGATCAAGTCACCATTGTAAAAAGTTTTTTTCTATGAGACGAAGGCTCATAAAACTTTATAAAGTAATAATTGTACACCATAACTAAATAAGAAAATTTTATAAAAATGGTTCTTCGTTTTTACTAAAATTATTTTAATGTGCAGCTAGATAGCGTTTATAGCAGTTGCAATACAGTTTGTTCGATAAAGCAGTTAGAGTTTAATATTTCTAAATCAAACTATCATGCAATTAATTACCATCTAATTTATTAAAATCCCAACTGTAAGAGTATATTTCGCGAAAGTATGATCGTCACGGGTATCTTATTCAAATAGAAATGAATATGTAGCAAAATATGAGCTATCTTTATACTTTGGTAGTAGCCTACCTGGTATCTGCCTTGTGATCGTAATCATTATTAAAATTGAGTTCGTTCTGAGCTGAATTAATTAAATTGTAACAGCGAGCTTAACTCGAGAAAACTTTTGATATTTAAAGCATTTTTATTTTTTTAGTATTGTCTGTTTTAAAATGTAAAACTAATCGAAAATTTTAGGCAGTTTTACAAGAATGAGCCGAAAATGTTAAACTTGTTAAAATCAAGTAATTTGAAATGGTAAAAATTTGTCATAAAATTCTTTTAATTACGTCTTTTCCAAAATTAAGTTTGTAATTATTTGATTTCCTAAATTCTAACTTTGTTATTAAATGCTGAAAATGGTATTTAAAAATAAATGGAAAATAATTAAAAATTTTACGCTTATGGCGTTTTGCAAAGGATGACGCATGACGTTATTGTTATTGCTCTATTTCTTTGATAGTTAACAATTAACATTATTGCTTTCAAAATTATCAGTTAATATTTTTTGCACTGGTACAAATTTTTTTATCCTGCCATTCGTATTGATAATATACGATTACTCTAACAAGAATTAATTTAAAAGAGATTTCAGGTTGCATAATTTTTTAATCTTAAAAGAATTTATTTAATCATTTAGTCATGTTTCCTCAACAAAAAAGGAGAAAAACTTTGTTAGACTTTAACTTTAAAAAAATTCGTAATAACGACTGCGAAAATGTTAAAAAAAGTATTCCCGTTGATGATTTGGCATGTAGCAAAAATAATCCGCAGAATGTAATAGAAGAACCAGGTGAGACTCCAGACGCAGACAAAGCAACAAAAGATTTAGTTTTACAACCGTCAAATGACATTTCACTTTGTATAGGAAAAACTTATACTCAAGCAGAAAGACTTCGAATGCTAAAAAACATATGGATTCCGGATCAGTCTTTTAATTTTCCAATTACCGCAACCAATCACCGAAATTTACGGTTTCAGCACCGCTGGTTTATTCGCTTCAAGTGGTTAGCGTACTCATATTTAGAAAATGGAGCCTTTTGCAAATACTGCGTTTTATTTGGAAGTAAAGCAGGCAGTGGAGTTGGAAACCAACCTCTAGGAACTTTGTGTGCGGTAAAGTTTCAAAAGTGGAAAAATGCGCTTGAACGCTTTGCAGACCACGAGAGCACAAAATATCACCGCGACAGTGTGGTGGCAGCAGAGACCGTTATGTCAATCTTATCAGGAAAACAAGAGAGCATCGAAATTCACTTAATCAGCAACAGAAGCAAACAATTTTAGAAAACCGAAGAAAAATCACACCAATTATAGAAACAATTATACTCTGTGGTCGACAGGTTATTCCTTTAAGAGGACATCGGGATAGTGGTCCACTCACTTTCGAATCAGAAAAAAATCTAGAAGATAATAATAATGACGGAAATTTGCGTGCTTTACTTCGATACAGAATGAAACATGATCAAGTTTTCAAGAATGATTTTCTTTCTGCCGGACGCAACTCTCAGTATATCAGCCCAAGAATGCAAAACGAAATTATAAGTATTTGCAATGACTTGATACTTAAGCAATTGGTCGATTCCATTAACAGGTCCAGATTTTTTTCTGTATTGGCTGACGAAACAACCGATATATCATGTCAGGAACAATTGACTCTTTGTGCTCGGTACGTAAGTGATGACTTTGCTATTGAAGAATCTTTTCTCCAGTTTGTACCCATAACAGATCTATCAGGCAAGAATTTGGCTTCAACAATTTTGAACAATTTATCGGACATTGGTATTGATGTTTCAAAAATGCGCGGTCAAGGATACGATGGGGCCACAGCTATGAGTGGAAGATTGAATGGTGCCCAAGCCTATGTCAGGGAAATTATTCCTACAGCTCTTTACGTTCACTGTGCAGCCCATAGTCTTAATTTGGCTGTCTCTAATTCATGCGATCTCTCGCCGGTTCGTTACTGCATGGGAACAATAGCTTCAGTTTACAATTTTTTCAATGCTCCAAAACGTCAAAACATTTTACGCAAATCTATCAACACGATTTCGTCAACAACAAAAGCTCAAAAACTTGTTCAAATTTGTGCTACCAGATGGGTCGATCGACACGAAAGTGTCAGTGTCTTTTCAAATTTACAATTTGCTGTTGTAGAAGCTCTGACAGAAATTTCAACATGGCCAGACAGAGAAACTTCATCACGAGCTCTACAGTTGCTATCGACAATTAGGCAAAGTGAATTTTGCATTGCTCTCTTAGTTTTAAAAAAGATTTTTGGATACAGTGTTGTTTTGTTCAAAGTTATGCAAAAAAAGTCGATAAACCTTCTTGAGGCCGTCAACATTGCACATGATATTGCAAATGAATTGAAGTGTCTTAGGGAAAAAGCCGAAGATGAATTTCACCAGCTCTATATTTCTGCGCAAGAAACGGCCAAAACCCAAAATTTTATTTTAAAAACACCACGCCTTACTTCAAGACAGACCAATCGATGCAACGTTGCTGCTGAAACAGATGAAGAATATTTTAGAGTAGGAATTTTTATTCCATTTCTTGATAACTTTATTGTGACTCTCGAAACACGATTTACTGCCCACAAATCGATTATTGGTGGATTTCAGTGTTTAATTCCTGCTGATCCAACCATTGGACCAACTCCTCAACAAATTAAAAGTATTCAAGTTTTGGGAAGATTTTACGAAAATGATTTAACGAAATCCTCGGAAGAACTAGTACCTGAACTGATATTATGGTACAGGAAACTTTCTCGGTTGAACGTAGCAGAAAGACCAACTGATGCGTTGAGCAGCATCAAGGAATGCAGTTCCGATGCTTTTCCAAACATATTTACATTAATGACCATTTTGTTAACTCTTCCAGTGACAACATGCACTAGTGAACGATCGTTTTCCACATTGCGCAGACTAAAAACGTACTTACGAAACACAACTGGCACCACTCGAATGAATGGACTTGCGTTGTTAAACATTTATAGGAACTACACGCCTTGCCCTGATGACGTAATTAACAGATTAAATGAAAAAAACAGGCGTTTGAATATAAGCCTGTGAAAAAACTTTAAATATTTGTTAAGTAAGGTTATTTTTTTGTTCATTTGATTTTTCACCTTTTGTTCTCATCATTTATACGAGTTGCTTATGTTGCTTTCAGTTTGGAAAGTTTCTTGTCATATTTGAATTAAATTTGCGTACTCGCACATGCCTTTTCAATAGTTAGTTTTACGGTTTGGTAAAAAGAAATTTATGCTACTGCAAGATGTTCTTAAAAGCGTAACACTTTGTTTTTGAATGTAGGCCTAATTTTTGAAGTTTTTGCCCATTACCAGGACCACTTAGAGCAATCGCTTTTTCGGTTCCAAACCCCCCCCCTTCACAAATTTCTGCGTACGCCACTGATCTATAAATACAGTAAACGTTAGCTAACGCAGGCAAACAGCCTGGAGGAAGAAAAAATTTATGCGAGTGGATCTATTTAAACTCATGATAAGTCTTTAAGTCTTAACGCAGAGGGTCTTCTACAAAATGCAAACAACTATCTCCAACAAGCCATACTGGCAGCTCACTAAAAGGCCTATGCTCGCTGTACGTTTGGTTCGGCGAAGAAAAACAAAATCGAGTTTCGTATCTAAAATAATGCCGTACACCACCGTTAAAATCATCGCAGATTATATTACATGACAATTACTTCTATATAACTATGCAGAAAAATTGTTAATCATTAACCCTTTTTTTTACAAAAAACATGACCTGCTTCAATCTTTACAACTGAACCCGACCCAGCCGGTATATGATTTTTTGAATTCATTATTTATAAAAAAGAAATTTCTAATTCTAATGTTAAAATTATCTAGCAAAATCTAGCAAAATCATGAATCTAGCAAAAACTCAACTAAATTTTTTACGAAAACCATTTTTTATCTTTACTAAACTAAGGATAGCTTTTCATTATATGGGACAAACGTGGCTAGAATTGCTATAATTTACCAGGATCCCAGTGTAAACGTTAATTCATTGTATAATTTTTGGTACGTCATATTTAAAAATAACAAAAAAATCAAAAATAATCATCGATCTAATTATATTATCGGAAAGGCGTAAGTCTAGCACATGTAATAAATTACAAATGCGTTCCAACCCAGCAATCCTCTTCTTATTTATAAATGTACAAGAGTCACAGACAATGCTTTTGATATAGTTTACATCAGCAATAACAATGCCAGCATTCAAGAACTTAATAAAATAAAATAATTTTAAAAACTTTTTTTGTAAAAATGAAATGAGGATTCGTTGATTACAACTAAACATCTTGTTAATGCTTAAAAAAAAACTAATTTTTGTCGTAATGGATAGAAAATTTTAAGTAAAATATTTTTGTAATTATAGGATAAAATTGTTCATAAGATTAAAAAGAGTTTTTAATGAATCTACTTACTTGTAAGCGATGAATTGTACTTTGCACCATTTCTTCTAGTTTTTGCAAATCTTTTTTATTTTTTTCTTCAAGTGATCTACTAAACATTAAAAAGAGACATTCTTAGTATTAAAAATTACATAATTTCTAAATTATGGCCGCGGTATTTTATTTACTTGGCCCACAAATATTTTTGATTTACTCAAAAAGATGGAATAAAGAAAAAGTCGTATTGAATAAAGAAGTCCCTGTTGCGAATAAAAAATTTTTTTTATTTTTACCGACCTTTATTTTACACTAAAAAAGTTTACACCTATAAACTCAAGTAAAGACTTTTTTGGTCTTTACCAAGTTTTCTAGAGAAATCTTTTCTCCAATTTGCTCAAGTCTGTTGAGAGTTGCAGTTTACCTAAAAAAGTAACATATTTCTAAATTTTGTCTGGTTTGCTAAATTACTGCTATACACTAAGTGGCTATTTTAGAAACACTTTTGGCAACCTTTTGTCAATCTTACAAACATCGTTGGATTAAATTTTGGTCGAGACATGTAATGGTAGAGATAAATGTAACGCAATGCTTCCGTCTTGCAAATTGCAAAAGAATTGCCTCTGCCCTCGCTTTTGGCGGCCCTAAAGCTGCCATCTGCACAACACAATTTGTGTTAATTTAAAAATTATTCAACAGGCAAAACTTAAATTTAATTAAAGAAAATTGAGAAAATTGAAAATTATTACAATTATTAATTTTTTAAGCGTTGCTGACAATATTTAAAACTGCTGGACATATATTTGGGGTGCTGCAGCTTTGCAGCTTCTATGGGCCAGCCGCCACTGTTGGAGACTACATACAATCTTTGTTTATTCGCTATATTGCATCACAATAATTTCACTATTTTTAGTTATAATTCAGGCCAAAGTTGGAGTGAATCTTATGTAATAGATTCAGGTAAATTGAAAATTAAAATAATGGCATGTTTTAAAGTTTATCAAACGAATTTGTTGTACTTTTATCTGTCTTTTCACCAAGTAACAACGACAAATTTAAATTTTTAAATTTCAAACATGTAATGATATGACGAGGTAACTAAAAAAAACTTTTTTTTCTGTAAAGTAATTTTAAATATACAGTATATTAAAATGAAATAAAAAAATTTCACATTTGGTCAGGCAGGCGTTTGTAATTCTTACATAGTTATATACAGTAGTTAAAGTAACTCTTTACAAAATTTTTATCTGTTTTTGTCTAGCAAAAAATAAAGTATTGGCCCGAGCCGTTATAACAAACGATGAAAGAAAAATGTACTTTATGCGCAATTAAAACAAAAAAATGCTTCAACATACTATGGAGCGGTGAGTAATAAGATTTATTTTTTTTATAATTTTTAGCAATAGTTTTTATTTACTGTATTTATTTTTTATGAAAAAGCATTTGTAACTTTGTTTTTATTACACCAGAAGAACATGATCAAAAATTGGATTTATTTTCTTCTGGGTCAAAAAACTTTCATTATTTTTGACAGTAATTGAGATTCAATCTAATTAAAACATTTTAAAATCAAAAATAGTACGTACGTTGTTAAATTGTGGAAGCAACTTGAGTTCGGTGATTTTTGATCCATTTTTTTGGTTGAAGTATCTTTCAACGAAAAGCAAAAATTCGGATGGCTCTGAAGCAGAAAAGCTGGATCATCTGAAATGAATTTGATTTTTTTTCTTCTTTATATTTATTCTTTCTGACCTGCAGGATTGAAAGTGCGCATCGAGCAACCATTAAAAGCTTGAATTACATTAGCATTGATAATGTAGCATTTTGAAAAGCATAAACAATAAAATAGTTTATATCAGTGGTTTTCTTAGTGGTAGATTAGAACCACCAAGGGGTCAAATAGGTTTAAAAAAATGGCCAGGAAATCGATAAATACCTATTGGAATATACTTAAGGAATAAAGAAAACGTGCCTAAAAATTATGTAATTATCTAAGCAAAGACTTTTTTTTGCAGTCTTCACTTGTTTTCCCTGCCATTTAAAGAAAAAACTAGTTGCATAAAAAAGAAGATCTAAAAAAGTCTTCACTATAAATAAAAGTGACTACTGGATTAAGGGGTCGATAAAATAATTTTTACTAGAATTAGGGTCGATGTGCCAAAAAGTTTGAGAACCACTGATTTATACAAACACAACCATTACCGTGAGAGAAATACTTGGTATTCATTGGAACGATTTTTTTCCTGCAATTAAAACTTTTAAATAGTGATTATTGTAAACTTGAAAAATTTTCAAAATAAAAAGCCTGTCAAATAAAAAAATCTTATTTAAGTTTTATTTTCCTGACTAAAAAAGATTTGGCTTAAAAAAGTCTAAAATGACCTTTTGTTTTAAAAATATAAATATTGTAGAGAGTTAGAGAAACCGTTTTTTTTTTTTGAGGCTTTGCACAGAAATTTACATATTATTCTTAAAATAATTCAAAACTGTTAAAAACTAAACTAGGTCCAAACTTGCAATAAGTTGTATATCCATTGTAGGATTCACAGACATGGAATATCAATTAAAAAATTTTTTAACAAAAAACAACTAAATACCACCCAATTTATAAACTTTCGCTTATTAAAACTTCTTCAAATACTTATTCAAATAGAACCACCATTCTATTTCAATAAGTATTTGTTAAAAATCTTATTTTTTCTTATTTTCTAAAACATTTAAAAATAGTTTAAACATACGGAAGTGCTCCAAGCTCCAACACATAATATAGGTTAACAAGCAGTAAAACTATCTTAATCTTAAAAACATCAATCTTTTCTATGTTAATTAAATTATCTCTGTCGTAAAAGCTTCTGGTATTTTTTGTTCAAAAAATATAAATTTGAAATTAACACTTACGTTTTGGGGAAAATAGTTGTTGTTGGTGGCTTTCGCGGTTTGGTTTTCGAAGAAACTTTAAACGAAAAGTAGTAATTACTACGGTTGCGTAGAAAAAAACTTTACTATTTGATGTATTATCGAATTTCATGATTGTTATTGAATACAGCTTTATATAAATTAGTTGTAAAAATTGAAAATAAATGGATTGGAGACTAGTTAATGATTTTAGATAATAGGCAAAATTTCACAATTCATTTTCTATAATTTGTTGTTCAACAAAAAGAAATATCTGAAGCTGTTATTAAGTTTTGATATAATTAGACATTGTAAGTTAGTTTGAAAGTTGTAACCTAGAATTATGCTTCAAATGATTTGAACTGCAAACTGATTTATAATATTTATAATAAGAAATTTGAAAATTCATTTCCAGTAATTTGTTGTTCAAATTAATGATGAAACAATGATATTTTTGATTCCGATTCTCATTTTTCATTTAAAACATAAATTTACAGCGTACCAACAAAATTTTGTTGTAATGCTTGACATAATTCTGTTTAACTCCAGTTTGTATTTATAATAATAAAGAAGATGTTTAAAGTCAAATTTGTTTTTTTAAACGCTCCAAAAAAAGGAATATCTTTTTCCCCGATCAGTATTTTTGTGATTTGGTAGGCTTATGATGTATGTCACAGACTTAGTTCGGGAATCCCAAAGGACTAGTTGAGCTAGGTAACCCGAATACCTGCGCTGAAACAAAGCTGTGTCTAAATTTTATTTTATTCCGGCTCAAGAAGTAGTCTTGCTACGAGCCTGAAGCTTTTATACAGTTGGTTTAGCGAAAGCTCGGTTTGGTTTTGTTGAAGACTCTTCTTCACAACAAACAGAGACCACTGTCTCTAATAAGAACGAATGTATTATAAAAATTCATGACCGACGAAACTTCTATTCCACGCTTTGCCACACTGCAAAGCGAAATCAACACTATAACTTGATTCAATCGACACAAATAATTCTACCTCTGTAGAATACAACTTCCAGCCACTGGCACAAAATAAATTCAACGCTTGACGACCAATACAAAAACTAACGGGCCTTCCGCGCCCGACCAATTACTTCTATTCGAGTCGTCTCCAAATCACCTCTAATCATAATAATCCGCTACGCATGGACTTTATATAGAAAAAAAGATCACGTGACGCAAATTTGCTCGTAAACGCTAGACAGTTCTACAACTTTCCAGAGAGATCGTTATGCTCGAATCAAGTAGCATATACCAGGGTTGCGGAGTCGGAAGATTAAGATCCGACTCCGACTCCGACTCCTAGAATTTCTAAAATGCCGACTCCGACTCCGACTCCTGACTTTAAGTTTGACTACGACTCCGACTCCGACTCCGACTCCCGATTCCGACTCCCTGGTATGAACAAAGTATTTTTCTTAAATTAGATTTAACTAAGCAAAAATCATCCTTTCGAGTTGACAGTTACACAAAATAAGTAAGGTTTTTAAATACATAAATAGATATTTACTTTGAAAAATTATGTATATGAGTGTATATACATATATAACTGCTAATTACTGGTGTTCTTCAGAAGAGTGCTCAATGGCTTCAATAGTCAGAACGATTATTCCTGATTATCAAAACACAAATATTAAAAAAAACATTTTATTAAAATAGTCCCAACAGACTGTTTCACCTGTAAGGCTCATCAGGGGACACAATTAAAATAAATTTTTACGCTTCAGATGAAAACTCGCATCTTAGAAAAAGAACGCTACCTAAAGTTTGGGTTTAAACGATTATTTTACTAAAGTCATTGATTGATTAGCAAATAATTACTTTTGTTACGAGATATTAAAAGAAAACATGCTGTAATGTTGCGCATAGATGTATGGCAAAAAGATTACCGGAGAAGCGTAAAAAGTTTATGGATCATTAGTTAAAAGAATGTGTTATAAAAGAATCTTTATAAAAAAAGTTTTTATAACACTCTCTCTTACCGAATGGTCCATACTAATGTTTTATACAGCATAAAAAAAATTTTTATAACTCTTGCTCTTAACTGATGATTCATAAACTTTTCTACACTTTAATCTTTTCGGCAGCTTGGCCAAGTTTAATACATCTACGAGTGTGCGCAACATTACAGCATGTTTTCTTTTAATATCTCGTAACAAAAGTAATTATTTGCTAATCAATCACTAACTTGAGTAAAATAATTGTTTAAACCTAAACTTTAGGTAGCGCTATTTTTCTAAGATTCGAGTTTTCATCTGAAGCGTAAAAATTTATTTTAACTTTTAATTTTTGCTTATTTTATTTCTTTCAACTAAATAATATTCCTTTTTTTAATTGTTGTGTTCCCTGATGAGCTCACAGGCGAAGCAATCTGTTGGAACTATTTTAATACAACATGTTTTTTTGTTATATTTATGCTTTGATAAATACGTACAGTATATACATATAATTCTATTATATACACAACCCATTAACTATAATTCTTACTGTGTTTGAAAGAAACATTAATACAAATCACATTTAGATAACTAACTCGAAATGGCCTACATAACTCGAAACTAAATATGTAATACAATTAATGACTTGTGTAGGACTAGACCCTGAGTGTTGTCTCCTGCACGTAGAACAACATCTAATCGGTTCTAAACTCAATGAGGTATGCATCACTGACGAGCTTTAACAAGAGCAAAATTCCAGTTTGGTGCTTTTTGTTTTAGGTGGCATAGTTTTGTTTTTATCAGTAGGTAATGAGTTTAAAACGTAAATATGAAAATTTTGTAATTGTAAAAATTTTTACAAATGTTAGTAATATCTATGGAATTTATTGACAATGAAAATTTGAAAACAAAAGTTTATAAAAGCAAAAGAAACAAAAAACCATATGCAAATGAATTAAAAGTTTAAATCCACAATTATTGACTACAAGAAAAACAATAAAATGCGACTAATTTTAGAATTTTCCTGAATCACCCATTGCATATAAAGAAACTCCAGAGAAAAACGTTGATATTTTCATACCAATCATAAGCTCATACTTATTTCTCTTAAATAAACTTCAGCCATTAGTTTGATGGCATGGAGTCCATCTTCTTCACATTAATTCATGGTTATATATTGATAGTAAGAATATATGTGAATTTTGTCGGATTTGTAAACAAAATAAAAGGAGGTCTGTAGTTTCTATCTCATGAATATTTCAATTATTGTAATTTTGTACGAGACAGAACATGCCGTTTATTGATATTTATATTAGGAGATTATTAAAAAATTCACCTTGGTTTTAAACTTTTGGTTGATATTTTTTGAAAGAATAGAGCACGAAGAGTAAGTTTTAATTTTCAAAAATTTTAATTTAATAATTTGCTCGTAAAAACAAAATTGTTTATGTGAGTTTCTTCTTTATTGCAGCCTTTTGGTCTGTTCTGATGAGCCGTAGTGATGAAAACAGACGTTTAACACTCGCTTCTGTTGGAGAAAGTACTTATTTAAAGACACGTCAAAATTTAAAAAAAAGGGGGGAGGGCATTTTGAAGGATGAAACAGATTAGTGGCAGTTACATTAATTTCAATGGAAAAATTCGCTTTGTCATACGAGCAAATTGAGGTACGAGCTCGGTCACGGAACGAACTAAACTCGTATGACAAGGTACCACGTACTATAAAAAGAGGCTGCTTAGTTTAGTAAATTGATTATGCACCTGGCATTTGCTTCCTATCATTGGATTGAAAAAAGGGAAGCAACTAAATTGGTTGCCCGAGCATAGCATTACGCAAAATACTATTTGGTTACAAATTAAAATGTAAACTTTTTATGAGTTGCACGCTTTGTTGCGCGATACGCGGCAAGGTTATCTTAAAAAGATTACTGCACTGCATTACACTGGCGCGCTCGGCCGCGTAAGTTGTGCGGTTAACATCACTAATATGTAAAAAATTGGACATGAGGAGTCGGAGTCGGATAAAATATTCCGACTCCAACTCCGACTCCGACTCCTAGTCTACTTAACAATCCGACTCCGACTCCGACTCCGACTCCTCCCTAAAACCTCCGACTCCGACCGACTCCGACTCCGACTCCGACTCCGACTCCGACTCCGACTCCGACTCCGCAACCCTGGCATATACGTGAAGATTCTAGTACAGTTACGTTGATCAAAAACATATTACGTCATACAAAGAGAAAAAGGCAAGAAATACATCAAGCGAACTGTAGACATTACATCGCATATTACGAGAGTCGCGCTACACTGGTCATTAGATAATAGTTTTACGATTAAACTACGAATTACTTTTAAGGAGAATGGACTACATCGTTATGATCAAAATTATGAATGAAGTGTGACAATGTACTGTATAAGAATATTAAAAACTGAAAAATTTACAAATTATTAATTAAAACCGAAAAATTTACAAGCTGTAATCAGAAAAATTAAAGGAAGCAAGATTAAAAGACGGCAACTTTTTTTTGAAATTTAAAATATTTCTGATTATACAAAATGTAAATATCAGTTTTCCAATTTATAAAATGTCCTAATAAGCCACATATTTATCAGGTGAATCAGGCGGCAACAAAGTCTTTGTGAATTCGTTTGTCAAAGTTATGTAGTGTTAAGGCTCGTTTTCACTACAAGCGTTGACTGGAGTATTTTTTGTTTCTCTTATCAATATTAATTTTTTGCTTTGCTTAAAGCTTTTTGCCATTTTAGGTGCGGAAAGAAGTAAAAAAATCAATGGAACGAACCTAAAATACTCCAATCTACGCTCGTAGTGGAAACGAGAGCTTAAAATTCTTGCAATTACGATCTGTGTATTCAAACCAGAAACAAACCTAATCATTTGTTTCATAATAGACGAAAATGATAAAAATGTTAAAACGAAAACGATGGAAATCATATTAGTACAGGGACGTGTAACTATTTATCTCAATGAGACAAAACGTACGATTGTAATAACATGCGGACCTGGACAATTTAGTACCAAGTAAAAACACTTGTTGTTATTAATCCTTGTATTGTAAAAAATTTTTTCTCAATCAATTTACTCGTACTGGTAAGGTTAAAATCTTAATGAGATAACTGAAATCTTATATTTTTACGTATTTTGTCATTGTCTGATTTCACTGAAGAAGTAGCAACTCGAAGTTGACTAGACAGGTGTACATCAGTTAAACTGATTACATCAGTTAAACTGATTACGACATTTTGTCTTAAACATTCGTACTTTAGAAAAGAAATGCTCGCAGCAGTATTTGCACTCATTTTTTTTCGTGGTTTTCTAAACTTTTGTAATTCCCATACACATAGCGTCTGTAAAAACTAAGCAAATCATTTTTATTCTAAGCCCTTATGAAATCTTACATTTTCTTACAATGTTGTTATTTCTAATTGAAAGCAATCTGAAATATTTAATGGATAAGCAAAAATGTAAAAAGTCGGCTTTGCGATTTTGAAAATCTTCAAAGCGTGTTGCAAATGCAGATGATAATTTTACAACCATTTCAATATACTTTTCACAATTTATACTTTGCGTTTTAACTTTTCGGATTTCAAGACAAGGAAAGGGAGTCAGAGATTCTAATTATTTTTTGCGCCACTCATTGCTAAATTGTCTTTTTCAACAATCAACCTTTTTTTCTTACTTGTAGACATTTTAAGCTTTTATGTCAAGGGTTTCCAAATTGGGTACACTCCATCCCAGGGTACATTATATATAAGAGAATATCTTTGTCTAACTTTTCTGTTGTAAGTGTAATTGATTAAATTTGGATCTTGTAGTATATTTTTCGTATACTTCTCTAGTTTCCTATCATTTACCAAAATTGGAATAGACTAATAGAGAAATTTTAAGTGGTCAATCAAGTTGTACTTTTATGAAAAAATTTTGAGTCAAAATTCACATTTTAAAATCAAAAGCTTTACACAACTGGTCACTAAACATCTTTGAAGTTCAAAAAAGAAATTGAGGGATATTTTCCAAGCTTAGGTAAACATGAATTTGCAAATATTAGAAATTCTTTTACTGCAAACGCTCAGATGCTGCAGGCTGGGACAGATATGCAAAAGGAACTAGTTAAACTTCAACATGATAGTTTCGCACGCGATATTTATTCTGAAAAAAATTTTTGTTAATTTTTGGTTTATGATATGCAGCTCATACAAAGCATTGTTATACCAGCAATTCAAGCACTATTTGTTGCTTCCATCATCACGGCAATGTACGTAAATCAATTTTTTCAGTGATGATAGAAATTAAATCAAAATTAATTGAAAATACCAAAGCATGATCTTTGTTGGCTGTTGCCAATGTGTTTCACCTCGTATCCATAAGTTTGCTGTTAAAAACAGGCTCATCCAAATAGCAAAAATTGCTATTAGCTTGATAGTAACTATTTGTTTAAACTTGTAGGCCTATTACATAAATCTAAATGATTTTGTGTGCTTCTTATTATTTTCTTCATTTAAATTTTAATTTTAC
This sequence comes from Diplosoma virens, assembly GCA_963680785.1. NCBI lineage: Eukaryota > Metazoa > Chordata > Ascidiacea > Aplousobranchia > Didemnidae > Diplosoma > Diplosoma virens. The sequence continues at coordinate 17,719,670 of OY796884.1, read as the reverse complement.
AAATAATAATCCCATTTTTTATATTAAACTAAATTTTAATAACTAAAACTGCAGCGATTAATTTGATAACTAAAAACATAATTATATATTTTCGCATAAAATCCAACTGTAGGTACTACGTATAGTATAAAATTTTGTTTCAAATGTAGAATTTAACTTTCTCATGCCGTATTTTTATACATCTTCAAATTTCACATGTCGTCGTCCCCTATTGCACGATCACATGATATTACGCTCACTTTCATATAGCAATGTGGCTTTGTCGCAGATTATATTATATAGAGTTACTCTCCGATAGACATCTCTTAGGTCAGGGATGTCCAACCTTTTTTCATAATAAGCCAAATTATAAATTTAGTTAAGGTTGACGAGCCACAAAGAGGTCTTCACTTTGATCTGACTCTAATTTCTCGATTTTCCTCTCAAAGACGTAGTGATCTCTAATAAAAGTTATCGTTTTGAATCTGACTCTGATTTTTCAATTTTTGTCATTAAGTGTTTCGCTAAACATTTTAAGTAAGCTCGCGAAACACAGTATGAAAAACGCTACAATACAAATAGCTAGTAAATTTGAGTGAGCAGTGGGCCGCAGTTTGGACATCCCTGACTTAGGTTATGTTAAATTTTTGTTTCAATTATGGTAGAATAAATTGTCTGAAAATGTTGTAATTGTTTCGTTTTTATTTCTATTTGATAAGTAAATAAATGTAAATAGAATCAGGTTAGTGGTTAACCTTCTGAGTTTGAACTGCTATTAATAGAATAAAACTTAAGATTTTTGAAAGATTGCAATGGATTGCCTAGCTATAAAAAGTAAGTTATGCATCAGAGCAAGTTGAGCTTAACGCTACAAATGTGACAAAATTTTGGAGGTATATGCAAATCTATAAAGTGTCCAAAGGGTACCGACGAAGAAAAAATTTGTGAACTCCTGTTTTCGGCTAATTTCCAAAATGAATCTATGTATTTAAATAGCCGTTCAACAAGCAGCATGATGCAACAATTAAAAACAAATTGACACTGTTGGTAGTCTGAATTTAAATACAGTGTGACGTAAAATAAAGACAAAAATAGAAATAGGTATTAAAAACAATAGTTATTGAATATTGTTTATTTATTTGACTTTTAAAATTGTTTCTTGGTTTACCACAGAACAATTCTCTTTTTAACATTTTTGCTTAACCCATATCCTCCTAGCGTCAGTTTAAACTGACGGAGCAAAAACAAGGATTTTAAGCACACTAATACTTGTAGAACTCTAGTTTTTGTACTAAACTGACAATGAGGAATCAAGCTAATTGTTTGACCATTTTAAATTATAAATAAAAAGCTATCGCGATATTTACAGCAGCCTAACTTAAAAAAAATTTTTTTTTTGCATTGCTAAAAGAAGTAACTGCCATCAAACGGTTGTGAATGGAAAATAAATTGAAAAATTACTAAAGATAGCTAAAACATATATTATTGAAATGGTAATAAGCGAAAAAAAATCAAAAACAGGCTTGCAAAAGTTTTGCGATTCATTTACGTACTTTCGTCAGTTTAAACTGACGCTAGGAGCAGGAGAATACAGTCAGACGTTAAATACGATTTTTTTATCGAATGCGAAAACGTGATAGAATTATATTGCTTCATTCCGATGTCACAGAATGGTTGTGATTTTCGAATATTTGCAAATACGTTATTAGTTAATCGGTAATTAAGAGCTGGTGCAGGACTAGTCGATAACCACTTGATAAGCCAAGTTTCTTGTTATTTGCTTATATACGCAGAAAGCACGCTGGGAGCAACTCTTGCCAGGAGGTAGAATAATATACACAAAGTTTTTTTTTATTTTGGTCTGATGCACTTTACTGGGATTATTGTTTTAACAAACAACCTAACAAGTTTAAATCCAGTTGAATCGTGTTAACTTTAAAGTTGTAATTAGAGCTAAATAATCCAGGATTTAATTGTTTACTGATGTCTGTTTATTGACACTGAAAATCACTGTAAATTAAACGAAGCGGTTGACCGAAAGTATTGAGTAGTTTGAGTTGTTTTCTTTGAACTGCTAATCCTAGCATTCCTAGGCTTTACCCATTAGGCTGCTATGGATAACCTGCTGCATCAAAACAAAAAGATGACCGTTTTTGAAGCATAAGAAGTACTTGAAGCTTTGGAGTCTAAGTAAAACTTTGTTGCTGGTGAATTTGTGTCTAACGCAAATGTTATCATTTCCTCCCAAAGAATGATTGTATAGACACCGACGAAGATGATGGAAATGATGTTGATTGTATTCCGGGACAGCCTTTGCGAAAGGCAAATTCTTTCAGATGCTGAATTGAATTTAAAAGCAACAGGAGGCACAAAACTGATTACTGATGAATCGCAAGTTTTAGCAAGCGGTCAGGTAAGGTTCTGTATTTTCTCTTGTTTCTAGAATACTAGGTTACGTACTGGTGACTTTCAACCAAAAAATGTTTTCCTGTCAGAACAATATGGTGGTCTGCCAGCAACAGAAAAGGTAGCATGGGATCTTGCTGCAATGCTTGCATTATGTGAACTTGGTACACAACGCTAAATGTTTTTAAATCGTATAATTTTGTATTTCATGTTGGTATTCAACTTTATAATGTGTTTTTTAGAGAAAGATGATGAAACTTCTTGCTTCAAAACTGAAATGGAAGAAGGGTGAAATATCTGTACAGAGTTCTTAATAACTGGACCTTGACACACCCTTTCTTTGAAAAGCATATCTTGTTACATAAAATATTTGAAAAGTTCTTGACGACTGAAGAGATGGAAAGAATATGTTTGGAATCAAATAAGTATGCTCGATACAAAAGCAACCACTTATTCATGATGACCATAAAAAAGTTGAATTCATTTGCCATTCTTGTGCTGAGCAGTCATAATTAGATTGCCACAAAAAGAAATGTATTGGCAGAGGAGGGAGGAAAATCAGAACTGAATGATCATGGCGTTAATGACCAAGAATGAATTTGAAGAAAGCAAGAGTTTCTTTATCTTGCTGGTAATAAAAGCTTGGACAAAACTGACAAATTTGCCAAAGTTAGACCTTTGTTTGATGCGGCAGACAAGCAGTGTGTGGCTTACTACAAATCCGAGCAACATCTAAGCGTTGACAAATCCATGGTACCATACTTTGGGAAGCAAGGCGCCAAACAATTATATCGTATTCATGGAAACCAATTAAGTTTGGTTATAACCTGTCGGAACAGACAAAGCCTTTGGGATGCTGTGTTCAATTTTGTCCGTCCGTAAAGACACTTGCAATACATTAAAGATATGCCACAAGTTTTATTTCTTGGACCAAGGTCACAGCCGTGTGAACATGTATGTTTCAGTGCTACAAATCACTGGATTGTAAAGGGGACGAACGACGATGTGCCAAACTTGGATGCTTAGAACCTCCCAGTACTCCTGCAAAGCCTGCAATATTTGTCTCCATCCTAATTGTTTTAAAGAATACTATTTCCAATAGACAATGCTATGTAGTTTGACATGTGATATATTTCAGTTGTATTAAATAAACAAGTTTTGCTGAAATTGTAAACTAAAGATTTTTCGTTTGTTAACGATGATAATTGCTTGTTTGTAATCAAAAATTGGTTTGGTTCAAAAATAAAAAAATTAAAGAAAAGCAATCTTGTGTTTTGTTTTACATGTACCCTCCTGCTCCTAGCGTCAGTTTAAACTGACGGAAGTGAAATCATTCATATCTGACGAAAAGAGCGTTTTTCCTTTCAAGTTACATCATTCCAAAGCTACAATGGAGAAATGAACAAAAAACTTTGATTCAGGAGGATATGGGTTAACTTGTACATACTGTATAATTCTGTTTCTTTGTTCACTAAAACCTGGCCATAAAAAAAGGCACCGCAACTCGTATGTTGCACGCCTCTGCATTAGTGAACTTGAAAGCTTACGATTCACTTTAATACTTTCAATTATAGCAAAATATATATTAAAAAAGTAATTTAAAAGAATACACATTCTCACAGTCAAAAGAAGATTTGGAATTCACATGAATGACTTGTTTCCTGCAACAAAAATTTTAAGTTGTGGTTATTGTAAACCAAAAATTCTTAAAATGCAGCAGCTTTTGAAATAAATAAATTGTATTTAGCTTTTTTTTCCATCAAACAAGGTTTAGGTGCATCAAACGCTGAATTTATTTTCTAATTTTAATAATTATTTTTATGGTTTGGTTTTTTTAGTTGCCTTGCCATGAAACGTTCAGAATAGTGTACTTACTTTTTTTGGAAGTGATTGGGAGGCAAACGGGCATTCAAAAATAATTTTTGAGAAGGTTTTTATATTAGATTAGTTTTTTTAATAGTTAGGTTTACTTGTTAAGGATTGTTGAAGTGAAATTTATTGCTTTTGTTGAGATTATTCATAAACTGTTGTTAAATCTTATTGTCGAAACATAATCAGGTCCATTAACGTGAACTACTGAACCTGCCAGTCACAGTAGGACACTAACAGTTAGCTCCATTATGAAAACCTTGGCGAAAAAGAGGAAGCAAGAAAGCGTATTTTCCACGAACTTTTTAGCGTGGTTAACATTTTCAGGCGGTCGGGAAAAAAGAAAGCGGAAAATTACACTAACAATACCAACAACAGTATTTTAGTATAAATGCAAAATCGCTCTTTTTTGTAAAGTTTATTGCATTGACCGACATGCTTTATAGTAATAGCCATGGTTGTTTATCAAAATCAAGATCGCGTCAGTCTTTATTTGAATGATTGTTGTAGATAACCAGTATTGGATCTCAACGTGAGTTTGAGAATGGTCTTTACAGTTAATATTTCTCCAATCTGATTAATAAACTTGATGGAATGCAGGCAGTCGTGCAGTTTAGACACAATTTTGTTTGATTCATGTAGCATGCAAAAAATAAGTTATTTGAAAATCGTTAAGAAAAATAAGTTTAGCAATTTAATAAAAAAATGAAATCCCATTTGAGTAAAGCTAAATGGAAACGCTGTAATTCCAGTGCACAAGCTCGGTGTGATAAAGCAAACAAGCATAAAAACATGGCAATTACTGTAGACTCCGCTGATTATAATCACGGTTAATATGATCACTTTCTTTATACAAGCGGTACTACGACAATTGATCGAAACAACATTTGATCAAAAAAAATAAGAAAAATCGATTTACTCTAAATCAAATTTATTAAAAGCAGAGACCATCATCAGTAAGAAGTCAATTCGTTTTTACTTGTTGTAATCTGTGATGGCTTTAATAGGGTGCAAACGGAGCGGCTGCACTAGGTCTCCTTTAAAAAACATCAAAAAGTGTCCGCCCCTACCCAAGATATTGTTCTATTTCTTCATAATAGCACCAGGACGGTGGCATCTCTAAAATAAAGACTATTTTTAAAGATCACACTGTTTTGGAACACTAAACGGTGGTCTCTCCTAAAATTAAGATCTTTTTTTAGAAATCACTTTGTTTCGATTCACGAAAAAGGCTCTCCCTAAAACAATGACCTTTTTTCAGATTGCTTTGCTTCGGAATACTAAAAAAAAGCTCCTTTATATTTTTTGCATTAGGATCCCCTTTTTTAAGGCCCTCACCAATTGTAATTTTTTTCTATGTCATGGTCAGGCTTTCTCAAAAGGGTCCTTAGGCAAAATATTTTAGGGGCCCACAAGTAGTCCTTCGTTCGTAAATTTGTTGTTTTGTATTTTCTTTACAATGTAGCGTTATTTTAATAATACACCGTTAAATATTTCATGTTATAAACTTTTAACATTAAAGTCATTCTTGCTGCAGCATGGGAGCTGACAAATTAAAAATTTTTTAAATGCAATCTTACTGGCATTTAAGAATCACGGTACCAGTTTCTGTTTGTTTCTTACCGACAAATATTCACTATTTAACAAGACGACCGTAATCCTTATTAATATGCAATAAACAAACTTGTGAATCATTGATATTTGCTGTGCTATGATTAAAGCCTTGTTACACAAGTTTATAGAAAATTTTACTCTGTTTCATTAACAAATTACTTTGGTTTTGTTTGGATTGTTTTTGTTTACCTTTTAAGATTGTGAATAAAACAAGAAATTTAATTTCATCAAAACAAATCTGGGTTCTGTTTTGGGTTGACCAGGGGGGGCCATAGGTGTTTTAGGGTTTGTGAAAGTGAGTCATAAACCATGAACGGTTTAGAAACACTGGCTTAGATTGTTTTATTTTACTAAAAATTTAAAAAATTAAAAGTCATATGATTAGAACCAGAGTCGGTTTCCTCTTGTTCCATATTGCGCTTAAGGATGAAATTATTAATTTAGTTTTTACAGCAAAAATCATTTCTAGCTTAGTTTATTGATTTAGATTTGATAGGCTTAAGAATAATTTTTATAGAGAATTAAAAGTGAACAACAATACCTAGGCTTCACTCAAAGCAGGTAAGCATTTTTCTCAAAAATACTATTTCAACGTACGAACTAAATCAAAAATTGTTTTAAACCAAGTTACCAAACACAAAATTGGAATCGAACGAATTGAAGATATTTGAGTTAAGTCATTGCTAAAAAAAAAATTAAAATTTGTTATCAATTACGTATGTCAAATTGCTTTACACAATAAAAACCAAAGCATTGTTAAAAAGTTTTAAAAAACTTTCTTGGGAAAAAAATCATGATGGCTTTGCAATGTTTTGTTAAAAAATTTTCTGTCACGATTGTATCAATTGTTTTTTCGCTTAACTGTTGTTTCGATCAAGTGTCGGGTCACGTTTTATAACCCTTTTTGCACGTTCCCGAATTTTGTCATATATAAGTTTTCGTTTATTATGACTAGTCTTTGGATATTGTGACCAATTTTTGAACTTTTTTAAGTTTTTTTCTCATTACCTTTCCGTTTCAATTGTTCTACACTTCAATTTTCGATTGTGCAAAAGACAGTTAAGGTATCCAATTCTTTGCTGTTGCATTAAGTCAACTAACCTTTCATTTTAGAACATTTCAAATGTATCAACAAACAGTTGACATTATAATCTGATTGTTTTTTTGTTCTGAGGTAAACAAACTCTCATTTTAAAAATTTTCGGTTATGCTACCAAATAGTAAAAGTCGAGTTCGTATTGTCTAAGTCTACTGACGTTTAATTTAATTTACTTTGAAGTGTTAGTTAATTACAGTAATTGATTGATTCCATATTTTGTTGTAATTTTATGTAACTGTGGCAATCCTGGTGTGCTTATTCAGTTCTGTACTATAGCTTCGGTTATTGTGACCATCGGATATTGTGAGCAAATTGTCTGGTCCCAAGTTGGTCATAATAAGCGGAGTCTGCTGTATATTTTTTTTAATGAAAAAATTTCATTAGTGATGCTAGAACAATCGAGAGAGAAAAAGAAGGTCCTAAAAACTAAAGGTCACGTGCTTTTAATCTGCTTGGCATGTGCTTAAGATTACAATTGATAAAACGAACAATTGAAACAATCACAAAACAGCTTGCAAATAAATTAAATGAATTAATTTAAGTAAGGGTTTACCGACTATGCAATCATTGCTTGATATGAAAATATTACGTCATAACAAAAACTTAAAACTATTGAAAAAGACAGAAAGTTAACTAAAGATTTACATAGTTAGATTAAGTTATGAATGAAGCATGACAAGTATATTTAAAAAGTATTTACTTGGTTCAATAAGAAAAAATATAAAAGATACAGTACCACCAATACACACAAATCAATCAATCAAATTTATTTAGCAACTGATATCTGATACTAAAGTTTAGTAAATTATTCACAAGGGTTATTAAGTCAATCATTGTGATTATGTGACATAATCTTAGTGATTAACATAAGAATGTATAGACGACATTTGAGCAAAAAGCCACAGCAGTTTTGGATTTTAACTGAAAATAATTGATTATTTTTAAATGTATTTGTTGTTTATTTATGGTAAAAAGACATGATTTTTTTTACCCAAATAAGGTATAAAAAACGGTTTTCAAAGCTTATGTTTTCATATTGTTTAGAAACATTGTCAGAAGATTGAAAGCAGGTAAGAATTTTCTCGTGTTCGTGCGATACGAACAAGATATCGGTCTTATTTTACCTCCTGACTAAAACTAAGTCCACCAGCACAAGTTCAAAACCAAGACCGCAAAAACGATCTTAAGACAGGTCTCAAAACCTTTACCACTTTCACAAACCCACAAAATCAAACAGTTCTAGTTAGAGTTAGAATTAAAACTAGATAAGAATGTAATTAATTACATTTAGCTCATTTACAAATCAAAATACTCTTATCCTGGTGTAAACTGACAGTTTACGCTTAAGTGCTGCCGGTGGCAAATTAAGGTAGAATTAAAACCACTCGCACTGTAAATGTGCCTTAAAGGCAACTTAATATTTAGACACATATACCAAAACACTTGAATATATACCAAAACACTTGAAACAAAATATATATATATATATATATACCAAAATACTTGAAACAAACAAAGAATATATATCAAAACATATACCAAACACTTAAAAAAACCTGTTCAACTCTGTGATAACAATATCTAAATAAAAAGCATTGCTCCTCGAAAATCTAATCGCAACTTGATAATACTCTTTTCTCCCTGCACTTAATCTATGGCGTTTAATCTGAGATTCAATTTGCCACGTATATCATGAAAAGCTAAAAACTTGACAAAATTAAGTAGCATAGCAATAATTAATTGATGTGACAAATCGCGATTGGATTGGACCGATTAATTTTTAAATCAAAAATAACAAGAGTAAAATTGAGTGTTTAACATTTATAAGAGCCAGAAGCATTTTTAAAAAAGCAGCTAAATATGGGCAAAATTAGGATTTTTGAATGCCTTAACTGTTAAACTCTTCGTCAAGCGTGAAATACGATGCAATGCATGCGTTGTTTTCAAACAATTTAAATGGAAAACTTTCAAGACATTCAGTTATTTAGAAGAATAAGGTTAAATCAAAGAAACAAAACAAACAATCTTACCATTGATTTATTTTGAAATAAAAAAGAAGAGTAGCAACTGCAGTAAATGCAAGCAAAACAAATAGTATTTTTTGTTTTGAAAACATCATGTTGTCGGTATTCAAAATAACTTTTCAAAAACCTACTCTTTAAATGTGTGATTTTTTCACACTAACACAGTAATCTACTTTTTACACAATATTTCAACCTATCATAAATTAAACAACTTACAAATTGTATAAAAAAAAACAAAGGAAATAACGAACTGATAAATATATATTAATTTAAATAAAATCAGCAAAGGCTTGACTGTGATTTAACACAAGAACTTGTTCGCTTCATTTAAGAAAAAAATAAGTGAGATCGAAGTAATAAATTTTTTTGGGGAAAGGTTCGATAGAAGTTCACATGAAAGATAATTTGAAATAATCATTAAAATTAAAGTAGAGACCAAAAAAAGTTTAATTCTCTAGTAATCATGGTCAAGGGAATACTTTAAAAACAATTAGGCTCCCAGCGTTTAAAAGGTTGGGTATATGTGTTGTAATCCTGACTGTTAGCAGCTGCATCATTTTATAAATAAATGGTTATCGGTACAGAATTTTAAAATGGCTTTCAGTAAAGCCATGCCAGAAGCTTTTCGTGTCACACGTTTGATTGGCAGTGGTAACTATGATGAAGCAAAGAGCAAAGCGTGTTTATACGCAGAGTAAGGGTTGCACAAGTATTTGCAAAACAATTTTGGTTGTTTTATTGTGTCACCTTGGTACGCGCAAAAGTTTCCATGCTGCACAGCATTGTGCAAGTTTGTGATCTGCAATCATTTAAATAATTGCAGAAAGGATACAAACTCTTTTTACTTGCACAGACAAGGCTGCCTGATCTTTAAATACGTGGCCTCCAACAGTCGCAGTTGAAAATGTGAACGTGCAGTTGTTAGGTGTCGTATTCAAAAAAATGTCGAACCTGCCACAAAGAAAAGTAATGTCATTTATGAATTCCGGTGCCACTGTGACAGTCGGTACGTAGGCCGCACATCGCATAGACTCGAAGTTCGAATCAAACAGCACGTTTCAAAATTGATCCGATTTAGAATTAATGCAACATGTACACACCCCAAGATCAAATACGAAAAGAACTGCACAGCCAGACTGCAATTCTGCTATTGAACAGTATCTGATAAAAAATATAGAACAATGAACATATCCAGATCTCCATTCCAACAACTGCACTTTCACAGTTTCAACTGCGACTCTTACAGCAACGTCTATACAAATCAGGAAGCCTTCTCTGTGCAAGCAAAAAGGGTTTGTAGTCTCTCTGCAACTATTTAAATGATTGCATATTGCAAACTTGCACAATGCTGCGCAGCATGCAAGATTTTGCAAGTACGCACGTGACACAATAAAACAACACAAAGTTGTTTCGCAAGTATTGTGCAACTTACTCTGCGAATAATTGCGCTTGGCCCATTGTCACGACCATTATTGAAAAGTGTGACACGAAAAGTTTCTGGCATGGCTTTGCATCATCTTGTATAACAGCACTCCTGTCATATCGAACTAAAATATTTGAAACAAAATTTTTAGGATTGTGTTGCAGTCCATATTCTTGGCATTTACGGGCAGAGGTGTAAACTATACTATGGTATTCCATTGTACTACTCACTTTAAGTCCTATCTTCGGGCACCTTTATTGTTAACATAGCGTTATCAGTATTGGACTCTAATTTAAATCAATTTTAAGACGTTTTTAAACTCAGTATTTAGAAACTTTTAGCTTCCAGTTAACGTTTTTTTTATCTCACTTCGCTTTGAAACAAACATTAGTAAAATATAGTGCTTATGACACTATACATTCATATAAAGGTCCAAAACAAGCATTTTAATTATTTTTTGAAACAACTTTTGCAGGAGTACTAAGTTTCAAGATGGGCGACTAGCTGTATATTAACTGTAACAAACAACATTTAAAAATCTATGTCTGCTCTCTGGGGCTACTCTGCATTTTGGCTTAATTAAAGCTACATAATCTAGCATGATTTTGTAGATCTAGTTCTTTTTTATTATTTCCTTTGTTCTTCTGTTAAAGCTTGTCTTCTCAGTAAAAAAAATTGGCTTTAAAAAATATTTACATAATGAAGTTTTTTTTTTCTAAATTTGATTAATTTTTTGTAATTGCTTTCAGGGCAAGGGTTTAAGTAAAAACCATTAAAGTATTGCCCAACTTGTTTGTTGCCGAAAGAAAAATTTACTTTATTCGCATTCGAATTAGCTTGTAACAGATGGTCCTTGATCACAACAAAAATCTTACCGGTAATTGTAGTAAACGTAGCAAAGTTGCAAAACTAAAAATTAAAAACCTTTGACTCTAAACGTTTCACCACTGCAAATTGCTGCAAAGCTGGTCAATTAAATGTTATTTCTAAGCAAATTGCAAAATCATTACAAGAACATCAAGTAACAAAATATTAAAAAATGCTCTGTCTCGAGAACAACTTAAAAAACACGAAAACAAGACCACATTACCGCGACAGCAAGATTGAGACTATCAGCACATATTCGAGACGGTGGCCACAAAGATTGGTCTTGAGATTTTCATCACTGCCGTTACCGTGTTGTTATGCAGAGTGCAAACTGTCTAAATAACTTTAGTGCAGTGCCTCGAAATAAAACAGGAGTCGATTTTGGTTCTTACGGCTTTGTTGACCAGATTTAACAAAAAACAAAGAGCTCAATTGGTTTGATCCAAACATCAACTTTTACACTATCCTCAAAAAGCATAGAGTATGTTAAAATAGTCTTATTGGTAGGTCACAATACTTCTCTCGTTATTCTCGCATTTCCACTAATGCTATTGCATTGTAGCTATTTAGAAACGGGAGGTACGAGCCTGTTAACTGCAAGTCAACTTGACTTCTTTTCCAAAAGGTGTCTGACTTTTTAAAAGGCATCAACACCAAAATAAGTAACCGTCTCTGAGAACTGATTTTTTGCACAGACAATTTCTTTCTGTTTTGCAATATTTAAAACCAGATAGACTTAAAGATCCGGGCCCTGGTTTTATCTGCTATGACAAATGCGAGAGTTACTTTTACTGTAATTCCTAGTAACGTGACTTTCTTTTCTTGTTATCCTAATCCATTCAAAATTTCCAAAATTAGAAAAAGAGCGCTTGCAGTCGTGAATTCAAAACCGATAAAGTCTGAACAAAACTTCAAGCGCTATCACCCGGTATCTCTCCTCTCTGTCCCTTAAGCGATTCTCGAAAGACATAACTAGGGCGGCGTCGAGTAAAGTGAATCATTCATCAACTGCTCCCAAGAGAGAAACTGGATTTCGACGCGGAAAGTCAACCGTGGATGAATTTGTTATGTTATTTAATGCAAGAGACATCGAAGATACTTTTGAAACAAAGAAGAAGGCGTTGTCGTAATCGTTTTCTTGACAACTGCTGATGACAGCCTGGCATTGTGGCATTACTTGCAAGTTGCTGGAACTTCTTCCAGATAACTACATGGTTGGAAGGATCAATGAATTTGCTCAAAACCAAAATTTTATGTTTACCCGTGGTTACAAGCAAAGCAAGCTCCGATGTCTGAGAAAGGACGCTTCTTAGGGATTGGTCTTGGCTCATTTTTTTTAATCTTTATACATACTAAGTGCCTTCCACAATCTTGAAAAAGTTTGTCTAATCGGATTATCTGGCATTGTTGGACTTTTCTCGAAATTGGAAGCACTTGAAGGGGACTTTAAATCCAGACATGATCACACTTTCATCCTTTCTCTAGACTTGAAGAATGAAACTTAGTCGTTCAAAGGCGGTGACGGCAGCCTTTCATTTTAAAAAAAACGAGAAGTAGGACTCACAGAAAATTTAGAACGCAATGAACTTTTAACAACTTGTCCGATTCCTACATATCTTGAGGTAAAATTGGAAATCGCTCGCTTTTGTCACCACCTTGTGGCATTGCGCAAAAAATGTCGTCCCGCGTTACGCTGTTGCCATAAATTGTGTCTACTTGACAGACTTTGCAACGCACATGTTCGCCCCATAAATATTCTCTTGAATGAGTCTTAAACAGTATCACTTAGTGCCTGCGTCCCACTCCAACAGACCTCTTAACAGTTCTTTCAGGCATCAAGCCAGCTGAGCTTTGCCAACTAAAAGCAAAGCTGTCATTGACTAACAGTGGAACTCTAGATCAGTGTTCTCCAACCTACAAAAAGCGACCCAAGTTAAAGAATTTATTAACAATACCAATACACGCGACCCCAAAGCAAATACAAAATGGTTCAACTACAAATTTAAAATGTTAATAGCTATAGATTAGCGGTTCCCAAACTTTTTTTTTCACGGCGCCCTTTAAAAACTTAACAATACTCGCGGCGCCGTAATGAAAAAAAAGTATTCAGTTCAATTACTTCTTTGAACAATCTTTTTTTCTCAGAAACTTATAGTGTTCTCTAGATTTCCCTATTTTTCTCCGAAAATCAGGGTGTTCTCTAAAAAAAAAAAAAAAAAGGTCTTCACTTCGATTTCATCTCTGATTTCCCTATTTCCATCCCAAAATCAGAATGTTCTCTACACATTTTAGCTCAGGAATTTCAAGTGCAGAATTCCAGTAATAAAGCAACCCCACAAAATATATTTAGGCGACCCCATTTGGGGTCGCGACCCACAGTTTGACGAACACTGAAATAAAGCAATAATTTTTGGTACACCAATAGTACATATCTATAAGTCTTCATTAACGCAAAATTTTTGAATTTTAGGAAATGTTGAGAGATAATGTGAGTAATGTTTACCTTTTCTAAAAATACTTTACTTATGAAAATGATTATAACAAAGACAAGGCAGCATCAATAAAAAAAAGGCGCAATGTATTTTGTGGTTTCACAAAGCAAGGTCAGTTATTACAACAAAATTTTAAAAGAAAATATCAGCGAACCGCTCTAGATGCTAAATCTATCAAATGCTGGTATGGCAAATTTAAAAACAATGGAAACGTAGAGGATCTCAAAAGAACAGGCAGACCAAAAACAAATAATGACTTTGTTGATGCTGTGCGCATTGCGTTTCAAGAAATTCCAAAAAAAAATCTACTTGCATAGCATCTAAGGAATCGGTGTGCCACAGGGTACTGATGTCAAAATTTTGAACAAACGCTTACGGTTGCGGGCATACAAAGTGCAAATTGCTCAAGCGCTGCAACCAAATTGTCTTCCCCAACCAGCTGCTTTCGTTAAAAAGATTCTTGACAGATTTGTCAAGAATAATGATTATCTACAACATGTTGCCAATTCTGATGAGGCTAGTTTCCACAAATTAGGACAAGTCAACAAACTCAATTTGTAATTTGGGGATTAAAAAATTTACACGTGCTCGTGGATCACCAAAAAGATATCTGTATGGTTAACGTATGGTGTTGTCTAATGCACGACAGGTTATTACACCACTTTTTTCTCTGAACCTTCCATCACAGAAAACGTTTATCTAGACATGCTACAGTTTAATGCTGCACCCCAATTTAAAAAGTTTCCACCACACAAAAGCTTCCATTAAGATGGAGTTCCTTAACACTGGGGGTTATGTGTTCATCACTTTTTGGAAGAGACCTTTTCAAACATATAGATCGGGAGGGATAGACGAACATCTTGGCAACCTTGTTTGCCAAACATCACCCCTCTCTACTTTTTTCTTCGGGTTTATGTGAAGGACAAAGTGTACTGCACTTTTCTTCGTGACATAAGCACTTTAATAGCAAGGATCACTAAAGCAATTGAATCTGTAACGCTAGAGTGCTTCAAAATACTTGGCGAGAAACTAATTATCGTTTGGATGTGTTCTGAGCCACAAATAGAGCTCATATTGAGATTTATTAAACTTTTTTTATATGTAAATAAATTTTTTAGATATGTTGTAGCAGTATACCAAAAATTTTTGTTTTACCTTATTACCCTTCGAAGCGACAAAAGTTTGTTATTGGGGAAGGATTTTATGCTTACATTTATTTTCTTTTTAATTAAAAGTAAAGTAATTTTATGTACGTTTAAATGTGAATAGTAAAATCAATCATTTCGCAAGTTTTAAAATGTCATGCCTGCAATATTATGAATATAGAAGTTATTCCACATTGTATGTACAAAAGTTGAGAACTACAGTGTAAAACGTAAACAACTTGGTAAATCATTTTGTTTGTCAACAAACGAGAATAAGCAATTTTTAATGCAATATCTTTAAGTGAGTCAAGCAATGTTCAGTGTTTAGGAAAAAATACAGCGGTATAATTTCAAATCTGTCGCAACGTTCTTTTCGCATGAAAACAATTTATTTTCTGTGACTTTCAAAAATTTTAGAAGCTAATTTTGTATTGTTCATAAAATTTCGACATACTATGACAACATACTTTAAAATGAATTTGAATTCAAATTTGTATAGCTTGATCAACAGGCTGCAGATTTTTACGCAGAAAGTTATACAATTTGGTACTTATATTCATCTCTATTAACTACTACAAAATTTTTATCTAAGCCTTTTTTTATTTCCAACTTATATCAAATATTTTAGTTTTTGCAATTTGTCTTAGACAAAAAGATTTTGGTCGTACATTTTTCCAACATCTGCTGATAAAACAAAAACTGTTGACTTCTTAGCACAATCATAACAAAAACAACCACATATTTGAAAATAGCAAGTAACTATCTCCGGCAGCGGTACAGAAAAAAGGTTTGTGACAACTTACCGATGTGACTTCTAGCCGCAACTTCCCTATTTTGATTTTTTTATTTCAACTCTGTATTCATACTTTTGATTCATAGTAAAACGTTGGAGGTGTTATAATTAGGGCAAAAGTCAAACGATTACCCCGACCTGCTTTTGGAGATGCCCAGATATTGCAGTCGCGTTTGGTTTATTTATTCTGCATTTTTTAGTTTTTATACAGGGACATGGCTGAAGTTTGAAGCTGCTGTGATTACCAAACAGATGAAAAAGTGGTAACTAGTTGTAAAAAATGGTAAACAGAAAAAAAAGTGGTAAAAAGTGGTAATGGTTTCTAAAAGCACAACAGAATGGTGCGAGCAGTTTTTTTGAAATAAGATAGAATTAATTGCATTTTTTATCAAAACGAGACTCTCAGCAACTCAACACACCGTCAAAATAGGTCAGTTATCCCAGTGTTCGTCAAACTGAGGGTCGCGACCCCAAATGGGGTCGCCTGAATATTTTGTGGGGTCGCTTTATTACTGGAATTCTGCACTTGAAATTCCTGAGCTAAAATGTGTAGAGAACATTCTGATTTTGGGATGGAAATAGGGAAATCAGAGATGAAATCGAAGTGAAGACCTTTTTTTTTTTTTAGAGAACACCATAAGTTTCTGAGAAAAAAAGATTGTTCAAAGAAGTAATTGAACTGAATACCTTTTTTTCATTACGGCGCCGCGAGTATTGTTAAGTTTTCAAAGGCCGCCGTGAAAAAAAGTTTGGGAACCGCTGATATACATAGCTATTAACATTTTAAATTTGTAGTTGAACCATTTTGTATTTGCTTTGGGGTCGCGTGTATTGGTATTGTTAATAAATTCTTTAACTTGGGTCGCTTTTTGTAAAGGTTGGAGAACACTGAGTTATCCGACGAAATAACCTCGACACAAACAAAAATAGCCAAGATATTGCGATCGGGTTTGATTTAGATATTCTGCTTTTTTTTAGTTTTTATACAGTGACATGGCTGAAATTTGGAGCTGCTGTGATTGTTAAGCAGATGAAAAAGTGGTAAACTGTCTTTCCTAAAGACACAACCTTTACAAAAAACGACCCAAGTTAAAGAATTTATTAACAATACCAATACACGCGACGCAAGCAGTTTTTTGAACTAACATAAAATCGATTGCATTTGTTATCAAAACGGGTCTCTTAGCAACTTAAAATAGGTCAATTATCCGATGAAATAACCTCAACTAGGAAATTAAGTCTCTTTATGCGCGTCTTTTATAAAAGGATTCATATCAAAACCAAAGCAGCTTATGCATAAAAATATTTTTTGAATGTATGTTGAATTTTTATGCGCATTATTTGTCGGGTTATGCAGAAAAACCGTTTTCAGTAGTGCTTGTAATCTGGATCACTATAATGTACGTAGTAAACTGAGATTTTTATCTTAGCGTTGATAAAAAAAATACAATTATTTCTTTTTAAAGAGACGTAAATAACCGTCACTGCAAAATTTTTATCAAAATTTTTCGGTACAAACTTCTATTTAAGGCAAAACTCGTTAAGACAGAATTTAACAAAATTAAAGTCAAAACACTTCTTTTTTGAGTCCAAAAAATGACCATAATTATTAATAAAAAACAAAAAGAAAAAGTTTTGCGCTTAGCTGTTCTCGGCCTTTTCTGTTTCATTAAATCTTTTTGCATAATTTTGCTCAAAAAATAGTTCGGACTCCCATACAAAAACACGTAAAATTTTTTTGCAAAGTCAAAAAAGAAGATCTTTTTTGGTTTTTGACTAAATTTATGTTGCTCTTGTAAAAACGTTTTGGTAGGGCAACCATAAATAAATAGCATAAAAAATGCATATATTATTACGGAAGATGCAGCAAGTCAAATAAAAAGTCGAATTAATGAAATTATTTGTATTGCTAGAGATTGGAAGAAATAAAAGTTGAAAAACCCGTGTCAACTATTGAAATCAATCAGAAAAGAAATTTTTACTATTGCTAAGATCACTACAGTTACTACCATAAACGTAAGCACGAGGGGAAGTTTGGGGGTTAAACGTTTCCTTAAAAAATGATGTTTAAACGGTTGAAAGGTAAGCACAAATGAATAATAACATATCAGCAACAACTAGGCTACAATGATATGATGTAAGTTGTTAACTTTAACGCGCTTTTGTTTTTTTTAAATATTATTAGTGCTTATAAATCGATCTTTGCTATCGTCCCAATTGCGTCAATGTTAGCTAATGTGTAGTTGCCACCCGCGAGTAAAAATTTCAAAACCGTAAAGTATTCAAGCATGAAGTCATGTTTTTTGCTCGCTTTAGATGTGTATTTTTCATCGCAATGCCTTCTCGTGAGATGTGAGGTTGACCTACTTGGCTTGATACAGACCCGATAAGCAAAACAAGTTTTAAGTAGCTAAAAAGGATCAGATGAACTTCGATTAAAACTCTGAAAAAGTGCAAAAAATAAAGAAATTATGAGTTGTATAATAAAAAAATCAATTTAACTAATCAAGTCGCAATTATTAAAAAAAAATAGCTCGATCAAAAGTTTTTAAAAGTTTTTGCCGAATTTCTCCCTTGAAAGACTCCAATATAGTCATTTTCCCAAAATTAAATGAGAAAAATTAATTTGAAAAATCCTTTTTTTGTTATAAAATGAAAGAACTTTTTTGGTTTTTGTTATAAAGTGAAAAGTTGTCTGGCACCGGCGCCTTAACTGCGAGTTGCTGAGACTTCTACCGATTATCGCACGGTTCGAATGATTATGAAACTTGTCCAGAATTAAAGTTTTACCCTTACTACAGGTAACAGGCGGGGCACCGTAAGCATGGGAACCAAAGGAGAAGCTGCCTCCTGTAATATTTATAAACGCGGCGGCACCGGGGAAAGATAGTTCGCTTTGAAATTTGCAAAACAGAAGCATTAGTTACACTTATCTCTATTGCAATATAATTTTGACAAAATTAAATACAACAATGTTTGTAAAATATCTTTTTAGAAAAGAGTTAACCAAACGTTTTTAAAAACGAGCCATACCGCAAATAGTTTTAATTTTCCAAGCGGGTAAAATTTAGAAAAAGGATTTATTTTTAAAAAATATAATCTCAAAAAACTTAAATTTTCGTGCATGGAGAAAATTTTTATTAAAAAACTAAGTAAAAATCAAAATATAAAAACAATTTTAAAGTAAAATCTTTTTGACGCAAAGAGGAGGCAAAAAAGACTTGCATCAGGAACGTTCAAACTTTTTGAGCCAAATGTCATTTCAGCTTATCGAAGATATTTGCAGGTCAAATAAAAAAAACACAGCCGCCAAATTTTACCCATGAAAACTTTTTACCTAAAAATAGCAAGTAAGAATTAAAATTATTTCTAAAGCTTTGAGGTGCTGTGCTAAAACATTGCTTACAACCGCCTTATCTCTGCCTATGCGACACCTGAGTACTGCGTGATAGTCTGGTGTCGCAGGACACACACTTGAGTCATAAACACCATATGTCTCACACCAACAGACTACATACCTAAACCCAGGAAGCTAAGCTTTGCCAACAGAAAACGATATTCTCTTTGGCTAACTGTATCACTCTAGAGCTTGATCATATATTGCATAGTCTTTTAAGTGTGTCCTCAGATCCCCACCAAGAGTATCTAATATCTGGAAGGCTGTTGTTGCCCCCTACGCGGAAACTATTACACAACATCACCGTACAAGACATCTGCATTACTCAGTGTATGAATTATAGATGGAACACGGAATATTGTAAATGTATAACTAGGATTTGTGCTTTCATTTCAATGACCAATACCAAACTTATTGACATGAGATACCCCCAAACAGCTTGGATTAAGCTTAATTGTCTTCAGAGGGTGAATAAAAAATTCATTTGTTTATGCGCAAATGAGTTTTAGCTTCCTCACTTAATTGTGAGTGCGGCACCATGATCAAACTGCAGAACACATCCTAACAGCATGTCCCATAGATCGGGAACCACAAGGAGAACTAAGTATATCGGTTCTGGATGACAAACCCGACGCTAGCGCAACACGATCACTGCGAAGTACAGCAGCTTGGGGTAGTAAAAGGATTAGTCCTTGGCCCTTGTCTTGTCCGTGTGACCCGGAGTGGACGCTCTTCCGACTAAGACGACAACAAGCCTTTTTTTAGTTTTTGCTGTTTACTTTCTTTCTATTTTTTTTACAAGCGGATTGTGGCATAAAACAAATAGTATTTCATGCTTATAAAGACTAAAGAAAAGGTCTTCGCTTTGTCATGGTGCAGTATAAAAGACGTTCCAATTTTTGCTATTCTTATATAATTTTAATTCAACTTACATATTTTCAAAGTCTTTCTTATTTGCTTTCTCAACAGTTGAGTGTCCCTATAGGATACAAATTTTTCCTTAGGGAGGCTTACTTTGAAAAACACTGTTATAGAAAGAACTAGTTAATATTGTTGAAATACGATTTTAAAGAACTCAATCAGGCAGTTAGAGCTGAATATTTTTTAATCAAACTATCAAACGATTAAATTTAATTTATTAAAAACTTAACAGTCTTTTTCATGCAATCAGAGGTAACTTTTTAAAATAAAATTAATTGTGTAGCTATTAAATATTTATGTTCGGAGATCCCGAAATCCCCGGATCTCAAACGATTTTTAAGTTTTAAATTTCCGTAATCTCGGACAATCTTTCTGGGAAATCCCGATTTATTGCATTTAAGTTCTAATGATTTAAAGCAGGGGCATTTAATACGTGGGTTCATCACAACTCACATATTTAGCAAAGGCTTAAGATTGCTAGATGACTTTTCTGTTAGTAATCACCTGCTGGGCTTTGGGCCGGAAATTGAGTAATTGAAAACTAATTGTAAGTAAAATCCTGTCTTCAGTAAATTTTTAAATAAAATTATGTGACATTTTGCCATCCCCGTGGTATATTTTGCAATCCCGGAATCCCGAGATTTCCCGGTAGTTAAATTTTTTCCGAAAAATCCCAGAACGATAAAAAGTCCAAGAAATCCTAAAACCTAGTAACTAGTATACAAAACTTTCATGATTTTCTAATAATGCTTTCTGATCATAACCATTATTGAAATTAAGTTCGTTTTGAGCTGAATTAATTCAATCTTTTCAATAAGCTTAATTCGAGGAAACTTTTACCGATATATAATAGTTTAGTTAGGCAAAAAATTCATGCAATCGCAAAATATTCCGAACAGCATGATTTTTACCATTGAGTAAAATTTGGGAAATCTCTTTGGCCCATAACCACAACGGCTTATAGCAATCGTGTTTTAGGATCGCAAAACCCCCATTACAACTTTTTCGGTACGCCACTGACTACTACTTTAAAAAGTAAAGTTAAATCCGCGTGCAATTAGTCCAATTTTTAAGCAAAATTTCTTCAACTCCAAAAATTTGCGTCGGAAGCTTAACACTAAAAAATGTACCGATAAGTCATTTTTGACGTTTTTCATTATCAAGTTTTGCTGTTTTGTCCGTTTTAAAATCTGAAGTTTGAGCTTCTTCTACTTTTAATTATAATTTTACTGAAATTTATTGCAATGGGATAAACTTTCCTGTAATCTTTTTAGTTTGTACAGAATTAAAGCTAATACTTACAAATACCAAAAGGTCATTATAAACCGTAGTAGCTTTTTGTCACTCCTGCTTCTATCATTTCTTTTTCTCTGTTACACTTATATAAACTATCAAGTTGTTCTTTTATGCGTGAGAAGAAGCTCAAATCTTAGAAGAGCAAAACAATTTCTTCTTGCTGGAACCTTTTTTCTAAAAGCAGAAGCGGTGTTGGCAGCTTGGTGAGAACTAAGCGAAAATTGTGTAAAAGATAGAACAGACAATAAAACGACAAGCAATAAACCGAATAAAGCGAAGTAGACAGTAGAACAATGGTGCGCAGCTGTAAGTTGCATCAGCATGTTGGCAGCTTGGTGAGAACTAAGCGAAAATTGGGTAAAAGATAGAACAGACAATAAAGCGAATAATGCGAAGTAGACAGTAGAACAATGGTGCGCAGCTGTAAGTTGCATCAGTAGCGCGTAGAACGGTAACAATATAGAGTTATACAATCGTATGTTGTAGAACAAAGCAGTGCTCATTTTGATGTTAGACTGGAAGAGCTTGAATGTTTTATCGGACTTTGAATTGCAAAGTGAATTTCCGTTGCAAAAAACACTCCTGAAACACATTTGTGAAGCAAAGAGTGGGGTTCACCTATTTTTCACCACATGATGGCCAGACATGTTGATGAAACATGTTGATGAAACATCACCATATCACCATATAATACATGTTGATGAAACATTTGAGATTTGACAATATCGGCAGTCACTGAGCAAATGGATAAATTTTGTTTGGTTTTGTAGATTTGAAATCATTCATTATAGATAATTTTAAAAGTGTTACTTCCTAATTGTGATCTTACCATTATTAAACAGTTATTTTTCTAAGTTACGCTGCGCTTTAACGTGGCTTCAAAACTATATATGGCTTCAAAACGATCAAGTCTGTTATTAAAATCCCGCTTTTGTTGATGATCAGTATAAATCTTTATGTAATGGTAAACCATATTTGGGAAAGAATTCTGCACGCAGTCCCGCTCATAGTCTTCCTGCTGATGTTGTCTTTGGTTGATAAACCCATATTTTAAAAAAATTGCAATGTAACTAAGGACATTTATTTTACCAGGCCGGGCCTGGAAGAGAAATTAAATTGAAAAAACTACCATTGTTGCCACTGCAAAAAAAACAAGAAAAATTTTTCTGATGTTGATACTACATGTATTATGAAGTCACAGACGCTGCACTCATCAGAGACATAAATATCACCATCTAATTGTACACTTACAGTTTAAGAGTTGATTGATGGTACAAAACTTTAAAATACCTTTGAAAAGGGTATTTATTTCTTGAAAACTTTTCTTATTTCTTGACTCTTGCATGAGGAATTGGCAGAATGAACTAAAAGCAATCCAACCGTGGTTATATAGAAAACAAAACGCGTCGGAATTGTCGAGAAAGCAATCAGTTAGAAGCGAAAGAAAAAAAGCGTCAAGATCGGTTCACACACAATGAAACCAAATAGACATTGAAACCAACGAATCAATGCGACATTTTAGATTGTGCTTATTTTATTATGCGGTTCACACACAATGAACCGGTCTCATTGGTTTTAATGACAAATAGACATTATAGATTTGTATCTATAAAGTTTTATTGACAAATGTCATTGAAACATTTCGCTTCAATGAAAAAGCTATTTAGACTGGTCTCGCTAAGCTAGTTATTTAGCAAATTTACTGGTTTTTAATTTTTTTAACAATTTTTGACGCTTTATACTTGAAATAATAGGTAAATATAAAATTCTAAGAGTAGCACATTATAAAAAAAATTTAATTACTAGTTTTTAGTAACAAAAAGACTGTTTATCAGTAAATTAAGATTATCAGTAAATTAAGATTTTTATTTTTTGTATTTTTTGTAAAAAAAATTAAAAGAATTAACCCATATCCTACTAGCGTCAGTTTAAAGTGACGGCGCAAAAAGAAGAATTTTAAGCACACTGATACTTGTAGGAAACTAGTTTTTAGATTAAATTGACAATGAGGAATCAAGATAATTGTTTGAATCAAGATAATCGTTTTAAATTATAAATAAAAAGCTATCGCGATATTTACAACAGCCTAATTTAAAAAAAAGCATTTTTTGTATTGCTAAAAGAAGTACTGTCATCAAACGGTTGAGAATTGAAAATAGATTGAAAAATTACTAAAGATAGCTAAAACATATATTATTGAAATGGTAATAAGCGAAAAAAGAATCAAAAACAGGCTTGCAAAAGTTTTGCAATTCATTTACTTTCGTCAGTTTAAACTGACGCTAGGAGCAGGAGGGTACAGTCAGACGTTAAACACGATTTCTTTTATCGAATGCGAAAACCTGATAGAATTATATCGCTTCATTGTGATGTCACAGAATGGTTATGGTTTTCGAGTATTTGCAAATACTTCGTGTAATTTGATCAATTTACATTAAAAATGTGAAAATAAGATTTCTAATAATAATTAGTTACGAAGTAACAACTAAAATATAATTTTTTCAGCGGGAAATTTACAAAAAAACTTTAAAAAATTTTATATTTATTTTTATCGAAAGTAACGGTCGCTGAAAAAATATATTTCAAACATAGAATTAAATTTAAAAATTATTTTGAACTTTATTTTAAAAATAAAAACTTTTAAATAAAAAATATTGTATTTTCTTTGATTCAAAAGCAAAATTTTTAAGCAATAAAATTTTTTTAATGAAAAAATAATTGTTAATTTGTTTGTATCATATGAAGAGCCTATTTCCAAAATCCCGTAGGCGCCATGTTAACCCATTAATGCCCAGCGTATGATTTATCATACGCTAAACTAAGTATTTTATATAAATTGATATGGTGGTTCTAAAAAATAAGCATGGTGGTTCTAGAATTTTAGTTTTTCAAGATTTTTAATTATTTTGAATTAAATTTTTATGTTACAAAGTTTAAAACATGAATTTCAACGTTGAGCAGTGAAACAAGTAATTTTTTACGACCGATATTTTTT
Organism: Diplosoma virens; assembly: GCA_963680785.1. Lineage (NCBI taxonomy): Eukaryota > Metazoa > Chordata > Ascidiacea > Aplousobranchia > Didemnidae > Diplosoma > Diplosoma virens. The sequence goes on along the minus strand of OY796884.1, from coordinate 17,695,350 downwards.
TATTTTAGTTTTAGGGGCTGGAGATTTTATATTGTCAAAATCGAAATGATTCGTAGACGCAAATGATTTTTTTGCCTGATATATTATTATTTGAGTTGCTGAGCCATCTTTTGCAACCAAAGTGACATTTTGGTTTTGTTTATACGTAAAGTTATTATTGTTTGTTTATTGCGTATGATAAATCATACGCTGGAAATTTGTGTGTATATAACATTCGAAATAAAGTTTTTAAGATTAAAACAACAATCGATAATTCTGTTAATTATTAGTCGAAAACAGCAAAGCAATTATAAATTTAAGATATTTTGTTCTTTAAATGTCAAGTTTCTATATCTGATATTCATTCCTTTACATAGAAGTAGCCTATTTACTGACAAGTAATGGTTGTACAAATGAAAATGAAATACTACATATATTTAATCTTTTGCTTCCAGATTCTATATAAAAATGCCTAAGAGAAAATTATTTCATATAGAAAGAGACTCTGAAGAAATCTTAAATATTATTGAATCTTGTAATGGTACTGAACATTTTATTGAAGAAATTGATAATGCTGACGAACTTCAAATGGTGCTACTTCCACCAATAGATAGAGATGATTCGGATAAAGACGATGCCTCAAGTGACTGTGACGAAACTTCAGCAACTGTACGAGGTATCGGTAAAGGTATTCTTGCAGAGAAAGGTGAGATTAGAGCCTATAGTAAAGCTGGTGTTGAGGTTCTGGATGTAGACAAGGAAGTAACACTAAGCTCTGCTAAGAAGCAATGTTCACGTGCAAAGAAATGCTCTCGCAAATGGCATAATAAACCATTGAAACAGTCTTATGAAAAGTATAATTGCGATTTTAGTGAAACTGAATCTTGCATTATAACAAAATTTAAAGACCAAAATTTCGAACCAATTGATGTTTTCAAGGATTGCTTCTCTGAAGATATAATGAATTCTATTTGCAGAGAAACCGTTAAATATGCCGTACAAGGCGGTGACTTTCAGTTTACTCTGTCTGTAGATAACCTTTACAAGTATCTTAGGATTCTACTATTATCAGGCTATAATAAATTGCCTCAGAGAAAAATGTATAGGGAGACAAGAACTGATTCAAACAACTTTTTGGTTTATCATGCAATGAATAGAAATAATTTTGAGAAAATATATAAGTATATGCATTTCAATGACAACAGTAAACTTGATGCTCGTGATAAACTCTATAAGGTTAGGCCTCTATTAGATCACCTGAATGATAAATTTTGCCAGTATGCAGAACCAATGGGCAACCATTTCTCTCTTGATGAAGCAATGGATTCTTATTTTGGACATTACGGGATGAAGCAGTTTATAAGGGGCAAGCCCATACGCTATGGTTTCAAGTTTTGGTGCCTTACCAGATCAGATGGATTTTTAGTGAAATTCTATCCCTATACAGGTGCAGGAGACAAAATTGCAGGTAAAACATTTGGATCTTCAGTTACAGAAAAACTATGTTTACAGTTTGTACCAGTGGGGTCATGCATTTATATGGACAACTATTTTACCTCTCTAACTCTGATGAATACCTTGTCAAATAATGGGCTTTTTTGTGTTGGGACTATTCGAAATGATAGAACGGAAAAAGCACCACTACAAGATATAAGCAAAGCTGAACGAGGTACATACTGTGCAGTTGAAGATAAAGAGACTGAAATTACACTTCTAAGATGGCACGACAATAGTCAAGTAAATCTCGTTACCAATTTGAAAGATAAAAAGGCTTTTTATGTTGGCAGCTGTAAACGATGGAAAAAATCTGAGAGAAACAGAGTATCTGTACCTCAACCAAACATTGTAAAGCTATATAATAAACAAATGGGAGGCGTTGATTTATTTGACAAAATGAGAGGTCATCACAGAGTTAGAATTTGATCGAGAAAATGGTATTGGCCTTTGTTTAGGTTTTGCCTCAATGGAAGTATTGTAAATTTATGGATTCTTTTATTCTCTATTTAGAATAGTATTTCTCTACTAGAATTTATAAGGAAAATAGTTGTTGCATTGCTAGCGGCACCAGAATTAGAAAGTAGAAGGAATACATCCTAAAACAAAGAAACAAGTTCCGCAAGTGGTACGATTTGATAACAGAAATCACCTTGTTAATAAAACTGAAACCCAAAGACGATGTGCAGATTGCGGCAAATGTACCAAATTTGTTTGCATCAAATGCAATGTAGGCCTACATCCTGATACATGCTTGCAACATTTCCATCAATAAATGGTATTTCTCTATACTATACGTTAATTTCACTTCATATCAGAAAGTTTTTGAAATAAAAATTAATAAAACCAAAAAATAGTTTTTCTTTCATAATTTCAAAATTTTACTCATAAATTCCCAGCGTATGATATATCATACGGTCTTAAAAACCACTTTATATTTAAAATATTTGCAAAAAAATTATGTAGGCATCTAAAAGACACAAATATATGCAACATGTATGAATAAAACAAAAAAATTCAAAAATTTTTAATTTCGAGCATTAATGGGTTAAGAAAAAATGAGTTATGCATGGCATTGGGTAGTGTTCCGTCATATACATCTACCATTCAATGCTTTGCTTCCAAAACAATTTCTATCCGCTTCAAAATTAACAACAAAAGCAACGTTTATTTCCAAAACCCCGTAGAAGCCATCACTCTTTTTTTCCAAAACCGATTGCATCCACATTGACCAATAACAATGCGCGGTTTGTCACGTGACTTATCAGCTGATTGTTGAAGCGGGTAATCTAAACTTTTGCAGAGCTAGCAGTTGCTGCATTAGTTGGAGAGGAGAGGAGTTTAGCTATTGGAACAAAGCAAAGTTTTTATAAGTTATAAGCAATGAATGTTGAAGTTGATGAGTTTGCAGTTGCTAATCTGCAAAATTCTAGAAAAAGGAAAAGGATGAAGCTGCGTGGAAAAAAACAGAGCCAAACGTGCCCGATATTCTGGTGAAGGTAAGCTCTATAATGATAAAAATTAAACGTTTTTCCAGTAAAATAAATTTTGGTTCATTTTAGTTTTGATCAATGGCGGGTGTAATGTGTATGGTGAGTTAGGCAAAGCCTCTTTCCGTACAAAGGAGCCCTTAATTTTCCGGATTGCAGTATAAACAACAGCAATAAAAATTTTTCTTACTTTGTAGTTGCTTGAGTCATTATAATATTTTTATGGTAAATAAAATTTCTTTTTGCTTGAAAAACAATCTTATCTCTGGAAAGGCACTTACACGCTTATGGTGTGAACCCCCTTGACACTTCTGCAAAGGAAAGAAACAATTTTAACGCCACCTGATTACTTCGAAGCTTTCAATGAAGTCGGCCATGTTCTTCAGTACGGTGATGACTGGAAAGTCTACGATTTCAAAGCATTGTCCAAAATCGCTGTTAAAACCCAGCCAAGATTTCGCATTACTGATGCGAAAGTGTTGGAAGTGGTGCCTGAGTCATCGAAGATGACTGTGAGAAACTTCTATGCTGCTACTAAGTGTCAGCATGCAATCCTCAAACGAGAAACTCGGTTGACTTTGTTAGTTTCCAAACAGCTTCCTCCAATAAACACTGTAAAAGCTATGAAGAAACGAGGTGTTTTGCAACTTTTGCAAGCAATGGGGCAAAATGGAGTAGCGGAAGTCATGGACTATTATAGACCAATTTGCGAGGAAGCTGAAAGCAATGTTGATGAAAGCGATGATGATGAGGCTCTTATCATTAGAATCGAACATTCATGGTAGAATTCAAAACATTCTTTTTTAAATTAAAAGCTTTTTTTGAGGGGGTGGGCGAAGTGCAATCAAGAAGTTGTTGACAGGAAAAAAAACTAGATATTTTTTAAAATTCTCCGGCGAAAAAAATTTTTTTGCCTGTTTCGAACCAAAATATTTTGTTACATTGGATGAATAGCAAATAAGTTCTTACTAAAACTTCTCGAAACTTTATGTGGCGGGAGACAGTCTTTTTTTTAAATACCTTTGCAAAATTGGCAGATTTTTGACAAAATTTTTTGCAAAATGTAATTTTTTTGAAAATATTTAGGGGATTTCCCCCTTTTGCTTCCTAGGTGGGCTTTTTTTATAAATTGTGTTGTTTTTTTATTCGTGTGTGGTTTTGTCGTATATTTTTATTGTTAAACAGTAAATTACACTGGTCAACACGATTTTTTTTGCATGGACTTTTTCAACTGATTTTGGGTAATTTGGGGGCGCTGAATCCCAATTTGGTGTTAGTTTTTGCTCATCACGTCACGTTTTTGAGATATAAAAACTTATTTTTTTAAAAGATTGCTAATTTTTGCCAAAAATTAAAAAAATTATGTTGCGTTTAAGTGCCCTTAAGTGGAATAATGTTTACAACGGAAGGCAGCATCTCCTTTAAAATGACTTTTCAAAGCTATTTGTAATCTTAAACCGTGTTGTGTATTATTGACCACATCATTTATAAATAGTAAATACGTGAAATATATTAAAAATACACAATCTGGAGCATTATGCTCAGTACAGGTACGACATCAATGAAAATCTAAGTTTTTTCTTTTTGTGTCATTCTCACAAAATTATATTAGCAGGTTTAAGCAAAACCAAGCAAAAAATATACAAAAAAGTAACACTGTCACATCGCAACAATCAGTACGACTGTACACAAATCCAACGCATACTGTAGTTTAGCACAAACGAAATCACATTATGGCATCAAAAATTTTCTTTTTGTTGCTAATCTTTTATGAACTGCGTAAGGGACATCTCTCATCAAACTCCAGCAATAATCTGCCATCATGTTGCAGTTCCATCGACCTTGATAACGTTTTTCCATCACTTTGACATCCTGATGGAAACGCTCTCCTTGCTTCTCACTAACGTCGCCAAGATTTGCTGGAAATTCGCTGAGGTGGCTGTGCAAGTAGTGCACTTTAATGCTCATTCGGCACCCAAGGTCTTGTAGGCTGAGAAGAATCTCCTCCACCAACTCTATATAATTGTCAGCTCTCTTATTACCAAGGAAGTTATGAACCACTTTAGAAAATGCTTTCCAAGCTTGAGCCTCAACGACAGTCATTGTAGTCACGAAATACTGGTCCCTGAGCAACGTTCTGATCTGAGGCCCATCAAATATCCCTGCTTTTTTCTTCTCATAGCTAAGGCCAGGAAAGGTTAACCAAATGTATCCAAAACAGTCTCCAGAACGATCAAGTGCTTTGACAAATTGCTTCATTAGTCCAGGTTTGATGTGTAGTGGCGGCAAAATGATGTTTTTCCGATCAACCAAGGGGTTATTGACGATATTCTTTTCTCCAGGTTTTATTGTATTCCTTGGTGGCTATTCTTTTCTTGCCCAATGCTCTTCGTTGGCTTTACTATCCCAGTAGCATAAAAAGCAAGGATATTTGGTATGACCTCCTTGTTGCCCTAATAGGAAATTTACCATTTTTAAATCCACACATATCAACCACTGGTGAACGCAGTACTTCAGTCTTTCAAGCACAACCTTGATGTTTTTGTAGTTTTCCTTCAGAGAGACAGAGTGTCCTATAGGGATGGATCCATACTGGTTACCATTATGGAGCAGGACACACTTAAGGCTTCTTTTTGAGCTATCAATAAAAAGTCTCCAGTTATTTGAACGACATACAGACAAACCCATAGCAAGAAGAAGCCCCTCAACATCGGTACAGTAAACAAGCTGGCCATCAGACTGAAAGTACTTTCTTAATTTCTCTTCCCGGTTACGATAAAATGAAACACTTGTACCAGCTTTGAGAAGATGTTTTTTCTGCAGTCTGGAAGCCAGCACTTCAGCGGATTGCTTTGGCAAATTTAAATCTCGTGTCAAATCATTCAATTCAGACTAACTATACAAAGAAACTCAGCCAGCATTCCATGCCTCGTGCGCTATATCCTGTTCTTCATCATCATCATCAGAATTGCTTGAAGACGTGGAAGACCTAAGCTGGTCCTCATCAATGTCCGGAAGCTTGGTAAAAATATGTACAGGTACTTTATCACTATGGGGAATCGGTCGCATAGCAGAATGTATGTTTGGGTATTGCAAGTGTTGCTTGTTTTTCTTGTTGAATTCTTTGACATTTACGAGGCAGAAGTAGCAGTCATCCACGTGGTTTTTTGGTTCACTCCATACCATTAGCACACCAAATTTGAGCTTCGCATTCTTTCCTTGAGACCAGGATCTCAATGTTTTGATACACTTTGTACAAACTTGGTGAGGCGCCCAACTTTTGTCCTGGTCACCAAGCGGTACTAAATATTACTGAACCTGAAACATATTAACAAACACTCCTGTTTAAAAACTATTGCTGTTACAAACAAACATATGTTTCAGAATAACAACCTTTCTTAACCTTACTACCTTGTCTGCAAAGTGCAATTTTTGTAACTTCATGGCTAGTTCTCGTATCCAACATCGAAATAAGAAGTTGAGTTTCTGACCACTTTCCGGCGCCATAAACAATATTATGGCCTTTTTTTCCCATTTCGCAAAACTGGTTTAAAAATTATGCTTTTGAAGTTGCTTTTGTGCTTGATTAATGGCGTCAAACACTGAGCGAATGAGCAACTTTCACACAATGCAGCATTACAAAACATGCAAATTGCACAAAAACGTGATGTGATAGAAAAAATCTGAGCTCAGATTCGGATTCAGCACCCCAAAGTTACCTTAACTCCGTTCTCAAAGTCCATGCAAGAAAAAAAAAATTTTTTTGTTGACCAGTGTTATTAGAGTAAATTTTGTTGGATGTATGATTTTCGCAAGTTTTTTTTCAAAACCCCGTATATTCACGAATTCAAGTTTACAAAAAATTAAATAAATAATAATTGATAAACAGCAGATTTCAGCAAACACACTAATTTTATAAGTATACTATAGACAATCTTCAGAAAGTAAAATAAGAGTCTTGTAATAGGTTTTCGTGTTTTTCTCAAAAGTAGCCAAAGTGGATATATTTTTTCAAATTATTTTTTCAATTAAAAGGATTTTTCAATTTATTTTCTAAAGTCGAAGGGCTATAGGTGGAATCGGTTAAACTTTATTCGTAATAACAGAAAAAATATTCAAACTAGGTTACGTTGATGAAAGGACGTAACTAGATTTAAAACAAAACACTTTCTCTGTGCGATTGTACGATTGTAGGACCAAAAGCTTCAAAATTATTCGCTGAGACAAAAAGTTAAAAAAAAGCAAATTGCACGAACAATAAATGGTAATACTAAATTTATTGAGAAATAGTTTTAAAAAGTAAATATTTTTATAGACTTGCATACAATTGTAATCCAACTGCTTAAAATTGCTACGAACAATTTCAAGGTACACAGATCACTAGAGTATTAAAGAGTAAATTGAACGGTTGCCGCATGACTTTTACCTGCCTGCAATATATTTGCAAAACTTATACAAAAAGAGGCAACTATCAATTAACATGCAATAACAAAATTTGTACGGAACTTGAAAAAGATTCAAAACTAAAATAATAATATTTAAGCACAAAAAAAAATTATTTAGGTTGTACCATTGGTAGAAACATTATTTTGATGGCGATCGCAATTAAGCAATATTGTCTCCGTTTAATTTTTATACTAGTCCTACTGCTGTATTCTTATTATAAATGAAGCGTCATGTTGTCTAAATTTTTATTGCTATCAAACCCAAAAAACTCCATGTTTATCGATAGAGCAGGTTTAACTTTAGGTCAAACTAAAGAAAAAGTTTTGAAACGGACAACATCTTGTCATTTCCGAAAGCAGGTCGGAATAATTGGTACGCAATTCCGACGTTGTCGAGATTCTGGTTGATTAATAGTTGATATAATGATAGCAAAAAGATTTATACAAAATACACTTGGGCAAAATATGTATTATTGACATTAAAACTAATATTCTTGAAACGCCACAGAATCAAAGAAAGAAAACATTCTGCATCGTTTCAGCTTCATAGCAGCAGCGGGCATTATTCCCAATAGGCAGTTACTTATGGGACTCGACGCCTGCTACCCAAAGACCCTTCGCCTGTAGCATCATACGTCCAAGTGAAATTGCGCATGAAAAAGTTGTGAAGACAACATGACGGTTTAGCAATTAAGTCTGTCAGATTGACGCGTACAGCAATCGGCATTACAAAAATAACACGAAGACGTTGAGTCAGAATACCAAAAACACTCTCAACGACTAGGCAAGCGAATTGACACACTTTTTTAGGTCCAAATATTTTTGATGGTGAGGCCGCATTAAGCAAAAACTTAGGTATAGAAAATTCCTCGTTGGCCAAAAAACAGTACAGAACGTTTGGTTCGCCATCGTATCAAGGGGCACGGCTCGGTAGGGAAACGTTCGATTGAATAGAGCTTGGGTAAAGATGAAAATATTTTACCATCGGAATTTTGTCCATAACTGGCGATGTCAATGATTAGAAAGTGGTATCTACAAGAAATGTAACTTAAGTGGTGCGTGATTATAAATGAAATTTAGATTCAGGCATCTAGCGCAAAAAAATTACAGCGCTTTACAAACAATTCAAATAGAGTATAATCATAATTTTATTGCTTTAAGTAATTCTAAATTTCAATCCTATCAATTAATTAAAGCTAAAAAACGAATAAGAAACTTCAACCGTACAACAATTTTTTGATATATCCAAAATTAGGGGCCGGTAATTGCAAAACAGTTGCATTAACAAATAAACAAAATATAAAATCAACTTAATAATTATTTATAGTAAGGCAACTAGTAGCTTACACTACAGTTACAATTTATCGCAATTTAAACAAACAAATACAGTAAAACGGAGGAATTAAAGCGCCTCGCACTTTCAGTTTAAACGGGCGTTTATTACAGAAGGAAATAGTTTAAATTAGCAAGCTCGAATCTTTATCAAGACATAATTTTATGACAACTAACACCTTTTATCTTTCGCTTCTGACTGGTTACTTTCTTGACCAATCAGACGCGTTTTCGTTTTCTAAACACGATCGGGTCGTTTTTAATTTTTTCTTGAGAAAATATTTGACAGTTTTTTTTTGTTGTTGAGTTGATTTTTTTCTTAATTTATATAATCAAATCTGTATAAAACTATGGTGGCTTTGCCTTTATCAGTTGGTTTAATTATAGGCTATTATTTTTGTTTCTTTTTTGGCTTTATAAAGATGCTCTTTTTTTTATAATTAATGTTGTCATATAATTTTTTATTTAACTTAATGATCTCTGTTTGATATGACAGCGTGGTCGAGTGCTTAAAGCGCCATGCTTATGATCAGTATGGTCTCGGTTCAACACCTACACGCGACATTCTGTTGCGTCCTCAAAAAAGACACTTTATGGCACTTTCCCCTGCTTGATGGTTTTGGAAAGCAGTTTTAAATTAAAGTCATCTCTCTATTAAATTACAGGCGGACAGCAATATCTTCGCATCTCCAGAAGCAGGTAGGGTAATTGCCTGCCCTACGTATTAGTGCCTCTGTCGCTTTCCTGCGATTCAGGAGGATAAATATAGAAATAAAATTTAAAAAATGAAATTATTTTCTGAAGCATTCGATATAAAGATCCAGGGTTTGATGACAACCACTTGGTGGGTTTTAGGTACTACTATTAGATTTTGATATGGTTGATTTTTGTTGAGCGTACCTGTAGAGTTAGCCGGAGTGTTGGGAGAAATTTTTTTTAAGCCAAGTACGAAAGGTAAACAGCTAAGACAGCATCATATCGAGTTTGCCATGTTCTTTCCACGCAAAAGAAATCATTTCAAGATGGCGAAATGGTCAAGAAAGCGTTAATGAAAGCCGTTGATTCACTGTTTGTGACTTTTAAAAACAAGAATGAAATCATGTCAGCAATCAAAAACCTTCAGTGGCTGAGAGATGCGTTAACAAAGCAATGTGAAGTAATAAAGGAGAAACTTGCAGCGTAGTTACAGAGAAATAATGGTAGGTGCGAGTGTTTGTTATTTCATTTAATAAGTCAACAGATTTTGTGTATGTGGCGCAACTGTGCATTTTAATAAGGATGGTGTTTGAAAACATAACTGTAAAAGAAGAGCTACTTTTCATGTTGCTTCTTCAGGGACATGTACGGGGTGGAGACAAATTCCAAGAACTCATGTATTTTGCTAACAAGACCAAGCTGCCACTTGCAAAACTTATTTCTATAACGCCTGATGGGGCACCCGCTATGTTTGGCAGTAGTAGTGTGTTTATTGCTTCTGCTAACAGAATAACTCTTTTTCAAACTTTATTTATTATCACTGCATCATCCATCAGCAGGCTTTATGTGGAAAAGTGTTAAATGTAAAAGAGGTGGTGTATATTGCCATGAAAGTTGTCTGCTCAATTCGTGCAAAGAGTCTGCAGAGGAGACTTTTCCGCGTTTCCCTGAAAGAGGCTGAGGCAGCGCCTATAGACCTACTGCTTTATACAGATTTGAAGTGACTTAGCAGAAAAAGATTTTTGGAAAGATTTAGGGAGCTGTTACGTGAAATAAAAGAGTTTTTTTAAGCAGTCTAAAAATGTAGAACTGTGGTTGACTGTGCTGATTGTCTTTTTGAGTATTTTAAGATTTTATTATTTGTGAGGCTTACATATGGAATATCCAGGGGGTAAAAAGCAACATTTCAGACACCTGTTATTCTTTGCTTTTCATCGAGGCCAAAAAGCTGCTGAAGTAGCCCGGGACATTTGCATGGTATACGGGGAAGGTGTCATAGGCGAATCTACGGCAAGAAAATGGTTTATAAAGTTCAAAAATGGCAATTTTGACATCGATGACACGCCCCGCAGCGGAAGACCTTCTGAATTTTACGAAGACCATCTCAAAACACTTTTGAAGGAGGAAAGTCGCCAAACAAGTCGTGAATTGGCCGAAAAAATGAACTGCGATCAAAAAACGGTTCTCAATCATTTTCATTCAATGGGATTTGCCGAAAAATTGGGATTCTGGGCGCCTGATGAGCTTAGCGAAAACAACAAAGTAAATCGCCTTCAAATTGCTTCTCAACATCTCGCCCGCCATCGAGCAACACACGGTCACAAACAGCGCTTTTTGTACAGAATCGTCACGGGAGATGAGAAATGGTGCCTATATATAAATATGAAGCAAAGAAAGAAATGGGTGGCTCCTGGAGATACGCAAAAGTCGAGAGTTAAGCCTGCTCCATCCAAGGAAGACCATGATCTGCGTTTGGTGGGACTGGGAGGGAATGGTGCACTGGGAAATGCTCGAAAGGAATGCCAAGGTCAACAAGGAGCTCTACATAGCTCAGCTACATCGCGTGAATGAGGCTATTCGACTGAAAAGACCCCATCAACAAGGCCAAATCATACTTCTTGACAACGCCAGGTCTCATGTTGCACAAGTTGTCAAAGCCGCACTCCAAAAGCTCGAATGGGAGGTCCTTCGGCATCCGCCGTATTCTCAGGACCTTGCACTCACGGATTACTATCTTTTCCGCTCTTTGTCCAACCATATGAGGGGCGTTACCTTCGACAATGAAGAGGACCTTAAAAACTGCCTCAACAAATTCTTCGATACCAGACCCGGGGATTTTTGGCGGAACGGCATCGACAAATTGGTCGAGAGGTGGGAGGAGGTTGTAAACAGCAACGAAGAATACATAATTTATTAATTTATAGCCATAAATTTTCGTTTTTGTTTAAATAGAATCTTTGAAAAAATGCTACGAACATATTCCTCAACCTAAATATATTTTCCTCCTTTGGATCAACCTACCTGAGTGCAGTGGCGTAGCAACGTAACCTGCCGCCCTTGGATTTTTGCAAGAACTGCCGCCCTTTAACACCATCAAACGAAGAACATAAGAACGAAGTTTTATACAATAAAAAAATAATATTGATAGTTTAATTTTTATCAAAAGTTCAAAATTGAATCGTCGAGCTTTCACAGAAACAAAATCTAAAATTATATCTTCAAAAGATAGCATCTCGACGAAATCACTTTCAATGGACAGGATTGCTAAAGCAGACAGCCTGCTTTCGCCCATAGTCGATCTCAAGTAAGATTTTATCAATTTAAGCTTTGAAAAACTTCTTTCACAGCTTGCAATAGAAACAGCAACAGAAAGGTAAAGCTTAAGAAACAAAAATAAATAAGATGTTGATTCGCATAAACGATATTTGGTAAGCCACTGCAGCACATTCAGCGCTGTGGCATCGCTTTGAAATGCTGTGCTACTGGATTGTACTAGCCTAGTGAGCCTGGCTTATACATAAGTTAATTCAAAAAAATTAACGTCATCAGCATATATGTTCTTAAATTTGTTCGTATCTTCTTTGATGTTTTCGCTTCGCAACAACGCGTGGGGATTTAAGAAGCCGAATACTTCATTTAACATACAAATTTCACTGAACCGCTTTTCTGCTTAACTCCAAAATCGGTCCATAGCTTCTAGCATGTATCTCTTGATTTCTTCAACAGCCGAGAGACCTACGTCTTCTACATGTTCGCCAGGCATTTTTTTCTTCCTTCGGACACGTCCTTCTTCAATCGGAATTTCTTGCTTTTCGAAAATCTTGATGGCAGTTTCACTACTTTGCTTAACCAGCGCATCGCAATCATTGATCAAAAAAGCAATAAAAGCATTCATCTTGTGGGAACAGTTTTTCAGTGACAAACCTCTTCGCTGTAAATATTTTTGGGTATCATAAGATTTTCTTAGATCTTCCATCCAAAATTGTAAAAAAGAAACAAAGGAAAATCGCTGAATCGCATCCAATATGCCACAAGCTTGTCCTCGTGCATCAATATTTTCGTTTTGATCCCATAGCTCGTTTAATGCACTCACTACATCAAGGAAATAATGCTGAAGAGCTTTTACAGCTTCGTAATGCGCACTCCATCGAGTGTATATTACTCTTTTTACCACAATTGGTACATGCTTAAGTAACACTTTCCATCTTTGAGTAGAAGCAGAAAAAAAGGAGTAGACCCTTTCCGCAACAGCACAAAATGTTGCAGAATGTTCAGACGATGCCACTGGGTGAACGCCTGCGAGGTTATGCGAATGATTAGCACATGGAATAAATATTGCTTTAGAATTAACTTGTTTTATTCTGCATTGTACTCCAGAATGGATTCCAGCCATAGTGGAAGCATTGTCGTATGCTTGACTTTTGCACATCATTATGTCCAAACCATTTTGCCGAAGCTGATCGAGAATAGACTTAGTAATTTCATCTGCGTTTTTTCTGTGCAGTGGAAAGAAATTTAGGAACAACTCTTTTATTTGTACCTCACTGCTGTCAACTTTTACTTATCTAACAATAAGAGCCATTTGATCGATATGAGAGACGTCGGGAGTACTATCGAGTAAAATGGAAAAATATTTGCTGCCTTTATTTCCTCCAGAATGAGATGTTTTACCTTTTTTTTCCAAGAAGCTTAATTAACTCATTTTGAATTCTTGGTGAAAGGTACGTTGCCATGTCTTGCTAGAAAGTTGGATAACTGAAAGATGTTCTTTAATGACTGCATTATATTTTGCAAACAATTTTAAAGTTTCAAGAAAATTTCCCTGGTTTTTTGAGTTAGAGTCTTCACGATGCTACATAAAGAAAAATTTTGCTTACATGGAAACTTTATGACTTCAACTACACTATGCAGAATTTCTCTCCATTTATTTTTTTTCTTATCCATGAGATCTTGCATTTCTTTATCAATTGTTTCATGAAGTTGAAGTCTCAGTGCAAGCTCCTTCCATTTATCGAAGCACTGCTTGTGAATTTTTGAATTTTCATGATTAAAAATGCATGTATTTAGATGTCAGAATTAACAAAGGGTTTGGAAACGAATTAAGAATTATCACTTCTTGATTGAAACAACTTGCAACAGAAACAATATAATCCTGAATGGCTATTCAAATAAAGCAACCATGATCTAAGAACTTCATCACCGTTTTTTAACGTCTTATAGAACCACTTCTTACTCAAAAAGCTTAAAGACTCATTCTCTTTGTCTCCTTCTTTAATTACTCTAATCGCTGGCTTGAACAGTCCTTCTTTTTTCTGATATCTTTCAGGTCCTGCTTTGACCATCTCAACTTTCATGTAATAAGTTATTACTTCTGGCAAAGTAGCCACATCGTTTATATCATCAATTTTATCTTTTGCTATAAGTGTTTCGTTGGTAGGAATACTTTCAATGATCACTTCTTGATTACTTTGCTCACGTTCAACTGTCTTTTCCGTTTCCGTGTGAGGTAAAGATTTGCTGAAGCTGCTAACCTCATCCCTTTTGTTAGCTGAAGAGAGTGAGGACTGTAAAGAAATGTTTACAAACTTCAAAATGGCTCCTTCATACTTTTTCAGCTTTTCTTCCCTGGCTTTCTTTTTTTTTTTGACAGAAGCTCCACTTTCTTTTACTCTTTTCATTGGTAGGTTAACTTTACGTAAATTAATTAACTTAAAAAAATTTGCAACTAAATTTTTTAACTGCAATCTGCAAAATTAAACAACACTGTAGTAGCAAATTTGCTGTAGCCAAGCTATAAACTACTAAGTCTGGCGTAAAACTGTAAAATCTTTAATGCTTTTTTCCCAAAACCTATAGGCTAAACAAACTCAACAGTGCCCAGGCACACAGCCGACATGATTTCAGCAGAGTGAATTGCAATCTATGCCTTCACAGAGAGCACAGTGCGTCACAATCGAAAAAAAGAATTGCTCATAAAGTCATCACATTTTGCCGCCCTCAACAACATGCCGCCCTTGAATATATCCACAATATCAAATGGTTAGCTACGCCACTGCCTGAGTGATTCTGTATTTTCTCTCATGAAGATAATAAAGCCCAAGTACCGGTCCGTTACGACAAATCACCACCTTCTGGCTTGCTGAGACTTCCAACCAACATCTACTGCCCTGGATATGAGGAACGTACTGCGTCCTTTCAGTGCCAGGTATCTCACTAAGTTAAAAATCAACGTATTTCTTCGGAGTTTATGTTATTATAATATGCTTTTAGTTCACTACATTACATAAGATTGCTTTATGCATTGTGGTTCACTGTATTAAGGCTCGTTCACACACAATGAAATCAAAATGACGTTGTCTCATTACAATGAGACATTGAAAAATATTTGGTTTACACTGAATTAAACGATGCGACATTTTGTTTTAACAAATGAATTTTAATAAAAAAGAAGTTGACAGAAACTTAATTAATTAAACATTTTATTTACACATCAAAAATTTTGTTTCACAAAAATTTGAGAAAAAAATAATTTACAAACATATTGGCCGTCCTAAAGAAAGTTTTAACACGGTAACAGCTGACGTTCACTAAGTTATTTGAAGAAATTTATAGACTATAAGTCATATTTTTAAAGTTACTGTATTTTTGTTTATTTAAGTTATTTTACCAAGTTTTTCGACTCAATGCCGTGACATACCTGTTTGTTCATTCTTTATTAAATTAGGCTTACAGGCTTACCGCCAGGGTTACAATCCCACAGTCCATTAAAAACGAAAGACAAGCAAAGTTTCACAACCGAGCAGTTAATAAATCTAGTTTTTTAAATTCAACTTAGCTTGCCTTCAAAGTGCAGTAAACTAAAGCAAGAGAAAAGTTTTTTGATACCAATAATCAGTGATATAGCCTTACAAAATGAGGGTCCTGTGCAAGAAAAATAGGGGGCCACGTTTTAGTGTTCCGAAATAAAATGATTTTTAGAAGAAGGTCATCGTTTTAGGAGGGGCCACTTTTTAGCGTTCTGAAATAAAGTAATTTCTAAAAAAAAGTTTTCAGTTTAGGGGGCCACTATTTTTCACTCCAAAACAAAAATATCTTTAAAAACATGTCATTGTCTTAGGGGGCTAAAAAAAAGGTCATCACTTTAGGGGTACCACCGTCATGGTGCTGCTATTAAGAAATAGAGCAAAATTTTTCTTAGGGCGGGCCCGGTGCGGCGGCTCCGTTCGCACCGTACTAAAGCCATTACTGTAAATTTGTTTTCTTGCTGTTTTTTTTTTTAATTTTAACGACTATTTTTTCCATGCTCTACTTTATTTCAGTTTGGTAGTAAAACTTGGGTTTGAGTTACCATTCGAAATCACAGAGAAATAAGCTTGTGTAATTACCCAAAATGAGGAAGCACCAAAATTTACAAGCTGTGGTTGTTTTTAACTATTTCTAAAATCCTCAACCAAAAACAAAGAGGTTTTTATTTGAATTTTAAACCCAAACGATATGAAATGTAAAATTTTTTTTTGTTTAATATTAGTCATGGTTTACCAAATAAGCATGTTTGTTTTTTTAAAAATGCTACTAAAACTTTATTTTAGGCACGTTTTTTTAGAAGCAAGCCCCTTGAAAATCTTTTAAGACAATATTCTTTAAAGCAAAAATCTTAGAAATAAGCACGAAATGCTAATTCTGTCTATAGTTTAGTCAGAGGATTTTTCAATTTATTTTTTGAAGTCGAAGGGCTAGCGGTGGAATCGGCTAAACTTTATTCGTAATGGCAAATATATTATTCAAACTATGTTACGTTGATAAGAGGACGTTACCAGATTTAGAACAAAAACCTTTCTTTGCACGAATGCACAACTAAAAGCTTCAAAATTTTTCCGTTAAGACAGAAATTTTAGGAAAACAAATTGCACAAACAATAAATGCTGATGGTAAATCTATGGATAAATTGTTTCAAAAAGTAAATATTTTTATAAACTTGCATACAATCGTAATCCAACTGCTTAAAATTGCTATGAACAATTTCAATCTACCGAGATCACCAAGGTATTAAAGCGTAAATTGAGCAGTTGCCGCATGACTTCTACCTGCCTGCAGTAGATTGATTATGACGAAGCTTATACAAAAAAAAGCAACTAGCAGTTGACATACAATAACAAAATTTGTACGAAACTTGAACAAGATTCAAAACTAAAATAATAATATTTAAGCACAAAAAAATTATTGGGTTGTACCAATGGGAGAAACATTATTTTGATGGCAATTGCAATTAAGCGATATGGTCTCCGCTTAATTTTTGTACTCGTCCTACTGCTGTATCTTTATTATAAATGAAGCGTCATGTTGTCAAAGTTTTATTGTTATCCCACCCAAAAACTCCATGCTTATCCGTAGAGCAGGTTTAATTTTTGTTCAAACTAAATAAAAAGTTTTGAAACGGACAACATCTTAACATTTCCGAAAGCAGGTCGGAATAATTGGTCGGCAATTCCGACGTTGTCGATATTCTGGTTGATTAATAGTTGATATTGTAAGCGTTAATATCTTTGTCCCCGCTTTAAATTTAATAATTGCGCTACGTGGTGCTCGTGCGTCCGTTTGAAGTGCTGTGGTTAGCGCGGGTTTTCTTATTTTCGTTCTATTGTTGAGTAACGTGGTCACGGCGAGTATCAAGATTCGGATTTGCAGTAGTATTGTTTCTGGAACGGTGTCGCCCGCTTATACAAGGTAATTGCCATTTATATATTTTAATTTGTATTAGGGTCGAGTTACATTCTTCTTTTTGCGGGTTTGATAAATAATTATTTACACAGTTGGCTGCTGGATTTTTATAGAGTCTTTTATCTTGTTTCAGTTGCCAACTGTCCTGTATCAATTATGACGGCTGTAACGGTTGTCTCGGTTGTTAAACGATTGTTATTGTTATTGTGTGCCACGTATTCTGCTTGCTCTACCTTTTCCACATTTTTTCTGTAATTAAATCTCTTTACGGACTGGCAATTTAGGTAGTAGTTAGGATTAACTTAGGGTTACCAACTTTCTGTTTCGCCATTCCGGGAGCGTCGAACCTTTTTAAGCCGAGGGCGATTTTGGCTCATCAAAAATATTGGTGGGCCAAACAAATGAAACACCTCGATTTTTGTCCCAAAATCAATCTCGGATTTTATTATTTTTCTCTGAAAACTAGAGATGTCGGAAAAAACAAGAAAAAACAGGAGTTTTTATTTAAAATCTGTCTTCGATTTCCTGCGGAATTTTTGCCAAAATAGGTAGGACAGAGCCCCAAAAAGTTGCCCCAAAACAATCCAAAGAGGTGTCAGTAAATTCCGGGACAAAAGTGACCCAGCCCGGGACACGGGACGCCAGACGTCAATTCCGGGACTGTTCCGGCCATTCCGGGACGGTTGGTAGCCCTAGATTAACTTCTACATAATACAGGACAATACTTCAGAACAATTTTACTTGTAAGCTACTGGACGTCTTAACTTGTAGGTTTTACTGAAAATTAGCCCTTTAAGATTTTTTCCTGCGCTTCCTTGCTGGTAGGTTTAAGTTTTAGTATAAGTTTTCAACGCTTCTTTGTTTTGACATTGCCTTGTGTATAAACTAGAGAGAGGATTATAGATCACTGTTTAACTGAACCGCTAAACAAACGCACGAGTCGTTCATTAAATTATCTTCCGGGTCTAGTAAAGCGGACGCCCGCACGTAAGGACACTTTTGGTAAATTTGAATATAGGAAACCCGCAAGCGCAGTTTATAATGTAGATTATGGTGATGCTGCCCAGACCACATGGGATCGTGGTCATGAATCTGAGCAACGGCATTTTGAATCACCAAGACATTACGTCACATTAGACCAATGGCCTGTAGCGGTTAGAGGTTTATATATATATCTAGCTACATGTAAATTTCACAAACTTTTACAGATCTTCTTTATTTTTAAAACCAACAGTACAAGAACTTTTCTACATGTTTTTTTAGAACGCAAGACTCTCTCGTTTTTCTATCCAAAAAGAAAAGGTGAATAAACGAACAAAAATATACACAAGCGTAAAAATGCGGCGATCGCTACAGGCCCACTTCTCTTTCCCGTTCACCCAGACATTTGGATTATCAAGAGAAAAATCCCAATAATTGGCAGGAAGGCTGCAACCAAGCTACTACTAAGGATTTAATAGGCGCCATGCACCTTATGACGAGTCAAATTAATAGCAGACAGGCCCGACCACCAGACCGCAAGAAAATGTTCGATGGCGACCCCTTGAGATATAAACATTTTATCAGGCACTTTGATGCTTATACGACGAGAGGTGTAATTAACATGTCTGTTCGCCTTGACCTATTAATTTCTTCATGTACAGGGGAGGCACGTGAAAGTATCGCAGATTGCATTATGGCCCGAACACCTGAATTAGGTTATTTAGAGGCCTGTAAGATCCTTGAAACGCAATATGGACAAGAGCACTTCATCGTCACAGCTCATGTGAGACGTCTTACCGAAGGCCCTCCTTTAAAACAGAATGATCAGGTGGCTCTGTCGCAACTCGCACATGACATGCGTAATTGGGAGATTTGTTGCGCTGGGATAGCGAGTGCTGGATTAGACACCCAGCACACTATCTCTTGTATATTTAAGCGTCTCCCATGTTATCTTCAAGACAAGTGTCTATCGGAACTCGGTCCACTACTAGAGCAAGGTGGTGCGATCACCTTTTCCCAATTATCTTCTTTTATACAGAGGCGAGCACGAATTGAAAAAAGCTTCTTAGGGCAATTAATGAATCGCCGGTTGGATAGGGTGCAAATGGAAAGCTCCTCCACCTTTCGACAGTCTAAGAGGTTTGCAATCAATGCAACTCGAAGTAACCTTACTATTGAAAACACTAGTGTTGACGCCCGCAGTAGACCTTGTGCGAATTGCTCTGCCCAACATCCCTTGTGGAAATGCGAAGCGTTTTTACTAAAAGATGTCGAGAGTCGCTGGTCTTTGGTAAAATCCGCTAAGCTGTGCTTTAACTGTTTGGGGAATCACGTTGCGAGAAACTGCAAATCGAATTTTCGTTGCCGCCATTGTCGTGGATTACATCACAGTCTGTAACATAGAGACACGCGACCTGCTATGAGCCACATGGCAAACCCCGGGAGCTCTGATGGGGCCGGTAACTTATCATCAATTGAGTCGAGAGGGGAGAATAGCACTGCCAGCTCTGCAGCATATTCTACTGGAGTAATTTCTAATACTCGTAGCAAAGTTAGGTTAAAGGTAATTCCTGTTAAAGTTTGGAGCAGCTCAAAACGCAAATGTGAAAGCGTTTACACATTTCTGGACGAGAAATCGGACACAACACTCTGCAGCAAAGCGCTGCTAAATCGGTTGGGCGCTAAAGGTAAGGCTGTACACTTTTCACAGTCCACTGTCAGTGGTACTGATCACAAACATGGCCATGATGTAAAGCTCTTTATTCAAGGTTATAATGAGGCCACTGTCATTGAACTCCCTAGCGTACTTAGTGTTCCTTGCTTGCCTGATCTGAAATCGAGCATTTCCTCAGGCCAAGACCTTATCTTCTACGCTGATGTGCTACAAGGCGTTTCTCTTCCAGAAGTTTTAGGTGGGATTGAATTGCTTATTGGTGCTGACATCCCTGAGGCTCACCGCACACTTCTTCTTCTCCTTTCAGCCTTTCCCTTCAGTCAGGGGTGGCCACAGCGTATCATCATTCTCCACATCTTTCTATCTTCAACATCCGTTTCCTTCACACCAACTTCCCGCATATCTTCCTTTACTGCATCTAAAAATCTTCTCTTTGGTCTCCCTCTTCTCCTCTTTCCCGGTAACTCCATTTCCATCATTTTTCTTCCTACATACTCTTGGTCTCTCCTCATGACATGTCCATACCACCTCAGCCTGCCCTCCCTCATCTTCATTCCTAACTGTTCAACCTTAACAGTACTCCTGATGTTCTCGTTTCTAATCTTGTCTTTTCTCGTCACTCCCATACCAAACCTCAACATTTTCATCTCTGCAACTTCCATCTCTTCTACTTGTTTTTTTGCGACTGCCACTGTCTCAAGTCCATACACCATTGCTGGTCTTACCACTGAACTGTACACTTTTCCTTTTACTCTAGCTGGTAACCTCCTGTCGCAGATTACTCCTGATACTCTTCTCCATCCGTTCCATCCTGCCTGTACTCTCTTCTTTACCTCCCTCTCACAACCACCACTTTCTTGCACCGTTGATCCCAAATACTTAAATTCTTTTACTCTTGGCACTTTTGCATCCTCCATCTTTACTGTTTCGTCATCATTTCCTCCATTTATGCAAAGATATTCGGTCTTTGACCTACTGACTTTCATCCCTCTTCTTTCCAATGCATACTTCCAGGATTCTAATCTCTGCTCCACTTCTTCCCTGGTCTCTTCACAAATCACAATATCATCAGCAAACAGCATCGTCCATGGTGGTTCTCTCCTTACTTCATCCGTTAGCCTGTCCATTATCACTGCAAACAGGAATGGACTTAATGCTGATCCCTGGTGCAGTCCAACCTTAACCTTGAAAGCTCACCGCACACTAGAGTATCGAATTAACCAGGTTGGCGGTCCCAATGCCGTTAGAACAATGCTCGGTTGGAATTTAGTTGGTCCCATTAATGAACGCTTAGCAACTCAGACCCCTGAATTTAGGGTAAATTTTGTACGCTCTGAAAGCTCTATTCTCCACGAACAGATGCAAAGGGTTTACGACACCTTGCATAAGCAAATGATACAGATGTATCAACAAGATTTCAACAAAGGCACAAATATTTCAAAAGTGGCTGTGTCTATAGAAGATCGTAGAGCCCTCGCTATCATGCAAGATTGCACGAAACTCCAGAACGGACACTATATCATACCCCTACCCTGGAAAAGTAATCAGGTTAAATTACCGCGCAATCGCACTACGGCAGAATGGAGATTAGCATACTTGAGAGCAAAACTCCTCGGAGATAAAAATTTATTTCATAATTACAAAGATAAAATTAAAGAGTATTTAGATAAAGGGTATGCTCGCAAAGTCCCAACTAACTTACTATCTTATACTGACCGCACTTGGTTTATACCACATCACGCCACTGTAGGAAAATTTCGTGTGGTTTTCGATTGTGCTGCGAAATTCCAAGGTGTTTCTTTAAATGATAACTTGCTCCAAGGTCCAGACCATACGAGCAATTTCATGGGTGTTCTCTTACGATTTCGCAAAAAGCCTATAGCTGTGGTGGCCGACATTCGAGGTATGTTTCATCAGGTAAGAGTTGAACCACGTGACTGTGATTCTTTGCGCTTTCTTTGGTGGCCAGATGGTGATCTGTCCGTACCACCGCAAGAATATCAAATGCTAGTTCATTTATTTGGAGCTACTTCTTCTCCCAGCTGTTGTGGTTTTGTACTACGAAAAGTTGCCAGCGATCGTGCTTCCGAACTTGATCCCCTTGTAGTAAATTCTATTTTACGCAGCTTCTATGTCGACGACTTTTTAGGGTCATTTGCTACCACCGAGGAAGCAGAAAAGGTCATAAGATAGCTCAAGAAAGTCCTCAAAGAAGCAGGGTTTCATTTGATCAAATTTCGATCTTATGAAAATGCAATATTAAAAACGGTACCTGAAGAAGATAGATTAGGTGGCGTACCAAACCTTGATTTAAACAAAGCCTCCAGTGAAAGAACTTTGGGAGTGTCATGGAATACACAGACCGACCAGTTTGAAATACGCGTTTGTATCAAGAGAAAACCTGTCACCCGTAGGGGCAGTAGTATGTAATGATTTTCCTGACGCGGTTTTCCGCTAGTGGCGCTAGAGAGCAGGAGCCAGGAGCGATGACGTCATCGCAGGAGCGGTGGTGGAGGGTGGCGCTAGAGAGCAGTGGCGGATCCGGATCCGAATCCTAATCCTAATCCTAATTCTAATTCTAATCCTAATCCTAGTCCTATTTCTATTCCTATTCCTAATCTTACTCCTATTCCTAATCCTACTCCTATTTCTAATCCTACTCCTATTTCTAATCCTATTCCTATTTCTAATCCTACTCCTATTCCTAATCCTATTTCTTATCCTTCTCCTAATCCTATTCCTAATCCTTTCCTAATCCTATTCTTATTCTTATTTCTAATCCTATTCCTATTCCTAATCCTATTTCTATTCTTATTCCTATTCCTAAGAAAGACGATGATCCTGAGTTCAATTCTTAGCCAAAACAATATAAATCCTAAACCTAAAACAGACAGTGGTCCTGAGTTCAATTCTTAGCCAAGACAATATAAAACCTAAACCTAAGACAGACAGTGGTCCTGAGTTTGACTCCCACCCAAGATAATATTAAACCAAACCCTAAGAACAGCAGTAGTCCTGAGTTCGTTTCTTGTCCAAGACAGAACCAAGACTTCAAAACATAACATAAGATTATTTCAAGACATTCTGCAAGAATTTAAAGCAATAAAGTCAAAGTTTTTCCGGTTTTGAAGCACTCGTAAAACAAACCTACCTGACCTTTTCCTGTTTTTAAGCGCACAATAGAAAATTTCTTTAACCAGTTTCCTGTTTTTAAGCACTCCATTTCCTGCAAAGGGCAAGTCAGGACACAGCAGGTTTGTTGTGCAATAACTCTCCACAGGTATATAAACAGATGGTTCTGGTGACTTGATTATTCTACTTTAAAGTCATTGAAGAAAGAAGAACTATTCAAGATGTTCAAGTGCGATATTTGCGAGAGTACTTTTACAAAAGAGCGTGGTATGCGCCGTCACAAGAAAACCGTTCACGAAAAGTCAACTGGAGTTTGCTGTAACAAATGCAACAAAACTTTTACTAGAGCTGATAACTTGAAAGCGCATCAGAAAGTGTGTAGCAAGTATTTCTTTTTTAATTTATTTGATCTTGAAATAAAATATTTTATTCAAATGCAAATCTTCAGTTTATAATAAAATTCTTAATTGAAATTTAATTTTGTTTTTATTAGAACGGTCACAGACCCTGGAAAATTTATCAGAAATTCCGGTTGAAAATTCTATCGAGGTCGCAAATAGTAAGTTTATTTATTTTAACGGTTTAATTTTGAATGAACACAATCGTTTCTCATAGATATTGGAGAAGCACCCCCAACCAAAAAGGCGAAAATTGCTTCTCAGAATACCAATGGTAAGTTTTTATGAAAAGTGAGTTAACTTTGAAATAATTTTCTGTTTTTGTTGTAGAACCCCAGAATTCTGCTAAAAGTTTACTTAAAGTCGGAGAGCTAAACTCAAACGGTACGTTTTGATAAAAAATTGTTTATTTTACAGCTAATGTCGGTTTTTCTTAGATCGGTCACAAACTGACGCCTCGCCGGAAAATTCATCAAAAATTCCGGCTGAAAATTCGGTCGAGGTTTTACACGGTAAGTCTATTTTTGCAGTTTCATTTTAAGATACTATAAATTTTTATTTTTGCAGAAATCATAGAGGAACCACCAAAAATGAAACCTGTGGCAACTAGCAATGGTACGTTTTTATATAAAAGAGTTTGAATTGAAATTAATTTGTTTTTTTTTAGAAATGGAAGATGAGGAGATCAACACCCTCATGAAAAAACATCGAACCAGCATTCGGACTTTTTACAAAAAAGGCAAAGTGCAATCCATCTTTAATTTTTGTTACAATCAAAATTTAAAACTATTAATTCGAAAAATTGTTAATCAAATTCTACAACTACAATTCCACCGTTTTAAAATTAATTACAGTTTTGGTTATATTCTAAAAAATATTAATGATAATGAATTACAGTATTACCATGCATCGTTCAACAATGGCTTAATAATGTCTACCGCTCGCTTGATTAGTAATCGCCATGAATTAATAGAGTTTTTAAATACGTTATCCGAAGAATCCTTTTTTTGATCAAATCAACTGCCCCGAGAGCAAATGGAAAGTGGTAGACATCCCCAACATTACCTTTTACATCAATCACCTAAAAGATGCCCCACTTAGCGCCCCGGTTGATTTACCGGATTATATTATGAACAAACATGGTTTACGAAATGTCAGTTCTAGCGACAATTTGTGCTTTTTTCGTTGTTTGGCAGTACATCGGGGTGCCAACCCCCACTGGTGCGAACAACCCGCCAAAAATTTATTTCGTAAATATTGTATTCATTTTGGTGTCGTGCCTGCACATTTTGCAGGTGTTCAACTTTTTGATTTTATTCACTTAGAGAATTTTTTTGAACTGAATCTCATTGCATATGAGCTTGACGGTAAGGTTGCCAAACTGGTTCAGCGGAGCCGCGAGTTCTACAAGGAGACAATGCGATTGAACGGTTACGAAAATCATCTAAGTGTGATTGTAGATTTCGAACACTATTGTGGTGTGTACCAATGCGTACACTATGATAAGTTGTGGTATCGAAACTGCGACTATTATCGTCATACCAAAAGTTGTACCACCACGGTGCGTGAGGTTTTTCCTGGTGGCATTCACAAAAATCCTACCACTATTTTTGAGAAATTGGAGGAAATAGGGATTGTTGTTCCACCTGTGACCGCCATTTTCCTTTCTTTGCGTGTTATGATTCAAAGCCTATTTTTCCAAAAAACATATTTCTAATAGTTCCATGTTAACTTTGGATGCTTGTCACATCCCTTTGAGCGTTGCAGTAGCGAGCAACATCCCTGGTTACGAATCGGGTGTTTGTTTTGTCATGGAGGGGAGTGAAGAAGAGTTGGTACAAAAGTTAGTCGATTACTTGGAGACCCTGTCAGAAGTTTCTTATAAGTTTCTTCTAGAAAAATTCAATTACGTGTTTGAGCAGTTGGAAAGGAGTGAAAATGTCAGAAAAGGAAAAATTTTAAACGACTTTAACTGTTATTGTAAGGAATTGGTTGTACTCGGTTTCAATTTGGCTTTCTATGATTTAAACCTTATTAAACCAACATTAATTCAAATTCTTTTAAAAGACATCCAATTTGTTATAAAAAGAACCAACAGTTATCTTTATTTAAAAACATCCAAATTAAGGTTTTTAGACATCAAAAATTTTTTGGCCCCCGGTTTTAGTTACCGCAAATTTTTGGTAGCTTATGGGGCAGAACTCAGAAAATTTTATTTTCCGTATGAATTTGTGACTGATCTCGATAAATTAAATAGTGGATTGCCCGAACACAATGTTTTTATTCTTCTCTTTCCAAATCGAACATCACCCAAGAAGAATACAATCTGGTGGTAAAAACTTGGACGGAAAAAGGATGGAGCTCCCTACGTGAGATGCTCATTTACTATAATGTTCTGGATTGCGTCCCGTTTGTTCAAGCCGTTCAAAACTTGCTCCGACCTTATCTGCAACAAGGTTTGGATATATTTAAAACATCTTTTTCGGTTAGCGGAGTGACCAAACTACAGATGATGAAAAAAATTGAAAAAAATACTTTCTTTTGTTTGTTTCCCAAGCGGCATGGGGATCTGTACAAAACCCTTCGATCTCAATTGACAGGTGGGTTAAGCTTGATTTTCTGTCGCCTTGCAATTTCGGGAGAAACCAAAATCCGCTCCCACGAAATAGATAATCTTGAAACTGTCAAAAAAGTGCTCGGTTGGGACGCCAATTCTCTTTACCTTTACGCTATTGCTCAGAATAACCCTACTGGCTATTTTTGTCGTTACAAAGAAGAAGAAGATTTTCGGCCTGACCCCTGCTCCAAATTCGGTTTTCAATCTTATCAGTGGTTAAATTATGTAGCTTACAAAGAAAACACATTTTTGCAAACACGTTTCAATATGGGGGAAAGAAGAGTCAGCAAGTATAGTTTGCCAGTGGACGGTTATTCTGAGCAACAAAACACCGTATATCAATTTCTTGGTTGTTTCTTCCATTCTTGCAATCGATGCAATACCAATCGAAACTCTGACGGAAGTTTGGAAGAAACACACCCCCTGAAAAACATTCCTCATGAGGATATTCGGAAAGAAACAGCAGACAACAGAAAAAAGTTGGAAGAAGAAGGGTTTCGCGTGGTGGAGATGAGGGAGTGTGAGTGGTTGAAGATAAGAAAACAGCCAGAAGTTTCTCGTTTTCTAAAAACGCTAAAATTGATAACGCCCAAACGAAAACTAACTTTTGAAAAAATAATAGAAGGCATTCGAAACGAGAGCTTGTACGGTTTTCTTATCGTTGACATTCACACTCCCAACGAATTAAAAGAAAAATTCAAAGTAAGAAAAATTTCCCTTTAATTATAAAGAACAGTTTTATTTCTCGAAAAGACATTGGTGACTATATGCAAAACGTGGCAGAGGAGCATAACCTTTTAAAAAAAGAACAAAAATATTTAATTAGTAGTTACTTTGCAGAAAAATTTTTAATTAACTTGGAAATGGCCAAATTTTATCTAGAAATGGGATTAAAAATTACCAAAATTTATGAATTTATTGAATTTTTTCCACAAAAATGTTTTGCTCCTCTGGCACAAGAAATTGTAAACTCCAGAAGATTGGCCGACACAGACAAATCCAAAGCGGTGATAGCTCTTACCAATAAACTAACTGGGAATTCTCTCTATTCCGCTAGTTTATTAAATAAAGAAAAGCACAGAAATATTACATACCATTCCAAGGAAACAGTCAACAAAACCATCAACGATCCACGTTTCGTTCATTTGGATGAAATTAAAAAGAATGTTTATGAAGTAAAAAGTTTAAAAAACAAATTGTGAATGATTTTCCAATCCAAATTGGTCTCAACGTATATTTAAATTCCAAACTCCACATGTTAAAATTTTTTTATTTGTTTCTCAAAAAATATATTCCAGATCGTCATTTTGAGTTGTTAGAAACCGATACCGACTCCATTTATTTTAGCATTAGTAGAGAAAATCTAGATGACTGCGTTCCTTCGCATTTAAAACCCAATTATTTTCGTGACAAGTTAAAGTGGTTGACCTCCGAAGTGTGCCCTAACCACGAGGAAGCCTTCATCCAGTGTAAAATCGAAAAAAAGAGTGGGACGCGCAACCTTGTTGTTCTTCCTTTGAAGCCTTCGACAAAAGAACGTTAGGTAAAATGAAGGTGGAATATAAAGAAAAAAACCAAGTTTGTCTTGCTTCCAAATCTTATTTTTGCCAAGGAGAAACGAACAAACAAGTTTGTAAAGGGGTGTCTATTGCCCAAAACCCTCTCACCTTTGATGAATATTTGAATGACCAACAAACCGCTTCTTGTAGAAAACCGTGGTTTTCGAAGCAAAAATCATCAAATTTTTAGTTATGTACAGAAGAAAAAAGGTTTAAGTAATTTTTATCCCAAGAGGAAAG
This sequence comes from Diplosoma virens, assembly GCA_963680785.1. NCBI lineage: Eukaryota > Metazoa > Chordata > Ascidiacea > Aplousobranchia > Didemnidae > Diplosoma > Diplosoma virens. The sequence continues at coordinate 17,667,314 of OY796884.1, read as the reverse complement.
TGTTGAGTGACGGGGTTCACACCGAGCCATTAGATTTGTAAATTTTATTTTTTCACGCACCGTGGGTTTTTTTTTTCCGTGAATTTTTTCAACCAGCAAAGTTTTTGTTTTTTTGTGTTTTTTCGTGAATTTTTTATCCATGTTTTTTCTGTGTTTTTTTTTTCTGCCAATGTATTTTTTCCCCAATCGTGTATTTAACTATCGAAGTTTGTGTATTTTCGTGCATTTTTCATTACAAAAGAGCTATGTTACAACGTTTGCTTTCATTTTGTTCCACGACCAGCTAGCGTAATGTCTTTGCAATTTCAAAATCCAACTAGTTTTGTGGTAAGCGGACCTTCCGGAGTTGGAAAGTCTTATTGGGTCCTACGGTTTATAGACAGTCTAAAACAACTCTGTCCTGAAGTCAAACAAGTTGTTTATCACTACGAGGTATGGCAAGCAATGTTTGATCGTTTTACGGATAAAATAAACTTTAAACAAGGCATGCCGAGTCTTGAAGATCTAAAAGAAAGTCGAGATGCGTTTTTAGTACTAGACGATTTGATGTTTGCCAATTCTGAATTTTTATCCAAAATCTATAGCGTCTACTCCCATCACTTTCATTTCAGTGTTCTCATGACAGTGCAAAATTTGTTTCATAAAGGTTTGCATGAAATAAGTCTCAACGCACAAATTATGGTACTCTTTAAAAGTTGTAGGGATGTAAACCAAATTGCGCAATTTTTACGACAGATCTACCCCAAAACCTATAAAAACGCACTGGAGGCATATAAAAACGCTGTATCTTTTGAAAGAGGTTATTTGGTGATTGACTTACGCTGCGAAACACACGATAACCAACGTCTGCGTTCAGGGATTTTTCCAGAAGACACGCATTATCTTTATCAATGAACCGCTTGCGAAAAAACGGACCCACCTTGCGTTTGCTACAAAAAGCCCCTGCACCTTTGCAAAAGCGTATTCTAAACAAAGCGTCGTCCGAGTTAATACGTTGTCTTTGTGATTGCGCTCACAACGTGCTGCAAGGAAACGTCAACATATCGCGTCATCACAAACAGAAATTAAAACCGCAAAAGACCAAACTTCGAAAGTTGGCTGATCGTAAGGTAGCGTTAAAAACAAAACAAAGAATTATACAAAAAGGTGGATTTTTACCCATCTTGTTGTCTGCACTCGCTCCAGTCATTAGTGGTGTGTTGGGGACTCTTATAAAATGAGAAAATTAATCGCGTTGGAACCTGAAGTGTACGAAAAACTCAAAAACAAACATCAAGTCACGGATAAAAAAGTACTTTCTGAACTGGATGCTAAAATGCAAGAAATCTTAACTTCCAACCGACCCGACAGTGAGAAAGTAACTCTATATAACGAGGCGTTGCAAAAATCAAAGTTATTTTTGAAAAAGTTTCAACCGAAAACACCAGTGAAAAAACCCTTGTCTGAAAGTGCAGTGCTAAAGCGTTTTAAAAAACGAACCAAAGCCAAAAAACTATTTAAAGACGCCACTAGCAAAAAGAATTTAGATTGGGATGAAGACGGTCAAATGCTTTTAGACGATCGAGTGGTACCTGGATCTCGTATCGACGATTTGTTTCAATCCACCCTAAAGAAACGAGACCCTACTTTACCCGGTGCACGCGAGTTTGAATCGATGCTATGGGAGAGCGTTTAAATTATTACGATCCTAAAAAAGAAGCTTCTTTCTTGGGAGCACATCGTTTTTCAAAAGCAACCCAACAATGGTTGCAATCACAAGACACTTATACGCTTCACAAACCCATACGAAAAAATTTCAAGCGCAGAAAAACAATTGTACCTGGCGCCAACTTTCAAATGCAAGCCGATCTCATTGATTTTTCTTTGCTCAAGTCGTACAACGACCGCTATAAATACATTTTGGTGGTCATTGACGTGTTTTCGAAAAAAGCCTTTACCGCTTACTTGAAAACCAAATCAAGCTCGGACATGATCCAGGCTTTTGAGCAGTTGATGCCTGAAATTGGCAAGTTTCAAAAATTGCAGACGGATATGGGACGTGAGTTTTTGAATCGACCCTTTCAAACCTGGTTAAAACAACATCACGTGGAGCACTTTTACACTCAAAATTTTGACACCAAAGCATCCATTGCTGAACGATTTATACGCACTTTGAAGGAGAAACTATGGCGTTATTTTACCTACACCAACAGCCGAAGATATGTGGAAGTGCTGCCTACTCTGGTTGAATCTTACAACAACACCTATCACCGATCCATTCGACGTGCTCCAAATTCAGTCAACTCTGAAAACCAAGAAACGGTTTGGCTCACACTTTATGCCGACCCCGAGTTAAGAAAACCAAAATTGAAAGTAGGTGATCAAGTCAGACTGTCCATGACTCGAATGCGGTTCCGCAAAGGCTACTTACCCGGTTGGACGGATGAGTTGTTTCAAGTTGCTCAAGTGTTTCGAGACAATCCTCCCTATTACAAGATCAAAGATTTACAAGACGAGTGGTTGGAGGGAACTTTTTACGAAGAAGAGTTGCAGAAAATCTACAAAAAGGATGACGTGTTTCGAATCGAGCGTATTCTCCAACAACGCAAGCGCAAGAAGGGTGTTGAATTTTTAATAAAGTGGTTTGGATATCCTGCTTCTTTTAATTCTTGGGTGTCAGAAAAAGATATTGTATGAAAATAACCTTTGACATTGTTTTGTTTGGTGCACAAGTTTTGGTGATTTACATTGTGGTTTCCATCAGTTTGTACAATTTATCACAAAGCAACGACAACAAAGAACTCTGGATTAGTCTGCTTAGTAGCTCTGTAGGTTATTTGCTCTCGTCACCCTTTCTCAGAAAAAATGTTCCTCACCCTCCCCAGTAACTCGTCCATGGACATTTATCCTGAAAACAAACTTTCCAATTACACGGTACACTTGCCGAAGAAATCAACTTGTCCGGATCGTGGGAGTTGGGTCTGTCCGAGATTTTGTATCCCAACAGCTGTTACAACATCGACACCAACAAATGTTACATTTTCTATCTACGCGGTGCTGTGCAATTTTTTGCAGTGCTACCAGCAGGCTACTACCAACAACCCCAATACGTTGTGCGTCAGATACTTCACGAAATGAAACGAATGTTTCAAGCTAGAAACAAAACGTTGGTCAGCGAAGGAGTTTTGACGAAACCAATCGATTTTCTCTTTGATCTCACCTACAATCCTCAAACGCAACGTACCACGGTATCCATTCAGCACAAAAACGGAGCACCTACAGTGGAACGCGAAGGTAGCATGCAACCGGATGTGACGGTGACTTTTTCCGATCAGTTGGCTTCTCTCTTGGGTCTTGAAAAGAAGTATTATACAGAAATCGGAGAGTATACTTCAGAAAACGTTGCCAACGTAGACACCGTGAATGCCATCTATGTCTATTGCGACGTTATCGAACACAGAACAGTGGGTCACACGCTCGCACCCTTGCTTACTGTCCTTCCAGTAACAGGGAAGTCGGGTGCTTATGTCTCCAAAAGATACGACAAAATACAATACCATCCTGTCTTGAAGAAAAATTTTAGCGATATTCACATCTCGCTTCGCGACGATCAAGCAAAACGAATTCGTTTTCGCAAGGGAAAAGTGATTGTGACTTTGCATTTACGACCGAGAAAACTAAATTCGTTATAAAAAAACAGATACAAAGGAAAATGTGGTTATTGTAAGAAATCAACGGTAGTAGAAACATGCGTGTCAAATATTGTTGTGACGCAAAGGCTTACGAAAACTATTATTTGTCTCAAGTCGGTCATGGAATGCCTTATTTTGCGGGGGCACGAGTGTAACAAGGTTATGGACTAGGTAATCTGTTTAGCTCCATTGCCAAAAGTGTTCTTCCTTTAGTCAAAAAAGGTGCCAAAACCCTGGGAAAACAAGTTTTACAAAGCGGTGTCGAGTTTGCTTTCGATGTCTTACACGGTAAAAACGCCAAACAAGCTGCCATCGATCAAGCAAGAGCTGCCGGTTCCAATCTCTTACAAGCGGCTCAACAAAAATTAGGAAAGCTAAAAGCAGCACCGAGAAAAGTAGAAAAGAAGAAACGCAAGAGACATCACGACATTTTCTCGTAAACCATGGCGACGTTAGTACACCCCAGTTCGGCAGAATCCACCACCTCTCAACTGGATTTGTTTTCGGTGCCACCAAGTCAAACTAGTTTGGAGGAAGAAAGTTTCACCGAATACCATCCTGTATCTGTATTGACCTCCACAGGTCCTATTGAATTTACGATTAGTGCTAAAAACTCCAACTACATTGATCTTGCCAATAGCTTTCTTTATGTGCGTGCAAGCGTAACTACTGCAGCCGGAGCTGATTTGGCAAAGAATGTGGAAATTGCACCTGAATGTAATTTTTTACATACACTATGGACACAAGTGGATGTTTATTTGAGCGGTTCGCTCGTGACACAATCCAACAACAATTACCCTTATCGAGCTTATATTGAAAACTTGCTTAGTTTTGGACAAGATGCAAAAAATTTCCAACTTTCTGCTCTGTTGTGGCACCGTAACACGTCAGAACATTTCGATACTCGTGGAGCTACCAACCTAGGTTATACCAAACGAAAAGCTTTGGCTGCAGAAAGCAAAGAAATGGATATGATGGGGAAATTGCATCTTGATTTGTTCTTTCAAAATCGATATTTGTTGAACAGTGTTGAAGTACGTTTGCGATTGATTCGTTCCAATGATCTTTTTTGCTTGCATGGAAACGCAAACCAAGCAGATAACAAAGTGTCTTTGAAAGAAGTGACCTTGTTTGTTCGCAAAGTAAAACCCAATCCCGCCGTACAGCTTGCTCATGTAACACGGCACTGCAAAATACCCGCTTCGACGTGTGGAAGTCAAGAGCTTTACTGTGCCGACCAGGAATCGAAGCATCACCAAAGAAAATTTATTTTTGGGTCAATCACCCACACGAATGGTGGTCGGTGTAGTGGATAATGACGCTTACAACGGTGTCATCACCAAATCTCCTTTTAATTTCAAACACAACAGCATCAATTTCATGACGATTTACCGTGACGGAGTTCAAATCCCTTCCAAACCACTGCAGCCAGATTTCACCAACGATCGTTTTGTTCGAAGTTACGTTCGTTTGTTTACGCAAACGGGTCAATATTTTCGTGACACAGGAAATGCTATTTCGCGAGAACAGTACAAAGACGGTTGTGCTTTTTTGCTTTTGATCTCACACCCCAAATGGATTCCAGTGAGGTTGGTTTTGAATTGATAAAGCATGGCAACATACGCATCGAAATTCATTTTGCTATTGCTACTGCACGTACTCTTACGGTCATTGTGTTTGCCGAACACGACAACCTGCTGGAGATTGATCAAGACAGAAACGTTGCTTTTGACTATACAGCATGAACACGTTGCAAATCGAACGCTTGCTCAAGAAGGATTTGAAAAGCAAAACCATCTTTAAAAAAGTCTGTGCTTTGGATCAAATTTTAACTGAAATTTGATTTTAACTCACGAGATACCTATAGTCAAAAGTTTTTCTAGACAAGTTTAGTTTTTAGATGAATATCAATTTTACACATTTTTTCTAGGTATGCTTAACTTTTATTTGCACAATATTTTTTCTATTGTAACCTTAATTTGTGTTAGACCTTTGTTTGATTTTTTTCTTGACAAACTCGATTTTTGGATTGCCTATTTTTTTCTACAATACCTTGTTATATTTATGTTCAATTTTTCCTTGACAACCTTGAATTTTAGATATTTTTATTCAATTTCTCTTTGTCAACCTTGATTTTTGTTATAACTTTGTTTAATTTTTGGCAACCTTGATTTTGTTGTACTTTTGTTGAATTTTTCTTAGCAATCTTGTTTTTATCATATTTATGTTTATTTTTTCTAGACAACCTTGATTTTTTTTATAAATATTTTCAATTTTTTCTAAACAAGTTTGATTTTTGCTATACCCTTGTTGAATTTTTCTTTGTCAACCACGATTTTTATTATTCTTTTGTTGAACTTTTAAAAGTTTATCTTGATTTTGTCATTCCTTTCTTCAATTTTCTCCTATACAAATTTGATTTTTGCTACACCCTTGTTGAATTTTTCTTGAAAATCTTGATTTTTTATAACTATATTTAATTTTTCTAAATAAGTTTGGTTTTTGCTATACCTTTGTTGAATTTTTCTTTAAACAACTTTGATTGTTGCTGTAGACCATTCATTTACTATACGTTTTCAAATCAATTTGGTTTCAAGTTAATATTAATAAGATTAATAAGTTCGAAAAGAAAAAATAAGATTAATAAGTTCTATTGAAAACGATTTTAAGTTCTAAACAGTTACGACGTATTTTTTGAAACCGCGTCGTTTCCTGTTCTGAATGGTAGCATGACCTTATCATCTTTAAAAGAATCAATTGTTGCTTACTTTTAATTGATATTGGTGCACGTTTAAGCGTTCCCTAGACAATCTTGATTTTTAGATACCTATAGTAAAAAGTTTTTCTAGACAAGTTTAGTTTTTAGATGAATATCAACTTTAAACATTTTTTCTAGGTATACTTAACTTTTATTTGTACGATATTTTTTTCTCTGTAACCTTAATTTGTGTTAGACTTTTGTTTGATTTTTTCTCGACAACCACGATTTTTGTTGCACCCTTGTTGAATTTTTTCTTGAAAATCTTGATTTTTAAGTATCTATCTTCAATTTTTTTCTAAACAAGTTTGATTTTTGTTACACCCTTGTTGAATTTTTTCTTGAAAACCTTGATTTTTATTATTCTTTTGTTGAACTTTTATTTAAGTTTATCTTGATTTTTAGATATCTATCTTCAATTTTTTTCTCGGCGATCTTGATTTTTGCTATACCCTTGTTGAATTTTTCTTTGTCAACCATGATTTTTGTTGTACCTTTGTTGAAATTTTTTCTTTAACAACTTTGATTGTTGTTGTAGACCATTCATTTTTACTTTCTAGTATTTATGACAGTAGACCACTCATTTTACTTTATAGTATTTATGACAGTAGACCATTCATTTTTACTTTCTAGTATTTATGACAGCATTCATTTACTATATGTTTCAAGTCTATTTAGCTTCAAATTAATATTAATAATAAGTTCTATTGAAAACGATTTTATGCGCTAGACAGTTACGACGTATTTCCTGAAACCGCGTCGTTTTGTTCTGAATGGTAGCATGACCTTATGGTCTTTCAAAAGAATTGTTGCTAACTTTTAATCAATATGTATGTACACACAAAAAGAATTGTCACCAAGTGTAAAGCGAGCAACTTTGTAGATTCAATGTCTGCTTCAAGATTTTAGCAAAAGAAAAACCGAACATAGTGAGAAAGTTTTCTCTACAGACAGTTGCAAAACTCACCAAATGTTTTCCCTAGAGTATTAGAAGATTATTGCGCAACACCTCTGTGATATTTTTAGTAATAGATTGCACCATTCAGAACAAAAACGACGCGGTTTCAGGAAATACGTCGTAACTGTCTAGCGCATAAAATCGTTTTCAATAGAACTTATTATTAATATTAATTTGAAGCTAAATAGACTTGAAACATATAGTAAATGAATGCTGTCATAAATACTAGAAAGTAAAAATGAATGGTCTACTGTCATAAATACTATAAAGTAAAATGAGTGGTCTACTGTCATAAATACTAGAAAGTAAAAATGAATGGTCTACAACAACAATCAAAGTTGTTAAAGAAAAAATTTCAACAAAGGTACAACAAAAATCATGGTTGACAAAGAAAAATTCAACAAGGGTATAGCAAAAATCAAGATCGCCGAGAAAAAATTGAAGATAGATATCTAAAAATCAAGATAAACTTAAATAAAAGTTCAACAAAAGAATAATAAAAATCAAGGTTTTCAATAAAAAATTCAACAAGGGTGTAACAAAAATCAAACTTGTTTAGAAAAAAATTGAAGATAGATACTTAAAAATCAAGATTTTCAAGAAAAAATTCAACAAGGGTGCAACAAAAATCGTGGTTGTCGAGAAAAAATCAAACAAAAGTCTAACACAAATTAAGGTTACAGAGAAAAAAATATC